>OX595848.1:11887866-12487866 GCA_951392215.1 Epirrita christyi
GCAAAATCTAGTCTATATAATATAAAGCTGAATCCCGGTGACTCATTGACATGGTTGTTCTCCTAGAAGGAGTCGGTTAAGGGGGGGGGTTTGTTTGGGGGAAGTTTAGGATGGGTGAATCTGACCAGAAGTGTCGGATTCGAATTTTGAATTTTTCGAAATGACAGCTGTCAGATTTGACAGCTCCTAAACGGTTTTAGGTAGGGTTTTCTAAAAAGGTGCATCCTATAGAGGAGCAGTAAAAATTAAAAAAAAATTAAAAAAAAAAAAAAAAAAAAAGATGCCGGCTCCGGAATTTGACATTGAAAATTTGCCATTTTCAGACTCCACTTTGGCGGGGTGCTTTGTTCTGGCAACATTGGCGTACGGTGAATCTGTTTTGTTTCAATAATTGACAGTATCCTGTAGAATGACGTGTAAATACGGCATTTTCGAAATTCAAAATGGCGGACGCTGTGGCGGCCATTTTGTAAAAAGCAAAAATTTTCCAAATTTTCCAACCCAAAAATGACGCTGTTGGCAACACCCGAGCCTGAAGACTTGTATCGGGCGGTTGTGTAGAACGGTGAAGAGTGTTGCCTGGCGAGAAAATTTTCCCCATTTTTCGGGTAATTTCCGAGATTTTCCCCAAAAAGGTGAAAAGTAGAAATAATGACATTTTAAATCAAAATTTGATGCAGTATCGTTGAAAAGGTCAATGCGAATAACATTTGACCATTTTTGTTCCCCTCAGCTGGCAACACTGGAATCAGGCGAACTTTATTTATTTTTGGGCCCGACTTTTACGCGAGCTCTAGATTCCTTCTACGAAAGTTTCCAAATTTAAATTTTGTTTATGCAGAAACCTTGTCGGTGAACTGCTTAATATGGGAAAACTATACGTTTTTTGAAATTTTTGAATACGGACAATTTGGCGGCCATATTGTAAAAAGACAAAATTTTCAAAATTTTCCATGTGAAAAATGAGGCATTTGGCAACACCCGAGCCGGACGACTTGTATGGGGCGGTTGTGTAGAACGATGAAGAGTGTTGCCTGGCTAGAAAATTTTCCCCATTTTTCGGGTAATTTCCGAGATTTTCCCCAAAAAAGTGAAAATTAGAAATATTGACATTTTGAATCAAAATTTGATGAGGTATCGTTTAAAAGGTCCATGCGAATGACATTTGACCATTTTTGTCGCTTTCAATTTGGCAACACTGGGAAAAAGCAAACTTTTTAAGTTTTGGGCCCGACTCTTACGCGAGCTCTAGATTCCTTCTACGAAAGTTTCCAAATTCAAATTTTGTTTATGCAGAAACCTTGTCGGTGAACTGCTTAATATGGGAAAACTATACGTTTTTTGAAATTTTTGAATATGGTCAATTTGGCGGCCATTTTGTAAAATGACGAAATTTTCAAAATTTTCCAAGTGAAAAATGAGGCTGTTGGCAACACCCGAGCCGGACGACTTGTATGGGGCCATTGTGTAAAACGATGAAAAGTGTTGCCTGGTGAAAAAAAATCCCCATTTTCCGGGTATTTTCCGAGATTTTCCCCAAAAACATGAAAATTAAAAAAAATACAATTTGAATCAAAATTTGATGAGGTGTCGTTAAGGAGGTCCATGCGAATGACATTTGACCATTTTGGTCGCTCTGAGCTGGCAACACTGGGAGCAGGCAAAGGTGTTATTTTTGGGCCCAATTCGGCTACTTTCCTTTTTTTTCCACTACGAAAGTTGCCATGCGCAAATTCTGAGTATGCACAAGTGTTGCCATTGAACTGCTTCATCTTGAACATTCTATTCGTTTTTTCGAAATTCAAAATGGCAGACGCTGTGGTGGCCATTTTGTAAAATGACGAAATTTTCTGAATTTTACAACTGGAAAATGAGGCTGTTGGCAACACCCGAGCTGGAATAGTTGTATGGAGCGGTTGTGTAGAATGACTAAAAGTGTTGCCTGGTATTAAAAATTTCCCCATTTTTAGGGTATTTTTTGAGATTTTCCTAAAAATGTAAAAAAAATAAATAATGACATTTTGAATCAAAATTTGATGTAGACTTGAAGAATAGGACCATGTGAGTGACTTTTGACTATTTTGGTTGCAGTGAGTTGGCAACACTGGGAGCATGCGAGTAGTGAAATTTTCGGGTCCGACTCGGCTACGAGCTCAAGTTTCCTTCTACCAAAATTGCCATATGGCAATTCTGTTTATGCAGAAATGTTGCCAGTGCACTGCTTCATCTTTGACATTCTATTCGATTTTTTCAAAATTAAAGATGGCGGACGCTGTGGCGGCCATTTTGTAAATTTTGAAATTTTCCAAATTTTCCAAGTGAAAAATGAGGCTGTTGGCAACACCCGAGCCGGACAACCTGTATGGGGCCATTGTGTAAAACGATGAAAAGTGTTGCCTGGGGAAAAAAAAATCCCCAGTTTCCGGGTATTTTCCGAGATTTTCCCCAAAAACATGAAAATATTATAAATTATGACAGTATGGATTAGAATGTGATGCGGTACTGAAAAGGAAATCAACACTGAACCATTACCAGTATCAAGAGCTGTTTCCCGGTCAAAACGATTTCCTCCATTTTTTGGGTAATAACAATATAAAAAAAAGTTGGAATTTCAAATCAGAAATTTGACTTAAAGTTTTTTATTTTTTTATTACCACGCGAGCTGCTTGCAGCTCGCGCCTCAATGAAAAATAAACAAATTACCAACACAAGAAAACTTCTAATCACAGATCCTCGGTAGGTTGTTAGGTTTTTTTTTTTTATACTATTTGATCGTATTTGTTTGCAAGAAAACTTCTAATCACATGCCATGGTATACACAGGTCCTCGGTAGGTTGTTAGGTTTTTTTTTTTATACCAATTTATGGTATCTGTACGCAAGAAAACTTCTAATTTCATGCCATAGTATGTAGGGATTTGTTGGGGTTGTAGGGGTTTGTAGGGGTTTGTAGGGATTTGTAGGGGTTGTAGGGGTTTTAAGGGGTTGTAGGGGTTTGTAGGGGTTGTAGGGGTTTGTAGGGGTTGTAGGGGTTTGTAGGGGTTTGTAGGGGTTTGTAGGGGTTGTAGGGGTTTGTAGGGGTTTCTAGAGGTTTGTAGGGGTTTGTAGGGGTTGTAGGGATTTGTAGGGGTTTGTAGGGGTTTGTAGGGGTTTGTAGGGGTTTTTAGGGGTTGTAGGGGTTTGTAGGGGTTTGTAGGGGTTTTTAGGGGTTGTAGGGGTTTGTAGGGGTTTTTAGGGGTTGTAGGGGTTTTAGGGGTTGTAGGGGTTTGTAGGGGTTGTAGGGGTTTGTAGGGGTTTGTAGGGGTTGTAGGGGTTTGTAGGTTTGTAGGGGTTGTAGGGGTTTGTAGGTTTGTAGGGGTTTTTAGGGGTTGTAGGGGTTTGTAGGGGTTTGTAGGGGTTTTTAGGGGTTGTAGGGGTTTGTAGGGGTTTTAGGGGTTGTAGGGGTTTGTAGGGGTTTGTAGGGGTTTTAAGGGGTTGTAGGGGTTTGTAGGGATTGTAGGGGTTTGTAGGGGTTTGTAGGGGTTTGTAGGGGTTTGTAGGGGTTTTTAGGGGTTGTAGGGGTTTGTAGGGGTTTGTAGGGGTTTTTAGGGGTTGTAGGGGTTTGTAGGGGTTTTTAGGGGTTGTAGGGGTTTGTAGGGGTTTTAGGGGTTGTAGGGGTTTGTAGGGGTTGTAGGGGTTTGTAGGGGTTTGTAGGGGTTGTAGGGGTTTGTAGGGGTTTTTAGGGGTTTCTAGGGGTTGTAGGGGTTTGTAGGGGTTTGTAGGGGTTTCTAGGGGTTGTAGGGGTTGTAGGGGTTTGTAGGGGTTTGTAGGGGTTTGTAGGGGTTTGTAGGGGTTTTTAGGGGTTGTAGGGGTTTTTAGGGGTTGTAGGGGTTTTTAGGGGTTTGTAGGGATTTTTAGGGGTTGTAGGGGTTTGTAGGGGTTTGTAGGGGTTTTTAGGGGTTTGTAGGGGTTCGTAGGGGTTTGTAGGGGTTGTAGGGGTTTGTAGGGGTTTGTAGGGGTTTCTAGGGGTTGTAGGGGTTTGTAGGGGTTTGTAGGGGGTTGTAGGGGTTTCTAGGGGTTGTAGGGGTTTGTAGGGGTTTGTAGGGGTTGTAGGGGTTTTTAGGGGTTTGTAGGGGTTTGTAGGGGTTGTAGGGGTTTGTAGGGGTTTGTAAGGGTTTTTAGGGGTTGTAGGGGTTTGTAGGGGTTTGTAGGGATTTTTAGGGGTTTCTAGGGGTTGTAGGGGTTTGTAGGGGTTTGTAGGGGTTTCTAGGGGTTTTAGGGGTTGTAGGGGTTTGTAGGGGTTTGTAGGGGTTTGTAGGGGTTTGTAGGGGTTTTTAAGGGGTTGTAGGGGTTTGTAGGGGTTTGTAGGGGTTTTTAGGGGTTGTAGGGGTTTTTAGGGGTTTGTAGGGGTTTGTAGGGATTTTTAGGGGTTGTAGGGGTTTGAAGGGGTTTGTAGGGGTTGTAGGGGTTTCTAGGGGTTGTAGGGGTTTGTAGGGGTTTTTAGGGGTTTGTAGGGGTTCGTAGGGGTTTGTAGGGGTTGTAGGGGTTTGTAGGGGTTTGTAGGGGTTTGTAGGTTTGTAGGGGTTTGTAGGGGTTTGTAGGTTTGTAGGGGTTTGTAGGGGTTGTAGTGGTTTTTAGGGGTTTGTAGGGGTTTGTAGGGGTTGTAGGGGTTTTTAGGGGTTTGTAGGGGTTTGTAGGGGTTTGTAGGGGTTGTAGGGGTTTGTAGGGGTTGTAGGGGTTTGTAGGGGTTTGTAGGGGTTTTTAGGGGTTTGTAGGGGTTTGTAGGGGTTTTTAGGGGTTGTAGGGGTTTGTTGGGGTTTGTAGGGGTTTTTAGGGGTTTTTAGGGGTTGTAGGGGTTTGTAGGGGTTTGTAGGGATTTTTAGGGGTTTCTAGGGGTTGTAGGGGTTTGTAGGGGTTTGTAGGGGTTTCTAGGGGTTGTAGGGGTTGTAGGGGTTTGTAGGGGGTTGTAGGGGTTTCTAGGGGTTGTAGGGGTTTGTAGGGGTTTGTAGGGGTTGTAGGGGTTTTTAGGGGTTTGTAGGGGTTTGTAGGGGTTTGTAGGGGTTGTAGGGGTTTGTAGGGGTTGTAGGGGTTTGTAGGGGTTTGTAGGGGTTTTTAGGGGTTCGTAGGGGTTTGTAGGGGTTGTAGGGGTTTGTAGGGGTTTGTAGGGGTTTGTAGGTTTGTAGGGGTTTGTAGGGGTTTGTAGGTTTGTAGGGGTTTGTAGGGGTTTGTAGGGGTTTTTAGGGGTTGTAGGGGTTTGTAGGGGTTTGTAGGGGTTGTAGGGGTTTGTAGGGATTTGTAGGGGTTTGTAGGGGTTTGTAGGGGTTTGTAGGTTTGTAGGGGTTTGTAGGTTTGTAGGGGTTTGTAGGGGTTGTAGTGGTTTTTAGGGGTTTGTAGGGGTTTGTAGGGGTTGTAGGGGTTTTTAGGGGTTTGAAGGGGTTTGTAGGGGTTTGTAGGGGTTTGTAGGGGTTGTAGGGGTTTGTAGGGGTTTGTAGGGGTTTTTAGGGGTTGTAGGGGTTTGTAGGGGTTTGTAGGGGTTTGTTGGGGTTTGTAGGGGTTTTTAGGGGTTTTTAGGGGTTGTAGGGGTTTGTAGGGGTTTGTAGGGGTTTTTAGGGGTTGTAGGGGTTTGTAGGGGTTTGTAGGGATTTTTAGGGGTTTCTAGGGGTTGTAGGGGTTTGTAGGGGTTTGTAGGGGTTTCTAGGGGTTGTAGGGGTTGTAGGGGTTTGTAGGGGTTTGTAGGGGTTTCTAGGGGTTGTAGGGGTTGTAGGGGTTTGTAGGGGTTTGTAGGGGGTTGTAGGGGTTTCTAGGGGTTGTAGGGGTTTGTAGGGGTTGTAGGGGTTTTTAGGGGTTTGTAGGGGTTTGTAGGGGTTGTAGGGGTTTGTAGGGGTTGTAGGGGTTTGTAGGGGTTTGTAAGGGTTTTTAGGGGTTGTAGGGGTTTGTAGGGGTTTGTAGGGATTTTTAGGGGTTTCTAGGGGTTGTAGGGGTTTGTAGGGGTTTGTAGGGGTTTCTAGGGGTTTTAGGGGTTGTAGGGGTTTGTAGGGGTTTGTAGGGGTTTTTAGGGGTTTGTAGGGGTTTTTAGGGGTTGTAGGGGTTTTTAGGGGTTTGTAGGGGTTTGTAGGGGTTTTTAGGGGTTGTAGGGGTTTTTAGGGGTTTGTAGGGGTTTGTAGGGATTTTTAGGGGTTGTAGGGGTTTGTAGGGGTTTGTAGGGATTGTAGGGGTTTCTAGGGGTTGTAGGGGTTTGTAGGGGTTTGTAGGGGTTTTTAGGGGTTCGTAGGGGTTCGTAGGGGTTTGTAGGGGTTGTAGGGGTTTGTAGGGGTTTGTAGGGGTTTGTAGGTTTGTAGGGGTTTGTAGGTTTGTAGGGGTTTGTAGGGGTTGTAGTGGTTTTTAGGGGTTTGTAGGGGTTTGTAGGGGTTGTAGGGGTTTTTAGGGGTTTGTAGGGGTTTGTAGGGGTTTGTAGGGGTTGTAGGGGTTTGTAGGGGTTGTAGGGGTTTGTAGGGGTTTGTAGGGGTTTTTAGGGGTTGTAGGGGTTTGTAGGGGTTTGTAGGGGTGGTAGGGGTTTGTTGGGGTTTGTAGGGGTTTTTAGGGGTTGTAGGGGTTTGTAGGGGTTTGTAGGGATTTTTAGGGGTTTCTAGGGGTTGTAGGGGTTTGTAGGGGTTTGTAGGGATTTTTAGGGGTTTCTAGGGGTTGTAGGGGTTTGTAGGGGTTTGTAGGGGTTTCTAGGGGTTGTAGGGGTTGTAGGGGTTTGTAGGGGTTTGTAGGGGGTTGTAGGGGTTTCTAGGGGTTGTAGGGGTTTGTAGGGGTTTGTAGGGGTTGTAGGGGTTTTTAGGGGTTTGTAGGGGTTTGTAGGGGTTGTAGGGGTTTTTAGGGGTTTGTAGGGGTTTGTAGGGGTTGTAGGGGTTTGTAGGGGTTGTAGGGGTTTGTAGGGGTTTTTAGGGGTTGTAGGGGTTTGTAGGGGTTTGTAGGGGTTTGTAGGGGTTTGTAGGGGTTTTTAGGGGTTGTAGGGGTTTTTAGGGGTTTGTAGGGGTTTGTAGGGGTTTCTAGGGGTTGTAGGGGTTGTAGGGGTTTGTAGGGGTTTGTAGGGGTTTGTAGGGGTTTGTAGGGGTTTTTAGGGGTTGTAGGGGTTTGTAGGGGTTTTTAGGGGTTGTAGGGGTTTTTAGGGGTTTGTAGGGGTTAGTAGGGATTTTTAGGGGTTGTAGGGGTTTGTAGGGGTTGTAGGGGTTTCTAGGGGTTGTAGGGGTTTGTAGGGGTTGTAGGGGTTTCTAGGGGTTGTAGGGGTTTGTAGGGGTTTGTAGGGGTTTGTAGGGGTTTTTAGAGGTTTGTAGGGGTTTGTAGGGGTTGTAGGGGTTCGTAGGGGTTTGTAGGGGTTGTAGGGGGTTGTAGGGGTTTGTAGGGGTTTGTAGGGGTTTGTAGGGTTTGTAGGGGTTGTAGGGGTTTGTAGGGGTTTGTAGGGGTTTGTAGGGGTTGTAGGGGTTTGTAGGGGTTTGTAGGGGTTGTAGGGGTTTGTAGGTTTGTAGGGTTTGTAGGGTTTGTAGGGGTTTGTAGGGGTTTGTAGGGATTTTTAGGGGTTTCTAGGGGTTGTAGGGGTTTGTAGGGGTTTGTAGGGATTTTTAGGGGTTTCTAGGGGTTGTAGGGGTTTCTAGGGGTTGTAGGGGTTTGTAGGGGTTTGTAGGGGTTTGTAGGGGTTTGTAGGGGTTGTAGGGGTTTGTAGGGGTTTGTAGGGGTTGTAGGGGTTTGTAGGGATTGTAGGGGTTTGTAGGGATTTTTAGGGGTTGTAGGGGTTTGTAGGGGTTTGTAGGGGTTGTAGGGGTTTCTAGGGGTTGTAGGGGTTTGTAGGGGTTTGTAGGGGTTTTTAGGGGTTTGTAGGGGTTTGTAGGGGTTGTAGGGGTTTCTAGGGGTTGTAGGGGTTTGTAGGGGTTTGTAGGGGTTTGTAGGGGTTTGTAGGGGTTTTTAGGGGTTGTAGGGGTTTTTAGGGGTTTGTAGGGGTTTGTAGGGGTTTCTAGGGGTTGTAGGGGTTGTAGGGGTTTGTAGGGGTTTGTAGGGGTTTGTAGGGGTTTGTAGGGGTTTTTAGGGGTTGTAGGGGTTTGTAGGGGTTTGTAGGGGTTTTTAGGGGTTGTAGGGGTTTTTAGGGGTTTGTAGGGGTTAGTAGGGATTTTTAGGGGTTGTAGGGGTTTGTAGGGGTTGTAGGGGTTTCTAGGGGTTGTAGGGGTTTGTAGGGGTTTGTAGGGGTTTGTAGGGGTTTTTAGAGGTTTGTAGGGGTTTGTAGGGGTTTGTAGGGGTTGTAGGGGTTCGTAGGGGTTTGTAGGGGTTGTAGGGGGTTGTAGGGGTTTGTAGGGGTTTGTAGGGGTTTGTAGGGTTTGTAGGGGTTGTAGGGGTTTGTAGGGGTTTGTAGGGGTTTGTAGGGGTTGTAGGGGTTTGTAGGGGTTTGTAGGGGTTGTAGGGGTTTGTAGGTTTGTAGGGTTTGTAGGGTTTGTAGGGGTTTGTAGGGGTTTGTAGGGGTTGTAGGGGTTTGTAGGGGTTTGTAGGGGTTTGTAGGGGTTTGTAGGGGTTTGTAGGGGTTGTAGGGGTTTGTAGGGGTTTGTAGGGGTTGTAGGGGTTTGTAGGTTTGTAGGGTTTGTAGGGTTTGTAGGGGTTTGTAGGGGTTTGTAGGGGTTGTAGGGGTTTGTAGGGGTTTGTAGGGGTTTGTAGGGGTTTGTAGGGGTTTTTAGGGGTTGTAGGGGTTTGTAGGGGTTTGTAGGGGTTTGTAGGGGTTTTTAGGGGTTTGTAGGGGTTAGTAGGGACAAGTAGGGGTTTGTTACAATTACAACAGCAACAAAACCACACGCGAGCTGCATGCAGCTCGCGCCGCACGCAAAATCTAGTCTATCTATCAATATACTATAAAGCTAAATTACGGTGACTCACTGATTGACATGATTGTTCTCCTAGAAGGAGTCGTTTTAGGGGTGGGGTGTGTTTGGGGGAAGTTTAAGTTGGCCGAATCGGAGCAGAAGTGTCGGAGCCGAATTTCGAAAAATCCAAAATGGCGGCATTCGGCAAAAGTATCTCCGCGACGGTGGCAGCTGGAAACCTCGGAGATGGCTCAAACGAAAGAGAGTATAGAGAAATTGAAAAAAAAATGTTTAAAAAAAAAAAAAACAAGATGGCCGCCCCGGAATCGGCGTTCGAAATTCGGCCGTTTTCAGACCCCACTTTGGAGAGTTACATTGTTCTACCGAATTTGCCGCATAACAAAACTGCTGATGCAGAAACGTTGCCAGCATCCTGTAGTATGTGGAAAAACTATCAGCTGTCAAAAAATAAAGATGGCGGATGGCGCGGCGGCCATCTTGTGAAATGATCAAATTCGGGCAATTTTGAAAGCGAAAAATGGGACTGATGGCAACACCTGAGCGCGATGGTTTGTATGGGGCGGTCGTGTGGAACGATGAAAAGTTTTTTATGTTAAAAAAAAACTCCCGATTTTTCGGGTAATTTCGGAGATTTTACCCGAAAACATGAAAAGTAGAAATAATGACATTTTGAATCAAAATTTGGTGTAACATCGAAGAGGAGGTCCATGCGAATGACTTTTGACCAGTTCGGTCGCTTCGAGTTGGCAACACTGGGCGCGAGCGATGTTCGCATTTTTGGGTCAGACCCTACTAACTCAAAAGTCTTTGTTCTACCGAATTCGCCGGATGAAAAAACTGCTGATGCAGAAACATTGCCAGTATCCTGTAGTATATAGGAAAACTATCAGCTGTCAAAAATTAAAGATGGCGGACGGTGTGGCCAACTCTTTGTGAAATTGAACAGTTTAAAAATGAAAAAATCGGCTGTTGGCAACACCTGAGCGGGATGGTTTGTATGGGGCGAATGTAGGCCAGGCAGAATAGTATTTAATGGGAAAAAAAAACTCCCCACTTTTTGGGTAAATTCGGAGATTTTACCCAAAAAACGTGAATCCTATAAATAATGACATTTCTAATCAAAATTTGGCGTAATATCGAAGAACAGGTCCATACGAATGACTTTTGACTATTTTCGTCGCTTCGAGTTGGCAACACTGGGCGCGAGCGATGTTCGCATTTTTTGGGTCAGACTCTACTTTGAGGAGTTACTTTGTTCTACCGAATTCGCCGGATGAAAAAACTGATGATGCAGAAACATTGGTAGTATCCTGTAGTATATAGAAAAACTATGACATCTTAGAAATTAAAGATGGCGGACGGTGTAGCCAACTCTTTATGTTGCCAATTTTCAAGTCGAAATAAATGGCATATAGCTACATCTGAGCCGGGTGACTTGTATGGAGGGTTTGTGTAGAATGATGAAAAGTGTTGCCTGGTATAGTTTTTTAAATTTTTTGTTCAAAATTTTTTTTTTTGAAAAATTTGTTTTTTGACCCCATGGAAACCAACAGCCAGACGCGAGCTGCTTGCAGCTCGCGCACCTTCTCCCCCAAAAGGACTCTGACAAATTTTGAAGGAAAAATGACTTAGAGAAATTTTGATGAAAATTTTATTGATGAAAATTTTTTGTTCAAAATTTTTTTTTGAAAAAAATTTTTTTTAGCCCCTTTGAAACCAACAGCCAGACGCGAGCTGCTTGCAGCTCGCGCACCTTCTCCCTCAAAAGGACTCTGACAAATTTTGAATGAAAAAATATCTTTGTTGGAAAAAGACTTAGTAAAATTTTGTCAAAATATTTTTTTTTAATTTTTTTTTAACCCCTTGGAAACCAACAGCCAGACGCGAGCTGCTTGCAGCTCGCGCACCTTCTCCCCCAAAAGGACTCTGAAAAATTTTGAACGAAAAAACACTTAGAGAAATTTTATTCGAAAAAGTTTTTGTCGAAAATTTTTTTTTTTTAATTTTTTTTTTTAACCCCTTTTAAAAACTCCCCCTCGCGAGCTGCTTGCAGCTCGCGCACCTTTTCCCTCAAAAGGACTCTGAAAAATTTTGAACTAAAAAAGACTTGTAGAAATTTTGTCGAAATATTTTTTTTTAAATTTTTTTTTAACCCCTTGCGGGCCAACAGCCAGACGCGAGCTGCTTGCAGCTCGCGCACCTTCTCCCTCAAAAGGACTCTGAAAAATTTTGAACGAAAAAAGACTTAGAGAAATTTTATTCGAAAAAGTTTTTGTCGAATTTTTTTTTTTTAACCCCTTGTATTTTTACCTCAACACGCGAGCTGCTTGCAGCTCGCGCACCACGCTCCATCTAGTCTATATATTATAAAGCTAAATAACGGTGACTGATTGACATGGTTGTTCTCCTAGAAGGAGTCGGTTTAGGGGGGGGGTTTGTATGGGGGAAGTTAAGGGGGGGTGAATCTGACCAGAAGTGTCGGATTCGAATTTTGAATTTTTCGAAATGACAGCTGTCAGATTTGACAGCTCCCAAGCGGTGCTAGGTAGGGTTTTCTAAAGTGGTAGACTCGAAAGAGGGAGGGAAAAAATTTAAAAAATTTAAAAAAAAAAAAAAAAAAAAAAGGTGGCGTCTTCGGAATTGGACATTGAAAATTTGCCATTTTCAGACTCCACTTTGGCGGGGTGCTTTGTTCTGGCAACATTGGCGTACGGTGAATCTGTTTTGCTTCAATAATTGCCAGTATCCTGTAGAATGACGTGTTAGTACGGCTTTTTCGAAATTCAAAATGGCGGACGCTGTGGCGGCCATTTTGTAAAAAGCAAAAATTTTCCAAATTTTCCAACCCGAAAATGACGCTGTTGGCAACACCCGAGCCTGACGACTTGTATGGGGCGGTTGTGCAGAACGGTGAAGAGTGTTGCCAGGCGAGAAAATTTTCCCCATTTTTCGGGTAATTTCAGAGATTTTCCCCAAAAAAGTGAAAAGTAGAAATAATGACATTTTAAATCAAAATTTGATGCAGTATCGTTGAAAAGGTCCATGCGAATGACATTTGACCAATTTTGTTCCCCTCAGCTGGCAACACTGGAATCAGGCGAACTTTATTTATTTTTGGGCCCGACTTTTACGCGAGCTCTAGATTCCTTCTACGAAAGTTTCCAAATTTAAATTTTGTTTATGCAGAAACCTTGTCGGTGAACTGCTTAATATGGGAAAACTATACGTTTTTTGAAATTTTTGAATACGGACAATTTGGTGGCCATATTGTAAAAAGACAAAATTTTCAAAATTTTCCATGTGAAAAATGAGGCATTTGGCAACACCCGAGCCGGACGACTTGTATGGGGCGGTTGTGTAGAACGATGAAGAGTGTTGCCTGGCTAGAAAATTTTCCCCATTTTTCGGGTAATTTCCGAGATTTTCCCCAAAAAAGTGAAAATTAGAAATATTGACATTTTGAATCAAAATTTGATGTGGTATCGTTTAAAAGGTCCATGTGAATGACATTTGACCATTTTTGTCGCTTTCAATTTGGCAACACTGGGAAAAAGCAAACTTTTTAAGTTTTGGGCCCGACTCTTACGCGAGCTCTAGATTCCTTCTACGAAAGTTTCCAAATTCAAATTTTGTGTATGCAGAAACCTTGTCGTTGAACTGCTTAATATGGGAAAACTATACGTTTTTTGAAATTTTTGAATACGGACAACATAGCGGCCATTTTGTAAAAAGACGAAATTTTCAAAATTTTCCAAGTGAAAAATGAGGCTGTTGGCAACACCCGAGCCGGACATTTTGTATGAAGCTATTGTGTAAAACGATGAAAAGTGTTGCCTGGATTAAAAAAAATCCCCATTTTCCGGGTATTTTCCGAGATTTTCCCCAAAAACCTGAAAAGTAAAAAAAAATACAATTTGAATCAAAATTTGATGAGGTATCGTTTAGAAGCTCTATGCGAATGACATTTGACTATTTTCGTTCCCCTCAGCTGGCAACACTGGGAGCAGTCGAAGGTGTTATTTTTGGGCCCAACTCGGCTACTTTCCTTTTTTTTCCACTACGAAAGTTGCCATGCGCAAATTCTGAGTATGCACAAGTGTTGCCACTGAACTTCTCCATCTTGGTTATTTTATTCGTTTTTTCGAAATTCAAAATGGTGGATGCTGTGGCGGCCATTTTGTAAAAAGACGAAATTTTCTGAATTTTACAACTGGAAAATGAGGCTGTTGGCAACACCCGAACCGGAAGACTTGTATGGGGCGGTTGTGTAGAACAGTAAAGAGTGTTGCCTGGCAAGAAAATTTTTCCCATTTTTCGGGTAATTTCCGAGATTTTCCTCAAAAAGGTGAAAAGTAGAAATAATGACATTTTATATCAAAATTTGATGTAGTATCGTTGAAAAGGTCCATGCAAATGACATTTGACCATTTTTGTCCCCCTCAGCTGGCAACACTGGGATCAGGCGAACTTTGTAATTTTTGGGCCCGACTCGGCTACTTTCCTTATTTTTCCACTACGAAAGTTGTCATGCGCAAATTCTGAGTATGCACAAGTGTTGCCACTGAATTGTTCCATATGGGAAAATTATTGGTTTTTTGAAATTCAAAATGGCGGACGCTGTGGCGGCCATTTTGTAAAAAGCAGAAATTTTCCAAATTTTCCAAGTGAAAAATGAGGCTGTTGGCAACACCCGAGCCGGATATGTTGTATAAGGTCATTGTGTAAAACAATGAAAAGTATTGCCTGGTGAAAAAAAAATCCCCATTTTCCGGGTATTTTCCGAGATTTTTCATAAAATGTAAAAAAAAAAAAAAATGGTATTTTGAATCAAAATTTGATGTAGACTTGAAGGAGAGGACCATGAGAGTGACTTTTGACTATTTTGGTTGCATTGAGTTGGCAACACTGGGAGCATGCGAGTAGTGAAATTTTCGGGTCCGACTCGGCTACGAGCTCAAGTTTCCTTTTACCAATGTTGCCATATGGCAATTCTGTTTATGCAGAAATGTGGCCAGTGCCCTGCTTAATCTTTGACATTCTATTCGTTATTTCAAAATAAAAGATGGCGGACGCTGTGGCGGCCATTTTGTAAAAAGATGAAATTTTCTGAATTTTACAACTGGAAAATGAGGCTTTTGGCAACACCCGAGCTGGACAACTTGTATGGAGTTGTTGTGTAAAACGATGAAAAGTGTTGCCTGGTTAAAAAAAAATCCCCATTTTTCGGGTATTTTCCGAGATTTTCCATAAAATGTAAAAAAAAAAAAAATGGTATTTTGTATCAAAATTTGATGATGACTTGAAGAAGAGGACCATGTGAGTGACTTTTGACTATTTTGGTTGCAGTGAGTTGGCAACACTGGGAGCATGCGAGTAGTGAAATTTTCGGGTCCGACTCGACTACGAGTTCAAGTTTCCTTCTACCAAAGTTGCCATATGGCAATTCTGTTTATGCAGAAATGTTGCCAGTGCACTGCTTCATCTTTAATATTCTATTCGTTTTTTCAAAATAAAAGATGGCGGTCGCTGTGGCGGCCATTTTGTAAAAATATGAAATTTTCCAAATTTTCCAAGTGAAAAATGAGGCTGTTGGCAACTCCCGAGCCGGACAACTTGTATGGGACGGTTGTTTAGAATGACAAAAAGTGTTGCCTGGTGAAAGAAAAATCACCATTTTCCGGGTATTTTCCGAGATTTTCCGCAAAAACATGAAAATAATATAAATTATGACAGTATGGATTACAATTTGATGCGGTATTGCAGAGGAAATCCATACTGAACCGTTACCAGTATCAAGAGCTGTTTCCCGGTCAAAACGATTTCCTCCATTTATTGAGTAATAACAATATAAAAAAAGTTGGAATTTCAATTCAGAAATTTGAGTTTGAGATTTTTTTTTTGTTTTATTACCACGCGAGCTGCTTGCAGCTCGCGCCTCAATGAAAATTATCGAACAAAAAATAAACAAATTACCTACACAAAAAAAAATCTAATCACATGCCATAGTATACACTGGTCCTCGGTAGGTTGTTAGGTTTTTTTTTTTATACTATTTCATAGTTTTTGCACGCAAAAAAACTTCTAATCAAATGCCATAGTATGTAGAGGTTGTAGGGGTTTAAAGGGGTTTGTAGGGGTTTGTAGGGGTTGTAGGGTTTGTAGGGGGTTGTAGGGGCTTGTAGGGGTTGTAGGGGTTTTTAGGGGTTGTAGGGGATTGTAGGGGTTTGTAGGGGTTTGTAGGGGTTTTTAGGGGTTGTAGGGGTTTGTAGGGGTTTGTAGGGGTTTCTAGGGGTTGTAGGGGTTTGTAGGGGTTGTAGGGGTTTGTAGGGTTTGTAGGGGTTTGTAGGGGTTTGTAGGGGTTTGTAGGGGTTGTAGGGGCTTGTAGGGGTTGTAGGGGTTTGTAGGGGTTGTAGGGGTTTGTAGGGTTTTGTAGGGTTTGTAGGGGTTTGTAGGGTTTGTAGGGGTTTGTAGGGGTTGTAGGGGTTGTAGGGGTTTGTAGGGGTTTGTAGGGGTTTTTAGGGGTTGTAGGGGTTGTAGGGGTTTGTAGGGGTTTTAGGGGTTTGTAGGGGTTTGTAGGGGTTTGTAGGGGTTTGTAGGGGTTTGTAGGGGTTTTTAGGGGTTGTAGGGGTTTGTAGGGGTTTTAGGGGTTTGTAGGGGTTTGTAGGGGTTGTAGGGGTTTGTAGGGGTTTGTAGGGGTTTGTAGGGGTTTCTAGGGGTTTGTAGGGGTTGTAGGGGTTTGTAGGGGTTTTTAGGGGTTGTAGGGGTTTGTAGGGGTTTGTAGGGGTTTTTAGGGGTTGTAGGGGTTTGTAGGGGTTTGTAGGGATTTTTAGGGGTTTCTAGGGGTTGTAGGGGTTTGTAGGGGTTTGTAGGGGTTTCTAGGGGTTGTAGGGGTTGTAGGGGTTGTAGGGGTTTGTAGGGGTTTGTAGGGGTTTGTAGGGGTTTTTAGGGGTTGTAGGGGTTTTTAGGGGTTTGTAGGGGTTTGTAGGGGTTTGTAGGGGTTTTTAGGGGTTGTAGGGGTTTTTAGGGGTTTGTAGGGGTTTGTAGGGATTTTTAGGGGTTGTAGGGGTTTGTAGGGGTTGTAGGGGTTTGTAGGGTTTGTAGGGGTTTGTAGGGGTTTGTAGGGGTTTGTAGGGGTTGTAGGGGCTTGTAGGGGTTGTAGGGGTTTGTAGGGGTTGTAGGGGTTTGTAGGGTTTTGTAGGGTTTGTAGGGGTTTGTAGGGTTTGTAGGGGTTTGTAGGGGTTGTAGGGGTTGTAGGGGTTTGTAGGGGTTTGTAGGGGTTTTTAGGGGTTGTAGGGGTTGTAGGGGTTTGTAGGGGTTTTAGGGGTTTGTAGGGGTTTGTAGGGGTTTGTAGGGGTTTGTAGGGGTTTGTAGGGGTTTTTAGGGGTTGTAGGGGTTTGTAGGGGTTTTAGGGGTTTGTAGGGGTTTGTAGGGGTTGTAGGGGTTTGTAGGGGTTTGTAGGGGTTTGTAGGGGTTTCTAGGGGTTTGTAGGGGTTGTAGGGGTTTGTAGGGGTTTTTAGGGGTTGTAGGGGTTTGTAGGGGTTTGTAGGGGTTTGTAGGGGTTGTAGGGGTTTTTAGGGGTTTGTAGGGGTTTGTAGGGGTTTGTAGGGGTTGTAGGGGTTTGTAGGGGTTGTAGGGGTTTGTAGGGGTTTGTAGGGGTTTGTAGGGGTTTGTAGGGGTTTGTAGGGGTTGTAGGGGTTGGTAGGGGTTTGTAGGGGTTTGTAGGGGTTGTAGGGGTTTGTAGGGGTTTGTAGGAGTTTGTAGGGGTTTCTAGGGGTTTGTAGGGGTTTGTAGGGGTTTTTAGGGGTTGTAGGGGTTTGTAGGGGTTTTTAGGGGTTGTAGGGGTTTGTAGGGGTTTGTAGGTTTGTAGGGGTTGTAGGGGTTGTAGGGGTTTGTAGGGGTTTGTAGGGGTTTGTAGGGGTTTTTTTAGGGTCTTGTATGATTTAGGGGCTTATAACAAATAACAACAGCAACGATAACCTCACGCGAGCTGCATGCAGCTCGCGCCGCACGCAAAATCTAGTCTATATAATATAAAGCTGAATCCCGGTGACTCATTGACATGGTTGTTCTCCTAGAAGGAGTCGGTTAAGGGGGGGGGTTTGTTTGGGGGAAGTTTAGGATGGGTGAATCTGACCAGAAGTGTCGGATTCGAATTTTGAATTTTTCGAAATGACAGCTGTCAGATTTGACAGCTCCTAAACGGTTTTAGGTAGGGTTTTCTAAAGTGGTGCATCCTATAGAGGAGCAGGAAAAATTAAAAAAAAATTAAAAAAAAAAAAAAAAAAAAAGATGCCGGCTCCGGAATTTGACATTGAAAATTTGCCATTTTCAGACTCCACTTTGGCGGGGTGCTTTGTTCTGGCAACATTGGCGTACGGTGAATCTGTTTTGTTTCAATAATTGCCAGTATCCTGTAGAATGACGTGTAAATACGGCATTTTCGAAATTCAAAATGGCGGACGCTGTGGCGGCCATTTTGTAAAAAGCAAAAATTTTCCAAATTTTCCAACCCAAAAATGACGCTGTTGGCAACACCCGAGCCTGAAGACTTGTATCGGGCGGTTGTGTAGAACGGTGAAGAGTGTTGCCTGGCGAGAAAATTTTCCCCATTTTTCGGGTAATTTCCGAGATTTTCCCCAAAAAGGTGAAAAGTAGAAATAATGACATTTTAAATCAAAATTTGATGCAGTATCGTTGAAAAGGTCAATGCGAATGACATTTGACCATTTTTGTTCCCCTCAGCTGGCAACACTGGAATCAGGCGAACTTTATTTATTTTTGGGCCCGACTTTTACGCGAGCTCTAGATTCCTTCTACGAAAGTTTCCAAATTTAAATTTTGTTTATGCAGAAACCTTGTCGGTGAACTGCTTAATATGGGAAAACTATACGTTTTTTGAAATTTTTGAATACGGACAATTTGGCGGCCATATTGTAAAAAGACAAAATTTTCAAAATTTTCCATGTGAAAAATGAGGCATTTGGCAACACCCGAGCCGGACGACTTGTATGGGGCGGTTGTGTAGAACGATGAAGAGTGTTGCCTGGCTAGAAAATTTTCCCCATTTTTCGGGTAATTTCCGAGATTTTCCCCAAAAAAGTGAAAATTAGAAATATTGACATTTTGAATCAAAATTTGATGAGGTATCGTTTAAAAGGTCCATGCGAATGACATTTGACCATTTTTGTCGCTTTCAATTTGGCAACACTGGGAAAAAGCAAACTTTTTAAGTTTTGGGCCCGACTCTTACGCGAGCTCTAGATTCCTTCTACGAAAGTTTCCAAATTCAAATTTTGTTTATGCAGAAACCTTGTCGGTGAACTGCTTAATATGGGAAAACTATACGTTTTTTGAAATTTTTGAATATGGTCAATTTGGCGGCCATTTTGTAAAATGACGAAATTTTCAAAATTTTCCAAGTGAAAAATGAGGCTGTTGGCAACACCCGAGCCGGACGACTTGTATGGGGCCATTGTGTAAAACGATGAAAAGTGTTGCCTGGTGAAAAAAAAATCCCCATTTTCCGGGTATTTTCCGAGATTTTCCCCAAAAACATGAAAATTAAAAAAAATACAATTTGAATCAAAATTTGATGAGGTGTCGTTCAGGAAGTCCATGCGAATGACATTTGACCATTTTAGTCGCTCTTAGCTGGCAACACTGGGAGCAGGCGAAGGTGTTCTTTTTGGGCCCAACTCGGCTACTTTCATTTTTTTTCCACTACGAAAGTTGCCATGCGCAAATTCTGAGTATGCACAAGTGTTGCCACTGAACTGTTCCATCTTGGACATTCTATTAGTTTTTTCGAAATTCAAAATGGCGGACGCTGTGGCGGCCATTTTGTAAAAAGACGAAATTTTCAAAATTTTCTAACCCGAAAATGACGCTGTTGGCAACACCCGAGCCGGACGACTTGTATGGGGCCATTGTGTAAAACAATGAAAAATATTGCCTGGTGAAAAAAAAATCCCCATTTTCCGGGTATTTTCCGAGATTTTCCATAAAATGTAAAAAAAAAAAAAATGGTATTTTGAATCAAAATTTGATGTAGACTTGAAGGAGAGGACCATGAGAGTGACTTTTGACTATTTTGGTTGCATTGAGTTGGCAACACTGGGAGCATGCGAGTAGTGAAATTTTCGGGTCCGACTCGGCTACGAGCTCAAGTTTCCTTTTACCAATGTTGCCATATGGCAATTCTGTTTATGCAGAAATGTGGCCAGTGCCCTGCTTAATCTGTGACATTCTATTCGTTTTTTCAAAATAAAAGATGGCGGACGCTGTGGCGGCCATTTTGTAAAAAGATGAAATTTTCTGAATTTTACAACTGGAAAATGAGGCTTTTGGCAACACCCGAGCTGGACAACTTGTATGGAGCCGTTGTGTAAAACGATGAAAAGTGTTGCCTGGTTAAAAAAAATCCCCATTTTTCGGGTATTTTCCGAGATTTTCCATAAAATGTAAAAAAAAAAAAAATGGTATTTTGAATCAAAATTTGATGTTGACTTGAAGAAGAGGACCATGTGAGTGACTTTTGACTATTTTGGTTGCAGTGAGTTGGCAACACTGGGAGCATGCGAGTAGTGAAATTTTCGGGTCCGACTCGGCTACGAGTTCAAGTTTCCTTCTACCAAAGTTGCCATATGGCAATTCTGTTTATGCAGAAATGTTGCCAGTGCACTGCTTCATCTTTAATATTCTATTCGTTTTTTCAAAATAAAAGATGGCGGTCGCTGTGGCGGCCATTTTGTAAAAATATGAAATTTTCCAAATTTTCCAAGTGAAAAATGAGGCTGTTGGCAACTCCCGAGCCGGACAACTTATATGGGGCGGTTGTTTAGAATGACAAAAAGTGTTGCCTGGTGAAAGAAAAATCACCATTTTCTGGGTATTTTCTGAAATTTTCCGCAAAAACATGAAAATAATATAAATTATGACAGTATGGATTACAATTTGATGCGGTACTGCAGAGGAAATCCACACTGAACCATTACCAGTATCAAGAGCTGTTTCCCGGTCAAAACGATTTCCTCCATTTTTTGGGTGATAACAATATAAAAAAAGTTGGAATTTCAAATCAGAAATTTGACTATAAGTTTTTTTTCTTTTTTATTACCACGCGAGCTGCTTGCAGCTCGCGCCTCAATGAAAAATATCGAACAAAAAACAAACAAATTACCTACACAAAAAAAACTTCTTATCACAGGCCCTCGGTAGGTTGTTAGGTTTTTTTTTTATACTATTTTATAGTATTTGCACGCAAGAAAACTTATAATCACATGCCATAGTATGTAGAGGTTGTAGGGGTTGTAGGGTTTTGTAGGTTTGTAGGGGTTTGTAGGGGTTTGTAGGGGTTTGTAGGGGTTTGTAGGGGTTTCTAGGGGTTGTAGGGGTTTGTAGGGGTTTGTAGGGGTTTTCAGGGGTTGTAGGGGTTTGTAGGGGTTTGTAGGGGTTTGTAGGGGTTTCTAGGGGTTGTAGGGGTTTTTAGGGGTTGTAGGGGTTTGTAGGGGTTTGTAGGGGTTTGTAGGGGTTTTTAGGGGTTGTAGGGGTTTGTAGGGGTTTGTAGGGGTTTGTAGGGGTTTTTAGGGGTTGTAGGGGTTTGTAGGGGTTTGTAGGGGTTTCTAGGGGTTTGTAGGGGTTTTTAGGGGTTGTAGGGGTTTGTAGGGGTTGTAGGGGTTTGTAGGGGTATTTAGGGGTTGTAGGGGTTTGTAGGGGTTTGTAGGGGTTTCTAGGGGTTGTAGGGGTTTGTAGGGGTTTGTAGGGGTTTCTAGGGGTTGTAGGGGTTTGTAGGGGTTTGTAGGGGTTTGTAGGGGTTTGTAGGGGTTGTAGGGGTTTGTAGGGGTTTGTAGGGGTTGTAGGGGTTTGTAGGGATTGTAGGGGTTTGTAGGGGTTGTAGGGGTTTGTAGGGGTTTGTAGGGTTTGTAGGGGTTGTAGGGGGTTGTAGGGTTTGTAGGGGTTTGTAGGGGTTGTAGGGGTTTGTAGGGGTTTGTAGGGGTTGTAGGGGTTTGTAGGGGTTTGTAGGGGTTTGTAGGGGTTTGTAGGGGTTGTAGGGGTTTGTAGGGGTTTGAGGGTTTGTAGGGGTTTGTAGGGGTTTATAGGGGTTGTAGGGGTTGTAGGGATTTTAGGGGTTTTTAGGGGTTTGTAGGGGTTTGTAGGGGTTTGTAGGGGTTTTTAGGGGTTTGTAGGGGTTAGTAGGGACAAGTAGGGGTTCTAATTAATAACAACAGCTACAACAACCACACGCGAGCTGCATGCAGCTCGCGCCGCACGCAAAATCTAGTCAATATACTATAAAGCTAAATTCCGGTGACTCACTGATTGACATGATTGTTCTCCTAGAAGGAGTCGTTTTAGGGGTGGGGTATGTTTGGGGGAAGTGTTCGGCTCTTCCATGCGACCAGGAATTAGGCAATGACGTTTCGAAAAATCCAAGATGGCCGCCTTCGGCAAACGCATCTCCGCGACGGTGGCACCTGGAAACCTCGAAGATGGCTCGAACGAAAGAGGGTATCGAGAAATTTAAAAAAAAATGTTGAAAAAAAAAAAAAACAAGATGGCCGCCCCGGAATCGGCGTTCGAAATTCGGCCGTTTTCAGACCCCACTTTGGAGAGTTACATTGTTCTACCGAATTTGCCGCACGACAAAACTGCTGATGCAGAAACGTTGCCAGCATCCTGCAGTATGTGGAAAAACTATCAGCTGTCAAAAAATAAAGATGGCGGATGGTGCGGCGGCCATCTTGTTAAATGATCAAATTCGGGCAATTTTGAAAGCGAAAAATGAGCCTGATGGCAACACCCGAGCGGGATGTTTTGTATGAAGCGGTCGTGTGGAATGATAAAAAGATTTTTTTGGTAAAAAAAAACTCCCCATTTTTCGGGTAATTTCGGAGATTTTACCCGAAAACATGAAAAGTAGAAATAATGACATTTTGAATCAAAATTTGGTGTAACATCGAAGAGGAGGTCCATGCGAATGACTTTTGACCATTCCGGTCGCTTCGAGTTGGCAACACTGGGCGCGAGCGATGTTCGAATTTTTGGGTCAGACCCTACTAACTCAAAAGTCTTTGTTCTACCGAATTCAAAGTATGAAAAAACTGATGATGCAGAAACATTGCCAGTATCCTGTAGTATATAGGAAAACCTTGACTTGTCAGAAATTCAAGATGGCGGACGGTGTAGCCACCTCTTTGTGAAATTGAACAGTTTAAAAATGAAAAAATCGGCTGTTGGCAACACCTGAGCGGGATGGTTTGTATGGAACGAATGTAGGCCAGGTAGTAAGGTGTTGCAAGAAAAAAAAAAACTCCCCACTTTTCGGGTAATTTCGGAGATTTTACCCAAAAAACGTGAACCCTATAAATAATGACATTTCTAATCAAAATTTTGTGTAGTATCAAAGAACAGGTCCATACAAACTACTTTTGACTATTTTCGTTGCTTCGAGTTGGCAACACTGGGCGCGAGCGATGTTCGAATTTTTGGTCAGACTCTACTTTGAGGAGTTACTTTGTTCTACCGAATTCGCCGGATGAAAAAACTGATGATGCAGAAACATTGGTAGTATCCTGTAGTATATAGAAAAATTGCCACTTGTCAGAAATTCAAGATGGCGGATGGTGTAGCCAACTCTTAAAGTTGCCAATTTTCAAGTTGAAATAAATGACATATAGCTACATCTGAGCGGGGTGACTTGTATGGAGGATTTGTGTAGAATGATGAAAAGTGTTGCCTGGTATAGTTTTTTAAATTTTTTGTTCAAAAATTTTTTTTTGTAATTTTTTTTTTTAACCCCTTGGAAACCAACAGCCAGACGCGAGCTGCTTGCAGCTCGCGCACCTTCTCCCCAAAAAGGACTCTGACAAATTTTGAAGGAATAAAGACTTAGAGAAATTTTGATGAAAATTTTTTTGATGAAATGATATTGTTCAAAATTTTTTTTTTGAAAATTTTTTTTTTAACCCCTTTGAAACCAACAGCCAGACGCGAGCTGCTTGCAGCTCGCGCACCTTCTCCCTCAAAAGGACTCTGAAAAATGTTGAATGAAAAAAGACTTAGAGAAATTTTGATGAAAATTTTTTTGATGAAATTTTTTTGTTCAAAATTTTTTTTTTGAAAAATTTTTTTTTAACCCCTTGGAAACCAACAGCCAGACGCGAGCTGCTTGCAGCTCGCGCACCTTTTCCCTCAAAAGGACTCTGACAAATTTTGAATGAAAAAATATCTTTGTTGGAAAAAGACTTAGTAAAATTTTAATGATTTTTTTTTTATTTAAATTGTTTTTTTAACCCCTTTTAAACCAACAGCCAGACGCGAGCTGCTTGCAGCTCGCGCACCTTTTCCCTCAAAAGGACTCTGAAAAATTTTGAATGGAAAAAGACTTAGAGAAATTTTGATGAATTTTTTTTTTCCGAAATATTTTTTTAACCCCTTGTAAAAACTCCCCCTCGCGAGCTGCTTGCAGCTCGCGCACCACGCTCCATCTAGTCTATATACTATAAAGCTAAATTACGGTGACTGACTGATTGACATGATTGTTCTCCTAGAAGGAGTCGTTTTAGGGGTGGGGTGTGTATGGGGGAAGTTTAAGTTGGCCGAATCGGAGCAGAAGTGTCGGAGCCGAATTTCAAAAAATCCAAAATGGCGGCATTCGGCAAACGTATCTCCGCGACGGTGGCAGCTGGAAACCTCGGAGATGGCTCGAACGAAAGAGGGTATCGAGAAATTGAAAAAAAAATGTTTAAAAAAAAAAAAAACAAGATGGCCGCCCCGGAATCGGCGTTCGAAATTCGGCCGTTTTCAGACCCCAATTTGAAGAGTTACATTGTTCTACCGAATTTGCCATATGACGAAACTGCTGATGCAGAAACGTTGTTAGCGTCCTGTAGTATGTGGAAAAACTATCAGCTGTCAAAAAATAAAGATGGCGGATGGCGCGGCGGCCATCTTGTGAAATGATCAAATTCGGCAAATTTTTAAAGCGAAAAATGGGACTGATGGCAACACCTGAGCGCGATGTTTCGTATGAAGCGGTCGTGTGGAACGATGAAAAGATTTTTTTGGTAAAAAAAAACTCCCCATTTTTCGGGTAATTTCGGAGATTTTACCCGAAAACATGAAAAGTAGAAATAATGACATTTCGAATCAAAATTTGATGTAACATCGAAGAGGAGGTCCATGCGAATGACTTTTGACCATTTTGGTCGCTTCGAGTTGGCAACACTGGGCGCGAGCGATGTTCGCATTTTTGGGTCAGACTCTACTTTGAGGAGTTACTTTGTTCTACCGAATTCGCCGGATGAAAAAACTGATGATGCAGAAACATTGGTAGTATCCTGTAGTATATAGAAAAACTATCAGCTGTCAAACTTTCAAGATGGCGGATGGTGTAGCCAACTTTTGGTGAAATTGAACAGTTTAAAGTTGAAAAAATCGGCTGTTGGGAACACCTGAGCGGGATGGTTTGTATGGGGCGAATGTAGGCCAGGCAGAATAGTATTTAATGGGAAAAAAAAACTCCCCACTTTTTGGGTAAATTCGGAGATTTTACCCAAAAAACGTGAATCCTATAAATAATGACATTTCTAATCAAAATTTGGCGTAATATCGAAGAACAGGTCCATACGAACGACTTTTGACTATTTTCGTCGCTTCGAGTTGGCAACACTGGGCGCGAGCGATGTTCGCATTTTTTGGGTCAGACTCTACTTTGAGGAGTTACTTTGTTCTACCGAATTCGCCGGATGAAAAAACTGATGATGCAGAAACATTGGTAGTATCCTGTAGTATATAGAAAAACTATGACATCTTAGAAATTAAAGATGGCGGACGGTGTAGCCAACTCTTTATGTTGCCAATTTTCAAGTCGAAATAAATGGCATATAGCTACATCTGAGCCGGGTGACTTGTATGGAGGGTTTGTGTAGAATGATAAAAAGTGTTGCCTGGTATAGTTTTTTAAATTTTTTGTTCAAAATTTTTTTTTTGAAAAATTTGTTTTTTGACCCCATGGAAACCAACAGCCAGACGCGAGCTGCTTGCAGCTCGCGCACCTTCTCCCCCAAAAGGACTCTGACAAATTTTGAAGGAAAAATGACTTAGAGAAATTTTGATGAAAATTTTATTGATGAAAATTTTTTGTTCAAAATTTTTTTTTGAAAAAAATTTTTTTTAGCCCCTTTGAAACCAACAGCCAGACGCGAGCTGCTTGCAGCTCGCGCACCTTCTCCCTCAAAAGGACTCTGACAAATTTTGAATGAAAAAATATCTTTGTTGGAAAAAGACTTAGTAAAATTTTGTCAAAATATTTTTTTTTAATTTTTTTTTAACCCCTTGGAAACCAACAGCCAGACGCGAGCTGCTTGCAGCTCGCGCACCTTCTCCCCCAAAAGGACTCTGAAAAATTTTAAACGAAAAAACACTTAGAGAAATTTTATTCGAAAAAGTTTTTGTCGAAAATTTTTTTTTTTTAATTTTTTTTTTTAACCCCTTTTAAAAACTCCCCCTCGCGAGCTGCTTGCAGCTCGCGCACCTTTTCCCTCAAAAGGACTCTGAAAAATTTTGAACTAAAAAAGACTTGTAGAAATTTTGTCGAAATATTTTTTTTTAAATTTTTTTTTAACCCCTTGCGGGCCAACAGCCAGACGCGAGCTGCTTGCAGCTCGCGCACCTTCTCCCTCAAAAGGACTCTGAAAAATTTTGAACGAAAAAAGACTTAGAGAAATTTTATTCGAAAAAGTTTTTGTCGAATTTTTTTTTTTTAACCCCTTGTATTTTTACCTCAACACGCGAGCTGCTTGCAGCTCGCGCACCACGCTCCATCTAGTCAATATACTATAAAGCTAAATTCCGGTGACTGACTCATTGACATGATTGTTCTCCTAGAAGGAGCCGTTTTAGGGGTGGGGTATGTTTGGGGGAAGTGTTCGGCTCTTCCATGCGACCAGGAATTAGGCAATGACGTTTCGAAAAATCCAAGATGGCCGCCTTCGGCAAACGCATCTCCGCGACGGTGGCAGCTGGAAAATTCGGAGATGGCTCAAACGAAAGAGGGTATCGAGAAATTGAAAAAAAAATGTTTAAAAAAAAAAAAAACAAGATGGCCGCCCCGGAATCGGCATTCGAATTTCGGCCGTTTTCAGACCCCACTTTGAAGAGTTACATTGTTCTACCGAATTTGCCATATGACAAAACTGCTGATGCAGAAACATTGCCAGTGTCCTGTTGTATGTTGAAAAACTATCAACTGTCAAAAAATAAAGATGGCGGATGGCGCGGCGGCCATCTTGTGAAATCATCAAATTCGGCAAATTTTTAAAGCGAAAATTGGGACTGATGGCAACACCTGAGCGTGATGTTTTGTATGAAGCGGTCGTGTGGAACGACAAAAAGATTTTTTTGGTAAAAAAAAACTCCCCCTTTTTCGGGTAATTTCGGAGATTTTACCCGAAAACTTGAAAAGTAGAAATAACGACATTTCTGATCAAAATTTGGTGCAACATCGAAGAGGAGGTCCATGCGAATGACTTTCGACCATTTCGGTCGCTTCGAGTTGGCAACACTGGGCGCGAGCGAAGTTCGAATTTTTGGGTCAGACTCTACTTTGAGGAGTTACTTTGTTCTACTGAATTCGCCGGATGAAAAAACTGATGATGCAGAAACATTGGTAGTATCCTGTAGTATATAGAAAAACTATCAGCTGTCAAACTTTCAAGATGGCGGATGGTGTAGCCAACTTTTGGTGAAATTGAACAGTTTAAAGTTGAAAAAATCGGCTGTTGGGAACACCTGAGCGGGATGGTTTGTATGGGGCGAATGTAGGCCAGGCAGAATAATATTTAATGGGAAAAAAAAACTCCCCACTTTTCGGGTAAATTCGGAGATTTTACCCAAAAAACGTGAATCCTATAAATAATGACATTTCTAATCAAAATTTGGAGTAATATCGAAGAACAGGTCCATACAAATGACTTTTGACTATTTTCGTCGCTTCGAGTTGGCAACACTGGGCGCGAGCGATGTTCGCATTTTTTGGGTCAGACTCTACTTTGAGGAGTTACTTTGTTCTACCGAATTCGCCGGATGAAAAAACTGATGATGCAGAAACATTGGTAGTATCCTGTAGTATATAGAAAAACTATGACATCTTAGAAATTAAAGATGGCGGACGGTGTAGCCAACTCTTTAAGCTGCCAATTTTCAAGTCGAAATAAATGGCATATAGCTACATCTGAGCCGGGTGACTTGTATGGAGGGTTTGTGTAGAATGATGAAAAGTGTTGCCTGGTATAGTTTTTTAAATTTTTTGTTCAAAATTTTTTTTTTGAAAAATTTGTTTTTTGACCCCATGGAAACCAACAGCCAGACGCGAGCTGCTTGCAGCTCGCGCACCTTCTCCCCCAAAAGGACTCTGACAAATTTTGAAGGAAAAATGACTTAGAGAAATTTTGATGAAAATTTTATTGATGAAAATTTTTTGTTCAAAATTTTTTTTTGAAAAAATTTTTTTTTAACCCCTTTGAAACCAACAGCCAGACGCGAGCTGCTTGCAGCTCGCGCACCTTCTCCCCCAAAAGGACTCTGAAAAATTTTGAACGAAAAAACACTTAGAGAAATTTTATTCGAAAAAGTTTTTGTCGAAAATTTTTTTTTTTAATGTTTTTTTTTAACCCCTTGTAAAAACTCCCCCTCGCGAGCTGCTTGCAGCTCGCGCACCACGCTCCATCTAGTCAATCTATATAATATAAAGCTGAATCCCGGTGACTCATTGACATGGTTGTTCTCCTAGAAGGAGTCGGTTAAGGGGGGGGGTTTGTTTGGGGGAAGTTTAGGGGGGGTGAATCTGACCAGAAGTGTCGGATTCGAATTTTGAATTTTTCGAAATGACAGCTGTCAGATTTGACAGCTCCTAAACGGTTTTAGGTAGGGTTTTCTAAAGTGGTGCATCCTATAGAGGAGCAGGAAAAATTAAAAAAAAATTAAAAAAAAAAAAAAAAAAAAGATGCCGGCTCCGGAATTTGACATTGAAAATTTGCCATTTTCAGACTCCACTTTGGCGGGGTGCTTTGTTCTGGCAACATTGGCGTACGGTGAATCTGTTTTGTTTCAATAATTGCCAGTATCCTGTAGAATGACGTGTAAATACGGCATTTTCGAAATTCAAAATGGCGGACGCTGTGGCGGCCATTTTGTAAAAAGCAAAAATTTTCCAAATTTTCCAACCCAAAAATGACGCTGTTGGCAACACCCGAGCCTGAAGACTTGTATCGGGCGGTTGTGTAGAACGGTGAAGAGTGTTGCCTGGCGAGAAAATTTTCCCCATTTTTCGGGTAATTTCCGAGATTTTCCCCAAAAAGGTGAAAAGTAGAAATAATGACATTTTAAATCAAAATTTGATGCAGTATCGTTGAAAAGGTCAATGCGAATGACATTTGACCATTTTTGTTCCCCTCAGCTGGCAACACTGGAATCAGGCGAACTTTATTTATTTTTGGGCCCGACTTTTACGCGAGCTCTAGATTCCTTCTACGAAAGTTTCCAAATTTAAATTTTGTTTATGCAGAAACCTTGTCGGTGAACTGCTTAATATGGGAAAACTATACGTTTTTTGAAATTTTTGAATACGGACAATTTGGCGGCCATATTGTAAAAAGACAAAATTTTCAAAATTTTCCATGTGAAAAATGAGGCATTTGGCAACACCCGAGCCGGACGACTTGTATGGGGCGGTTGTGTAGAACGATGAAGAGTGTTGCCTGGCTAGAAAATTTTCCCCATTTTTCGGGTAATTTCCGAGATTTTCCCCAAAAAAGTGAAAATTAGAAATATTGACATTTTGAATCAAAATTTGATGAGGTATCGTTTAAAAGGTCCATGCGAATGACATTTGACCATTTTTGTCGCTTTCAATTTGGCAACACTGGGAAAAAGCAAACTTTTTAAGTTTTGGGCCCGACTCTTACGCGAGCTCTAGATTCCTTCTACGAAAGTTTCCAAATTCAAATTTTGTTTATGCAGAAACCTTGTCGGTGAACTGCTTAATATGGGAAAACTATACGTTTTTTGAAATTTTTGAATATGGTCAATTTGGCGGCCATTTTGTAAAATGACGAAATTTTCAAAATTTTCCAAGTGAAAAATGAGGCTGTTGGCAACACCCGAGCCGGACGACTTGTATGGGGCCATTGTGTAAAACGATGAAAAGTGTTGCCTGGTGAAAAAAAAATCCCCATTTTCCGGGTATTTTCCGAGATTTTCCCCAAAAACATGAAAATTAAAAAAAATACAATTTGAATCAAAATTTGATGAGGTGTCGTTCAGGAAGTCCATGCGAATGACATTTGACCATTTTAGTCGCTCTTAGCTGGCAACACTGGGAGCAGGCGAAGGTGTTCTTTTTGGGCCCAACTCGGCTACTTTCATTTTTTTTCCACTACGAAAGTTGCCATGCGCAAATTCTGAGTATGCACAAGTGTTGCCACTGAACTGTTCCATCTTGGACATTCTATTAGTTTTTTCGAAATTCAAAATGGCGGACGCTGTGGCGGCCATTTTGTAAAAAGACGAAATTTTCAAAATTTTCTAACCCGAAAATGACGCTGTTGGCAACACCCGAGCCGGACGACTTGTATGGGGCCATTGTGTAAAACAATGAAAAATATTGCCTGGTGAAAAAAAAATCCCCATTTTCCGGGTATTTTCCGAGATTTTCCATAAAATGTAAAAAAAAAAAAAATGGTATTTTGAATCAAAATTTGATGTAGACTTGAAGGAGAGGACCATGAGAGTGACTTTTGACTATTTTGGTTGCATTGAGTTGGCAACACTGGGAGCATGCGAGTAGTGAAATTTTCGGGTCCGACTCGGCTACGAGCTCAAGTTTCCTTTTACCAATGTTGCCATATGGCAATTCTGTTTATGCAGAAATGTGGCCAGTGCCCTGCTTAATCTGTGACATTCTATTCGTTTTTTCAAAATAAAAGATGGCGGACGCTGTGGCGGCCATTTTGTAAAAAGATGAAATTTTCTGAATTTTACAACTGGAAAATGAGGCTTTTGGCAACACCCGAACTGGACAACTTGTATGGAGCCGTTGTGTAAAACGATGAAAAGTGTTGCCTGGTTAAAAAAAATCCCCATTTTTCGGGTATTTTCCGAGATTTTCCATAAAATGTAAAAAAAAAAAAAATGGTATTTTGAATCAAAATTTGATGTTGACTTGAAGAAGAGGACCATGTGAGTGACTTTTGACTATTTTGGTTGCAGTGAGTTGGCAACACTGGGAGCATGCGAGTAGTGAAATTTTCGGGTCCGACTCGGCTACGAGTTCAAGTTTCCTTCTACCAAAGTTGCCATATGGCAATTCTGTTTATGCAGAAATGTTGCCAGTGCACTGCTTCATCTTTAATATTCTATTCGTTTTTTCAAAATAAAAGATGGCGGTCGCTGTGGCGGCCATTTTGTAAAAATATGAAATTTTCCAAATTTTCCAAGTGAAAAATGAGGCTGTTGGCAACTCCCGAGCCGGACAACTTATATGGGGCGGTTGTTTAGAATGACAAAAAGTGTTGCCTGGTGAAAGAAAAATCACCATTTTCTGGGTATTTTCTGAAATTTTCCGCAAAAACATGAAAATAATATAAATTATGACAGTATGGATTACAATTTGATGCGGTACTGCAGAGGAAATCCACACTGAACCATTACCAGTATCAAGAGCTGTTTCCCGGTCAAAACGATTTCCTCCATTTTTTGGGTGATAACAATATAAAAAAAGTTGGAATTTCAAATCAGAAATTTGACTATAAGTTTTTTTTCTTTTTTATTACCACGCGAGCTGCTTGCAGCTCGCGCCTCAATGAAAAATATCGAACAAAAAACAAACAAATTACCTACACAAAAAAAACTTCTTATCACAGGCCCTCGGTAGGTTGTTAGGTTTTTTTTTTATACTATTTTATAGTATTTGCACGCAAGAAAACTTATAATCACATGCCATAGTATGTAGAGGTTGTAGGGGTTGTAGGGTTTTGTAGGTTTGTAGGGGTTTGTAGGGGTTTGTAGGGGTTTGTAGGGGTTTGTAGGGGTTTCTAGGGGTTGTAGGGGTTTGTAGGGGTTTGTAGGGGTTTTCAGGGGTTGTAGGGGTTTGTAGGGGTTTGTAGGGGTTTGTAGGGGTTTCTAGGGGTTGTAGGGGTTTTTAGGGGTTGTAGGGGTTTGTAGGGGTTTGTAGGGGTTTGTAGGGGTTTTTAGGGGTTGTAGGGGTTTGTAGGGGTTTGTAGGGGTTTGTAGGGGTTTTTAGGGGTTGTAGGGGTTTGTAGGGGTTTGTAGGGGTTTCTAGGGGTTTGTAGGGGTTTTTAGGGGTTGTAGGGGTTTGTAGGGGTTGTAGGGGTTTGTAGGGGTATTTAGGGGTTGTAGGGGTTTGTAGGGGTTTGTAGGGGTTTCTAGGGGTTGTAGGGGTTTGTAGGGGTTTGTAGGGGTTTCTAGGGGTTGTAGGGGTTTGTAGGGGTTTGTAGGGGTTTGTAGGGGTTTGTAGGGGTTGTAGGGGTTTGTAGGGGTTTGTAGGGGTTGTAGGGGTTTGTAGGGATTGTAGGGGTTTGTAGGGATTTTTAGGGGTTGTAGGGGTTTGTAGGGGTTTGTAGGGGTTGTAGGGGTTTCTAGGGGTTGTAGGGGTTTGTAGGGGTTTGTAGGGGTTTTTAGGGGTTTGTAGGGGTTTTTAGGGGTTGTAGGGATTTGTAGGGGTTTGTAGGGGTTTGTAGGGGTTTGTATGGGTTGTAGGGGTTTGTAGGGGTTTGTAGGGGTTGTAGGGGTTTGTAGGGGTTGTAGGGGTTTGTAGGGGTTTGTAGGGAATGTAGGGGTTTTTAGGGGTTGTAGGGGTTTGTAGGGGTTTTTAGGGGTTGTAGGGGTTTGTAGGGGTTTGTAGGGGTTTTAGGGGTTGTAGGGGTTTGTAGGGGTTTGTAGGGGTTGTAGGGGTTGTAGGGGTTTGTAGGGGTTTGTAGGGTTTGTAGGGGTTGTAGGGGTTTGTAGGGGTTGTAGGGGTTTGTAGGGGTTGTAGGTGTTTGTAGGGGTTGTAAGGGTTGTGTTAAGGGCTTATAACAATTACAACAGCAACGATAACCTCACGCGAGCTGCATGCAGCTCGCGCCGCACGCAAAATCTAGTCAATATACTATAAAGCTAAATTACGGTGACTCACTGATTGACATGATTGTTCTCCTAGAAGGAGTCGTTTCAGCGGTGGGGTGTGTATGGGGGAAGTTTAAGTTGGCCGAATCGGAGCAGAAGTGTCGGAGCCGAATTTCGAAAAATCCAAAATGGCCGCCTTCGGCAATCGTATCTCCGCGACGGTGGCAGCTGGAAACCTCGGAGATGGCTCGAACGAAAGAGGGTATCGAGAAATTTAAAAAAAAATGTTAAAAAAAAAAAAAACCAAGATGGCCGCCCCGGAATCGGCGTTCGAAATTCGGCCGTTTTCAGACCCCACTTTGGAGAGTTACATTGTTCTACCGAATTTGCCGCATGACAAAACTGCTGATGCAGAAACGTTGCCAGCATCCTGTAGTATGTAGAAAAACTATCAACTGTCAAAAATTAAAGATGGCGGATGGCGCGGCGGCCATCTTGTGAAATGATCAAATTCGGCAAATTTTGAAAGCGAAAAATGGGACTGATGGCAACACCTGAGCGGGATGTTTTGTATGAGGCGGTCGTGTGGAATGATAAAAAGATTTTTTTGGTAAAAAAAAACTCCCCATTTTTCGGGTAATTTCGGAGATTTTACCCGAAAACATGAAAAGTAGAAATAATTACATTTTGAATCAAAATTTGGTGTAACATCGAAGAGGAGGTCCATGCGAATGACTTTTGACCATTTCTGTCGCTTCGAGTTGGCAACACTGGGCGCGAGCGATGTTCGCATTTTTGGGTCAGACCCTACTAACTCAAAAGTCTTTGTTCTACCGAATTCAAAGTATGAAAAAACTGATGATGCAGAAACATTGCCAGTATCCTGTAGTATATAGGAAAACTATCAGCTGTCAAAAATTAAAGATGGCGGATGGTGTGGCCAACTATTTGTGAAATTGAACAGTTTAAAACTGAAAAAAACGACTGTTGGCAACACCTGAGTGGGATGGTTTGTATGGGGCAAATGTAGGTCAGGTAGAATAGTATTTAATGAAAAAAAAAAAACTCCCCACTTTTCGGGTAAATTCGGAGATTTTACCCAAAAAACGTGAACCCTATAAATAACGATATTTCTAATCAAAATTTGGTGTTATATCAAAGAACATGTCCATACGAATGACTTTTGACTATTTTCGTCACTTCCAGTTGGCAACACTGGGCGCGAGCGATGTTCGAATTTATGGGTCAGACTCTACTTTGAGGAGTTACTTTGTTCTACCGAATTCGCCGGATGAAAAAACTGATGATGCAGAAACATTGCCAGTATCCTGTAGTATATAGGAAAACTATCAGCTGTCAAAATTTCAAGATGGCGGATGGTGTAGCCAACTTTTTATGTTGCCAATTTTCAAGTCGAAATAAATGACATATAGCAACATCTGAGCCGGGTGACTTGTATTGAGGGTTTGTGTAGAATGGTGAAAAGTGTTGCCTGGTATAGTTTTTTAAATTTTTTGTTCAAAAATTTTTTTTTGAAATTTTTTTTTGAACCCCTTGGAAACCAACAGCCAGACGCGAGCTGCTTGCAGCTCGCGCACCTTCTCCCCCAAAAGGACTCTGACAAATTTTGAAGGAATAAAGACTTAGAGAAATTTTGATGAAATTTTTTTTGATGAAATTTTTTTTTGAATTTTTTTTTTTTTAACCCCTTGAAAACCAACAGCCAGACGCGAGCTGCTTGCAGCTCGCGCACCTTTTCCCTCAAAAGGAGTCTGAAAAATTTTGAATGAATAAAGAGTTAGAGAAATTTTATTCGAAAAAGTTTTTGTCGAAAATTTTTTTTTTTAAATTTTTTTTTAACCCCTTGTATTTTTACCTCAACACGCGAGCTGCTTGCAGCTCGCGCACCACGCTCCATCTAGTCAATATACTATAAAGCTAAATTCCGGTGACTGACTGATTGACATGATTGTTCTCCTAGAAGGAGTCGTTTTAGGGGTGGGGTGTGTATGGGGGAAGTTTAAGTTGGCCGAATCGGAGCAGAAGTGTCGGAGCCGAATTTCGAAAAATCCAAGATGGCCGCCTTCGGCAAACGCATCTCCGCGACGGTGGCAGCTAGAAACCTCGGAGATGGCTCGAAGGAAACAAGGTATCGAGAAATTTAAAAAAAAATGTTGAAATAAAAAAAAAACAAGATGGCCGCCCCGGAATCGGCATTCGAAATTCGGCCGTTTTCAGACCCCACTTTGGAGAGTTACATTGTTCTACCGAATTTGCCATATGACGAAACTGCTGATGCAGAAACGTTGCCAGCGTCCTGTAGTATGTGGAAAAACTATCAGCTGTCAAAAAATAAAGATGGCGGATGGCGCGGCGGCCATCTTGTGAAATGATCAAATTCGGCAAATTTTTAAAGCGAAAAATGGGACTGATGGCAACACCTGAGCGCGATGTTTCGTATGAAGCGGTCGTGTGGAACGATGAAAAGATTTTTTTGGTAAAAAAAAACTCCCCATTTTTCGGGTAATTTCGGAGATTTTACCCGAAAACATGAAAAGTTGAAATAATGACATTTCGAATCAAAATTTGATGTAACATCGAAGAGGAGGTCCATGCGAATGACTTTTGACCATTTTCGTCGCTTCTAGTTGGCAACACTGAGCGCGAGCGATGTTCGAATTTTCGGGTCAGACTCTACTTTGAGGAGTTACTTTGTTCTACCGAATTCGCCGGATGAAAAAACTGCTGATGCAGAAACATTGTCAGTATCCTGTAGTATATAGGAAAATTGCCACTTGTCAAAATTTCAAGATGGCGGACGGTGTAGCCAACTCTTTGTGAAATTGAACAGTTTAAAACTGAAAAAATCGGCTGTTGGCAACACCTGAGCGGGATGGTTTGTATGGGGCGAATGTAGGCCAGGCAGTATTGTGTTGCACGAAAAAAAAAACTCCCCACTTTTCGGGTAATTTCGGAGATTTTACCCGAAAACATGAAAAGTAGAAATAATGATGACATTTCTGATCAAAATTTGGTGTAACATCGAAAAGAAGGTCCATGCAAATGACTTACGACCATTTCAGTCGCTTCGAGTTGGCAACACTGGGCGCGAGCGATGTTCGCATTTCTTGGGTCAGACTCTACTTTGAGGAGTTACTTTGTTCTACCGAATTCGCCGGATGAAAAAACTGATGATGCAGAAACATTTGTAGTATCCTGTAGTATATAGAAAAATTGCCACTTGTCTGAAATTCAAGATGGCGGATGGTGTAGCCAACTCTTAAAGTTGCCAATTTTCAAGTCGAAATAAATGGCATATAGCTACATCTGAGCGGGGTGACTTGTATGGAGGATTTGTGTAGAATGATGAAAAGTGTTGCCTGGTATAGTTTTTTTTCCCATTTTTTGGGTAATTTTGGAGATTTTCCCAAAAAACTTAAAAAAAACGTTAATTTTTAAATCAATTAAAATTAAAAATGTTATACAAATGATGATGATGGACCTAAGTATGAAAGCTGTCTCAGCAGTAATGAGGAAAGTAAGTTCCTAATGAAAACAGTTTCGCATAAAATATTCCAAAAAAATGATTAGTATAGAATTGAAAATACTTTATTGTAAGTACATACATTTAAAACAAGATAATTAAAAAACGATTTCGTTTAGACAAAATTTCTAATATTTAGTATGGAAACTATTATAATTGGTACACTTATGTCGTTCGAATAGGGTTGAAATTTGCTAACTAGATATGTAAAAATCAGTAGGTACATTTACAGTCATCATTTGCAATAAAATAGACTCTTTTTGAGTTTATTGGTCAAAAAACCTATTAGAATCTACTTATAGAAGAAAAAAAAGAGTAGGTAAGTATTAAAATACTACTATATTATTTCCGTTACTTTCATCACGAAAAAAAAGAACAGTTAAATAACTCGGCGTCTCGCAACGCGTAGGTATTACCATACCTACGATACACATGAAATATACCAATATTAAGGGCCGTTTATCAAAAAAAACGGAGTGCAACGCAAGCATGGTCTAATCTAAAAGCTTGTTGTTTCGTTCAGAACAATGATTGAAAAAGAGGCACTGCGTAAACAGAGAGACCGCGCCCGAGCCGTTGGTTCGCATTCGGAAAATTCCGCGGCTCACTCATTCATGATTTAGTCTCACGCACGCACTGCTTATATATTTTATATATAATATAATATATAGTAAATATATAAAAGCAACTATCGCGCACCGCGCAGCGCCGCGGTGTTCGAGAGATGATATGTAGGTATTACAATAGTCTCTTCCACACAAGTGCTGTGCACATTTTTGAACCCATGATGACTAGGTATGATAGAATAATTAACGTCCCTATCCTGTCTATCAGTACCTAGGTAACTATTGTGAAAGCTGGCAAACACCGTATTAGATTTGTAGGCAGACATAATTATGTTTGTAGGTACCTAGGTAGGTAGGTAGCTATGCGATCTACTTACCTGTATGTATGTAATAAAAGGTAGGTAGGTACCTAAAGATAAGGGGCCGTCCATTAAACACGTGAGGCTTGAAAGGGGGAGGAGGGGGTATAGAAAAAATCAAGAAATATCACAAGGGTGCGGGGGGGGGGGGTGTTGTAAGATATCACGTTTATTTACTTTTTCGTGAAACGCGCGATTTCTAAACCGAAAAGCGGCGTGTAGTGTGACCTTGACTTGCCGTTGCCAGGCAAAGAACGAAGTCCCCGCGCGCCGCACACCGCGGCATTCTTACACTACCTAATTAATTTTAAAAATACACGTGATTTTGGCTGGGGGTGGGTTTAGTCTTAAACCTCACCACGTATCACCAAGGGGTAGGGGGGGTTAAAAAAATGCTAAAAAATGTCACGTGATTAATGGACGGCCCTTAATATTATACTAGGTAGTGGTTCGCCCCGAACTGGGACCTCGCGATAACACCTTTATCAGCCCGACTACTTAACCAAGTAATTTCCATTTGTCTATTATTATTTTTGAAAATTTTCACCTCGAGGTCTACCAGTAGGTACAGTACAGGATCTATCAGTAACAACTCTAATTTCCTACACATCATAGAAATAACCTTTGAATAGGGCTAAGCAACGGGGCGTAATACTACATACCTGTTAGTATCTATTATCAAGTATCTATTACCTGACGAATTAATCGATAACGTCCTTTTGTCGAAAACCATAGAACTCCAGCGTCATTCAAATTCCTAGAAATGGGAGGTCAACAATGGATGTTACAAACATACATACATACAAACGCCGATTCTTCTAACTCGACTAGGAGAACTCGCTTCGCTCGTTCAATTACCCACCTAAAATATATCTGGGTACAACATAACATGACAAACAAAACAAATGCTAAACATAGGTAGTAGGTACTAGGGCTAAAACAAGTGATCAAAAAACTTCTGAAGCCCATTTGATTGTACAGGACAGTGTGTCCCTGCTATTAAATAAAATAATGAGTTAAAATAGGTATATAATTCGTTTATTTTATAAAAACTTCTACATTTCCAAAACAACGAACCAAAATTCCGAACACACACACATAAGTAGGTAGGTACCTAATTTTTTTGTTATTTCATCGTATTATAAGTATTGTTTTAATACATTTTATACCTTCGTGAATTGTATTCACTGTATACACATTTATATACTTATTTGTATTTTTTTTGTGCCGTGGTTTCCGCACGGGGCGGTTCCGTTCACAAAAATATCTAACAACCTACCGATATAATTATGTACCTACGAGTCGGATGTTTTTAGGGTTCGGTACCCAAAGTATCATCGGTGGGATCCTATTACCACAGAATAAATATTAGTACAGGTACAGAAGACTCACTTCGCGATTTTTTTTATTTAAATAGCGACTCTTGCTAGGACGCAACAAAGTGCAATTCAGCTAGCTCCAACGCAATATTCACCTGAACATTGCGGCTCTCTCCTAACGCGTAACTCTGTCTCTGTCTGGCGCGGAGTGATGCAACTCGGGTTGTCGACTTGTACCTACGAATTACTTAAGTAGGTACTTACCGTTTGTTATTATCATTATTGTTATTATTATGGAGAAATAAAGTAGGATTAGTAGAATTGGGCCCCTGTTTGTCTTTTGACTACTGCATCCATTTACAGCACAATATGCACGCGAAGTCATATTTGCGCGGGAAACTTATTGTGCGAGCGCTCAGGCGCGTGCGCCCCTGTGCCCCGGGGAAACACTTTGGATGTAGGTAAATAAAGCGCGACCTTGAGCGAGCGGCGGTGGCCTGCTATTACATAGGTAGGTACTAAGCTTATTCTGTCCGTTTCAGTTTATAGGTAGGTACATTATGAATAGCCAAAGTTCAGGTAAAAAGTGTGATAAAATGCTGATACTTGAAGGCTTATACTGAGTTTGGTTCTCAAAGTTATAAATTATTATTCTTTCTTTGTTTATAAACCTGGTTATAGTCCTCAAAATACCTATTTGTAAAAAAGATCTAAATACAATTGTGTTGCAACGCCACAATCACGTACGGGTTACGCACGATGTTTGTATGGAAGTATGTTGGGTTGGCATGAGATAATATGCCATCCTGCTCCTTTTTCATATAATTTACTGTGGTCAGAGTAGGATGGAAACTTTTCAAAGACAGAAGACAGACAAGACTTGACCATTGAATTATAATTCCATGGGCATGACAGAAACGCGCTTTTCGTGGTGCCAAAGACCAAACGTCAGATGCCAAAAAAAAAGACCCTTATTTAATATTTCAGTCTGTGGTGACGGTTTCTTTCTGAAAAATTTTACGAAGTTACAGACGCTAAGACTACATTTTATTAGATAAATTGTATTTTCAGTGCGTTTAAACCTAAAACTATATATTTTTTCTTTATCATAATATGCCTAGCAATAAACAAAAATTAAAAAGTGTTGGACGTCGTAACAATATGAGTCTTTGCAAAAAAAACTCACAACCAGGCGACGGCGTCCTTTGCGAAAACAGCGACGAGGTACTTACTTATCTGTTTTATTATTATTTTTTAGTTTACATCCGTCGGGCTTGTACGCTGAAATCTATGTAGAGCACGCATAAGACATGGGAAAGGTTCTTAGTTCGGGTCATCTTCATAGTAAGTACATGAGTGCGAGTCGGCTCTGAAGTGTGAGACTCAGTGTGGTTCTTCAACTTCAAGAATCTGACCTGGTATAGAGACTTACCGCGACTACCGAGTAAAAAAGAGGCCAGATTTCCGGCTTCTTTTTTAGATAGGAAATAAGTATTACCCATGTATTGATATGCTGTCATGTCACATTAATGTACCGTAGCTATCGTTATAGAAACTGTATTATCAAATGTGTGTGTGTGCATCATCAAATGAGACAATAATGGAGGGATTTGCCATAATTATCACTCTTGGCATGCGTATTTGTGGTGGTTGTAGAATATTCAGGTGGATGCTGCTGCCTATCCCCTGGTGAATTTCTTTAATAATGCTTTTACTACATCCACGGGAGGAAATGGAGGTACTATACTTAGGCTGGATTCAACGCAGCACAATAATCATGCAATATTATGATGTTGATAGAGACGGAAAGAGTCAATACTTCTAAATAGATAATCCAATCATATTCAATCGTTTCACACCTGTCTAATGTAACATGATAACCTGAGCAAGCTGGATTATGGATGGTATAAGTGTGTAAGCTCAATTTGATCAGCCTACTGTTCCGATTATATTTTTTTTAATATTATTTCAAAGCTGTGTGTGTGTGTGTGTGTGTGTGTGTGTGTGTGTGTGTGTAGTCAACAGAATGGTGTTTTGAAAATATCTTTCTTTTTAGTTTAGAAAATAGAAACAAGGTGTTCAACTCGATGAATATAATATAATATAAAATGTTTCCAGATTACAGAGGTTTGGAGTCAGAAAGTGGTTGTTTTAGAGTCTTTCGAACAGTCAACCACATCGGAAGACACTCAAATTGAAACTGTAAGTAATAACTATTATTTTTATTCAAATGCGCTTCCCAAGCACGGAAACTCCGGTTAAAATTTAATATAGCCTTAGCAGGACTTCAGCGCAACAGATGGAAAGCAGTTACCGTAGCCTATGAACGCCTGTAACACCAGAGGCATCACACGCGCGCTACCGACCCTGAGCCATAAAGATGAAAGTCTCATGTGCCTGTAATTTCACCGGCATCCGTATCCTTCAAACCGAAACACAGCAATGCGAACACTACTGCTTGGCGGCAGAGCTTAATAAGGCTTTTTCTACAACCACATGTATTTATCATGTACATCTATTTATGCATTACATACATTCGGGAGGAAACGGAGGGACTGTAAATACAAAAATAAAAAATGTTTCCAGATCACAGAGAGCAGAAATGGTTCTCTCGAGAAACACGTTTGGAGTCAGAACGTCGTTGTGTTACATTCTTTCGAAGAGTCAACCACATCGGAAGACACTCAAATTGAAACTGTAAGTTTCTGGCCTTTCAAAATATTATTATTTATACCTTATCCTTTTCGTACATTTGAAAACTTTAAATGTTTTTTGCAGGTTCAGATGTTAGATGTTTCTAAAAAACCTGTTGGACGTCCTAAAAAACGGAAGCGTGGGCCGGCACCACAGATTCAAACTTTGCATCAAATACACAATAATGAACAGGTACCTATATAACTAAATTTCATCTCTACACTTTAGTTAACATAACATAACACCCAACAGTCCCAGCACTGATCCCACACTAGGATTCTCTGTGTCGTGGGTATCAGGAACTACGACTACCATCGTACCATAACACCCAGACCAGCTCCCCAATTACAGTAGCAAATGGCAATGGGGAACGCCACAATGGGGATCATTTTGGCAGCCTCAGCGCTGTTCAAATCTTCTGAAACTTGAATGGAGGATTATTTAGTTCAAGAAGTTTTGCCAGAATGATCCCCATTGCCATTAGCTACTGTAATTGGGGGGCAGAAACAAATATGGTTTGGTACACGACTTATTTGATATCCCATTAGTAGTGAATGTTTATTATGGCTATAATATAATTTGTTTTTAAGCATTCACCATCAAAACGGCGACGTTTGGACTCAAAGAATGACAACAACGAGGAGTTCAAAGAACATTCTGGAGGAAAGGTATGTTATTCTATAGTATTTATAACAATAGTATAATCACCACCAGCCTGTTTAAGTTCATTGTTGGACAGAATTACATAACACCCACCCAACAACAGTCACATACATAGCCTTGATCCCACACTAGGATTCCCTGCGTTGTGGGTTTCAGGAACTACTACGAGTACCATGGTACCATAACCATACCAATTGCATGTAATGTATTTTTCTTTTTAGAATTAAGATTAGGCAAAGAATTCAATGAATGAATATAAAAATTTAATTATGTTTCCAGATTCCAGAGGACCGAAATGGTTCTATCGAGAACTATTTCTGGAGTCAGAACGTCGTCGCATTAGGGTCTTTCGAAACGTCAACCACATCGGAGGCGACTCAAAGTGAATCTGTAAGTAATCATTCAAGTATTTACGTTTCTGGATTTTAAGCCCCAAGCTAAGCAGAGCTCATGTTATGGTCTAAAACCGACTCAAATATATGTCTGCCTACTCCTCCGGGAAACAGGCGTGATTTTATGTGTGTATGTATGTATGTATGTATGTAACAGTTAACGCATTAGTATTCACAGATTTTTATTATCAACAACATCATCATCATCAGCCTGTAGAAGTCCAGTGCTGGACATAGGTCTTACCCTAAGAATGCGATGACGAACGGTCTTGAGCCGCCTCCATCCACCGACTTCCTGTGACGCGCGTGTCTACGGCCGTGATGCTCATTATTTTAATCAATTCTTTAGTGAGGATTTCAATGTTTTTTTTTATATTCCAGGTTCACAGCGAATGTCTTCAAAATCTACCAATCTGTAACAATGACATTTTTGGTTCTAATGTTATACTGCTGTCTCCTGCTTCCAGCAGTATTGATAAGGTAACTTTTGTTTTGTTTGAGTAGACTAATAGTTATATTTTTACTTATCTGCCAACACTTACATGCCTGGAGGTCTAAAAAGGCCACTTTATATGAATCATAATACGACGATTCATATAAAGGAATGGCTAAGGGTCTGCTGGGAATTCGGAAAAGGAATAACTACCAGATGAATTTGCCACATTAAGCAATTCATCTGGCAGCAATTAATTTCCCGAATTATCTGCAGATCCTTGGCAATTTTCCTTTATATGAATCGTATTATGATTCATATAAAGTGGCCTTTTTATTTATTTTGATGAAGCCATTACTTGATGGATTATGATAAATGAGGTGGTTTAATACGTACGTTGAAGGTTCCTACATAGGTTTTGGTGTCACACGTCACTATGGAGCGCTGCAATTGGTGATAGAATATCTAAGGCAAGGACTCTACACACAGAAGCAGCGACATTATCGTACGAAACCCTCTCCATTTAAATGTGAATCGCACTTGACCAGTTTTATTTGTTTCATTTAATAACTGCGGCGTGAGCGATACATATCGGAATCCCATATTTTCTTATAAAACCTATGACACTTTTCATTACAACATAATTTGTCGTAATATATGCCAAATGCAGATCTTCGGATTGAGTTGAAATGGTGCATACCTGTGAAATACTAATGCCAATACTATCAAGAAAGAGCTGATCTGGGCTCATTTTGATAAGTTTACAGTTCCATCCATGTCAATAAAATTTCGTAGAGATGATTTAAAACTACATACTTTGAAAAAGATTAACATGAAAAAAAAATTAAACAATAAAAATTCTGTCATAACTTAACAAATGACTTTACATTAACACTTAACAAACGAACCTTAGACTTATGCTTATCATAAAATTATAATAAAACAATAAAATTAAAATATATTTCTTGGATATTTCCAGGTGGCTGAAATGTTGGTGCAGATAGATGCCTGCAGTGAACATGACGGGGAAACAGCATCGTCTGCATCTCAAGAGTCCATTGCACCGAGAGAAGTCCGAGTGGCTCAAGCGGTCAATGTCGAACTCGGTATCAGCTCCATTGCCGCCGGATCGATGCATCAAAGACATAGCAGTCTTATGTCTGGAGAAGGGCTCCAGTGCGTAGTAATGTCGGCGTCTGGGTTTGTTTACTCTGTGGTCAAAAACCAAAGCGTTTTTAGCTCCACAGATGTAGATAATGTATTACGTTATGGGAATAGCATATATATCAGTTCTGTTCTCCGTGGGGATAGACCGCGATTAATTGAACCCGAAGAGTTGCCCACGTCACTCGAAATATGTAATTACAAAATAAACGTTACTACACCAAATTGGGTGAAGAACGGGCTGTATGCGTGTCAGGGCTCTGAATTGAACAATTCGATTCATCAATTAGAGTTAAAACTGAATACCATTTTCAGCAACAATGAGTACAGGTCAGTAAACGATGGCTTTCTGTTTACCGGTCAAAGTTCTACGGTATCGTTTTGGCGATATTCAAATGCTAATGATCCCATGGCTTCTAATGATGTCTACTATTTATTTAATTCTCATGCAGTAGACGACACGGGTCTCTACAATACACAAAATCCCAACTCTAATCTTGCACGCTTATTCAAAATTCATGGAGCACGCAATTTAGCCATTCTTTTATTAAAAAATTCCGCATGTGATGGTTTTCAACGCCAGTATTCTATTCACCACATCAGAGTCGAATCTTTTGTAGAATTGGAAGTTGTGCAACCAACCATTTCAAACCGCGAACAAAATTTTGATGCCAAGCTAACGATATTAAAACCTGTTGTACTGATAGAAAAAATGTCTCAAAATAAAAAACAAACGTCACATAATATCAGCCGCCCAGAAATAATCAAGCCGGTAATAAAGCGTGGCCGTAAAAAACAAACACCAAACGCTCATTTGACTGCTTCGTTAAAGTACAACGCTTCAAATCCTGCAGTACATCGCCAGGCTGTTTCACGCTATACAAAGTCTAATCCAACGGTTCACCGACAGGCTTCATCACAGTATAGCCTGTCACATCCTGAAGTCAGCCGTGATTCTTCGACCCGTCACAGGGAAACTCATCGCGAAGAGATTCGTGAATCTAATGCGCGTTATGATTCAACAGATAGAGGTTTACAGCCAGAATTGAGGCGGACCGGTTTGATAGGTGAAAGATCAGGCGACGAATTAAACACCGTTAAATTGTTCAGTTTGAAAAAGACATGTTTAGACGCTGACGGCATTTTCCAATGTATTAATTGCAATGCGAAACTGTTTGATGAGGAAAAAAGTAGAAAACAGTGGTGTTGTGGAACCGGACGTTATAACATCCTCCATTTGCCTCCGATAAACGAACGATTTTATTCAGATCATCGATTTGTAAAGTGTGCTCGCTCTTATAACAATCTATTCTCTTTCAGTGCGTTAGGTGTATCCCACGGCTTTAAACACCCTCCGAATGGTTTGAGTTTCATAAAAATTCAAGGACGAACATATCATCGCGTTTTCGATTTGTCCTATACAGCATCGACGAATCCCATCGGTATGTACATAGATGACGGCGAAGAACGTAAGAGGTTGGCTGAAAACCGTGGGCTTAACCAAATCATATTGCAGGAAATAAATGCCTACTTGAACAGAACTAATCCCTTCATTGACTGTTTCAAGCGTCTCAGCGAGCATACCTCTGACCAGGCGCATATAGTCTTCGAGCACACGACACGTCGCACTCACGGCAACATTCTGGGGGACATGCCTCGTGGTTCAGAAGTTTGTGCTATACTTAACTCAGAGCGAGAGGCGTACATACCGAGAAGTATCTGCGTATGGAAAATAGGAGAGAGTAGACCGCATACCGTCGATATATTTAGCCCACTGTATGAAGCGTTACAATATCCACTGTTATACCCTAATGGAGGTACCGGTTGGACTATCAATACGCTCGATAATAATGGGCAAAAATTGTCTCAATTGAAATATTTCAGGTGCTTGCTGCTGTCTGAGCCTCGATTTTGGCAGACCGGTCGGCTCTCGGAAGAGTGGATCGTCGACATGTTCTGTCGCGTGGAACACGAGCGCCTTCAATACATTAGCAATTTACAGAAACGTAATTCCACGACGCAGTTGCGTTCCGCTCCTGCTGAAGAAATTGAAAACGCGGAAGTAGCGCGTCTAATTGCCCAAGACGAGACGGTCCAAGGGGAAGGGGGCGCGGCACCAGGCCGCGTGTACTTACCTAACACGTTCACGTCCAGCCCTCGCTACATGAAATGCAAGTACATGGACGCAATTGCGATTGTGAATCGTCGCGGCAAGCCATCTTTTTTCCTGACTTTTACATGCAACCCGATGTGGCCAGAAATACAACAAAACACTCCATCATCTGCCACACAGCCACCGGCTATGCTTTGCGCGCGAGTATTCAATTTGAAACTTTTTGAACTGTTGCGAGATCTTCGAAACGGAACGTGGTTCGGTAAATTGGACTATGAAATGTACGTGATTGAGTTTCAAAAGCGAGGTTTGCCTCACGCTCATATATGTTTTCGCGTGGAAGGCGGTGGACCGGTCCAAAACGACGATATCGATAAATTCATCCGTGCAGACATACCTTCCGAAGAAGAAGCTGGCGGCAGGCTGCGTGAATTGGTGCTTAAACATATGATTCATGGCCCTTGCGGTCCTAATCATCGAACTGACCTGCCGTGTTGGGATCAAGAAAAAGGCAGATGTAACAAAGGTTTCCCTAAACGAGCTACGGACACTACTTATACAGATGAGCGAGGCTTTATTCATTTGAAAAGAGATCCGAACAACACTGCGACTATCATGTATAGAAACCAACCTGTGACTGTCAGTGACTTGAACGTGGTTCCTTACAACGCCGCATTGTTATTGAAATATAACGCTCACATCAATTTGGAGAGCTCATCCTCACGAAAAGTGGTCAAGTATCTTTTCAAGTACATCACGAAAGGTCCTGATGAAGCGCGCGTAGCGATCATTCCTGCAGACATCAGAGACGATGAAATCGAACAATACGTGACGAAACGATACATCGGAGCTTGCGATGCCATTTGGAGAATGTTGGAATTCGACGTCACGGCCCGTCATCCGAACGTAAAGCAATTGACGGTGCATTTGGAAGGGCAACATATGGTTTTCTTCAAAATAGGTGAAGAATCGAATGCAGCCGGAAGCGCAATGTCAGATCTGTTGAGATATTTCAACAGACCGTTAGCCGCAGAATTTGATTGCCTTACCTACCAAGATTTCTATGAACAATATCTGATTCATGCGTCAGAGCCGAAAACAAAAACCGTTACAATTCATTCAATGTGTAACGGCAGATATTTCGTGACAAAAAGACAACGAAACGAAATGGTAGCCCGACTGTTTTGGGTGGAAGTGAATCGCGGCGAGCAATTTTATTTACGTATGCTTCTTTCTACTTTTTCATGCCGCAGCTATGCCGACCTGTACAAGCTGGGCGGACTTGATTGCACTACATTCCAAGACGCGGCACGAGCTGTCGGCCTAGCTAACGACGAGGAAGAATACGAAAGGTCTTTGCAGGAGGCCGCGACGTTTTACACTGGAAGACGACTGCGGCATTTCTTCGTACTTCTCATAACCAACGGAGCCCCGGCCTCGATTCTATGGGAAAAATTTAAACGTTCTTTGTGCGAAGACATCCTTGAACGCGATCCACTTCAGGAAGAGCATGCCTTCAGCAGAGGACTGATCGAAATAGATAGACTGCTCCGCAAACACGGTACTCGTGTTCAAGATCACGGCCTGCCAGCGGTTGAAGATGACACTACCGAACTAGGCAGGGAACGAACGGAATACGACGCAGGCGGCAGGCTGTCTGACTATGTAGAGCATTGGTTACCGTTGCTGTCTCGGGAGCAAGAAGCTGTTTTCGACTACGTAGAAAACTTACTGACCGATACCTCGAGCAACGCCTCGAGAGCGATATTCTTGGACGGCCCTTCAGGCACAGGCAAGACGCTTCTGTTGAACGTCATAGTAGCGTACGTCCGAAGAACATTGAACGGTGTTGCACTCTGCACCGCCAGTTCTGGTATTGCCGCGCAGAATTACGACGGTGGATCTACAGCTCACAGCATGTTCCGATTGCCTTTAGATGTCGTAGACGATACGTCCTACTGGAATCTAACTAATGGATCACAGCGTGCTGAACTTATTAGAGAGTCATCTCTGATTGTGTACGACGAAGCCCCCATGGCACACAAACATCTCATTCATATACTGGATAGATCACTGCGTGACTTAATGGGCTCGACGAAACCGTTTGGTAATAAAATAATTATTTTTGCAGGTGACTTCAGGCAGATTCCACCCGTAGTTCCTGGCGCAAGATCTCATCAAGATGTCGTTCAAGCGTCACTGCGTACATCTCCAATTTGGCAAAATTTGACCAAATTTTCACTGACCCAGGCGCAGAGAACCCGCAGCGATGCAGGATATTCCGAATTTCTGTTGGCCTTGGGTTCTGGAGCGTGCGAAACACTCGCCGTCGGCTCAGGTAGAAACGCGCAGTCACTATTGAGCTTGCAACATTTGAACGTCGTCACCGAAATGAGTGATTTGATTGATTTTGTATTTCCTGAAAATGTACTAGATGACTCGGACACATGCGCTAATCGAGCGATTCTATGTACGCTCAATGCCAATGTTAGGGAAATAAACAAACGCATTCTCGAGCGCGTGTCGGGTGATGTGATACATTGTTATAGTGCAGATTACGTTGATTCTGAATATGCTGAAGAGTTTCATCTCGGTCTTGACACACTTAACAGAGTTCAAGTTTCAGGTGTACCCGACCACGATCTCATCATCAAAAAGGGTTGCGTCTGCATGGTAATGAGAAACCTCAGTTTTGTTGACAGACTTGTGAACGGTACCAAAGTAATAGTCGTAGACGTGTCGCCGAGGCTGGTCACCGTTCGAAAGCCAGGGGAATCAGATACTTACTTGATACCGAGGATTTCTTTTAAAACTCCTGTGGCTCACAGGAGCCCTGTTGAAATGAACCGTCGTCAATTCCCATTACAAGTCTGTTATGCTATGACTATACATAAAAGTCAAGGTCAAACCATTGATAGAGTCGGTGTTGATTTAAGATCTGATGTGTTCAGCCATGGTCAATTGTACGTAGCATTGGGTCGTGTCAGAAACAAAGAAAACATTAAAATATTAATTAAAAGAATACGGTTTCTGGACGGCATACCTTACGCGAATAATGTTGTCATCCAAAATTTAATTAATTGATTTTCTTTATGATTTCAGAATGTAATGTTAATGTTGATGATTATGTGTATTCTTTTATTATGTGTAATCGCTATGTTCCCAGATGACGCCTGTAGACCGTATGCGGTAACAGTGACACTCGTATCACTGCGTGAACTTCGATATTAACTGAAATTAATAATTGATTTTAACTTAATGATTTCAGGGTGTGTTTTCAGTGTGTTTTTAAATATAATTTACATAAAAAAGAGACGAGATTGTAAGATTGTCGGCCTAATGAATTCCCAGTTTCAACCACATTTTTTTGTAGTTAGTTAGTTAGTTATAGGTAGTTAGTATGTTCTGTGCCATGATTTCTATGTGCTTATATTTACGTTGTCATTGTGAGTTCCGATAAAGCCGATAAACTTAAACAATGTACCTATGATAGATTGAATGGTATTCGATATTTATTCATCATAACATCACTCTGTTATCATTAATTATTAATTATATATAATTTAATTAATACATAAAAATTGACGAAGTAAATGCTTTCAATTTCGACCTAAAGTTTTCCTATTTTCAATAGCAATTTGAAGTGTCCTGCGCAGTGATTATATTTTATGCCAAATTATATGCAGCAACTGCTAAAAGCTTTGCCATAAATAAGTCTTAATTAATACTAATCGCAGTAGCAACGACACGTTTTTATTTGCAATGTTTTTAGAAATTTCGTATAAAGCCGATGAACGTCCAACGTCAATATTTTTTATGTAATAAAAATAGTAAGTGGATTAGGACGGAATAAAATTTTAATATTTTTCAAAATATTCAAAGTATTATTCTGTGATACCACTATTTAAAAAAAACGCGCCGAAGGATATACCCCATGAATACATACATATCATTTTGTGTGTATTTTTTTAAAATTAACTTTTATACACCAAACTGTTATGTATCGTAACAAGGGTGGTGCTGGAAACGATCCTTATATATTATTATTTTATTTATTTATTTTAATAAAAAAAAAAAAAACTTCAAAGATTAAATGTCAATAATCCTTTTATCGTTTGCAGCATACAAAACTGAATCAACATGCGGAAGGCAAGATTTCGTGTCGACTGTGGGTACATCGATGTCATCACAAAACTCCGAATACCAGAATCGAGGTTACTGTTAGGGCGCTTCGCCGTTTTGTACCCGAACAAAGTTTGCTTCCAATTTGGCTTTTATTTCATCAAATTTTATGAAATTTTGTCAGCGTCAGTCTTTTATGATTCATCAGTAACAATATAATTTTATAAGAAACTAACGCACCACTTTCATGGAGTTTGAAGAAATGATAGCCTAATTGACATAATTTCCTTACATAAATCTAAACTATTAAAGTATTATGTTCTTTGTTGTACATAATTTTCAATAAATTTATATTTATCTTAATTCTTTTGTTTCAATTTCAATAATAATATGAATATACTTACCATACCATGACCAATCATACCGAATTTGAATTCAATCTTCAATTATCAATACTTGGTAAACAAAATAATATAACCTATAGTAGTATATATTCGCAGGAGGACTTCTACAGGCTGATGATATTGTATAGAGTCTGTTCCGCTTTGATCCTATTACAATTGTAACTACCTATTTCTTCTTTAATTTATGATTTAAAAGTATATACTCGCAGGAAGTCTTTGGATGGAGGCGGCTTAAGACCGCTCGTCGTGGCATTCTAGAGGGGAGGCCTATATCCAGAGCAGTGGATTTCTACCGGCTGATGATATTGTATAGAGTCTGTTCAGAAAGAGACCGGTCGTGGGATTTGAAGGCGCTGCTTTGCTTTTAAGAGAATGTAGCAAAAGGGCACTACGAAGTTTGCTTCTAAGTATGGCAAACAGCAGTCAGTATAAATCCTCAGCTGGACATAAGCCTCACACAGCCTTGTACACAGTATATTTCATTAGAAAAGTCACATTGTCTACCACTGTTACAATTGTTGTTAAAAGCTCCCCCTATCGTAGGTTGTGGGAATCAATCAATCAATATCTTATAATGCGGAACGAGCACTTCAAAAGGAATGCGTAAGAGGACGCTGTCTTGATTTGCAATCTATCTAGCCCCATATTAATTAATCTTGGTCTAATTCAACTTGTAAGTAGGTAATAATAAAAAAATAGATAGGTAAATGAAGAAATTTATTTATTTAGTTAGTCAGTGCGGACAGGTGACGCCGGCGGTGAAGGAGGCGGTTGCGGTAGGCGCGTCGCTATTGTGTCTGGCGGTTGCAGCGACGCTGGCGGGTCAGGCGGATGTGGTGGTTGGGACGCCGGCGGCGGCGCCGACGATGCTTGCGTCGAACGCCCCCGTCCGCGCTCGCGCCAACGCCTGCTTCGCCAGCGTCCTACGCGCCCGCCGCGCCCGCCGCGTGCACCCTGCCAATTGTGTTGTTGCATCTATAACAAAATAAATAAATATGATATAATATTGTTGTATGTAATGTTATTTACATTTGTTTGACAAACAACCCAAAACCCAAAACCAATTCATCTAAGTTCTCTGAGAACTTGCTTTGCTCTTACAAATAGGTATTATTAGTTAAGTGGATAAAATAAGTTCTTACCATTTGAGCATTCATTTCCACGTTTGTGGCGAACGCCACAAACCTCTCCACAAATACGTAAATATTGTTATTCCTGAAAATTTAAATAAAGATTAGTAGGTATAAGTACTAATTTTCCGACCGATCGTCACTTTTTGTTGGCACTATGTAGTTAATTTGGTTTGAACACCTATATTATGTACGTTTAATTTAGTAGTAATATGAAATTTTCAAAAGTTTTTTCACTAATGGACGACGCTATCAAAAGAGTTTTTTTTAGCCCATACCTATATAAATTTGAGCTATATTTGAGTTTAGTTTTGTTAGGCTCACGGTTTTGATTAGGTACTAATTTCATTAAAGTTTGTTTTATAAAAGATTCAATGAAAATGAATTAAAACCTAATTTGTACTCACATAGTCCTTCCTTTCTAACAAGTTTCTAACGGGTTTTCCACAGATTTATAAGTATAGGGGTTTTCTTTTTTCTTTTTTTTTTTTGCTGTTGCTATAGGGAGGGTATTAAATCAAACACATTTTTCTCCCGATAATTTGGTTATTGCGCGGCGCGGGCGGCGTACAGACGTAGATAAAATATAGAGCTCTACTCTCGACTCTACTCAGTTAGGTGAGACAAGTCCATTCGTACCTATTTCGTAGTGTTCTAATAAGTATGTGTTCAGGTCAGGCCATTCAGCAGGGAATTTCTTTCAATAAGTTAATTAAGTATTCGCAGGAAATCAATGGATGCAGGCTGATAATGATGATAAATTGTCAGGAGTCGGCGAGTCGTGAGCATAAACATAGTAAATAGTAACTATTTATCATTCTGTGGTGCAAAGTCGATAGAAATAGCACAGATTCATAATAGTTTATTTTGTAAAAGATTTCAATGAAAATGAATTAAAACCTAAATTATACTCGCATAGTTCTAATCTCTCTAATCTAATCCCTCTCGATAATTTGGTTAACCATTTGGATCACAACGTCACAACCTGGCAGCGAGCGCCCGGCGCGTAAGTTGAAATTCTACTACCCAGCCTAAGCTGATCCGCGAATAGTGACAAGTCCATTCGTACCTATTTCGTAGTGTCCTAATAAGTAGGTATGTGTCAGGTCAGGCCATTCAACAGGGATGGAGGCGGCTCAAGGCCGTTCGCAGTGTACAGGCTGATTAGTCGGTTCATCTAATTTTAAGTATGGCAAACCGGATTTAATACGTAATTAAAAAAAGTCACACACTCTTACGATTGTTGTTAAAAGCTCCCCCTATCGTATGTAGTGGGAATCAATCATTGATCCGTCATATACCGTGGAATGAGCACTTCAAAAGAAATACGTAAGAGGGCGCTGTCTTCAATGGCAATCTTTAAATAAAAAGTTAAATACGTACCTATGCAAGTTTTGGTAAAATTAAGGACAAGATAGTACAGCACGGAATTTTGTTAAAATTCACCGAAATAATTATACCTACCTATGCTTTTACCTTCGTCCAATCTAACCACTGAATTTGGAATTGAAGTGATTGAGCTGAAATTTACTGATGATGGATTGGATAACGGTCATAGTTCAGCTCTGTAAGACAAGTCCGTTCTACCTATTTCGTAGTGTCCTTATAAGAATGTAGGTATTCGCAGGAAGTCAATGGATGGAGGCGGCTCAAGGCCATTCGTCGTAGCATTAGCAGTGGAGTGGCATGCTGTGTTTACTTGTCGTGCGTCACTGAGCATAAACATAGTAACTATTCATCATTCTGTGCTGCGAAATTGCGAAGTCGATAGGTATCCTGACCTGACGTTTGTTTGACAGTGGTCATGGTGGTACGTCAGTGTCAATCACGCGATTAGCTATCAATGGTAATAAATAACAAGGCGAATTTTAATATATTTTTCTACAAGGCTGGCCTCAACGAATAACACGTTGTCTTGGAGCACGTTTTTGGCACTTGGCCACCCGAATCAGGACGCTGGTTCCGAAGACGAATGATCCAGATGAGGACAAAGCTTTGAAAAGCTACCTAACCTATGACTTGGTTACACAGTCAGTTTAGTTTCCCGAGTGCCTCTTTCCCAGATAATATGTAAGTACGTATGTATAAACAATGCGATTCTTTGTTTATTCTTATAACCCGCCCGTTTATCTTGTGGCATCTGTATTAATCTTAGCGTTGTGGCGTTTTTCTAAAGGCTGGTCATGGCTATATGCCGCGGCTGCATAAACATAACATAACATTTGTCTCGCAGCTGGAATCGAACCCGCAACCTCTTGCATCTTAGTCGGTTACTCGCCCGCCGCGCCTCAGAGGTCGTCGAATGACCCAGACACATGACACATATCTTTTGACACATATCATTATCAATATTTTGTTATAACATGCATTGTTTCTCAATTCCAGGAAGTGCATTGCTATCAGCCGAGACCTGGTGCCAGCAGCTAAGAGTGGAGTCCCAGTTAGAATTGTGCATGACGTGGTACTTCCAGTTTACCTGTCCGTCTAAAAGTCTGTATCCTATCTTTTCCTTGACTGCCAGAAATGAGAGAAAGAGCCCTGTCCGGCCATCCGTGCATTGTGCTTTCATCACCAACAATAATACTCTCGCTCCCTGAATATTATAACATAACACATAACATAGTAGTAGCTTGTAAGAATATTTAATTTTGTATCTTATTCTGTAATTGTTTGAATAAATAATCCAGATGTGTAATTCTCTGAACAATATTATTTTTATTGCTATATATTCCAATTAGGAGGACCTTAATTTTGCTTGTTTAGTAACATACATAGTCCTGATCCCACACAAGGATTCCCTATGCCATAAGTATCAGGATCTATTTATATTTATAAGGTATTTTACTATGGTAATCATATATTAATTTGTTGCCCATGGTACTGGTAGGAATTCTCTTGAGCAACAACAACCATACTTACAACTTGCACATACCAGCCTAAAAAAGTCTGAACACTTTCATCGGCAAAAACACTCGGAGAAATATTTTATTATTTTAATAAAAAAGACTGTTAATGGTTCACCCCTGTTGTAAAATACAATGATTTTGTAGAAGTTTGTAGGGGTATTCTGGGGGTTAAACTAATCTCAAAAGGACTTGAAAAATTTTCTTGAAAAAGACTTGGAGAATTATTTTTCGTTTTTTTTTTTTCTTTTTTAAATAACTACTTTTAAATGCACAAACACGCGAGCTGCTTGCAGCTCGCGCACCTTTTCCCTCAAAAGGACTGTGAAAAATTTTGAACTAAAAAAGACTTGTAGAAATTTTGTCGAAATATTTTTTTTTAATTTTTTTTAACCCCTTGCGAACCAACAGCCAGACGCGAGCTGCTTGCAGCTCGCGCACCTTCTCCCTCAAAAGGACTCTGACAAATTTTGAATGAAAAAATATCTTTGTTGGAAAAAGACTTAGTAAAATTTTGTCAAAATATTTTTTTTTTATTTTTTTTTTAACCCCTTGGAAACCAACAGCCAGACGCGAGCTGCTTGCAGCTCGCGCACCTTCTCCCTCAAAAGGACTCTGAAAAATGTTGAATGAAAAAAGACTTAGAGAAATTTTGATGAAAATTTTTTTGATGAAATGTTTTTGTTCAAAATTTTTTTTTTGAAAATTTTTTTTTTAACCCCGTGGAAACCAACAGCCAGACGCGAGCTGCTTGCAGCTCGCGCACCTTTTCCCTCAAAAGGACTCTGACAAATTTTGAATGAAAAAATATCTTTGTTGGAAAAAGACTTAGTAAAATTTTAATGATTTTTTTTTTTTAAATTGTTTTTTTAACCCCTTTTAAACCAACAGCCAGACGCGAGCTGCTTGCAGCTCGCGCACCTTCTCCCCCAAAAGGACTCTGAAAAATTTTGAACGAAAAAAGACTTAGAGAAATTTTATTCGAAAAAGTTTTTGTCGAAAAATTTTTTTTAAAATTTTTTTTTTTAACCCCTTGTAAAAACTCCCCCTCGCGAGCTGCTTGCAGCTCGCGCACCACGCTCCATCTAGTCTTTATATAATTTTAAGTTCATGTTAACCAAACTATAATGTGGTCTACTTGGTAGGCATAAATGGTAGATTATGAAGAGGTATATCATTCAATTTGTTTTATTTGTAGATTTTGTGGCTATCTAAGGATATTGTTTTCTTGTTCAAATCAACTTCTACTACGGTTTCGCACGCCCTAGACACAAGCAAATGTGACCAACATAACATTACTTTTTATTTAACATAACTCATCAATTTTTCATGCTCACTGCTACCACTGCTGTACAAACGATTATATTTTTTGATTATACGATTTTGGAAAAGGAAAAACTAGTTATCAAGTAAACCCTGTATATCCACCGCTCCTCTCCTAAACAACGGTAGTATTAAGAAATGGGGCCCTGATTTTCATCTTGAGATTGTATCGAGGCTGAAACATACCAGAAATTTGTCGACAACCCTAATGATTGTACGCAGCATCAGGTTCAAATTGAAAATGGCAAGGTCCAGCAAGTCAGCTCGCTCAGGAACTTACCTCGAGACTATCTATTATAACCTTGTGATTTGGAGATTAATGGAATTTGTATTAGACACTGTAACTACATAGAATCGGATGTTGTAGAGCCAATTCCAGTAATCACCCTGCCGCAACTACATGCAAACGCGAGTCTATCCGGTGCACGCGCACTTAACATGAAAGGAGTCCACTTATATAAAGATGATCAAAAGTGTTTTAAATGAACAAAAAGTTTTGTTAAAATAACTTTTGTGAATTATATCATTTGTTCGAGGTAATATCGAACACGCAGCAAATGTGCGTTTCTGCTGTGTTAGCGATGTAGCGCACCTTTGCTCGCGCTTACCTAAATTCGGCAGTTCGCGACCGGGAATACCACCGAGAGCGCGGGCTCACTTAGCTTAAACCATTTTACCAAGTAATTAGCCTTAAAGTCTGTCGGTCTCAGTGATTACTGTTTATAATACATAATTACATAGTATTCGCGGATGTTGACTTTTACTACAACCATTAAGCATACCATAAACTCAAAGGGGCTTGGATTTGGATGATTAACTTCAAGGCGCTCGAAAGAACAACAAGTAAGGCGCAGATTGAGAAGTTTGAGAACTTTCTAGAGAACCGATGGGGTGACATCGACAAGCTACACTGGGAGATAGAAGTTGAGGATGGAAGCTGCGAATCCGAGTACCAGGAGGAATTCTGTGGGCAGGAGGAGATATACAGTGACCTGGTCGAAAAAATAAATGCAAAGATGTGGTCCGTAAAGCACAGAGAGAGCTCTACTTCTCATATGAGTATTCATGTCTTCAACGGGTCCTACAACTGGTGGGTTTCTTTTAAGGCTCTATTCAGTGAGGCGATTGATAAAAATACATCCTTATCTAGCGCACAGAAAATGCAATTCTTAAAAGGTAAAGTAGCTGGAGAAGCTGAGCGTCTAATTCATCACCTTCAGATAAGCTCAGCAAACAACCAGGTGTGCTGGGAAATTCTAAACCATCGTTATGGGAATAAAAAGCTGATTTTCACAACCCATATCAACACGCTTATTCCTAGCATGCCGCAACAGTCACTATTCAACATTAAGAGGCTTCATGACGTAGCAAAAGAAGAACGCTGTTGCCAACCTGGGAGTCGACATCACTACGTGGGATCCGTTATTAGTGCACCTGCTCGCTCAGAAGTTAGACGACGAGACCTTCAAGGAATATGTAGAGTCCATCAAAACGCCTAGAGAGCTACCCTCTTTAAAAAAAGAAAAAAGAAAGCGAAAGGCTTCATGGATATAACCCTTCAGTCAAACCACAGCGAATTTTCTCTTTGCACTAGTGTAGTTGTTATGAATAGCTTGATCAAAAAGCTGCCTAATAATGCGTTTACCACACCAACATCATGGAACCATATCAAAGGATTACAGTTAGCTGATCCTAAGTTTAACGCGAGCCGACCAGTTGATATGCTCCTCGGAGCCGATGTCTACAGCAAAATAATGATGGGAGGCATTTTGCGGGGAGATAAGGACGGCCAACCATTAGTATGGTTGCTTTGCGGAACCACAAAACCACACTACCACTGTAATGTCGTTCTTAACAAAACAGAAGATTTATTGAAATAGGGAAATCAGGACATAGACATGTCAAACGATGATCACGAATATCTTCAATATTTTATAAATACCACGAAGCGGCGTGCAGACGGAAGATATGAGGTGCGGCTACCATTTAAGCCCGCTTTAAAAGAAAAGCTAGGGGCTACGCGACTACAAGATCTAGCTCAGTTGAAAAAATCATTTGGAGAGATGCTAACCAGAATATCCGATCCTTTTTTAGCAATGATGTGCTTAAAGCAGCTCGCAGAAGATGAAACACATTTCCATTTCCAGGAGGTGTCCTTTGGACACAGAGGTGTGTCTCTTTATCCAGACGGTTCGGTGCGCAGCGCAGCGCCGAGTACCAGCCCAGTAGCAGAGCGACCGACGGCCAGTTTCCATCGCCACGTGTTCGCCGCTCAAAAGTCGGTATTGTACTTAGATTTCTTCCTGTGGATCCATCGAAGGGGTCCTCCTAGGACCAATATTCTTATTTTGAACGGGTGGACGCTTCATAGCGGTTTTCATCATGGCGCCCAAAGATACTTGTATTTACCGTGATTCACGAGCTTTCCAAGTCTAAAAACCAGCAATGTCATATAAATTTTGACTCATCTACGTCACTTACGTTTATGGACCCACCGTAGAGTTAGCCAGGTTTATTTCCTAATATCTGGTGGGTTTTATTTAATTTTCAACACATTGTTAGTCAATACTTGTATTTAATATTATGAGAATCCTAGATAATATTGTTCACTTTGTATAATTGCTCTTAGCTTTAACTTAAATACTATATTGTAACTAGACTTAGTTCCTTAATAAATAATTCAGGTTGCGATTCTCTAAAAGAAATCTTTTAATTACCGCCGCCACTATCTCTAGGAGATTTGTAAAGGCCCCAGTACACAATGGCCCATGCGGGCCCACTACAGGCCATCGCCATTGTGTACAGGGGGTAATGGTATATGATGGCGGACAATTGTCAATCGTGGCGCGCAATCGGGGAGTTGTCGGTTTTTTGGGCACACTTCAAAGGAATCGTGGCGTAGCGTGGCCTGTGGTGTTTACACAATCGGCCATTGTTTAGTTCGTCACCGGCCGCTGACCGGGATAGTGCACTTTTGTGTTGCTTGCTAGAACTAGAATTTTCGATCATCCAAAATGTCAATATCGTGGAGCAATGAAGAAACTTTCAAGTTTATTGATTTATATCAATCTGAGCCCGCAATTTGGGACCCAAATAATGCACTGCACAAGGATAAGAACAAGGTACATATGTTTATACTATTTTTATGTTGATAGAAATTATGTATTACTATCTATACTTCTATACTAATATTATAAAGAGGAAGGACTTTAATTGTTTGTTGGAATTGAATAGGCTCCGAAACTAATGTACCGATTTGAAAAATTCTTTTAGCATTAGAATCCTACATTATCCCTGATAAAATTAGGCGATAAAAGAGTCTCGTCTGAAAATAATATGTAGTATTTGTGGGTACGATGTTTTCAGGTGAATGATGCATGGAATCGCATTGCAGACTTCCTGCAAATTCCTGTTTCGGAACTTAAAAAAAAGAAAGAGACATTGATGTCAGCATTTCGGATGCATTTAAAAAAAAAACAAGATTCGATCCGATCTGGTATGGGCAACGATCTCTAATACTCACATAGATATCGGGTCGGCGCAATAAAAACGTCTCGGTGAATTTAAGCTCACTTGAAAAGTGAGTTTGTATTTGATTTAGTTCGCTTCAAACAAAGCCAATGTAAACACGTGTCACAATGCCGCAATGTATATTTAAAAGTTGCAAAAATAATCCCCGAAAAAACAATTTAACGGCCGGAGTGTCTTACTTTCGTTAAGTACATGTAGAATAAGTTGTATTTTAAGCTTTAAACTAACAAAAAGTATGAAATTTTGATCAAAATTACCGATTTTAAACCGCCGCTACAAATGTTTGGCCAACGTTGACGCAAAATTGTCTGTAACAGAACAGTAGATGCATGGAGTAGATTTGTATTGTAATAATTTGTTTTTACCAGAACTTTAAAAAAATTTAATACTACTTTTGTGTCTGTTTGTTGAACTCTCATCAGATACTTGGCTTTCCTTTTTTTTATTTTAGCTTTCCGAGCAATCCATTTACGCTACTGTTATTTAACCAAATCTTTGGTTAACAACCCCTTTACATCTATACCAACTGATAATGAGTCCTCTCGCTTTGTTAAAATTTATGAACCAGAATCACTTATAGAACACATTATCGTAAAAAAACAGTACTTTTTCAAATTCTTTTATCATATTATAGGTATATTTCCCAAATATCAAATAAATGCCCAACCTACGGCAGGCGCCTGTACGCCCGCCCTCAAGCACTTTACGGTTTTTGTTGGAAAACTTTGATGGTCGATATCTTTTTTTATTATGAAACGAGACAAACGTAACAGAACATATATTTTTTATATTTGAGCTTTTTATAACTAGGGCTTCATTATCAGCCTGTAGGTACGCAGAATGGAAATTTTTTAATGTTGAGCTGTTTTAAACATTTTGGGTTTTGATCAAATTATTGCACTAAACTGTACTTGTATTATAAAGATTGTAAACATGAATATAAAGATGTGGAATTTAGTGATATTTTTATTTGTGACATCCAGCGATAGACATCTTGGCCAAAAACATAAACATACACATAAATATACACACAACAGAACGTTAATAAAATAACAAGTATATATACTATCAATATCAAACATACATGCCCAAAACATAAATAATTTTAACTTAACTTTAACGTGCATATTATAAATTATTTAAGTGATCAACGCGACTCCATACCTTCTGTAGTTAAATTTGAAGAAGCAAACAGAAGCGAAACCATGGAAACGGATGGATGTAGCTCGCAAGGTAATAACGGGAAAAAGAACTTTATTTGTAGCTCTTTAAGGTTGATTTCACACTAGTTGTTTGACCTATGTCTTTTGATTTGACAAGTGACAGGAGTAATATAATTGCTTTGCTCGTTTTTTGTGACGAATGATCGTAAGTGTAAGATAATATTTTGAAGATTTGCTACTTTTTTGCTAGGTGTCATGGTTGTAATTAGGTTGAACTTAGAACTGTTTTAAAACTTTCATCTTTGTTCGTTAGTAAACAAATGTAGCTGTATAAGTATGTATCCATGCGGACAGTTTTTAGCTGTCATTTTGTACGTGACCCTGGATCTATTGTGAATTATAAGATCGTTGGGTATGGGAGAAGAAGAAATTTATAAGCCAATTTGGGTTTTTTATGATGCTATGGAGGCATTTTTGAAAGGAAAATATACATGCAAAAGTATTATATCCACAGATGAACAAAGGGTAAGTAAAACGATTAAATAGATTCCAATATTTTTTTATTAATTAGTAAGTACGTATTTACTCATTTTGATTTCCACAAATTATAAACGAATTAAATTATGCATCATAGGCACTACCACTGCGTAGTCGACTTTGATGGATGTAGTTCATAAAATTTGATCTTATTTGCGTAGCATTAATAGGAGCCCGACGAGGTACAGATTGTAATGGTAATAGAGTTTCTTCATGGTTTACTCTCATACCTACATGGATTAATTCACCATTCCTATCATAGCTGTCAGTACTGCCTGGTGGAGTATAAATATTGCGAGATGATTTGCTCTTTCTTAAAAAATTGTGTAGTAATAAACAGCTGTGGGTTATAATAGAAGTTTTAACAACATCTAATGGAATAGGTCTTTTAAATACTCTAAAAACTGACGATAATATCCCGAAAGTATTCTCTACGACCGCACGAGAACGTGATAGTTGTTGATTGAACATTCTTTCTGGGGTACCTAACAGATGATGTCCAGGAAAGGGCTTCATAATATGAGCACTAAGAGCAAAAGCGCCATCACCCAGAAAAACATAAGGCATATTAGTATTACTTCCAGGAAGTGGGCAACTAGGTGGTAAATTAAGGGTCCCATCACATATTTTTTTCCACAAATTGCTTTGATTTAAAACACCTCCATCACTAATTCTCCCTTGGCTTCCTATGTCAGCAAACAAAAAACAGTAATCACTATCTACTAGGGCTAATAAAACGATGCTGAAACTTCCTTTGTAATTAAAGTATTCAGATCCGGTATGAGCTGGTGCTAATATGGTAATATGCTTCCCATCTATCGCGCCAAGGCAATGGGGAAAACTGAATCCTTCCGTTTTGGTCAGCCATTCTTCAGGACTTGTGGGAATCTGAAAAAATAAACATATTTTTTTCAGGGACTCATTGGAGAACAGACAGAAGAAGATACGGAAACTCCAAGTGATGCTAGAAGCAACACAGAAACAAAGGACATGAATATAAAGATACCTGTACAGAGGAGACGTTCAGTTAAGCCACCTGAGTTAGAAAAAGCAGATAAGGAAATGTCAAAGGCTTTTAATACGTTAAACCAGGCTATTTTCAATAAAGACCAACAAAATAAAATAGAGGACGACTGCGACCTTAGAGAATTTATGTAGGGAGATGGCATGCTCAACTTCTAGTACTAAATTATTTCTGCCACTTTTTGCGGGAGGCGAGGTAAACACGTACAGCACACATTTACTTACTCACGCAAACTCATGCAGAAAGTTGAGGCGTCTCTATAAACGCACACGAAAATAAAAGCTGTCACACAAACATAAAACAAGCACACAAATAAATAATTTCTGTAATTACACTATTGGTTAGTTGCACACTAGCGCAAAAACTAGTGATGGGGTGTAAAAGACTGAATGAAATTAAGATTATTCATTGTCTATGGATGTATGTTTATTATTATGTTTGAATAATGGGTGAATTGATTCATATTGATCAAAAGTAATCGCGTACCAAACATACAAAAAAATCATAGTCAGTTAAAAATTGATTTTTAGGATTTAAGAGGTCACCGGTAGGACGCGTACGTACGTCCTTTTGCACGCGAACGTAGTTTGCCTCTATTGTGGCTATTATTTCTTCAAACTCCATGAAATTTTGTATTCATGATCAGTACACTAATACCTAGACCCGTGGTGCGTTGGATTCTTATAAAAATTATATGGTTTCCAAATCACACGCATCAGGCATGTATGATCTGCAAATATTTGTTCCGGGTCTGGGTGTTATGGTACCAGGTACTTGTAGTTCCTGATAGGTACCTACGATACAGGAAATCCTAGTGTGGGATCAAGACTACGTATGTGACTGTTGAGTGTAAAAAACAACAATATTTTGGCTCCTGCTCGGAATGAATGTAAGGTTGGGTCCCGTGGCATTAAGGAGCTCCTCCTCATTGACATGGTCTTTACATAGAAGGTCAGGAGGAGCAAGGGAAACCTCTCGGCTGCTTGTATTGATTACAAGAAGTTCTATGATTCGGTGCCACATACATAGATTTAACAATTATAAGCTGGGATTAAGACATTTTATATTGTATTTTTAAATGAAAATATAAGCTATTGGTTTTAAAATGGATCAATTTATTGTTAAGAAAATGTTTTTTTTCATGCTACTTGGCAAGCAGACAAGCATACGGCCCACCAGATGGAAAGCAGTTACCGTAGCCTATGAACGCCTGTAACACCAGGCATCACACGCGCGCTGCCGTCCCTGAGACAAAGATGAAAAGTCTCATGTGCCTGTGTGTTTTCGTGGATCTGCTTTTTTCATACGAAACGAGATTAGAATATCCGTGTACTTTTGCATACCTTCCTAATTTCATATTGTGATTGACGAAATAACCCTAAAACCGAAAAAAAAACGGAAATACAAATCTCTAAAATAATCTTACAACCCCTTTAAACCCCAAAAACAGCTAATCAAGCCCATTTAACCTTTATTTTAGGCTGGTATTGAACGACGTAGGTATTGATATTTTCTTTGGAACCCGGTTTTTTTTTTACAGCTTTGAGATCGTTTTTTCAGCCTGAAAACTACATATCCTGTTAATTTCATAAAAATCGTTGCAGCCTCTTTCGTTCATTCATTCGTTCGTTGTTTTCACATCACTTGTCCCCGTACCAAGAAATTACTTATCGTTATTTCTGTCGTAAGCTTGCACTAAGAAAATATATTTTACGGTGAAATTAATGGCTTAATTGTGCTGTTAATTACTTAAATGTGATAAGAAACTCCATATTTCGTTAAATTTAATGTTTCCGACCGCCATTTACACGAAACCACAGCACAACCAACCATTTTTAGGAGCTCCGTATAGCGACAGGTATGAACGCAGAATGGCGAACGATCGTGGCTAAACTAGTTTTTATAAACTGACACGAACGACCGTTCATGTACTTCGGCAGAGGGGAAAGCGTATGCTTACCATCTCCCTACTATAAATTCTCTAAGACTGCGACTTGTATGGGAGGCTTCTTGCTAACAAACTCAGAAAATATTCAGATAATGAGAGACAAGAAATAATGTACGATATTGATGGATTACTATTAAAACGGCGTCGCAATTGTAGTCCTCAAATCAATCATCCTTCTCAAATCATAATAAGTAAACGTCCGTCTTCTTCAGCCACCAGCTATTCTTGTCCATCACCGTCGTCACCTTGGATCAATCGCCCCTCATCATCTTCAAATCATTCTTATATAATTACTTCTCCTATGCAAAGCCCATCACCTATTCCACCTGTGCAAACTCCATCCCCCCTTCCGCCTAATGAACTCCCTAATGCCTCATACACACAAGAAGTAGTTTATCAATCCCCCAACAGAATCCATACACCTGTCCCTACGATCCATATACCTGAGGGATCCATGCAAATAATTTCTGACGAAATGTATTCTCAGACACAGAGTCAGTCTCAAAATATTTTGGCTGATGCTTATGCAAGAGCTTTGAATAACGATTGTTAAAATAACCAATTAAAAAAATGTGGTGGGGCAATAATTATTGATTAAAAAATTTAAAGTATACACAAATGTTTTATTAACTCACCTTAATCATGTCCACTTGGTTCAGAGCCAAACATACTTCAGGAATAATTCTAGATATGAGTGTACTTGATATTTTAAAATGGTAGTGCAGGCTCCTATAACTGTCTCCAGTCGCAAGAAATCGCAATGTCAATGCCAATCTTATTTTTGGAGGTATTGCTTCTCGCCAATATGTATCCTTTTTTGCAATAATTGGCGATATTTTTTGTAATATATATTCGAAATCACTAGATGACATACGAACAAAGTTATCAAATTCCCCTGATGGTTCTGCAACTAGGTCGCTTAACAGATTGTCCATGAATTGCCTGAAAACGGTAAAAAAAATATTACTCATGTTACGTTCACATTCTAAATATTAATATCATAACCTAAGTACCACATTAAAAAATCTACGTACCTTGTCCTGTTTCGATGAATGGTCAGCATCCACCATCGCCTTTTTCGCCATTTCTTTTTAATAACTTTGTGACGGTACACACTTCTGTAATACTTGTAAACAGTATACAAATAAATAGCCGCAGCCGTAATTACTTCGACGTCCATCGCAAGTGGTTTGCCAGGCAGCAATGAGCCATGCGCCATTGTGTGAACACCAAGTGATCGTAGCCTACAATTGTGCATTGCATAGCGTGGCCCATCACAGGCCATTGTGTACTGGGGCCTTTACAGTGGCAGCCCAACTGGGGCTTGAAAAGCCGTAGATGCTGACGCGTCTAAATTTAACTGCTGCTTCAGAAGAGCCAATTTATTTTTAATTTTTCAGTTTCTAGTATCATTGCTGATTTTTGGACAAAATTTATTTTTTAAACGTGTGGTCACCGAATTTTAATTGTATTTTTTGTGTTATGTTATAAGTGCTCAAGTAGGTTAAGGTGTAATTTTTTGTATAACAGGTATGGCAGGCACTATAGGGTATTAGGTAGCCGTTAATACATTGTGAGACCGAGACGAGCAAAATTTTTTTTGGTAATCTACACTAATTTCTAAATTTATAACTTACGGCCTACGTCATAAATTAACATTTCAACGCGCCAGTAGTAAAATATTTTTTATACAGGTTCTCAGATTTGGTCAACACTAGTTCTGCCAAGTATTTTTCTGGGCGATTACCCGCATTTAACTAATTGAATTTTTTGCAGGGAGTTTTTGCTGCACATTGACTTTACAAACTTTTTAACAGCCTTACCCGACTTTGCTGAGGATGTCGTGACTTAAATTTTTTTTTTTTGTGTTTTTGGAAGAGTGGGAAATCCAATTTTTTTTTAGGTTTTACACGCCTCCGATGTGTTTAGAATAGATTGCATTTATTTTTGCTATAGGTTGAGTGAAAGAATGTGCTAGGATCATGACTTTTCTGGAACTAGGCATCAGTCAGTATGCGTCTGCAAGAATGGTGGGTGTCACGTTACGAAAACGGTCCAGAAGGTGAAGCGAAGGTACGAAGAGACTGGAAACCATTTGAGGAGACCTGGTAATGGCAGACTCAGGTGTACTAGTGCCCGAGAAGACCGTTTTATTGTTTCTACTGTGTTGAGAAATCGCCACGTAAATGCAGTTGAAGTCCAGCAACAGCTTTTTCAGACCCTAAGGGACTACATTAGTGACAGTATAGTGAGAAGAAGACTGGCTGAAGCAAACCTGAAACCCCGGAGACCAGCGAGTGGCCCCAAACTAGAGAGAGCATCGAGTAGCGAGACTGCGATACGCCCGTGAACACATACAGTGGGATCAAGAAGGTCAAGAATTTTGTTTACAGATGAGTCTCGATTCACACTTTACACTTCTGATCGAAGGCGAAGTGTCTACAGGCGACCTGGTGAGCGATACCTTCAAGTCTGCTTCTCAGAAAATGTCCAGTACGATGGAGGCAGTGTACATGTATGGGCTGGCATATCTTCAGAAGGTCGCACAGAGTTAGTGTCCATAGAAAATGGCACTCTTGACTGGGGAAATATATGCCCAGGAGAATCTCAATGAGTATGCAGGGCCGTATTTAGTAAATATGGGTGATGGATCGATGCTGATGCATGATAATTCCCGGCCACACACTGCTCGGGTCGTGCAAGAGTATATTCAGGATGTTGGTATTTGTGTGATGGCTTGGTCATCAAGAACTGATCTCAACCCGATTGAGCACGCCTGGGATGGGCTAGGGAGGCTAGTCAGAAGCCGCAGACCACCACCTACCACCCTCAGGGCACTAAAACAGACCCTGATAGAAGAATGGGAAAATATTCCCCAGCATCGGCTCCGAAACCTCGTGTTCAGTATGCCGAATCGACTCGAAGCTGTAAGCAGAGCCCGAGGAGGCAATAACAGTAATTAAAAAATAAATAACGTGTAAAACATACTTGTCATACCTACCGCTACAACCCTATCTGCTGAGGAGGCGATTACCTCAAATCAAATGGAGGTCGATCGATTGCACATAATGTGCATGTGTGAGAATGCTGAGCCGGCACGTCACATGATGATGAAGCCGGAGGCCATCCACCTATATGTTAACATCGCTGTATGATAAACATGCTCCCATCAAGCCTGTTCGCATGAAGAGGCCTCCAGCACCATGGCTAACGGAATATATTCGCAAGCTAATGGCAAGGCGAAATCATCTGTACCGTAAGCACAGGAAAAGTCCAAATGATGAAACTTTTCTTAGTTATAAAAGGGCGAGAAACAAATGCAATCAGGAGATCAGAAACGCTAAGCGACGAAACATTTATGGTTTAATTGAGAAAAGTTCACCAAACAATATCTGGAAAGTATTAAACAATCTTGGTTTTGGGAAAAGTAAATGTGCTGCGGACCCAACAGTTGATGTTAATGCTCTAAATCATCATTTCTCAGCTATTCCTTTTAAAATTGACAACATCGTCAAGGTTGACACAATTGCACGGTTGGCAGGACAAACACTACTGAATTTTACTTGTTTCTCTTTTGAAGAGGTTCATGATAGTGAAGTCTGTAAAATAATTGCTAGTATCAGTAGCAGGGCAGTTGGCCATGACGGCATTGGCTGCAAACTTTTGGATCCGATACTTGATCTTATTCTTCCCTACATAACGCATATTATTAACTTTTCCCTAATGAATAGCAGTTTTCCCTTGATATGGAAAAAAGCTTTTATTATTCCGATACCCAAAAAGACTGTCATCACTGGACTTAAAGATTATCGTCCAATTTCTATTCTTTCATTTCTTTCCAAAATTCTTGAAAAGGTAGTGCATCGCCAGTTTTCTTTTTTTCTTCAAAAAAACCATCTTCTTAATAAGTTTCAATCTGGCTTTCGCCCTGCACACAGTACCTCTACTGCGCTTATTAAAATTACGGAAGACATCAGGTTCGCTGTCGACGATCGTAAACTCACTCTGCTTTCCCTATTAGACTTCAGTAACGCGTTCAATTGTGTGGATCATGATATTTTGCTGGCCATCTTGCGCTCTATTAACCTCTCTCAATCTTCTATTTCATGGTTTAGATCTTATCTCTGTGGGCGCCAACAATGTGTTAGAATCGATGATGTATCCTCTGATTGGTGCACTATCGAAGCGGGTGTACCTCAAGGAGGTGTTCTTTCGCCTCTTCTTTTCTCTCTTTTTATTAACACCCTTGTATCGGTAATTGTTTTCTCATCTTATCACTTGTATGCAGACGACGTCCAATTATATCTCAGTGTGGAACCTGATCAAATTCTTCATGGTATTGAAAATCTCACCAAAGATCTAAGCGCTGTGTATGATTGGACTCAACAGTTTGGTCTCCTTATCAACCCCAATAAGACACAGGTGATAATTGTTGGTGGTCGCGGTCAGATCAGCAAAATTGATATTGACACCCTTCCTCCAGTTAAATACAATAATGTTGCAATACAGTTCTGCAGGGAGGTTAAGAATTTAGGCCTTCACATTACCCACAATTTGTCATGGAACTATCATATAACCCAGATCAGCAAGAGGATGTATGGTACCATGCATTCTCTTCAACGAATGAAAAATTTCCTACCGCAATCTACGAGGATCACATTGGTTAATGCGTTACTCCTTCCCATTTTAGACTACGCAGATGTCTGCTATTCTGATGCTACGGAGGAGCAACTGAATCGATTAGAACGTCTGCAAAACCTCTGTATTCGATATATTTTTAGTCTACGCAAGTATGACCATGTTTCAGACTTCCGTCAGCAACTGAAATGGCTTGATATCAGAGCCCGTAGAAATGCACACATACTATCTCTCCTATTTAATGTGCTTCATAACCAATTATCTCCAAGTTACCTGAGAGAGCGTTTTACTCCTTTAGTTGCACCAGGGCGTCCTGTGCGTCCTTCTCTACGTTATAAATTAATGACGCCACTGCATAAAACGGCTTCATTCTCTGACTCTTTCACAATGACTGCAATTCGTCTCTGGAATCATCTCCCTCCTAATTTTTGTGATGCCTCTTCAGTGGAGGTGTTCAGGTCTAGAATCTATAGTCATTTCCTCAGCAAGATCGAATAAAGAGCAATTTATTTATTTATTTTTATTTAAGTATGTTTACTTTTCTATCTGTATATATTATATATTATTTTTATATATATATTTATAATATATTAGTTTATTTAATATCTTAGGCATTATTAGTAGGGACTTAGTTAATTAATATTAGTTATTGAACTTTTTTTATTTTCTGTATAATTATCACTATTCTCTTTCTGTGCCGACGCCTATTTTTGTTCACAATACACCAAGGTTATCTGGAAGAGAATGCTTCTTAGCATTAAGTTCGCCTTTGTACTTCTTTTTTTTATGTGCAATAAAGAATTTTCTATCTATCTATCTATCTATATGGCCTACCGACACACTTTAGCTCCGACCTCGAGCCAGGCGTCACCTAGCATAAAACTTAATTTGTAATTTATTAACTTTGTACTATCGCAGTTCAAATTAAATTAATTTAAAGTATTTCGGGTTTTCTTGAGAACTCCAGGCGTCGTTCATATAATTGGCGCAGGCGGTAGGATATCCGGGTCATTCCAGAAAAATCGGGAAGAAAGTTCTGGAATAGATAGACATTTCTAAGTCGAGCCGGGTATTCTAAAATCAGCAACGTTCGCCGGGGAATCCAGCCTTCGATTACCTCTCAAGGAGTACCGAGATGCAGCTTATGTAAGTACACTGAATTTTGTAGTGATTGCTTGCTTCCTTTCCTCTTAACCGTATTAGTTTGTAGGTTTTTTTATTGTAAAAAAAAACAAGATTTTTCGCTCAAGAAAATCACAAGATTTTAGGCTAGTTAGTAGTAGGGACCGATCGTTAGATATTAGAAGAGATTTAAATAGATTAGATACTATAAGTGAAACTAGCGAGATGGCTAATTTAGACCAAATTTGCAAGGCCCTCCGCTTGATACCGGAGTTTGATGGGAATACTTATGTCCTGGTCCGATTTATTAGTTTGTGTGACCAACTAGTAGCGACTTATGCCCAGGACGATAACCAGCTTAATAAGGTAGGGCTCCTTAACGGTATCCTTAATAAAGTCATTGGTTCTGCCGCACGCCTAATCAATGCGAACGGCATACCTAACGATTGGCCCAGCATCCGTAGGTCACTTATTAATAACTTCGCTGACCAGAGGGATGAAACTGCTCTCTACAACGATTTGGCGATTTTAACTCAAGGTTCTAGTACCCCGCAGGAGTTTTATGAGCGGTGCCAGAACCTGTTCAGCACAATCATGACTCATGTAACATTGCATGAGACGGTGCAGACCACCATAGACGCTAAACGGGACCTGTATAAAAAACTAACCCTTCAAGCTTTCTTACGCGGACTTAGGGATCCTTTAGGATCACGTATTCGTTGCATGCGTCCCGAGACTACTGAAAAGGCGTTGGAGTTTATTCATGATGAAATGAACACAATGTACTTTCAAAGTAGGAATGCACACTTACCAGAAAAGAGATTCGATTTTGATAGGCCATCGAACCATTAGGCTTTAGAATACCTAACCAGGCCCTTCAGAGCACGCCCATGCAGCCCTTCAGGCCCATGAATTTTAACCTGGCAGGTCTTTCTAGACCTCCGTTTATGCCTAGGCCACCTCCACCGCAACACCAATTTAGGATGCCTTTTAACCAGTTGCGCATGCCAACACGCACTCAACAAATATTTGGTGCGACGCCTCAGAATTACAACCAACGTAGTGCATTCCAAATGGCTCCCAGAAGCCAGCCCTCGTTCCAAGGCCCTAAGCCTAGTGGTGTATCCCATTATGTGACCAGGGAAAGGCCTATGCCCGCCGCTAATAGCTGGGACTGGGCTAAGCAAGGTAATCCGCCACCATCAAACTATTTTAAAACACGCGATGTGAATATGAATGAGTGTTCTAGCTATGACCATGACTACTATGAGTGCTATGACTATACTGACTATGACAATTACTGTGATGGGTACTACGCAGATTGTTACGACTATTCTTCTGAGTATGATGGACTGCATTAGACTGACGTGACTAAAGACTGTACCGTTCAGGAGGTAGTAGACCAGCCACGTTCTTCACATAGTGAGGATTTTCTTAAGGCTCTGACTTCAAAAAAGTCAAGATAGAATTAAATCTTCAAACTCAAAGGCAACTACCCTATATTCACATATCGAAACCACCTTTGAATTTTTTGATAGACACAGGCGCAAATCAGTCGTTTCTTAGTCCGGAGGCTGTGCAAAAATTTTTTCGACATGTACCTTTGAACTACGATCCGTTCGAAGTAACGAACGTTCACGCTACGAGCAGGAATGAATTTTCTATCACATTGCCATGTTTTTCAGAGTTTAAGGATTCAGAGGACATAAAACTATTCGTTTATAGGTTCCACGATCATTTTGACGGTTTAATAGGTATGGATTTATTAACAAGATGGGAGGCAAAACTGGACCTTAAAGATCTGTCACTTATAACAAAAAATGCAAATAAATCCCATACGGATTCACAACTCGCGAAATCTGAACCTTTACGAGGAAATAATACCGGCCGAGAGTTCTAAATTGATCAAATTACCTATTAACGCCCCAGACGGCGAAGTTTTAATTAAGGAGCAAGTTATATGCAACTGTCTAATTATCAACTGCATAACCACAGTTAGCAACAGTCGTTGTATAGTCGAAGTCGTTAATCCGACTCGAAACGATATTATATTTTCATTAGACCGCGCTACTCGCGCCGCCGTACTGACTACAGAGTGCACGCGCACCGAGGCCGTGTCGTCACGCGCTAAGGACGTAATTTCACGTTTGCGAAACGAGCATTTAAATGCTGAGGAAAAAGCGAACTTAATGACGCTTTGGTCTAATTACGCCGACTTATTTTATATTGAAGGTGAACCGTTAACATTCACAAATAGGATAAAACATAGCATAAGGACACATGACGAAGTCCCGGTATACACTAAAAGTTACCGTTATCCATTTATCCATCGTGAGGAGGTTAGCGAGCAGATAGCCAAAATGTTAGATCAAGGCATTATCCGACCATCGGAATCTGCATGGAGCTCACCAATTTGGATGGTACCTAAGAAATCAGACGCCTCGGGAAAGCAAAAGTGGAGACTGGTTGTCGATTTTCGTAAAGTTAACGAGAAGACTATAGACGACAAGTACCCTATACCTAATATTACCGACGTCCTCGACAAATTAGGTAAATGTCAATATTTTACCACTCTTGACCTTGCATCCGGCCTTTATCAAGTCGAGATGGACAACAAAGACATCCCCAAAACGGCCTTCAACGTAGAACATGGGCATTTTGAGCACTTACGGTAGGGGTCTAAAAAACTCCCCCTCTACATTCCAAAACGTAATGGACAATGTCCTTAGAGGGCTCCAAAACGTCATATGCCTTGTATATTTAGGTGACATTATTGTCTTCTCAACATCGTTACAGGAACACATGGTTAATATAGAAAAAGTATTTAAAAGATTACGAGAATCCAACTTCAAAATCCAGATGGATAAGTCAGAGTTTCTCAAACTTGAGACCGCATACTTAGTACACATAATCACAGGGGAGGGTATTAAACCAAACCCCGATAAAATTTCTGCTATCCAGAAATATCCCGTGGCTAAGACCCCGAAGGAAATAAAATCATTTTTAGGACTTCTCGGGTACTACCGAAAATTCATACCGGACTTTGCCAGAATTACAAAGCCATTGACACAGTGCCTAAAGAAAGGAAAAAAGATTACATTTGACCCTGACTATGTGAAAAGCTTCGAAAAATGCAAGACTTTATTGACCAATGATCCCATATTGAGATACCCTGACTTTGACCGTGAATTTGTACTGACGACTGACGCCTCTAATTTCGCTATCGGTGCAATTCTTTCACAAGGTCCGATTGGATCGGATAAGCCAATAGCGTACACCTCACGTACATTAAATGAGAGCGAGATAAACTATAGCACAATAGAGAAAGAATTATTGGCTATCGTATGGGGAACAAAGTACTTCCACCCTTATCTCTATGGTCGCAAGTTTAAAGTCATAACAGACCATAAGCCATTACAATGGGTTATGAACCTTAAAGAACCGAACTCTAAGCTCAAGAGATGGCGTCTTCTTTACCTCGGAACATAAGCCAGGCAAGAAAAACACGAATGCCGACGCCCTCTCACGTGTTGAAATCTATAATGAGGCGACGAGTTCCATGGCAGCTAAAACATCTGAAAAACCACTGACAGTAGCCGACGATTCTGACTCCGGCACTGAGACCGTACATACCTCAAATGAGAACACCATCCTAGAAATTCCAATAAAGGACGACCCATTAAATAAATTCCACCGGCAATTGATTTTAACCAGGGGTCACCAGTAGGTGATATAAAGAAACGTGCAACGGCGACAAAACCATTCGACACTCACACACGTACATCCGTTCAGTTATCCGAGTCACATTTAGATGAGGATTTAATTCACGCTATTAAGGAATACGTTAACCATAAGATTAAAACAGCCCTCTTAATAAATCCTCCCCTAGGAATGTATAAGATCATCCCCATTTTACAGGAAAAATTTAGGAGTTCATGTATGAAATTGGTACTCGCAAAAAAAGGAAATTGAGAATGTGAAGGAATATCTAAGACAACAGGAAATAATTCGTAACTACCACGAAGGGAAAACTAACCATCGTGGTATTAATGAGTGCAGCCTTGCTTTGTCTGCGAGATATTATTTACACTAGCAACACTTATAGCATCTGTCGCTGTCAGAATTCTAGCCGTCAACCATTTTGTTTTGTTTGTCATAGAACAAGTGAATCGGCGGCGTGTTTTCGTGATAAAAAACTATTGCACTTGTACCTGCGATTTACAAAGTAAGTTCAAGTTATTTTTCTACTTGTTTATGTAAGATTAACGTTTGAGAACGTAAGATTTGTGCGAACACAGCCGCAGCCAAAAATTCCTCGCCATTTTCTTATAAATTATTGTAAGGCTGTAGACAGAAGCTTTTTCTGTTACTTTTCCGTTGCTTTTCTGTTACTTTTCTGTTAATCTTACGTTACCCCTTTTAGAAGTTTATGTTACGTAACGTAAAAGCATTATAAAGGTAGGTGTATACTTTTAAAGGTGAACTTTCGATCCAAGAGTCAGCGTCGGTGTAGGTGTCGCTGCGTCAGTAACGCCGCGACGCTGACTCTGTTACAGTGCATTATTTAAGTTAAGATTGAGTATACTATAGCTAAACATTTTATATTTTTTAGTAAGATTATATGTTTATTTTTTTGTTTCGTTTGATGAGATATATAACATAGATTATTAATCTATGCTTGACTCAATCCCATACTACTTATCCCTTCTCCCGAAGACTGCCGCATTTTATAAATTTATTTATTATTCAATGATTTTCTGCATATTTATTGCAGATGCCATTAACAGCAGCTGAGAAACAAAGAAAGTATAGAGAGAAATTAAAAAATGAAAATCCAGATAAATACAATGAAATGAAAAAAAAAGATTGCGAAAGAGCTTTGAAACATTATAGAGCAAAAAGAAGTAAATATACAAGACAGAAAAAGAAGAACAGCGTTTGAAATGGCAAGAAGATAGAAAGAAGGCAAAAGAACTACAAAATAAGAATATTACTAAGAATAAAAACCAAAATGAAGACCTTGAAAAGAAAAGGCAAAAGATTATGCAGATACATCGGATGAGAAATAATAGACTTAAGATTGAGAATGAAAGATTGTGTTCTGAAACAAAAATCTTAAAGAAGAAGCTACAAGCTATGCAGAAAAAACTTTACAGACACAAGAAGAAGTTTGCTGAGTTGAATGAAAAATATAATAATGCCATAAAACATATTGAAGAAATTAATAGTGCTGCTACTAGTACTAATCCAAACAATTATGAAACACCAAGAAAAAAAGCACAGATATTTGTAGATAAAAGTTTACCAGAAGTTACCACTCCCTGCAAAGAAATAGTGAAGAAAAAATATTAGAGTTAAATGTGTTGAAAGAAGCTTTGAAGGATGAATATGTAACATCTAAATCAAACGAACAAAAAAGGATATTGAAGAATATTGTTAACAACGACATAGTAAAGAAATATAACCTCAAAGGTAAGATGACAGCAACTATTGGACTAAAAGCGAATATGAGAAAATACAGAGATAAAAAACTCAAGAAAACGGTATTGATGCACAAAGTAAGAGCATTTTATGAAAGAGATGACGTAAGTCGAGCATCTGCTGGAAAAAAGGAATGCAAAACTTTTAAAAAGGAAAAGAAACAAAAAAGGTACCTGCTAGACTCAATGAAAAACCTACATAAAAAGTATGTGCAAGAGGTTGGAAAAATATCTTTGAGTGCTTTCAAAACGTTCAGACCATTCTATGTTGTTGCGCCGAAACTAGAAAATCGTGACACTTGTGCTTGCTTGAAACGTTCTAATATGAAATTCATGGTACAAAAACTAAAATCTTTAGGATACCTTGACAACGATGATTTAAACTCCATAGTGTCCGAATTAGTATGTGATCCTAAATCAAAGGATTGTATGTATAGTAGGTGCTCGACTTGTTCGGAAAAGAAATTTCAAGGAAACGAGGATCGGGTGAAATTGATGGAAAAAATTAAATGGCCTGTTTGGACTGTAGAAAAGCACGAGTATAATATAGATGATAAAGTTAAATATACAAACAGAATGACTAAAACGGAAATGGAAGGCAAAGTACAAGATCTTGTGAAAATTGTCAATAATCAAATGCCGATATTCAAAAAACATATATGTAACATATATCGTCAATACCAAGAGTACAAAACATGCATAACGAATTTAGAAAACTACGAAGCTCCTATCCACATCGATTTCTCCGAAAATTACCAATGCAAACATTATGAAGAAGTTCAATCGATGCATTTCGGTTCGGCCAAAGCTCAAATCACATTACATACTGGTGTCCTGTATATGAAAGCTGAAAAGGCTATATCTTTTTGTTCCATTTCACCAAGCAATTTACACAACCCAGAATCGATATGGGCACATCTGGATCCAGTATTAAAGTTTTTGAGATCTAAGTATCCCAATATAACTGTTGTTCACTTTTTATCTGATAGTATTAAAGTTTTTGAGATCTAAGTATCCCAATATAACTGTTGTTCACTTTTTATCTGATGGCCCGACTACACAATACCGCCAAATAAAAAAATCTATCTCTTTAGTACCAAAATTTATGAGTATGGTTTTGAACATTCTACATGGAGCTTTTTTGAAGCTGCTCATGGAGAGGGAGCAGCTGATGGCATCGGTGGGGCCATCAAACGGACACTAGATGAAAAAGTGGCTTACGGTACAGACATACCTAACGCAAATATAGCCTTTGAGGTACTCTCTACTTCAGATACAACCATAAGACTATTTTATATTCCACCTGAAACAATACATCTAATTGATAGTAACATTGTTAAAAATTTGATTCCGTGTCCCAACACGATGCAAATCCACCAATTGATAACAAATCAAAAACATACAATTAAATATCGAGAAGTAAGTTGTTTCTGCAATAATATGAGTGGGATGTGTGATTGTGATAACCCAAAATTACATAACTTACTTAAAAACTGTGACCAACCAACAGCCTCAAGGAAAAGACGGTCAACTAACCGAAAATAAAAAAACAAACGCTACCAAAAAAAATCAACAAAGAAAACTCATTTGACACTGAAAGTGACACTAGTATTGATAGTAATATTAGTTACGCAGAAACGGATGATTGTAATACTTGGCCGGAAGAGAATCACGAAGATGATGATGAACATTTAGAAACAGAAGGAATACAAATTAACACACACAGCGTTAACCCAAACAGTATGGAAGAGAAAGAATTGAAGCTGGAAGAAAGGAAAATAGAAAAACTAAACGTAGACGACAAAAAGACAAATGAGATAGAAAAGCTAGACACAGACTATAAAGAGAAAATGGTGGTAGAAAAACTAGAAGATGATGAAGAAAAGCTAGACACAGACTATGAAGAGCAAATGGAGGTAGAAAGGCTAGAAAATGATGAAGAAAAGCTAGACACAGACTATGAAGAGAAAATGGAGGTAGAAAAGCTAGAAAATGATGAAGAAAAGCTAGACACACACTATGAAGAGAAAATGGAGGTAGAAAGGCTAGAAAATAATGAAGAAAAGCTAGACACAGACTATGAAGAGAAAATGCAGGTAGACAAGCTAGAAGATAATGAAGAAAAGCTAGACGTAGGTGATCAAGAGAGAGTAGAAACAGAAAAGTTACACTCAGGCGATAGCACGTTTTTGGTACAAAAAAAGAACATAAGTCAAAAGTATCAATAATATCAAATGAGAGTGTCTCAATGGTACTGGATGAAGAAACTGGATTATTCAAGCTTAATAACCCTAAGAATGATGGCAAATTGTTAGAAGATTGTGTTGAAGAAGTAGGGAAGTATATCTTGGCGAATTTTTATACTAAAAAAGGAAAACGTACTTACCGATACGTATGCTTAATCCAAGAAGTTTACAAATTAAAAAAAAACTGTTTGTGCAAGGTTTTAAATCATTGAAAGGAGACAAAAAAAAGTTTAAATTAGTAGAAAATGATATATCCATTATTTCTAAAGAATATATTGTGATGTTCTTACCTTACGCAGATGCAGATTGTAATGGGTATGTTACTTTCCCAAATGAGGTGAATGTTAAAGAAATTAACTAATTTCCTTCAGCTTATTTAACATCCAGTTTATTTGGGATAGTAAATATAAGTAAAAGTTAATTTCATTAAACCTCTGAATGATACATTCTACTTAGTTTTATTTTAACTTATAACAATAGCCTGCCATTTGCGTAATCTCATTAATGAGGGTTAACGCGTGTGAATTCGCCGCTAGAGGCGCTGCTGTATAGTGAGGTCATCAAAACGTCAAATTACATACATTTTTGTAAGCTACGCTCGTTTATTTCTAAAATAAATAAAGTGTTGTAAACGGTAGCCCTCATTGTGCATGCAGCCTTATAACACTTTTACGTTACGGTAACGTAAAAGTATTAACGTTACTATTCTGTTACTTTTATGTTACTAGTGATAAAATTTTGGCTTTACCCAACTAGCTACGAAAAAGGCAATTTTCTTGGCTGTTTCATAACTAGCTACGAAAATGGTCACATGGGAACGCACAATGGGAACACATCCAAAAATATAGTTATGAAGAAAATTACCACATTGAGAACCAAAGTCACTAATAATCTTAACCCCATTCAAAAGCAATTCGAGGAAATGATTTGTTAACTTGAAGATGAGGGTGTGCAGTTTACGACTGATGTACCAGAATTCAAAAATATAAAAAATGGACTATAGTATATGTTGTATATGTAGACTTAATTATATATATATAGAACAACCCATAAGATAGCATAAGTCCTACCTTCCATATAGTGAGTTATTGTGGGTACTCAATAATAAAGCAGTCTCGATTAAATGGTGGTTTCATTCACATCGTGTGTCCGCATATAAAACATTTGGCGACGATTTAAAAGTCAAAGTCAAAGTAAATTTATTGCTGAATTACATGTATAAAAGATGTCATAGTTATTATATAATGGATTCAATGTAATCTACCCTTAAAGGGCGTGCAATTACATATTTATTTAATTTGGAATCTTAGATTAATAATATCAATAGTTGAATATAAATAATAGATGTCAAACATTACATCAAAGCGTACTGTCAGAGTTTTTATACGAGCAACCTATGGGTCAGCTATACCAAAAAATCGCTGAACACCCTACGTGTCCAGTATAACAACACTTTGAGAATGCTGTTGGGTTTGCCTCGTTTTTGTAGTGCCTCAGAGATGTTTGCCAAGAGTAGAACTGACGGTTTCCACGCCATCATTCGAAAAAAAAACCGCATCTCTGATGAGCAGAGTACGGGGCAGTCACAACAGCATTCTTAAAACAGTGGGAGTGAATTGCCTTTCCCCTATCTGGGTACGATTTGTTCAGAGAGTCATCTCAGATCATGGTCTGATGGGGGAATGATTCCTGAACAAATTAATTAATTAGTTTTTAGCTAGATTTAGACTTTCCTTTATAATTACGTGCCATTGTTGTGTTATTTGGCAATCTGTTTTTACTAACCTAGCGTAAATCAATTTACTAACACAATGGACTATTTGTTGTCTGAAAATAAATGATTTGATTTGATTTGATTTGATTACAAATATTATAATATAAATGTCACATGAATTAAATAAAAAAATAAAATGTCTAGTCAATGATAAAAATAATTATTAAAATTTAATTACATAATAAAAGATTTATAAGTCATGAATTCGCTAATTTTATAATAACATTTATCAAACAATATGGTTCTCAGCTTTCTCTGCAACATCGACGTTGCCAATTCGCTCAAAGATATAGGTATTTTATTATAGATGAATGGAGCCATACCGAAGAAGCTCTTGCGCATTAAAGTTGTACCTTTATATTGATCACGCCTATTACGATCAACGACATCAGACAACCGACAAAAAAGATCCGGATTGTGTCTGACGAACATAGCAGTTTCTAAAATATACAGCGAGGGAAGAGTCAGTATGTTGTATTTATCAAAGAAAGGCCTAAAAGTATCTGTCACTTTAAGGTGAAACATAGCTCTGATACATCTTTTTTGGTATTTTAACACTTTTTCGATGTCAGTAGAATTCCCCCAAAATATTACACCGTACCTGATATGTTTGGGGCCGCCGGTTGCAGGCCGTGATATGCAATAATTAGAGTTTCCTCATTAACTATTGGAGACAGTTTATATAAAACATAAACAAGGCTGTTAATTTTTTTTGCATAGATTTTCTACATGTGGTTTCCAGTTTAGTTTTTTGTAAATATAAATTTCTAAAAATTTTGTAGTGTTAACTTCCTCAATGAGGGCTTTTCATCTTCGATTAAAAAAAAACGTAGTTCGGATTGGTTCGATAGAGGCGCTGAGTCAAAGGCAACTGTCAAAATGGACGTATTTATGTATTATCTGTACGGTTTTTTACGTACGTCAATCAACTACTTTGTTTGTGTTGCTCCTTGTGTCATTGAGTGTGCGCTAGAGGTGTTTTTGTAATCTTCTCGTCTATCGTTAAATTTATTTACCTAACACCTTTGTTGTTTGCTAGCCTACGGACTCGTGACAAATATTGCTACACTGTGCGAACCCTGCCCGAAAACCGGACTCTGAACCTCGTTTTCCTGATTGACCCTTGCTTGCCCACTGGACCTCGACTCTGAAAGACTTTGCGCGTATTGTGGTCTGCTGACTTCCTGCCATGAGTAAAGATTAATATTGCTACACTGTGCGAACCCTGCCCGAAAACCGGACTCTGAACCTCGTTTTCCTGATTGACCCTTGCTTGCCCACTGGACCTCGACTCTGAAAGACTTTGCGCGTATTGTGGTCTGCTGACTTCCTGCCATGAGTAAAGATTATGGCCCATGGTCACTTAAATAACTATTTTAGAATATTTGTACACAAGAAAACTTCTAATCACAGGCATAGTATAGAAAAATTACCAAATCATAACCTCAAAATAATATTTTAAAATATTTGTAAAAAAAACTATATATGTCTTAACCTCCCCCCATTGGGAGGAAGGATCTCCTCCCCCTCCCCTACCCACCCTCAAATATACATATATATATGTACCCTTACAATATAAGTTCTTCCCAAATTTCATCCACTCGATTCATCCGTGGCTGTTACGAAAATTACTTTTAGCATACATCATGTAAACATCCATGTATATCTACTGTTGCATTTATAAAAGTGGTAGGTAGGACAACACAATGTGGACCAATAAAGATCGACTGGATGTTGATTTGAGTATTAGTGAATTAGTTTATCCTGTCAATTTGAGATATAGATTTAGGTATGGCTATTGATAGCTGCGTCCGATCAACATTATAGTCCTATGGGCTACCTAGAGATATAGACCTCTGGTGAGGGAATATCATCATCATCACCAGCCTGTAGAAATCTACTGCTGGGCATGGGCATACCTCCTATATAATGCCACCAAGAACGGTATTGAGCCATCGCCATCCACTGATATGTCCTGTGACCTTTCAAATGTTGTTAATCCGTTGAGGAGGTCTTGCGATACTGTGTCATCTGGTTGTTGCCACTTCAACTCACTGATTTAGAGAGCTATGTTGATGATATTCGTTCTTTTAGGGATCTCCTCTCCTAAATTTTGGTGCCTGGAGGTTGAATGTGATTTTCTCATTGTGTACTGTTGGTTGTTTCAGATTGGAGGATTATGACAAGTTATTTGGACCTCTTGTGACCCAGAATCCGTTTTCAAGATAGTTCTACTAAGCCCAGAACAATTCCGCGATGTTACATCGCGGAATCACTCACGGAAGTCACTCTATGGTGCCGGTAATAACTGAGGAAGATTTAAAAACATTTTGCGATGAGGCTCAAAGAGAGAATGTGACAACTTCGCACAACATGTACAAGGAAAGTTTTTTAGTTTCATGCCGCATAGCTCAAAAAGATGGTGACTACTATGTCACTGGGTTATGTGCCTCAGAAATGAGAAAAACAATATCCTATAACGTGACAATCAAACTAAAAGATCACATTGTTTTAGGGGCACAGTGTGAATGTGCTGCTGGCATAGGAGACCATATGCTCAATGTAAACATGTTATAGTAGATGTGGAATAGTAGATTTTAATGACACCAAAACAATTAAAACTAAATCGTATGTAAGGGGATTATGATTATTTACAGAAGACTGCAGAAGAACAATTTTTCGATGGACACATTTTACTTTATGAACAATTAAATATTTTGCAAAGAAAAGCAGTCACTGACAGAAAAAACTGGTTAGAAGAGAGAAAATTAAGATTACAAAGTTCAGATTTTGGAAAAATTTGCAAACTAAAAATAAAACAAATTAACATTGGCAAGATCCTTACACCCGTAGAATTGCGCGATTCGCTAAACGCGAAATCACCTTGAGTCGCGGGGTTATTCGAAAAGATGGCCGTTAACTATATAATTCAATAAATAATTATTTGTGGCCTAACTATGTACTAAAGCAATCATAAAACTGATAATTTTACAAGAATGTTGATGAATTTTCCTGTACGAATCTTGTATTCACAAGTTCTAATCTATTTAGAATTTCCTACATTCTTATTGGAAAATAAACGATAGGTAACGGAAACCCCCCTATTACAATTTATTTTACCATATTTGAAAGTATATTATTATTTCACTGTATTATCTTTATTGTGAACTATAATAAATGTTTTATCAGAATTATTAGTTGGTTTCACTCGCTAAAGCGAAAATAATAAGATATTTGGAAAATAAAATCGAGGTCAAGGTCAATGGCCGACAACACAGTGAAAATATATTTTTGCGAATTATTTATTTGTACTATTTATTCTTTTTCCATAGAAATCTAAAGAAACCCAATATTATGAAGCTTCTCACAGCGTTGGCTGAAGATACATCGTGTTATGAAGTTCTTGCATTGCGGGTTTCTGAAAGTAAAGGTATTTCAGAAAAAAACAATGAAAAGCATTAATCGCGACAAACATATACTGGAGGTCCAAATGGAAATTATTAATGGCGAAATTACGATTGGACACTTCTTAGAAACACTTAGGTGATTCAACACTTTTTATTATTAACACGTAATTTTTTATGTAAGAGTTTATTTTGTGGATATTGCTGCCCCAATTGCATTTTATAATTGTGCTTAGGAGTGTTATGTTTTTAATGCTACATTTTTAATTAATAATTGTAATAAACTGTGATTAGATTTGGTATATTAGACTGATTTAACTGTTAAACTGTGATTGTAGGTATTAATAAATGTAAAATTTGTGATTACATAATTACATATTTGTATTTTGTTTTATAATACCTACTAATATTTTCTTTTTTATAGCTTGTGATTTTATTGAAGAAACATAAAAAATAAATAGGTAAGAATATAATTTTACTAAACAGGTTAATGAATCGTTGCCTAGACAATTCAATTTGATTATAAAAATAATCAATAAGCGAGTCCTTACCTTATAAATAAATAAAAACATGATTCTTATAGGTATTAGTATTTTATTTTTGACGCAATGGGGATTAATTAACTTTTTACTTCACTAATCCCCATTGCGAGTTCGCATCGGCGTCAACGGGGAATAATTAACAAAAAGTTCACTTATCCCCGTTGACGGGAATTGTCAGCGGGGATTAGTGGAATAAGCCTAAATGTGTTTGGCAAAAATAAAGTTTAGCTTGCAACACAACCAAAACCCGACACTCTTGCTAGAGTCTAGCCAATGACATTAGAAAGCGTTATTGATTTGTTTCATTGAAACCGAGAATGAAGACGCGTCGCCGAGCGGCCGCCGCGCTGATGCATGCAGACAGCTATCCACCGTCGTTCGGCGTAGTTGTTGTCTTGCATTCGTTAAATCTACCAGTTGTCTATGACATAAATTATATTTGGGCTGTTGGAAAAGTTTTGCTGTGGCAACACTCTCTTCCTTCAAATTCTTCTTAGAAGCGTGTCGTGTCGACATTAGAACAAATAAATAAACTATCATGACACAATTATCATGCAGCTAAGCTGCCCACTTTGGATATATACCAATATTTGATGGAAAGGACATATCCAATTATAAAACTTTCATGGAAATGTTTCAAGCCGTAGTGCACAACGATACAAGAATTTCAGATATTCAGAGGATATGTTTTTAAAAAAAGTATTTGAAGGGAGAGCCGCTTCAAATAATAGATAATTTACCAATCATTGGTAAATCCTATGAAGATGCTTTGGAGCTATTACAAAGGAGATATGACAATCCCGCATTATTGATTCATAATCATGTGACCTGCTTGCTTGATATACAAACTATTCAGCGTGGTACTGCTCAAAATCTGAGGGATTTAGTTGCCCGAATTAGGCAACATGTTACTGCGCTGAAGAACCTTGAGGCCTTGATCCTGATTATTTGCTTGAGTGCAATAATTATAATCTTTATCTGGCAAACATAGAAATGCCATTTTGAACTGCCGACATTTCTGATGAAAATACATCTTGTACCATTGCAACTTCAGAAAATGAAAACAAAAATGTTTCATTCATTGAAAACTATTCAAGTTTATACAAAACTGTGCGCATTATGGCATATGTTTTACGTTTCATTAACAAATGCAAAAAGGGCAATGTACATTCTGCAGAAGTCTCTGTTGGAGAAATCAGAAAGGCTTTGATCAGTATTCTAAAAATTATTCAAAGTCATTACTTTGCTGAAGAAATAAAATGCATTACTGAAGATAAAAATATCAAAACTTCTCTGAAGTCTTTACGCCCATTTAGGGATAGCAATGGTGTTATGCGCGTAGGTGGTAGACTACAAAATGCTGACATACATTATTCTAACAAAAATCCCATTATATTACCAAAACATTGTCACATTACAAAACTAATAATTAGACAAGAGCATTTGTTTCTAATGCACGCTGGATTAAAGCTTGTGTTAAGCAGTCTAGCGCAAAGATATTATATACACTTGAGAGCAATAAAATCGCACATGTATGATTTTTGAAAAAAAAAACAAAATAAAGTTTAATATTTGTTTTATTTGGAGGTTACAGCAAACGAAAATCAAATGAAATTAAAGTGCATAATGTAGGCTTTCGCAAGACTGATAAGGGGTTGACGTTGACCTTCAAAAACAATACAATAACAACAAAACAATAGGCCACCCCGAAATCGCTCGATCCAAGTAGGGCTGGCGGCGGGACTTATCGCAGTATAAAAGGGTGTGTTTTGACGGAATAGTCATCATTTGCATACCAACGTACAGTGTGAAAGCTTCTCCATCGATTAAGACTTCAAACGGAACAAGAAAATGGATACCACACCAGAAGTAGCCGCTCAAGTGGTTGCCCTTATTGAATCGGACCTAAACCAAAGTCAAGTGGCTCGACAGCTGAATTTGAGCCGATACTCCGTTCGTCGTGTGTACCAGAGATACCAAGCGACTGGTGGCTACCAACGACGACAAGGATCTGGCCGTCCTCATGCTACAACAGAGCGTGATAACCGCTTTCTAATGACGATGTCTTTACGAAATCGTCGTTTGAACGCAGTCCAACTGGGACAGCGGCTCCAAGAAGCTCGTGAAGTCGAAGTCAGTCGGTGGACAGTCAGAAGACGTCCTGTTCTCTGACGAGTGCAGAATGTGCTTACATGGCAACGACGGACGGGGAAGGGTGTACAGAAGATCAGGAGAGCGATTTGCCCAATGTTGCATAGCAGAACGTGTCTCCTATGGCGGTGGATCGTGCATGATCTGGGGAGGCATGTCTATGGAAGCAAAGACTGAGCTTGTGTTCATCACCGGACCGAATACTGGCCGTCAATCGAGAGGATTGACTTCTCGACGCTACATTGAGGAAGTACTCGAGTGCCAGGTCGTGCCTTATGCTGGGTATATTGGCGAAAACTTCCTGTTTATGCAGGATAATGCAAGACCGCATACTGCTGGCATAGTGTACGAATACCTTCAAGAGGTTGATGTGTCCGTTATGGAGTGGCCAGCTCGAAGCCCGGACCTCAACCCCATCGAACATTTATGGGACGAGCTGAAGAGGAGAGTTCGAGGCCGAACTGCTCCTCCATCGACTCTACAGGAGCTTCAACAGGCGATCGCAGAGGAATGGGAGGCGACACCACAAGATTTGATCAAAACTCTTGTAAAATCAATGAACACCCGGATGGAGTCAGTGATTCAGGCTAGGGGAGGAAACACTTCGTATTAATAAATAACTTTTAATGACTTTTATCTTTTAATTTATTATTTTTTTCACCAATTCTGGAGCAACCAAATTCATTAAAAACATGCACTTTGGTTTCTGACCCCCAAAAGCACTTTTTTGGCATGATTAAAAAACAAATAAGATACCATCGGATAGGTATTGAAATAGACTTTGAATCTGCGTTAAAGAAACGTAACTTAACTTTATATATTTTGTTTTTTTTCCAAAAATCATACATGTGCGATTTTATTGCTCTCAAGTGTAATTAACTCTGTCAGAGAAGTTAAAAGTGTAATCCACAAATGCACAATATGTTGTAGGCATAAGGCAGAAACGTCTAAACTACTCATGGGTGCTCTGCCTAAGGACCGTGTGAACCCTGCCTGTCTTTGAACGGGTGGGCATTGACTATTGCGGTCCTTTCTAAATAAAGCAAAAGCAATCATCAAAGATAAACTCTATTGTTAGTAAAGGTTATGTTGCAGTTATTGTTTGCTTCGCTTCCAAAGCCATACACATTGAAGTTGTATCTGATAAATGTCAACCGATACATTCCTAGCTGCATTTAAAAGATTCATATCTCGCAGGGGTATCCCATCAGACGTTTATTGTGACAATGCAAGCACCTTCAAGGGTGCCAACAACCAACTTATAGAATTATATAAATTGCATACCTGTTAGCTTAGAGAATTTATAGTAGGGAGATGGCAAGCATACGCTTTCCCCTCTGCCGAAGTACATGAACGGTCGTTCGTGTCAGTTTATAAAAACTAGTTTAGCCACGATCGTTCGCCATTCTGCGTTCATACCTGTCGCTATACGGAGCTCCTAAAAATGTTTGATTGTGCTGTGGTTTCGTGTAGATGGCGGTCGGAAACATCAAAATTAACAAAATATGGAGTTTCTTATCACATTTCAGTAATTGACAACACAATTAAGCCATTAATTTCACCGTAAAATATATTTTCTTACTGCAAGCTTACGACAGAAATAACGATACGTAATTTCTTGGTACGGGGACAAGTGATGTGAAAACAACGAACGAATGAATGAACGAAAGAGGCTGCAACGATTTTTATGAAATTAACAGGATAGGGAGTTTTCAGGCCGAAAAAACGATCAACGCTGTAAAAAAAACCCTGATTCCACAGAAAATATCAATACCTACATAATTCAATACCAGCCTAAAATATAGGTTAAATGGGCTTGATTAGCTGTTTTTTTTGGGGTTAAAAGGGGTTGTAAGGTTATTTAAGAGGGTTGTATTTCCGTTTTTTTTCGGTTTTAGGGTTATTTCGTCAATCACAATATGAAATTAGGAAGTATTCGGATATTCGAATCTCGTTTCGTATGAAAAAAGCAAATCCACGAAAATACATTTTCTTAACAATAAATTGATCCATTTTAAAACCAATAGCTTATATTTTCATTAAAAAAATACAATATAAAATGTCTATAATAAAATTGTTAAGCCCATGTACCTATGTTGCACCGAATCATAGACCTTCTTATAACCAATACAAGCAGCCGAGAGGTTTCCCTTGCTCCTCCTGACTTTCTGTCTGATGGCCATGTCAATGAGGAGGAGCTCCTTATTACCACGGGACCCAACCTTACATCCATTCCGAGAAGGAGCCAAAATATTGTTTTTTTTAACACTCAACAGTCACATACGTATTCTTGATCCCACACTATTCCCTGTATCTCAGGTACCTATCAGGAACTACGAATACCTGTTACCATAACACCCAGACCCGGAACAAATATTTGCTGATCATACATGCCTGATGCGTGTGATTTGGAAACCATATAATTTTATAAGAAACCAACGCACCACGGATACAAAATTTCATGGAGTTTGAAGAAATAATAGCCAAAATAGAAGCAAACTTCGTTCGTGTGCAAAAGGACGTACGCGTCCTACCGGTGACCTCTTAAATCCTAGAAATCAATTTTAACTGACTATGTTTTTTTGTATGTTTGTTACGCGATTGGTTTTGATCAATATGATTCAATAATTCACCCATTCAAACATAATAAACATACATCCATAGACTAGATCCATAGACAATTAATAATCTTAATTTCATTCAGTCTTTTACACCCCATCACTAGTTTTTGCATTAGTGTGCAACTAACCAATAGTGTAATTACAGAAATTATTTATTTGTGTGCTTGTTTTATGTTTGTGTGACAGTTTTTATTTCCGTGTGCGTTTATAAAGACGCCTCAAATTTCTGCATGAGTGTGCGTGAGTAAGTAAATGTGTGCTGTACGTGTTTACCTCGCCTCCCGCAAAAAGTGGCAGAAATAATTTAGTACTAGAAGTTGAGCATGCCATCTCCCTACATAAATTCTCTAAGCCTGTTAGCAACGTGAATAAGTTATAGCGATATAAATTAATATTAAGTTCAGGAAATAAAGGAAACTGATTTTTAGTATAGGGCCTAGCATATAAGAATGTATATAGCTTAGGGTGTAACTCATTTACCTTCAAAAATATATAGGTAGGTAAACAATAGGAAATTGTAGGGAAAAAAGTGCTAAAATACATAGAAAAAGATTTAGGCTCTCTGAACGGTAACGCTCCGTAGTAGGTAAGGTACACGCTCTCTCAACGGTGCTCCGAGGTAGCTAAGCAAAAGTATAGGAAAATTTAGAGCGCTGTGATTGGCTAATAAAAAGCCTTTTCTATTGGTCAGCCAATAGCATGTAAGAAATTAATTTAGGGAAATTTGTATAAATATAGAGCCGGTGTCTGTGCCGGCATTCAGTGTTGAATCAGTTGTTCAAGGAACCAGTTGGAAGAATAAAGAACAGTCAAGCAGTCTTGGAAGTTTCATTGGAAGCCTTTCATTCGGATCCACCAGCGTTGAGGTCTACCTAGTACCCAGGGCTACAGCACCGAGCACCGAGCACCGAGCACCGTAGCACCGAGCATCGAGTACCTGGATCTACGTGACCTACAGTCCGCCCCAATAATACCAGTAACGAATTTCAAGAAAAGGTGCATAGTTATGCACTTCAAAGGCAAATAAGGTTCCATTTTATCCCAAAATACAGCCCAAATCACGGTGGGCTATGGGAAGCGGCTGTTAAGTCATTTAAGTTTCATTTAAAAAGAATTTCAACATGCAAAATTTTTACTTACGAACAATTCAGTACAATTACGGCTGAAATTGAAAGTATTTTAAATTCGCGCCCAATGTTTGATAAAACAACTCAGGATTTATCTGATTTTTCATGCCTAACTCCAGGCCATTTCATAATTGGCAGCCCTTTGACAGCCATACCTCAGGCTGATATAACAGAGTATCCATCTAACAGACTTCGGTTTTGAAAGTGTATTGAACATATTAACATTATGACAAAGCCAATTCTCTTTACCTGACTCCAGCACTGCCGTTTGACATTTACATGATAATTAAATCACTAAACAATACTAATAGAGTGGGGTGGGATGGCGTATCTACAAAAATACTGAAAGAAGTGGCGCACATAATAGCCCCAATACTTAGCCACTTAATGAATTGAAATATTAAATAATTACCGTCCAGTGGCCCTAATACCTATATTGTCTAAAGTGTTTGAAAAGGTAATCTATAAAAAAAATTATAACTTTCTCGAAGTACATGGTATTCTCTCACCATTTCAATATGGCTTCAGAAAAAATATGAACATTAATATGGCAATTTATGACTTCTTATCTAAAGTAATTCTGAATGTCGATAGATCAAAGGCAGCTATTGGCATGTTCATGGACATGACAAAAGCTTTTGACCATGTTGAACATGAAACTCTCCTTTACAAACTAGAAACCTATGGAGTAAGAGGTAATGCTAATAGTTTGTTGAGATCCTACCTAACAAACCGAAAGCAAATTACGCACATTAAAAGAATTAGCTTAGGGTCACACATTGAAGAAACGTACATATCGAATACTAGAGATGTCTGTTATGGAGTACCACAAGGTAGCGTGCTAGGTCCACTTTTATTTTTGATTTATATAAATGATTTTCCAACGGTAACTGGACATTCAATGACGCTTTTCGCAGATGATAGCACAATTCTATTTGATATTCAAAATATTGACGATTCTAATAATGACATTAACAGTACTCTAACGTCTTTAATTAAATGGTTAAAATCGAATAATTTGAAGATAAATTTGGAAAAAACTAATATTATGACATTTCAGCAAAGAGATAGAAATAAAGTTTCAATGGACATCAGTTACTTAGGTATTAAAATTAATGAAATTGACTCTACAAGATTTTTAGGTTTAACGATTGACAAAAAATTAACATGGAAAGGACATATTAGTAACATTTGTAAGAAGCTTCATCAATTCTCTTATGCACTTTATAAGCTGAGTAGTTTAGTCGACCAGTCAACTTTAATGACCGCTTACCATGGGCATGTGGCATCGGTGCTGCGTTACGGTGTTATATTTTGGGGCAATTCCACAGATAAACTGAAAATTTTCATAGCTCAAAAGCGCTGTATAAAAGCTATGAAACACTTGAAACAAACGGATTCTTGCAGGGAATATTTTACGAGTCTTAAGATTCTTACACTACCTTTGCTGTATATTATTGAGGTTGCCATGTTTGTGAGAAGTAATTTAAATCTTTTCACCATGTACCCCACTGGCAGTCGGCGTGAGGGTTGTTTGTATCATCGCTCCAGTAAAACACGCCTTATGCGTATTAGTGTGCTGTGTATGGCACCAATAATTTATAATAAAATACCGATAACAATTCGTAGTAAACCAAGTCATACAGAGTTCAAGCATGCCCTCAACCAGTTGCTTATCGAAAAGGCATACTACACTGTTGACGAATTTTTGAAGGATATATCATTTGCATGACATCTAATATAATTTGAATTTGTTTTATATTTAATGATTAGTTAGTATGTATGATCTAATGAGTTTAACTTCAATTGTTTATTTAATTTTAATGTTTTGTACACCTTAAGGTAGGAACTAGTGGACATGTTGGGACCACCTTACAACACTATAACATTTACTTTTGCTGATCCTACAATACTGTAAGTAGGTTGCACGAGGCACGCGGCGAGCGGGCAGTCTCCCTGGGCCCGTCAAACTTGTAACGTGTCCTTTAACTTTAGAATTAATTAATACAAGTAATTAGAATCTTCAAAACTATTTTATTTCAAAACCCAAACACCTCGCACAGGACAGACTCCAACATTGGTGACCCCGACGTGATTTTTTGTGAAAAGTGCGAGGTGAATTGTGGAAAGACAATATTTTTTTTTTGAGTAATTTTAAAATCAGTTTCTGTGACGGACAATGCTGAACGCCGCGAGTGAGGTGCCCGCTTGTGCGGCGCGTACCCTTCAGGCGGGCCAGCCGGATACAAACATGCAGCCGGTAGCGGACCTGGCTGCGATTAGTATCTCCTCCAAAGTACCAGATTTTTGGATGGAGATGCCGCGTTTGTGGTTCGCGCAGTTCGACGCGGTGATGGATCCACAGAAGCAGGGGGACTCCACCAAGTATAATTTGGTGATAGCTAAACTGGGCAGGGACGCGTTGCAGCTGGTGGGGGATTTGATTCTAAACCCACCGGAAGGTAATAAATTTAATTGTTTGAAGGAGCGGCTTCTAACAGTTTATGAGGAGAGCGCAGAGAAACAGTTTCACAAGTTGGTCAGTGAAATGGATCTAGGAGCCCAGAGGTCCACACAGCTTCTTAGGAAAATGTCTAATTTGGCGGCAAATACGCAAGTTTCGGGCGAGGCATTAAGACGATTGTGGATTTCCCGATTACCCACGGCGGTCAGGACGGTGTTGACGGTGTCGCCAGACGCAAAACTGGACGATCTGGCGTTGATGGCGGACAAGATAATGGAAAATATGAACACCGGGGAAGTGTCCGCTGTGGGGGGCGCATCAGTACCCGATCTTCCAGGACAGCTATCGCGGATGACGATAGAGCTGCAAGGGCTGAGAAACGAGATCAGCGAGATCAGGGGGCGCTCCAGGAACAGAGACGAGGGATGGAGAAGCTCGAGGTCGCAGGACAGGGGGCGCAGCAGAGGGCCAGGTAGTGCCAACTGGCTGTGCAGATTCCACTACCGATGGCGAGCCAGGGCGCAGGCGTGTGAGCAGCCTTGCAGTTGGAAACAGCCGAGGTTCAACGGCGCGGGCAGGTCGCCCACGGCAGGGGCCCGGGCGGGATCCGGGACTTCAACGTCATCGGGAAACTAGCGGCTGTGCAGTCATGTCCGGTGGGAGACCGCATAGCAACAGGCAACCATCGATTGTGCGTTACAGACCGTAAGTTAAACATACGATTTTTGGTGGACACCGGTGCAAATGTGTCCGTTTTGCCCGCGAGCAACTTCAAAGACAATAAAAGTGAATTAAGTGGCTACAGACTTTTTGCGGCAAACAACACGGAAATAAAGACTTATGGTGTAAGAACATTGGAACTAAATCTAGGACTGAGGCGATCATTTAAGTGGATTTTTATAGTGTGTGATGTTAAGCAAGCGATTTTAGGTGCAGATTTTTTAGAGTACTTTAAATTAATTGTAGACGTGTTTAATAAGAGATTGATAGATGGTGTAACTAACTTGCGTACGGATGGGATCATCATAGAGTGTAACGAGCCTTCAATTAAGAGCATTCAAAGCGATCATCCTTATAGGGAAATCTTAGAGGAATTTCCGGATATAACTAAACCCATGACCTTCAAGGAGACAGCTCCACATGATATATGTCATCGTATCATCACGACAGTTCCACCGGTTTTTGCGCGGCCAAGGCCATTACCGCCGGACCGATATAAGAAGGTCAAAGAGGAGTTTGGGCATATGCAAGAAATGGGTATATGCAGGCCAGGTCAAGGTGAGTGGGCTAGTCCACTTCATGTAGTTCCTAAAAAAGACGGAAAAATTCGTCCTTGCGGGGACTATAGGGCCTTGAATGCTATAACAATATAGCTATATCAGTGAGTTGTGCGCATTCGCTAGAACAACACGTACTGTGCTGTGCTACAACAATACTTCGCTTGCCATATATCGCCAACCTTTGGTCTAATTGCGTTTCGCGATGAAGTGCTCAGCGTGTGGTGAAAGTTTCAATGATGGAGTACAATGTGTAGCTTGCAAGAAGCGCTTAGACTTCGGCTGCGCCCAGATTTCTGAGACCGGATGGAGAAAGTTGGGCAGCGAGAGAAGGGCAGCCTGGAGGTGCTCGGCCTGCAGATCCTCGTCCCCTGCATCTGCACCTGCACCCGCCGGTGCTTCAGAACCAGCCTCGCTGGAAGCTGTACTCAAAGAGGTGAAAGACCTGAGACGTCAACTGGTTGGCTTACCAACTCTCATCGAGGATGTCAAGTCTATTAAGGACGAACTTAAAGAGTTGAAGTCGAGTTGTGATTTTGCGGTCAATAGACTTGATGGTTTCGCCATTAAAATTGCTGAAGTGGAAAACCGAGTTTCCAGTGTTGAGCAGCTACAAGCAACTGTTAGCTCTCTTGAAGCAGATATTTCATCTCTCAAATCTCAATTGTCCGCCAGTGAGCAGCGAACCCGCCTCAATAATGTGGAAATTAAGGGTGTCCCGCTCAAAAAGGATGAAAACTTGTTCTCAATCGTTGAAGCGATCTGCAAAGCTACCAATTACAGCTTTCCCAAGGCGCAGATCAATTACCTGCATAGGGTCCCGCTGCATGGTTCAAAGGAGAAGGCCATCGTAGTGAGCTTTATCAATCGTTATGTGAAGGAGGAGTTCGTGGCGTCAGCGCGAGCGTGCAAGACCCTGTCAGCGGCTTCTTTGGGATTTGTCGGCACAAGCCAGCGGGTCTTCGTAAACGACCATTTGAACGCGGAGTCAAAGAACCTCCTGAATAAGTCAAAATCGGCAGCCAAGGAGAAAAACTTTAACTACGTATGGGTAAAATACGGAAAAATCCATGTTCGAAAGAATGAAACCTCCCCGGCGTTTATCATATATAATGAGACTGATTTAAACAAAATTGCATAAAATGGCGTTATAAAAATGCATTTATGTTAGTTTTCGCATTGTATCACGCTCATCAATTGAGTTTTACTCCCAAATTGGGTTTTTGTTATAATCAAACAACACTAACACTAACGATCGAGTTAAAAAGGTTTGTGAGATCTGCTTTGTCTTGTCTGTTTGCCCGGCTGGTTTGCTATTTTTCTTCGCGGGTAGTTGCCGATCGCTGCGCATTCCACGTTCATTATTTCGTTGTCAAAGCTGCATACTCTATGCGGTTATCTAGGCAAATAACTATGATAACTACTTTCGTTGATCCTCTATTTTACATTTATACTTTTTGCTTGCTCACCTGCTTAACTTATCAACTATTGTGTGACTACACCTTATTTAATTTGTGGAAGTTGGTTGGCATTTGGTCACTGCTTGTTTATTTGATAAACAGATTGGAAGGAATGTTATTTTGGTACTATTACTATGAAGCTAAAACGATGCTATTCTATTCATTTAATAATGGATAATACAACCAATAAATTAAAAATGTACTACCAGAATGTTAGGGGCCTCCGTTCGAAAACTACAATTTTTTATCGTAATCTTTGTCTTTGTTCGTACGATGTTATTGTACTTACAGAGACATGGCTTTTAGATAGCGTGGGTGATTCAGAGCTTTTTGACGGTCGATACACAGTGTGGCGTCGGGATCGTGATTATGATTTGACTGGCCAGTCGAGGGGTGGGGGGGTACTCATAGCAGTGCGTAGGGATATTCACGTTATACCGCAGGCCTCCTATCATTCTTCGGCTGAAGATTTATGGATTACTATCACACTTAAACATGGTAATTTACCTCCAACTAATATTCATGTCTGTTGTATTTATTTATGCAAGCAGAATTTAGGGTTTTCTTTTTCAATGCAATTACAAAACTTTTTATGCAAGCTCGATTACATTACATTATCGCATCCTTGTGATAAGTTTATCTTGCTAGGTGATTTCAATATGAGCAACATCAACTGGTCACCTAGCAGTGAGCTATTTTTGAATCCGTCAAATGTATCTACTTTTGACGAGCATTTTTTGATAGATGACATGTACACTCATGATCTTCGTCAATACAATGGTGTTTCAAATGCATATGGCAAAATCCTCGATCTAGTTCTTTCAAACGATGCTGTTTCTGTATCTGAGTGTGATCAGCCATTGGTAACCATCGACCCTTACCACAAAGCACTCGTAATTAACCTCCACTTTGTCACTATGCCAGTGTTAAAATCGCAAACATACCTTAAATATCTTTATTATAAAGGGGACTATGAATCTATCAATGCATCATTAGGCTCAACGGACTGGGATGCGGAACTTTCTTCTAGGTCTCTAGAAGAGAGTGTCAAGTACTTCTATTCTGTTCTTGAAACCCTAAAAAAGAAATTCATCCCTGCTAAGTATACTAATAATGGTTCTTATCCTGAGTGGTATACGCCTGCGCTTAAAAAACTTATAAAAGAAAAATATAAATATCTTCGTAAGTTTAAAACGTACGGAAATAAATCTAATCTTGAAACGCTTAAGCTCCTTCGTGACAGAGTCAAATTGCTGGAAAGCCAATGCTATCATCAGTATATTTTTTCAATAGAAAACTCAATTGAAAGGAATCCTAAGCAGTTTTGGTCTTTTATAAAAACGCGATCGAATTCTAGTGGCATTCCTAATTGCTTGAGGTACCAGAACTCAGTTGCTTCAACGGGCGCCTCCATCTGCGATGCTTTTTCAAAGTACTTCTACTCCACCTTTCTTTCTCACTGTGTTGCGGATGGAGGAGTGGGTCAAACTATTAGTGACCCCACTATTTCACAAGTATCTGATTTATGCAATATTGATATTGATGAGGAAAGTGTGGCTACACATCTTGCTAAGCTTGACCTGTCCAAATCTGCTGGTCCTGATCATGTAAGCCCTGTTTTTCTTTCTATCTGTGCCAAAAACATTGCGGTGCCCATAGCCATATTATTTAGGAAATCTTTGTCATCATTTACCTTTCCTGTTATCTGGAAATCGGCCTTTGTCACACCTATCCATAAAAAAGGATCTAGAACTGAAATAAGTAATTACAGGCCGATCTCTAAATTATGTATTATTGCTAAGGTCTTCGAAAGAATAATCCATGATCAAGTTTACTTAGGGCTTCGTAGCTCATTTAACCTATCTCAACACGGGTTTCTCAAAGGCCGGTCTACGGTATCCAACCTGGTTTTATTTGATGAATACATTACGAAGGCTATGGATGCGGGAAGCCAAGTTGATGTCATCTATACAGATTACAGTAAGGCCTTTGACAGAATTGATCATAAGCTTCTCCTGGCTAAACTACTACTCATTGGCATAAGAGGAGATCTGTATAGATGGTTTTCTTCATATATTGATAACAGAACCCAGGCAGTGGTAATTAATAACTATATTTCTGGGTGGGTACGCATTCCTAGTGGGGTTCCTCAAGGTTCCTTACTGGGTCCGTTGCTGTTTCTGATTTTCATAAACGACATCTCGAAGTGTTTCTATAGTAGTCAGCTGCTTTGCTTTGCGGATGACATGAAAATATTTAGTAAAATCAATTCATCCGGTGATATTGAAAAGCTTCAAGCGGACCTGTCACGTTTGGATGATTACTGTGGTTCCAACAAGCTTGAGTTGAATCCCTCCAAATGTTCCGTAGTTACCTTCACCCGTAAAAAACTTATAACTCCTTCATCGTACTCATTAAAAGGTCAGTTACTTGAAAGAAGCAACGGAGTGAGGGACCTTGGAGTGATTCACGACTCAAAACTTATATTTGATAACCACATTGAGTCTATTGTGTCTAAAGCCTCGAGGGCTCTGGGTTTCATTAAGCGATCTTCAAGCGACTTTAGGAGAGCCAAGACCTTTAAAATTTTGTATTGCACGTTTGTCCGGAGTAATCTAGAGTACGCATCGCAGATCTGGAGCCCACGCTATGACAAGTACATTTCACGAATCGAGCGAATTCAGGCTAAGTTTTTGAAATATCTGTGTTACCGTCTAAGAGTTCCCCATATTAACGATTACAATAATCTTTGCAAAAAATTTCACTTCCTCCCTCTCTCCAAGAGACGGGAAATTGCTGATATTACCTTCCTTCTTAAAATAACTGGTGGCCTTATTGACTGTCCTGATCTTTTAAACCAGATTAAACTAAGTGTTCCTTTTCGATTAACTAGATTCAACAAGCCACTGTATGTACCAATAGTTTCATCTAATTATAGGCAGAATTCTTACCTTTGGCGAGCAAGCAATAACTATAACAGGTTGAGTAGCCGTTTTGACTTGGATCTTTTCTGCACCAGCGTCAGCTCGGCACGGCAGCGACTGAGCAGTGATTTCTTTTCGTAATATTATTTAAAAACCTTATTTTTTCTACGTTAGTTGGTTTAAAATTCTTATAGTTCTTTTTATTTATTTTTGTTAAGCAGTAAACGTTTTATTGGTAATTTTTTATTTATTTTTTTTTCTTCCCCGAAAATTTATTGTTCACAACTCTTTGACTACCTACTCAATTTACTATCCGTGGGAACCTGTTATTGGTTCTCTACTGTTATTCTGGTGTGTTATTGTATTTAAGTAAGCTGTTGGTTCTCCAAAAAATAAAATAAATAAAATAAATAAATAAATAAATAACAAAGCCGGACAGGTATCCAATTCCACGTCTTCAGAATTTTACGTTTATGTTACCTAAGAAGACGTGGTACACGCGTTTGGATTTAAACAGGGCGTATCATAATATTCCGGTAGCAACAGAGGATATAGAAAAAACTGCTATATCAACGATTTTTGGATTATTTGATTTTGTCAGAATGAGTTTCGGTTTAAGGAATGCGGCACAGACATTCCAGAGATTTATGGACCATAACGTTTTAAAGGGAATTGAACGCATAGGAGGTAGCGACGAGCAGAGCGAGTCCGCTCTTTTCTGTTACATTGATGACATACCTATTGCATCGGACAATGAAGAGGTCCACAAGGAACATCTGAGGAGACTGTTTAAGAGGTTCAATGATTTTGGTATTATCATAAATTTGAGTAAATGTGTTTTTGGAAAATCGGAGGTCGATTTTTTGGGATACAAAGTTTCACAGAACGGTATTTGCCCTTTGCCGGATAAAGTTAAGGCTATAGCAGATTACCCTAGACCAGAGACGGTTGAACAGCTTCGACGTTTTCTAGGTATTATAAATTTTTATAGAGCTAATCTACCGCATGCAGTCAAATACCAATCGGTGCTGTGCAAATACTTGCACAACTCTAAGAAAAAGGATAAAACACAGATCCTTTGGGACGCGGGCAGCATCGAAGCGTTTGAAAAATGTAAGGTAAGTTTGCAAAACGCGGCTACCTTATAGCATCCTAGTGGAAACGCTCCTTTATCTCTAATGACAGATGCTTCAGACTCGTGTGTGGGCGCGGTACTGCAACAACAAATAGGTAGTAAATGGGTACCTTTAGGTTATTTTTCGAAAAAATTATCGGACACTCAACAGAAATATTGTACATACGACAAGGAACTCACGGCTATTTACTTGGCTATAGTTCATTTTAGGGGCATGATCGAAGGAAGACAGGTTACGGTATTTACAGATCATAAGCCATTAATGTATGCTTTCACGAAAATAAGTACAGACAAGGAAATTCCTAGAAGGGCCAGGCAGTTGCTTTATATTAGCGAATTCACTAGCGACATAAAGCACATTACTGGTACCGAGAATACAGTAGCTGACGCGTTATCGCGCATTGAATCAATTTTTTGTCCCACTGTTTTAGATTTCGAGCAACTCGCTCAAGCACAGGAAGCCGAGGGTTGTATTACAACGGAAGCGAACGGTAAGTTTACATTTCAAAAAGTTGTAGTGCCTAACTCTTCAAAACAGGTTTATTGCGAGGTTTCAACGAACAACATCAGGCCGTATGTACCATTAGAGTTCAGGAAAATAGCGTTTGATAGTATTCACAACATTAGTCATCCTGGTAAGCGTACCACTCGTAAAATGATTATAGATCGATTTTTTTGGCCAGGAATGAGTAAGGATATTAATGTATGGTCGAGAGCTTGCGTAGCGTGTCAGAAATCAAAAGTAAGTAGGAATACAGTGTCAAATTTGTCTAATTTTCCTCCTTGTACTAGATTTGAACACATACATACAGACATTGTTGGGCCGTTACCTACAACTAAGAACGGGGATCGTTATATTGTAACAATTATGGGCCGGTTCACGCGGTGGCCTGAAGCAGTGCCAGTGTCAGACATATCAGCTGAAACAATTTCTAGAATTATTTATGAAAATTGGATTTGTAGATACGGATGCCCAAATCGGATAACAACCGATCAAGGCAGGCAATTCGAGAGCGATCTTTTTAACGCTTTAATGAGGTTATTAGGAGTAAGTAGGGTTAGAACTACCCCCTATCACCCCCAAGCGAACGGGTTAATAGAGAGATGGCATCGTTCCATGAAAAATGCGTTAACCGCACGGTTAACCCGCGGTACAGATTGGGCGGAAGAATTACCTACGGTTTTGTTAGGGTTAAGAGCGGTAAGCAGAACAGATACAAGCGTTAGTGCGGCAGAGATGCTATACGGAGAAACTATTATATTGCCAGGTGAGTTTTTCCACTCAGAAAATCATAAATTTTCAGACCAGCATTCTTATTTAGAAAATTTACAACGGGTTAGGTAGGGTTAAGCCTCAAACACGGGAGTTTAGCGATACACGATCAATTTTTGTTAGTAAAGAGCTTAAGTCGTGTACCCATGTGTTTCTAAGGAACGACAGGTTAATAAAATCATTATGCCCGACGTATGATGGCCCCTACCGTGTCATAGATAGGAATGATAAGGTATTTAACATTCAATTACCGAATAGAACTTCTCACGTATCAATAGATAGGTTAAAGCCAGCATTTTTTATAAACGAAACTAAATACATAGATAATAACATGGTAAATTCAAGGGACCCGAGTAATAATGTAAATGCAGAACGCGAGGTGCAAGGTCAGTCGCCGTCGACTGTAATTCGCACCACACGTTCCGGTCGACAGGTAAGACCACCCGTGAGATTTCTTTAGGTAAACTAGACTGTAAGCACTTATGTATTTAGATGAAGCTAACTTAGCACTTTTGTATTTAGATCTAGCTAGTTTGTAATTTTATTTAGAGCAACAGAGTTTAAAAAAATATTTTTTTTCTTGGTTTTTCATTATTGTTTCATTACGTCTAGCGAACAGACATTTGTTCTTATAGTTTTTTTGCGATTGTGTATGGCAATTTTAATTTTAATAAATATGGGTTACAACCAATCAAAGGAGGAAAAAGTGATCATCACTCAAGAAGGTGCAAATAATGTGAAACAAGTAGGAGATTTAGAGAAAAAGTAGAGAGTTATGGAATAATGAGCATAGTGATAGCAGTAGTTATCACAATTGTTTTTCTTTGTGTGTGCGGAAAACGCTGCGTAAATTTTACAAAGAGATGTGCGAGAAAGGAAATAGCGGCATTGGATTCGGTGGAGACAGCAGGTAAAGCTGACACAAAATCCACACAGCACTTAGAGACTTGTTGTAAAAACCATATGTAAAGTGAAAACAGTGACGAAATTATAAAGTTTTTTTTAATTATTTGTAACAAATTTTGACATTTTAAGAAATAGACTCTATAGATATACTCGGTTAAATAATTTAATATTGTGAAATCAATTAGGTATAATTAATTAAATATGTGTCAATTAACAGCGTAAGTAAGTACTCTAAGTACCTATGTAATGCAAGATCGCGTTGCGTCACGCGACCAGCGACGGGTCACGTAGGCCGCGATCTTGCAGCGTGTGCACATTCCTTTGTGCCTTTTTGCACCATTTAAGAACTTTGTATTGTTAAATTTTTAGTTTAAATTTTTTTTAAGAAATAATGAAAAATATTGTAATGAGAAATAATGTATGTTGGGACCACCTTACAACACTATAACATTTACTTTTGCTGATCCTACAATACTGTAAGTAGATTGCACGAGGCACGCGGCGAGCGGGCAGTCTCCCTGGGCCCGTCAAACTTGTAACGTGTCCTTTAACTTTAGAATTAATTAATACAAGTAATTAGAATCTTCAAAACTATTTTATTTCAAAACCCAAACACCTCGCACAGGACAGACTCCAACAGACACATATTTTACTGTTTAACACCATTTTATAACCTAGTTTCACAATAAATAAATATTTCATTTCAAAAAACAGATACGGCAACAATTTTGGAAGGTCTGGTCCAAGGACTATCTAACTTCACTTAATGAAAGTACCAAATGGAGAAAGGTGTTACCCAATATCAAGATAGGTGATATAGTCCTATTATTGAATCCTAACACCCCATCCCTGCATTGGCACTTGGGCAGGGTAACAAAGGTATTCTGTGGCAATGACAATAATGTAAGAGTTGTAGAAATTCAAACTTCTAATAGAAAGTTGCACACTCGAGCCGTTTCAAAAATTGTTATCTTACCCGTAGAATAAAAGTAAAACTAAGTTTAATATAGTGTTTATATAAAGTCACATCTATTGATTAGTTAAGGGTCTACCTACCTGTGGGGTTCAGGCACCCGTTTATGGGTCTGGGAACTGGTAGGAAATCAGAACAAACAAACAGATTGTAATAAATTACAAGCGACACGCCCGTCCGGTCCGAACGTTGTCCAAGCAATGTAATTCCACGGGGGCGCCCCGATCGCAATCGCTTTATTTCAAAGGCTGAATACCACATCTCTTCCTTTTTAACAAATTAAAAATTAACAATTGCTTATTTCCAAAATTTAACTTACTATTCTTATTTTACTATATACCTCTAGTGATTTTACAACAAAGTAAGCCATAATTATTCTAAAGTGATACTTCTACTCGTAATGATTTTACAACATAATTATTATTCTAAATCGAATTTTATTTTAACAAGTAATTAAACTACGCCGTTGATGTTTAGTTAAGTACCTATACAATTATCGATCTCTTTACTACACTCGGTTCCAAAAATTACGGGTCAGTCACAAAAATTGAAATACCTCCAGAACTGTAAAAGCTAGATCAATGAAATAAAAAACAGAATAAAGACTTTTTAGTTGCGCTTCTAATAGCATATTATTTAAACTGGTTGATGAAAAAAAACTTCATTAGAAAAACAAAATTTAAAAAAATGACTATTTTTAAAAACAAAATTTTTGTTTCATGTCATTATGGATGCTTTCCATTTCTATTCTGCCACAAAAAAAATTATCGTGAACGTCTTCCACGTGCATAATTATTATTCTGTGAGGTGAAGCATGGCAGTCACGCTAGAGGAATGTACCAGAATCCTAACTTTTTTGGAACTTGGGCGGAGCCAGCGTGAAACAGCCAGAAACATTGGTGTATCTTTGTCGACTGTTCAGCGGGTAGTCCAGCGGTACCAAGAGACCGGATCACACCTTAGAAGACCAGGAAATGGCAGACCAAGATGCACAACGGCCAGGGAAGACAGACAACTGGTGGCTACAATGCTCCGAAATCGTTTTCAAACTGCTGTTGGTCTAAAAACTCACTTTATTCGCTTTGGAGGTGGCAATTTAAGCGCTCAAACAGTAAGAAGACGTCTTGCTGAAGCAAATTTGAAACCATTGAGGCCCGCAAATGGCCCCAAACTGGAACGGGGACATCGAATTGCAAGACAGAGATACGTGCGCGAACACCTAAACTGGACACTAGACGATTGGTCTAGGGTAATGTTCACGGACGAGTCTAAATTCATGCTTTATAAGCATGATGGTAGGCAGTTGGTGTACAGAAGACCAGGGGATCGCTTCCATCAAGCGTGTGTGGAGGAAAAAGTGGCGTACGGTGGAGGCTCCGTACAAGTTTGGGCTGGGATTTCTGCTGAGGCCCGCACCGAGCTGGTGCTCATTCAAAATGGAACTCTAAATGCAGAGAGGTACGTGGAAGAGATCCTCAATGAACATGTAGGTCCTTTCATGGCCAGGATGGACCGGCATGGCATATTAATGCATGATAATGCGCGTCCCCATACCGCCAGAATTGTACATGACTACCTTGAAGAGGTCGGTATCGAACTCATGCAGTGGCCAGCGCGAAGCCCGGACTTAAACCCCATCGAGCACGCCTGGGACGAGCTTCAGAGATGCGTGAAAGGTCGAAACCCCCCACCAATCACGCTTCCCGAGCTCATACAAGCACTGGTGGAGGAATGGGAAGGTATTCCTTAGCACCGGCTCCGAAATTTGGTGTACAGCATGCCTAATCGCCTGGAAGCTGTCAGAAGAGCTCGTGGAGGCAATACAAAGTATTAAATGAAGAAAGTGATGAAAAACAGCAAAAAAACAATCATAACAAAAAATGTAATCTTAAGAAAAATATGACTACTTTAGTTTTTTTTTAATTTAAGATTAATATTGTGGGTGTAACTAAGTTTTATTTTATTTTTTATCTGTATAATTAAATTCTCAATTGAACAGTCTTCGTTTCATTAGGATGGCATACGTAGTTCGGGAGATATTCGGGTTTATGTGACTGACCCGTTATTTTTGGAACCGAGTGTAGGTACGCTATTAATGTCCTCCTCAATTTCTTCATGATCACAGATCTTCCAATTACTACCTTCTACTCTTTTCAAGTGTAGGTATTATATTCCAACGATACTCCCGACCTTCCTGTATCAGAGCCTTCCAGATTTCTGATCCATGTTCATCGCAGAAGCAGCCTACACCTTCTGTATAGATTGAAGTAGTTCCCACCTCTGCTTGTACGTAGTCTCCGGTTAGACAGGTTAAATTCTGGTGGCAGACTTGGAAGACTGTGGCGTATTCAGATAAGATAGGCGTTGGGATGGGTTTGCTACTCAGTGATCTGTTAGGGCAAGTTGTCACAAATAATTGCTTTCCAAATGCCTTCATTCACAAAACTTATAGATACTACGACACCACTCTGATAATACAATTAGGTGAAAGTGTGGTGTCATGCGATATGATATTATTAGCTAGTTGTAAGTTAGTGCAGACAATCAATTAATTTTTAATCTTAATTTAATGTTGCACAATTTGACATGTCGTCATAGAGACGTTTTGTATTTTAATACTAATAATTTTATTAGAAATTTTGTTTTGACACGAGATACTGTAGATACATAGTATCTTGAGTCAAAACAGACAGCAGACATAGTAAATTAATAATTGCTTAATTGTTAGCATTTCATATTTTTGATCTCGTTATAAGTATCTACTATAACGCAGTTCACCGACGAGCTCGTGGTTAGAAGTAGGTAGTACCAATAAGGGTAAAAGATAGGAGTGTCAGCTGACAGTCATTTAAACTAGTTCGACAATGAGAAGGCTGGCCACATAAAATGTACAAGCCTTTCCCAGCAAAATCTTAGACTTAGAAACATTTTTAAAATAAAAAGACCGATGCGGTGACGAATAAAGATAAGGATGCTGCATGGAAGAACATTGAGAATGCTTTTAACTCATGTGGAATATCAACAAGTGCCCGCTCATGGAAAACACTGAAACTGAAATACGAGGAATAAAAAAGACCACGAAGAAGAAGTCCTCTCTGCAAAGGCAAGAGACGTACAGAACTGGAGCGGGTCCTTCACATGCTCCCGAATTTAACGACATCGAGGATAAGGTGATGAGCATTTGTTCTAACATAAAAGGACTCGAAGCGCGTCACGACAGTGATACTATCTCAAATAGGTATAAGTCAAGTTGAGACTAAAAAATACAAAGCAATACTTACCTACATCTCAAAGAATGGGCCTGTCCCTGTTAATATGTAACCTCATTCTTGTAAAAATGTTTTCCAGTAATACCAATTCTTGTCGGGTAAGATGTTTTGGAGCCATCGAAAATTAGTTCTGCAGGGACACCAGAATATGACACGGAGAATACTACCCAAGCTAATATTCAGATAACAGTTACGCATTGTTTAATACCAACAAAGATGTTATACAATATCCGAATACAATAGTTTTAAGGGTCTATTGTCAGTCGGTCAGTCGGTCAGTCTGTCAGTCTGTTAGAGATTCAAGGAAAAAATGTAACGTACAATGTAAACGTAAAAACTTAATAAAGTTATTAAAACAAAATATAAATCTACTTTCTGTTATCAACAGAAAAATGGTCCTTCGAGCCGGATCAACAGATCCTTATTATATTTAACGATTTGTTTGCCATAAAAAAGAAACTGTAAGATGTCAATGGAAACCGATGCTGGGGCAGGACCATCAGGATTAAAGAGAAAAAGAAATGACACTATCGTGGACCCAGACACGAAACAAGAAATACAAGACCCCAAGAGACCGCGGATGGTGCTAGACAACGACAAGAAGGTAAAATGTTTAAAAGCATTAGCATCCGCGTACTCAAAAATCATCAATACGCTGGCGGGTATAATGTATCCTGTTAAAACACCTGATCCTTCTGCAGCAAAAGTAGAGATAGCAAAGCTGAAAACGGAAGTTATCTTGGCTGCCCAAATAACCAGCATAATCTTCACAGCTCACAATGTAAATAGACAGAAGGTCAAAGGAACCAACACCAATATGCAGACGAAAGCTGGCATAACCGATTACAATATCCATTTCATGGGGAATGATTATTCTGTTCCAAGAACTGAGATAAATAGAATATGGTTGGAGGAAACAAAGAAAGAAGGGTTGGAATACAAGAATTTCCCAATGGATAATGATGACAATTGGTATGGTACGATGGAACCATATTTGGACATGTTTGCAGCTTTTAAGCTTAGAATGGATGAGCTGAGACTGGGACACGGGACAATGCCGATAACGAAGAAAGATGGAACACACACATCATTCCAAGTGTCAAAATACGGGTTGACAGGCGCCCATCATATCCTTTTGGAGGGAAGTAGTTTTCCACCTGAGAGGAGGTCCTCAATCGTCCAAAGTTTGGGCCCCATGACCGCTTTTCTTTGCATGGTCAGGACAGAAGGTATATATCGCAACAAATTCGCAGCTGCAGTGAAAAGAGCAATGCCCCATATTCCCGCCATTGATGACATAATAGAGCTTACAAAGAATGTCAAGATGTCATTCGAATTGTCTACATTGGTGAGTCTGATCGCAGAAATTCTGCTGATAACTACGTCTAGACAAGCGACGAGGATGTGTTTCCCCTTGAATTTCTTGGCAGTAACTCTTGAATCAATGAAGGGTGAAGAACGAAACAGTTTCCTAAAGTTCTTCAATACCACTGGATCTGGGGGCTGGTTATTGTACAAACTGTGCATGACAAGAATGTGGTCTATGCAAGGCTCAATGACAGAGGAAATAGCAGCCCAAATTCTGTATCACAGTATTTTCGGGACATATAAGGAAGACCTGAGCATTTTATCCCAGATCACACGAACTGGGAATTGGTACACCAGAGAAGAAATGGGAAACTCTTTCCGAAACATGACAGGAGGAAGCGCTACAACCCTGAGACCTCCTATTCAAGTAGTGTATGCAAAGATGTCTTGTGCCAACCAAACAGGGATGCTTTCCGGTGTATATAATCAAGTGAGTTGCTTGCCCTGTTTCAGTGGTCCAAGAATCCAGGTCTTTGGTGAAGATTTCTCCGACCATATTGAAAAGAGGCGGGTGATTGGATCAGGAGGAAAAAGCCTGCAGCAAATCATCACTGGATTGACAACAACCCTGGAAGAATTGCACTTGCAATTGAGAAAGGATGGAGGAAGGGTGAAAATGGGAACGGCGGTTTGGAGATCCATTGATTCTTTGATCGTTGGTGCACCTGGTGAAGAAATTACTCTTCAAGTTGCTGGATCAGGAAAGATGTTCATGGGCAGGAACAGAAAATAACAGTTTTTAATGGCTGCTCACATAATTGTGACAGTCTGTTAGAGATTCAAGGAAAAAATGTAACGTACAATGTAAACGTAAAAACTTAATAAAGTTATTAAAACAAAATATAAATCTACTTTCTGTTATCAACAGAAAAATGGTCCTTCGAGTTTTAAAAAATAATAAATAAACAAATATTGTGAGTTGACATCAGGAAGTGCATGCCTGAAGGAAGATTAGGTACTGTGGCGTTGCGGCTATCCCACGCACGCGGTAACTACTTCAGGGTCTTTGGTGCTACTACCCAGGTGCAATCACGGTCATTATAAGAAACCAGAAGATATATTATGGTGTAAGCTGCTTGGAAGTGCGTTCCTGGAGAAAGATTACCTACTGTTGCGTAGTGGACTATCCCACGCACGCGGTGCGGTACTTCAGGGGTTATAGTGTTACTACCCAATACCCAGCTACAAGAATCACGGTTATACGAAGCCGCAAGAACAAAAACGGAAGTGAAATTATCCTCATCTTTCCGCAAAGGTATCGTTGCCAATCAAAATCATCGAAGAAAATCATATCATTCATCAAGTAAGTTGCTTACGTCGCGATTTCAATAAGCAACGCATTCCTGAGTGTGCGAGTGAAATAGCAAGCATTCCATCCTCAACAAGAAAAGAGAAGACGGCAAAATCAACTCTGGATGGTGAACCCGGAACATAGGCTCAGTCGACGAATTCAGGTGTATCCGAACGCAGTCAGCAGAGACATTTTTCTATGCAGAGCGGCTACAACCAATCACGAAGCGGCATTGTCGTAATCCATCCGTGTTTCGATCTGAAGTTGAGCTTATTGGAAGATCGCTTGTGTTTTTTTTTAGGTTGTGTCTTGTGTGAACGAACTTTATTTTCGACAATTCGCCATTGTGTTGTTGTTTTGTTATTTTTTGCGGAGCTTGAAAAGGCACTTACTTGGAGTGAACCTATGTGTGTAATTTACGGCAAGAGTATTAGTTTTACCCATTACAAGCGTTTTGCCTACTTTAGGGAGTGTGACATTGTTAAAACACGCTTTTTATAAACAAAATAGCAGGTAAGGGAAATAATTATTACCTTAGTGAACCACATTTGCTGCAATAGGTATTATAGCTTTACTTGTCTGTTTCCTTTCGTTAACCCATATTCGGCATTTGTTTTTTAGCCCTCGGTTGTTGTGCAAACAACTTTGTTGTCTAATCATGTCGGAGTTAAAGGCATTGATGGCAAATCGCGGTTACATAAAGGGATCGATTACGCGGTTCTCGAAATTTTGTGAATCAGATGAAATAAAAACGTGCTCATACGAGTTATTACAAGAAAAACGCACTCGGTTTGGTGCAGTTTTTAATGACTATGAAGTGCAGAATTAAGCCATTTTAATGCTCGATCCAAGTGACAAAGAGGACTATGCGAAATATGAGGATGTATTTTACAAAGGTATCGCAGCACTAGACCACCAGCTGAAGTCACGTCGACCTGTGATGACGTCAGTCACGGAGTTGCATGCTTCTGCTACTGGTGAGTTCACAAAATTACCAAAAATCACTATTCAACATTTTGATGGTAAAAATGTAGTGGATTATTACCCATTTATTAATTTATTCCGGGCACTAGTAATTCACTCTGATAAGAAACTGAGTGCTTGTGAAAAGTTATACTATCTTCGCTCGTTATTGGGGGGGGGGGGGAGGCTTTGGATATCATAAAAAATTTAAGTCTCAATGATTTAAGTTATGGTGAAGCGCTAATGCTGTTAGAAAATAGGTACGCCAATACTTCAAAAATTGTGAATTACCATGTTAATAGTATGCTTGATCTACCTACCTATACAAGGTGCACTGCAATAAACTTGCGCTCAATAATAAGCAGTGTTAGTATGCACTTAGCTGCACTCAAGAATCTCGAGCAACCTGTCCAGCATTGGGACACTTTAATAGTCAATATTTTGGCAAAAAAGGTGGACAATTACACAATTAGGGGTTTCCATCTTGATAGGAATTCTAAAGAGGTGCCTACACTGTCTGAATTTCTTTCTTTCTTAGAAAAAAGAGCTATTGCTCAAGAAAACACCGGAGAAGATGTGCAACCGTCAAATACTACACCGACATCAATGAAATTTCCAAAGTATATGAAGGCAGTTAGCGGAGTAGCAACCGCCGCTGCATCATGTAAGTATTGCAAACTTCCTCATAAATTATACGAGTGTGCAAAGTTTAAAATGGCTCATGAAAAAGACAGGTATGACTTTGTAAAAAATAAGGGCTTGTGTACCATATGCTTGAATGAGCACCGGGGCAAATGCATGCTTCGGCTTAAATGTGCGGTGAGCCAAAAACGCCATAACACGCTAGTGCACACGCAATTGCGCTCCAATGAAGACGAAGCAGTCCATGTGGCAGTGTCCGGCAAAACTTTTAGTGCAGGCCATTCTGTGGTGAATATGGCAAATAAAGCATGTGCTACATGGCATGAAACCACCGCTTCTACCAAGGTGACCTTGCGGTTTGAAACCGTGTAGATAGTAGTTTAAAACCAAATTTCGCTTGACCTTCGTATGCCCTTGGTAGCAAGGCGTGCGCTGCAAACCATTTGGCAGAAGTGGCAGAAACGTCGGTTTAAAACCATCTGGCCGCTTGTTTCAAACCAACCACGCCAGTCACGTCGCTGATGGTGGGGAGTGCGCACGCGTTGTCCTATATTTGTCATAATAGCGTAATAACCTATTTATCACACGCGTCTCGAAAATGGCGGACGATCGACAGCGAAGCGAACGTGAAGTTATTACCGACTTAATTGAATTATACAGAGATATGCCTTGCCTCTGGGATTTGACGTCAGAAAATTACAAAGACAGTACCCAAAAGAAGAATGCTTGGGAGATTTTGACCATGAAAGTCACCTCCTTCCTCTACACAATACTATAATCCTCAATCGCCTGCTTCGTCTCAACCTTACCAAACCTCAGACTCACCTACACACAACACCGAAACCGCTACTTTTTATGCAGCGGGTCCTGCGGGAAAAATATTGCGTGAAATGTTGATATTTAGAAAATAAATAATGAACAAACTTACCTTAATTGTTTTCTTTAAAACCTTGTAGATTGCCCGACAAGTTTCTGGAATGATTTTTTATAGCAGTTGATGAGATACTATAGAACTGTATCGAAGATCCCTATATTCTCTTCCAGTTGCGAGAAATCTTAGTGTAGCTATAAGTCTTTCTTCAGCAGATACAGCTGTTCTCATATTCGTATCCTGTTTAGTTATAAAAGGTCTAATCATTTCTAACAATTCAAAGAAAATTTCTTTTTCCATCCTGAGAAAGTTATGAATATCGGCAAAATCTAGTAGATTCATTACATTTAAATGACTGAGGGTTATTCGTTCTTTCAGCCATTTCTTCACCCACTTTCTCTTCTTTCTTCCATTTCCTCCCTCATTTGCACACAAAAGTGCTAAACTAATCCCAACTTTTTGATTTTTTGATAAGTTAGGCGCCATCACATACGTTTATAGCTTTCTACCACAGATCACAAAGACGTCAACTCTACACGCGCGCTCTGACCACAATGAGTTTTTGAGTGGTTCTAAACCATCTGGCCAGCAACGCGAGGCCGTGCTTCTGCCAAGGTCACCTTGGTAGAAGCGGTGGTTTCATGCCATGTAGCACATGCTTAATGCAAACGCAAAAGATGTCCTCTTGCCAACAGCAATGGTTCAATTAAAAGATAAAAATGGTGGATACATAAGTGCGAGAGCTTTGCTTGATAGTGGCTCGCAGATCTCATTACGGTATTTTTTATCTTATCTTTAAGTTTCACGTTTAGAATACTTCTCTTAGAATAGTAAGTATTTTACTCCTGATTTTTTTGTTAAATGTCCATGTTTGGCTGGCGTATGTTAGGCAGGGCAGTATACAAGCATCCATGACCTTCTTTTTTAGATGAATTGGTAGATCTGCTTTTAGTACTTCTTTATGTGCCCAGAACTTATTCCAAGTTATAGCGATGCGTCTGTCAATTTCATCTAGGTTTCTCGAACCTTTAAAGGATATTTGTTTTCCAAGATAAGTATAGGTATCTACATATTCTAAAAATGTTTCATTTATTTTGATCGGGTCTTTAATGCTATTAGTAGCTACTTTAGTTTTTAAAGTGTTTAATTTCAGGCCTACTTTGGCGCTGGCATGGCAGAGTTCATTTAGCATGGTCTCGAGTTGTTGATGTGATTCGGAAAAAATTACAATGTCATCAGCAAAACGAAGATTACTAAGGTAGAAAGAAGCCATTGACATTGATTCCTGTTTTGTCCCAGGGTAGGTCTTTCATTATGTCTTGTAGAGTTGCGGTGAAAAGCTTAGGAGAAACTGGATCTCCTTGTTTTACTCCTCTACGAATTTTAATTTCTGGTCCCGTACGATCTAACTTTACTCGGCTCGTGCTTTGCTTATAAATATTTCTGAGAATGTCGATATATGTCCGTGGTATATTTTGGTTCGTCAAAGCTTCCCAGATAGAGTTATGAGCGATTGAGTCAAATGCCTTTTCATAGTCTATGAATGCGATATATAACGGCTGTCTGAACTCTACATATTTTTCTATAATCAGATCGAGTGTGTAAATATGATCTATAGTACAGAAATCTTTGCGAAAGCCGGCTTGCTCTACCGGTTGGTGTTCCTCTATTTTTTCGCATATTCGCTTATCCAGGCAGGATGCGAAAAGCTTGTATATCACAGGTAACAAGCTTATCGGTCGGTAGTTGCCGACGTCAGTAGGATCGCCTTTTTTGTACAAGAGAATAATTCTAGAGTCGGTCCATCTTTTGGGTACTTTTCTCTCTGCAAGTATTCTGTTAAATAGTTGTTTAAAAGGCAAGGATAAGACGAATTTGCCCAGCTTCAGAGCTTCGTTAGGTATATTATCTGGAACAGGACTTTTTTCGTTTTTAAATTTCTCTATATTTTTAATTATTTCTATTTCTGTGAAGTTTTCTGGGTTTGTACTGTTAATAGTCTCTTCGAAAGTTTCTGAAATGTTAGGTATATTCGCATCGTATTTTATGTCATAGAGTTTCCTATAGAAATCTGTAGCAATATTGACTATGTCTCTACGCGTTTGTGTTTTTCCTTTATTTGCTGTGTCTTTTCATGTTTTCAGTGTAGGTTCCTGTGCGCTCGCGCTGCTGTTGATCTACTCATTTTTTTTTTCTTAACCGCCGGCTCGTATACGTGTCGATCGACACACCGATACTCTGTGTTGAAAACCATGGAATATCAATTTATACTCTTCGCTGAACGCAGTTTTAGGGTTTTGAACGAAACAAGATGGCCCATCTGGTTCTTGTCAAGTAAACTTCATTTGCCGGCAGTTCGCAGAAAAATAGAAATAAATATTTTTCGATCGCCATTTTTTTGCCGTGTCATTGTCGTGCCGTGTGGTGTGTTCCGAGTGAAAATATGTTTTTTTAGTGGTTTTGTGGTAAAAGTGTTGCTTAGGATTGCTAGAATAATGTTATTGACGATATAGAGAATGTGCAAACAGCCAGTTATTGTAGAAATGTGATTTGTGAATATGTGTATTGTGAGCTGAAACTCAGGTCTTCGTTTTGGAAGGCGCGTTGACAGGGTGTCACAAATTGGTGTTTTTTTACACTAAAACAAAGTGAAGGTTAGTAAAATGTTACTTTAGTAGTTAGTTTGATATATATCTAGACTAGGTAACGTTAGATTTCTATGGAAAAAGAATAAATAGTACAAATAAATAATTCGCAAAAATGTGAGGTCACTGTGAGGTCGGCCATTGACCCTGACCTCGATTTTATTTTCCAAATATCTTATTATTTTCGCTTTAGCGAGTGAAACCAACTAATAATTCTGATAAAACATTTATTATAGTTCACAATAAAGATAATACAGTAAAATAATAATAAACTTTCAAATTTTAGTAAAATAAATTGTAATAGGGGGGGTTTACGTTACCTATCGTTATTTTACAATAAGAATTTAGGAAATTCTAAATAGATTAGAACTTGTGAATACAAGATTCGTATAGGAAAATTCATCAACATTCTTGTAAAATTATCAGTTTTATGATTGCTTTAGTAGTTAGGCCACAAATAATTATTTATTGAATTATATAGTTAACGGCCATCTTTTCGAATAACCCCGCGAGCCAAAGGGTAAGATCGGGGGTTTTAGGCGCGAGCCAAAGGGACGCTTTCTTTTGACTGCCATTTCGTAGTAATTTTTTTTCTATAATTTGTAATCTGTAGTTTTGATAGTCTTTCTTTAATAGCTTGTTCGTGATTTTGTAAAGGTTTGTTAGTTCTTTTTTCTCATCCTTGTTTCTTGTAGGCTTGTGTTGCAGTTCACTCCGTAATTTAATTAAATCCTTAGTTTTGTCTGATATTATATCGCTTTTCGTTTTTCCAGAAGTAAGAGTGTTCAAACTTTGGTGTATTGTTGTTTCTATCTTGCTATAATAAGACTCTATATCATCTTGATCTTCCCAACATATTTGCTCTACGTTCGCATTTAACGCATCTATGTATATTTTTTGATTTTCTTCGCAGGTTAATATATCTTTAGCTCTCTTAAAAGTTGCTCTACTTTTCTTTTGTTTGTCTAATGTCATTGTTCCTCTTACTAGCCTGTGGTCGCTTGGGAATGTGCTACTGTTAATTACTTCTATGTTGGTGAAGAGTTTTGGTTGGTTGCTCAAAATAAAATCAATTTGGTTTTTGTACTGTCCGTCGAGTGTGATCCATGTCCAAAGAGTTTTAATGTTTTTCTTGAATATTGTATTTATTATAGTGAGTTTGTTTTCTAGTGCATACTGTAATAGTCTTTCGCCTCTGTGGTTCCTTTTTCCGTAGCAACATGATCCTACAACTAGGTTTTCCTCGAGTTTTCGCTGTCCAATCTTTGAATTTAGGTCACCCATCATAATTACTTTTCCGTATGCTAGATTTTGTGCATTTCTAATTTGGTCGTAGAAAACATTGACTTCTGCTTCTGGCGCTTCAAGAGTAGGGGCGTAGACTTGTATTAATGAAATTTCAGTTTTTCCAAATCTAAGGTTAAGTAAACAGACTCGGTCTGATATTCCTGTGTAATTTTCTATATTATGTTTGTACTTATTTTTAATTAAAAATCCCACTCCCCGGTGTCCTTTTGTTACGCCTGTATAGCAGAATATGTGACTTTCATCTTCTGTAATATTGTTTCCACTTCTTCTTACTTCCGCTAATCCTACAATGTCGTATTTAACATTGGTAAGGGCATGTTATAGTAAAATCATACGCTGTGGTGACAGTAGAGATTTTACATTATATGTACACACGTAGAGTTTCTGGCATATTGGAGGGTTGTTGTCGTTAACTCCCGCGGTGACAAACCGTATTGGGAGATCGAGATCGAGAGGGGCCGGTATTAATTGCTATTCTGTGTCACGGCGAGAACCGTGTGCTTGCGATGTGCTGCTTTCGGGGTAAACAAACGATGGTTTTTTGATGACAAAATTTTTCATGCTGTTTGTCTTATTTATTTTCAGGGGTTGTTTTTTATTTTGCATGCCCGTGTTGGTTGGGCTTTCTGCTGTTTCTGGTGATTCAGATAAGTTCCTTTTATAATTGTTAGTGTTTTTCGTTTCTGCATGCTGGCTTCTGTTGCCTAATATAATCAGCTTGTCGTATTTTATTATAGCTGTTTTACCTTGCTCTCTTTCCTTCTGTAATTGTATTTGTAGTTCTTTGCGTTTATTGCGTACTTCAAGGGGAAAGTCTTCTTTTATATAATAATGTGTATTTTCAAGGTCTAAAACTATACGAACCATCAATGAAGCAGTCCAAATATCTAGAAGGGGTCTTTTCAAATTTTCTGAATTACTGGAATGAGAAAAATATCAAACTTTTGTATTTCTTGAATTTTGATAATTTCCTTATTAAAAATATGTTTTTTAATTTTTCTGTTTAATTTTAAGCTTTTCACTGTTTTTTCCTATAATAATAGTTATTTTAAATAATAAACAACACTACTCTTGAAACAAAAACTGTTCAGGCCATGGATACGGGCTTGTAAACCCTCTGCGCTGTCAAACGTCAAATGGAGCGCGCGCGAGTGACAGCCGGTCCCTACGAAACTAACATACACGGCGCGCCGCCATTTTCGACATTGCACGTGTTTTCTTCGATCAACAAGTTCAGTAATCTTCAAAAGTAACGAACAATCCATTAAAATCTTGTGATAAATAATTAGTGAAGCATAGTGACCGACTATTCCAACACTTTCCCGGCTGAAATCCGGTGAGAATACAAAGCTACCAGCGCCGACACTACCCGGTGCCGCGCCGGCTTGCGCTCGAGTTGTCGGCCAGTGAAACAGCGCCTGCTGAGCTTATCCAACACGAAGGGTTTGTGCAGCAAAGCGCGAACGAGGTTGTATTCATTGCTTTTTTCAATTTTCATAAAATATTTTGACATCAACTTTGTTTGAGAGTCCGGTTTAGGTATTGTTTGCACCTACTATGGCTGACCTAAAGGAAATTATTGCTGAGCGAGGTCGCATAAAGACTCGCATTACATTATTTGAAAAGTATTTAAAGCCACTTTCTGAAATTAAATTGAGTAAAAGTCAGTATAATGAGTTAACGCTGCGGTTGAGTAATCTGCAAGACCTTTCATACAAGTTTGATGAAATACAATCACGTGTTGAAGTTTTAGATCTTGCTGATGATCAAATGAATGTACGGGAGGAAGTTGAAAATAGATTTTATGGTCTCATTGCCCAAACTCAGGAAATGTTACAAGCATTTGATGAGAAAGTAACTCATAAATCTTCATCAGCTTCTCAGGCATCCCACTGTTCGCATCTCACTGTTCATCAAGTCTTCAAAATGTGAAAAAAGAAACAGTTTAATAAAATCAAGATCTTTTATGGTTTCTTCACCCGAATCTTCTCAAAGCCCCTCTCACGGTCTTTTTCATGGTTCGTCTTATCGCAATTGTTTAGCCTGTAAACAAAGCCAAAAATTATATGATTGTGTGAGATTCAAAACATTACCCGTCGAAGAACGAATTTCAAAGGTTTTTGAATGGAAATTATGCAATAACTGTTTGCGTGGCGGCCACAGGTCATCTCAGTGTAGACTGTAGACTAGGTGGTTGCCGCATCTGTAATAAAAACCATAACACAGTGTTACATAGACATTCATCATTACCAATAAATACACAATCACATCAACAAAGGGGTCATGAAGAAACTACATCTCTACTGACTACAACTACTGTTTCTAACAATGACTCATCTTCTTCTTCTGTGCCCCACCAAGTGGCTGGGGTGTCTTCTTGTGTAGTCAGCATGTCTGCTGTCTCCTCTGATCAGGTTCTTCTGTCTACAGCTTTGGTCAAGGTGACAAACAATGACAAAACAATTACATTTAAGGCTTTACTGGATAGTGGAAGCCAGTCTTCTTTTATAACTGAAAATGCTTTATCTAAAGTCGGTTTGAGCAAAACAAAAATACCTCGCGTCCCTGTGAGTTTTCACTGTAATACATTCTCTCCTAAATTTTGATTTCCCAAACTAAACTAGGAATAGTCTGAATGGTAGTAAAATTGTGCATTTTTTATTTTAGCTTCACCCAACTTATTTGAAGACGATGATGATCATGTGGACCGTTGGGTGCGAAGGACTGAGGGCAGTGACTTGGAGGATGATGTCGTTGTCGATCCACGGGATCGCATTATTTTTACGTCTTCTGAAATGAACGAAAACTTGATGGCTGAACTGGATGCCGTGGACGACTGCGCACTACAAGAAGTGGCAGCCAGCTCAGCCGATGACGTCACGGCGTTTGACTGGTGTCAGGACGATGCTACTTTTACTGGGAGAAAGCAGGTATTTACAGGTGCATCAGGCCCCATTTTCCCAATGAATGGAGAGACGCCGCTCTCAATCCTTGAAAAAATCTGGGACCAGGAACTGATGTCGCTATTGGTTCACGAAACCAATAGGTATGCGCATCAATTCCTGACTGAACAAGGTTCAGGGCAGTCCAGAATGACCAAATGGCAGTTCGTTTATTCGTTTTTAAAGCGTCACAAGTCACTGTTGTCCAATCGAGTGGCTAGGAATATAACCCATGGTCGAGCAGAAATAAACGAAGTTATTGTTAACGAGTTTTTCGATAACTACGAAAAAGAAACCGAAAATGTCCCCGACACTAACATTTGGAATTATGACGAAACATGCTTAGTTGATGACCCAGGCTCAGTAAAAGTTCTGACTAGAAGAGGGACGCCAATACCCCCCCACCCCCATGTGTTGTGAGGGGCTTTATATAAAGCTGAGAATATGTGGGGGACGTGGGCAGAAAATGGTCCTCCACAAGCAAGATACAATCGTACCAAATCTGGTTGGTTTGACGCACGTTGTTTTGAGGATTGGTTTGAATACACGATGCTGCCTATACTTAAAAAACAAACCGGTAAAAAAGTTTTGATTGGAGACAATCTCAGCTCGCACATAAGCCCGCACGTTATCTCTTTATGTGAAGCCAACAATATTGCGTTTATTGCTCTGCCTCCAAATGCTACGCACTTACTTCAACCACTAGACGTAGCATATTTTCGCCCTATGGAAATAGCATGGAGAAAGATATTAAACGAATGGAAAAATAATACACGTAATAGTAAAAGCTCCAGTGTCCCGAAAGACCAGTTCCCGATGCTCTTAAAACAAATGTTCCAAGAAATGGAAGCCAACACTCCGCAAAATTTTAAATCTGGTTTCAGAAAGTGTGGTTTGTTCCCCTTAAACCGAGATCCTGTATTGCAAAGAATGCCAAATCAGCAGCTGGAGGCTACTGTCCCAGTTCGTGAATTATTAGGGGAGAGCTTTCTGGAGAATTTAAGATCTACAAGAGTGCAAGTCACTGAAACAAGGGCTTATCGAAGAAGGAGACGCGTAAACGTTCCACCGGGTAAAAGTATTACAGCTGCTGATTTAGTAGAGGAAGAAACAACAGGTCGAGATATCATTTTGTCTCCGCTTTCGGATTCTGATCAATCTTCAGAATTTGTTATGGAGGCATCGGGAACATCAAGAAACATCGAAAATGTAGATTCCAACCAGGAGACAGAAATAGTAGGCCCTACTATCTCCCCATCATCTACACAACGCAAAAAAGAAAGTATAACTGGGACTATCCTCTCATGTTCAATCCAAACGGATCAGTCAATGGCAGATACAAAACATGGGGAGCAATCTCATGGCACTTTGACAGCAGTAAGAAACATCGAGCCGCAACCAGGTACATCTTTTGGGGGACCACGAAAACGTAAACCTAAGAAATCTCTGCCGAGACTTAAAAAATCAGCAAAAGGACCTGCTAAATTAAAAGGCAAACATGTTGTTAACTCGAAGAAAAAGGAAATATAATGTAGTTTCAGACGATGACAGTACAAGTGCGTCGTCAAATATATCATTCCAAGAAAGTGATTGCATTACTAACTGGTGCGATGACGAAGAGGTACAGGGAGAAAATGAGAAAGAAAATAATAGCAGCATAGAGAACAGTTTGAAAGAAAATCAGGAAGACAGTAACAAATCATTAAATGTTGAGGAAGGGAGTAATGTTCTTGTTAAATATGATGGAAACGTTTATCCTGGAAAAATATTAAGAAAGTTACCTGAATCGGCTCTTGTGTCTGCCATGCAAAAAGCTGGGCATAACATATGGAAATGGCCCTCGAAGCCTGATATCATTTGGTACGACAACTCAGAGATAATTCAGGCAATAAACGAACCAGTTCTGATATCAAAAAGAGGTTTGTACAGAGTTACCGAATTGGTAGAGTTAGAATAATTTTTTTCTACCAAAAATATTTTTTTTTTTTTTGTATTGCAACTCATACTTTTTATTTGTCTAATAGGACACTAGATGCACATTTTTTGATTAGCTATAGGTGACATTGTGCCATTCCTAGTTTTATAAGAGATATAAAGAGAAATGTAGCGTGGCACATTTTCACCCCAACTAAGCAGGTGAGAATGTGCCAACAATATTATGTTTTATTAGACTAAGTATTATTGTTTCTTAATTTTTGATATTCAGAACTCATAAATAAGTATATTACCAATATGGTTTTATTTATTATTATTATTACTGAAATACCTCTTTTTTTTTTGTTGTTAAAATGAAAAAACCTCTAAATGTGGCACATAGTCACCCCGAACGACGGTACACGAAACTAAAATCAGTTTTGTTAATTAAGTAATTAGCTTCAGTTAAACCTCCATTTGGGTAAGTGTTGAACAATATCTAAACTTATCACTAGACGCCTAGCGTATTTGTAATGCTCGCTATTATTGTGTTCCACTCATCTCTTTGCCTTGTGTACCTACTACCTATACCTAAGCGTTGGCTAATTACATGGATGGAATTGTACGTAGCATTCTTTCTCATGTACCTACACAATTCCATAGCATTGATTACTAGCCGCTTGTGCTGGTTGCTGCTTGCTTAACAGGCGATGGCGAAGCCAAAGGGGGTTATGATTTCATCCATCGCCACGCTTCTAATGTAAAAAAGCGTATACCTTGTCATAACTGCTTTCCTTCACGCATAAATAGCAACAAGTACTTTTTATTTGTCCTAGATACTTACTTACTATGCATTCTAATAATCAGCTTAGCATTCCTACTGCTGGGACTCATGTCTTACGACGTTGTTACGTGATCTATGCAGGAACAACATCTTCTTTTAAACTATCTATGTAAACTCCCTCTGCTTTTTATCATGGCCACCTCCCTTCATACATCTATGCATATCCCTAGCTAGCGCTTCCCTTGAGGTGGTCACATTATGCTGCTAGAAAACAGATTTTAAAATCTGTTTTCTAGCAGCATAATGTTGGTTAACCTGGATGAACATTCCAGGGTTTTTTACGTCCACTGCAAGGACCAACTACGAGTTACGCAGTTGACAATTTCCTGCGCCTGCACTGTACCAGGCCGAAATTGATGACAACTTTCCTGCACCCGCCTTATACCCACTGAGCTAGACCTGGCTGAAGACCTGCCGTATACTCCACTGCGCTGACTGACCCTCGTCTCTTCGTGTCGCGCAAAGCTGGGGAGTGTCTTTCCAACTGTAAAGCGAAAGTTAGGCGGGCCATAGAATCTATGACCTATTCTGTTATTTAAGTTTATTATTATTAAATCTTTTTATGTGTTGACTAGAGTTTACTTTTAACCTAAACATAGGAGGTCACAAAGCTCGAGGTCTAACGTCACAGTTATGGGTTCAATATTTCGAAATGGTTTCAATAGCACTTGACTTTGTTCGTGCTGAAAGACTTGGGTTATAAAATATAAAAAAAAAAAATGTTGCCATATTTTCACGCCAGTGGTAATTTTTTTTTTTTTTTTTTTTTTTTTTATAAATAAATAAATGCTGGACATATATCACCACAACATTATCTAGCCCCAAGCTAAGCAGAGCTTGTGTTATGGGTACTAGATAAGTGATATACTTAATACAATACATTACATGGATAGATATTTTTTTATTATACATAGAAAAATACCCAGAACACCCTGAACAAATATCTGCAGATCGTACAAATATTTGTTCCGAGGCGGGAATCGAACCCGCAACCTCCTGCGTCGCAGGCGAACTTTCACCCGCCGCGCCACAGAGGTCGTCAAAAAATTTCTAATATGCAAAATCTGCCCACTTATATCTGCAAGATATGATCAAGTTGGAGGGTACAATGGATGGACAAACTTTTGAGAACTTCAAAAATGGATTCTTCACTGTGAAACGAACAGAGAAATTTAATTCAGGTACATGGACAGATATAGCAATAGAACAAAGTCTCATGAAATCAATGAAAACAGAAGGAGTATCTCGTGGTTGAAGTACGTAAGAGTTTTATGTAAATAGGTATATGCTACGTACGCCACAAATATATATTTGTGAGGAAATGGAGACTTTTGTAACATTTCTTTGGACTCAACAGAGCAACACTGAGTATTCAAGAGTAAAAAGAGGTAATAGGACGAGGATGAGTCATCCGCGTCGCAACTCCCACCGCCGCCGGCGCTAACCAGCCGGGCCGCAAGAGCTGAGAGACGCAGTGCCCTCCGCGTCGCGCAGCGAGAATAACACTCATACATGATTAAGAGCATCTAAATTGCAAATAATCAACGTAAGTTAAACCGGTTATAATCTATCTAATTATGAATACCACTTACGAAAGTTTTTATCAAAAGATAATATTGACGTAAATAAACTACTTGAATGGTTTAAACTCCACTATCCCTTTCTAAATACGACACAGTTAATATCGTTAGCTTCTGGAATGGTTGGAAATGAGCAAATTAACTGTCACAGAGCTTATTAAATCGGATTAGAATCAATGATGAAGATCACTGGTTTAGATACAATTTCATGAAATAAAATTAAAACGCTCTGATATGGTATTACCGCTTTTAATTATTAACAAATCTGTCAAAATTAATGATTGTAAAGTTTCAGTTGATCCATTATTACTCTTTTAAAGAATAACAGTCAGCAAGCAATTTGAAAGTAATCTTGAAGAATATCTTAAATATGAATTGAGCCCGTATCCAACACTATTTGATGAGAAAAACAACAAAATCGTCATTATATGACAATATGACATGCATCGATTTTGATGTTAATGAAAATAATGTAACGTTTATTATTGATGGTGGATTTCTTCTGCATCGCGTTGTATGTAGTAGAGAAGACACTTTTTCTATTATTTTAGACAAATACGTGAATTATTTACAAAAGACATTATGAATCAGAAATTGTTGTTGTATTTGATGGATATTCAGACTATAATAAAAACATAAAAGTAATGGAGCAGCGGTGAAGAACTGCTGTCCTTTCAAAAACATACGAAGTTTGTTTCGGCGAAACCATGTTTGTACCTATTACCCAAGAAAAATTTATATCAAATCGAAAAAAATTAAAAAAACTAATTAATATGCTTAGGTAAACATTACAAGCTGTTAATATCACAACAAAACAGGCTAGAGATAATGCGGATGTTCTTATTATTGAAACAGCTATTGATGAATCTAAATGTCAAAAAACTGCTGTTTTATTAGAAGATATAGATTTACTTGTCATTTTAATTGGGCGTACCATATCTCATCAACAAGAAATGTTCTTTAAAAAAGTTGGCAAAGGAAATGTAAATACTGAAATAATATACTCTTCAAAAAGTATTGATAAATATCCTCGTTCTAAATAACACATATTGTTTCTTCGCGCAATAAGTGGCTGAGACACGACTTCTGCGCTCTTTAGAAAAGGAAAAAATACTTTTGTAAAAACACTCGAGAAACTTCCAAAGGATCAAATTGCTGCAGCATTTGAAGAAGAAAACTGCCCGGTTCAATCATTATTTGAGAATGGAGTGCGAACCTTGTTGGCAATCTATAATGCTCCAAAATCTGAGGACTGTATCGATCGTCTTGGCTATGCACAGTTCATCAAGTTAACAAAACTGAATAAACCTGTGCTGTTATAATCTTCCACCAACGAGTGCAGCAGCTCACCAACATTTCAACCGTGTTTATTATCAAGTTCAGACTTAGTTAGAGCATGATTTAGAACCCCAGAATTGGGATTGGATAATGCGTGATGAATTCCTGGAACTTATGACAATAAATCCACCAGCTCCGGAGGAATTGCTTAACATAATATTCTGCACCTGCAATAATGGTTGTGGTTCGCGATGTGGATGCAGGAAAGCAGGGTTGCAGTGCTCTTTAGCTTGCGGCCAGTGTAATGGGCATGCTTAATGCTTTACCATATCAGAGTGAAATCAATGAAGACGGTACTTTTGACCCTGAAATCCTAGAAGAACTGGAAACAAATGTCGTTGAAGACGAGAACACAGAGGAATTTGAAATTTTTCAGCGACTGGAAGACGATGATGAAAAAGAAGAAGAAAATTGAAATTAGAACTTGTTCTTATTTATATTAAATTTTTTCTTTAATTCTTTTATTTTTATTTGGTTAAGAAGTAATTAGTATAAATAAAATAAAAAGTAATAAATAAATAAATGCTGGACATTTCACACAACATTATCTAGCCCCAAGCTAAGCAGAGCTTGTGTTATGGGTACTAGATAACTGATATACTTAATACAATACATTACAAAGGTAGATATTTTTTATTATACATAGAAAAATACCCAGAACACCGTGAACAATTATCTGCAGATCGTACAAATATTTGTTCCGAGGCGGGAATAGAATCCGAACCCTCCTGCGTCGCAAGCGAACCTTCGCCCGCCGCGCCACAGAGGTCATCATCAAAAATAATTAAAGTATTTCCCTTAATAACTTTATAATTACATGAGTAGGTAAGAGTTATTAAATGAATAGATACTGAATTATTGAAAAAAAAATTATAATGTAATAGTTAATAAAAAATGCAAATTATTTAGAATTATATATTTATGAATAATTTATTAACTTAATACGGCGTGTTTTTAATCGGGACTACAGGTTGACCTTGAATAATACTCCAAATAGTTAAACACTGCGCGCGCTTTGCCCTATCTCGAAAATGGTTCAAGATATAAAAAAATGTTTAAACAAACATTGTAGAAAATTTAATCCTCTACAATATTTATAGTAAATAAAAATAGCATAAAACCCATAGGAAACGAGATATTTGCAATAAATGTGTAAAGAAATCGTTTTTTTTTACCTTTGACCTTGGAATATAATATATGTAGTCGCGGACACCTACGATAAGTAGGTTTTGAGACAAGTTTTAGGGTGCCAAAATAAAGGTTTATACAGCTCTATAGCTGACTATCTCTCATTTTGAGATAATTACCCTCATTTGACTAATATTCCTGGACAAAAGAAAAGCGGCTTCAACTGGTATAAAAGCTGCTCTAGTTGAAAAGTATATAATAAACACGTATTAAGTACTTCATTAACATAACATTTTAAAAAAAACATACTTTGTTTCATCGCAATTTTTAAATCCATTTTTTTTTCGTTGAATCTGCATGCGTCTCAACAACCTCAACCAACCTCGTGAACAACCTCTTAAAGTGTTAGTTTGTTGCTGCCCATCCCCTGGTGTAGTACCTTAGTCGGCTTTCACGACATTCACGGGAGGACACGGAGTGGTCTATTCTTAGGCGGGTCCGGGACACACCAATTCTATTAGGGATATTAAATAATGAAAATATCGTTTCAGGTTCCAAGTGCCGCCCAAAGGAAGACTTTTATACGAAAGTAGGAGCTAAATTACACTTTGCATTGCCTTCGAATGAAATTTTGCCTATTTTCATGCACAATGCAAAGCTCAAATGAAAAAAATACTAAATATAGTTTTAGTGAAAACATATTTAAGTAGCATGTTAGTGGTGAGTCACCGTGAATGAGCAGGTGGAAGTGGCTTGGAAGCACACTGTAAGCGTAATATTCAGAGTGCTTCACGGCATAGAAGATCTGGTGCGTTCTAAAAGCATCAGCGCAATGTGTGCACAGAAGAGTATATGGCTTTTAAAAGACCAGAGTAAATGGTTTTTAAAAGACCAGAGTAAATGGCTTTTAAAAGACCAAAAAAAATTTTTATGACTCCCCAATGCAATCTCATGTGCTGCCTAGTAAGCGGTGGTCTAACTAAACTCATAAACTTAATACAATCAAATAATAACTTTTCATTTAAAAAACCGACTTCCTCCATTGTATTCGACTATATGTATATGTGGATGAAAAAAAATTATGAAAGAACCATAGTGGTGAAAGGGTCATTATACTTTTTGTTTGAATGCAAATGCTTGGTTTGTTGCTGAAAATATCAAAATCGCTATATGTATGCCTACAATATTTGAGGATTCCCTCAATTCCTCATGGATTCCATCATCAGAACTGGATTCTGAAAAAAATGGGACCAATCTGGAAGTATATCTATTCAAATAAAAAAAGAATTTTCCAAATCGGTTCATAAACAACGGAGATATGAGGTAACAAACATTAAAAAAAAACATACAACCGAATTGAGAACCTCCTCCTTTTTTGTGAAGTCTGTTAAAAAAAGAAGACGTAATGGACAATAATTATGAATACTATGTGCAAAATTTAGCAATTGGATATGCTAGTACTTCTGGAAGTAAAATGCCATACCTGCAAGTAATAAAACCTGCAAATCCATTAGCAGCTGAACAGCATGGGTGGCAGATTAGGCGAATTATGGTCATTTAAGCTACCTTGGGGGGTCAAATAGCGACCAAAAAATCCAATCGTCTACCAGTAGCCATTGAGCCTACCTAGAAAAAAAAGGAACGGTTGATTTCCCCAAATGCACGACCACCGTTCTTTCCTCAGGTTCTTTCCATGATGCTTGCTTTCTTCTAGCTAGGTATTGCATCCACTATTTGTAGGAGTGAGATAGAGGGAGACAAACGCGTATGACAACGAGAAAACAATCTTTTTACTATTCTAAAAACTCGACAAATTAAGTGACACCTCGCTGAAATGAGAATGGTTGGTTGGAACCAACTTTAAATCGTTATAGACCCGAAATGGAAATTAAAAAATGATATGAGAAACCTAAGATGATTTGCAAATACCTATTCAATGATACCCCACATAACATAGTTTGCAGACTTTTGTTTTCACAATATGCCGTCTGGTTGTCACCATATTGAATTTGGATTACAGTCATGCCTTTAGCGACACTTTCAAGAATAAGACAAATCTCAAGTTGGTCTCAAGAGCGCCACAAAGGCACAAACATACATACAAACATAGGGTGATAAACACATTACCCTCCTTTGCATCGCATTTGCATGTAACGTAAATCCGTCCAATACCCGCGAACGAAATGAATAGGAGCTAATCTAGTCAATGCGACTGAATTGACTAGATTCGCGAATTACATTGCTGTTTTTTTTATTCAGATTTTGTAAAAATTTATTCTTGTAGTTGAAAGAATGCAAACCTCGCTCATAGTGACTTCTTGTTGCACTCGTGTTTTTAGGACAAAATTAAAATTGAAAACACACATTATAACTTAAAAAATTGTTTTATAAAACATATAAGTGCTTACATGCTATAACGTAATTAATAACAAATAGGTGGGTACGAGATGAAATTAAAAACATTAGGACGGCAAGTGTCTTTGGATCACGGTTTTTATTTAACAAACAAGTGTTAGTTTAGCCTAGAGTAAGAGTAGAGTTTAATGGCGTGTTATAAAGAGTAGGTACCTATATCTGTACACTAGCCATATTTACTCTGCCCGAGATTCAAAACACAATAATCTGGTTTTAGGGTTCCGTAGTTCAACAGGAAAAACGGAACCCTTATAGGAACACTTTGTCTTCCGTCTGTCTGTCAAGACCCTTTTTCTCAGGAACGTCGAAAGGTAACAAATTAATTATGTATTCGAAGACCCTTTTCTGAAAAGGCGAAAGGTAAACAACCTTTTGCCGTTCCTGAGAAAAAGGGTATATATTAATAAGGTAGGTAGTAAATTAAACTCTGTCTGTGAACTTATAGTGCCGTAAAAAATCAACCTTCTAGATCCAAAAAGATATGGATATTCCTGAAATTTGGAAATTTACTCATTTCTGTTTGGAATGATTACACAATTGGCATTTGACACAAATAAAGTAAAATCTAAAATTGTGGATTTTTCATCCCTAAAATGGTCAAGTTTGTAGGGAAAAGGTGCCTGAAACTCGAAAACGTGTCGATTTGGAAATAATTTACAAATCGGAAACCTTTAGAGGAGTTCTCGAGGGTGCGGGGAGCGCAAGTCACTTGTCCGTTTAATAATTACAATCCAAGATTTTATTTCATTTCGTATGGGAAGGCGTCTGCTAATATGAGCGTCGTCGATGTTCGTATTAGATTAGGTGGATTTTCAACTTGAATATTGTATTGAAATAAACACAGATTATTGTAAAGAATCTCGGACAGAAAACCTACGTAAATATAGCACGTGTACAGACGGGTCAATAACCTGTATAATACCTTTAACCAATCACATAAATCACACATTGTTCTACTACCAAAATGGATTACCTACGGGTCGGAAGTGTCCGCACTGAGTGATTTCCAATGTTTAAAGAACAAGCAAACGGACTTAGGTATGTTGGTTGTCCTTGTTTCACGCGCACAACAATCAAATGGCCAGACTGAGACACGAACTCGTAACCAATACAAATAAAACGAAAATTACAAACATCTACTAGTTATTGTTACTTCAGATTATGTCTTTCGTAAATTTTGTATTGTATTCGTAATTAATTCCAGCAACATCCAATGTCCCTTTTCAAAAAACATTGGTTCCAATGAGGGCTTTTCATCTTCGATTAAAAATAAAATAAGTAGTTCAAATTGGTTCGATAGATGGCGCTGACTCAACTGTATCAATCAAGATTGTCTGTGGTGCACGCGTGCATAACTATTATCTAAGTAGTCTTTGGCTATATATATCATATATGACATATAGTCATGATATTCTGTTTGTGATTGCTTCTTGAGTGTGCGCTAGTGATTTCGTGGTGTTTTTAGAAGTAGTCAAAAATAAATACCACCAAACGAAAATTATTTCTACGTTGTCGATGTTGACATTTCACTTTATTTGGACACTTGACTGCTACGTTACAGAGCAGCGCCATCTATTTTCAACGCTGAAAGCATGATTTGAAACGGCCGTGAAAACCCCTCATTCTACTCGTCACAATCTTACATTTACATCAAGGTATGCATTGCTGTTCCAAGTTTAGCATCACTTTTTAGCGTTTCGTTATATAACAATATAAATAATAACACAACGTTTAATAATTTTCTTTGGTAATAGAAAAGTATATTTTTTCTTGACAATTCCAGCGCGACATTTGCAACGAAATTTTACGCAAATTTCCTATAGTAAAACTAGTTCTTATAAAAATAAATGAATACCAAAATATAAAAAAAAAATACAAAATATTAAAGCGTAAGAGATTCCAAATAAAAACGAAAAATGTTATGCTAAATAAAACCTAATTTGATTCATTGGTCAACTCAGCCTACACCTCACCCAGCCCGCGGGCCGAGTAATTTATTTCACGGTTAAAACTTAAAACTTATCTTACTTATCTTGTTCAAGTGATTTTCGGTTTGTGTTTTTGTGTATTTTATTACAACTTCTCAAATTAAATCTAAAACCTAACTCAATCTTAATCCGAGGATCGACCGATATACACAAATTTTCAATTTTCCTTCGTAATCTATGGTTTTTACTTGAAATTGGCTATATAAAAAAACTTCCCTCAGTTCTTCGTTTAGAATTTTACAACACATGGTAATTTACATAAACTCTTTTATTACATGTGTTTTTAAATAGTAACATAGTATCGTATTGTCATCTGAACATCAATTAGTATTCTCATAATAAATTAAATTGAGACTTTACTTCTGTGCAAGATACGGTCGTGCGATATTCAATCTTATTCCGTTAGTATTTGCGTCTAAAAGGCGATTCATACGCATATATACATACTATATTTTCGGAGCGCACTCTTTATAAGTCTTGACAGCAACTACCGGCGTATCATGGATATATAAAATGTATCTATACATATATATATATATATATATATATATATAAATTGAGGGTAGCGAACCTTTTCATCAAAATATTATACACATTTAAGCTTAAAATAATGTAGTGCCTTTTTTAAATGTGGACAGAAATATCAAATAGAAATGTTACATAATAAAAGTGAAACTACTAAAATACATGTTAAAAATTCAGCAACCATATTTTTTAAGATTTTATTATATCCCAAAAATTACCAACCAGGCGGGGATCGAACCCGCGACCGCCTCCTTAATACGGAAATGCGTTAACCGCTGCGCCACTGGCTGACTCCACGGCTGGTCAAAATAGTGGGATGGTATCACCGGCTCAAAGAGCCGTCACCTACAGCTTCACCTACACGGGAAACATTAAGTTATCCAAGCCTGTTTAATAACTAAAGTTAGTTCAGTTAAATAGACGAAGGTCGCGTGATTGGTCGCGGGTTCGATCCCCGCCTGGTTGGTAATTTTCGGGATATTATAATATCTTAATATTTACCATAAGTGTGGGTTAACACTAAAACCAATAACTATACAGCGTGTAAAGGACGGCTCCCGAATACTAAAGGTACCGGTAAAGCTACCTATATCAAAGCTATATCAAATAGCTTTCGCCTGAGAGGTGATTCATACCGGAGAAAACCTTTTTTTTCGTTTCGTATCGTATTTGTCAGCCAGCAATGTACGTATTTATTCCGGCCGCGCAGTTCAACGCTCCCGGTCAGCTGATCGACCCGTAGCGCCTATATTTCTTTTGTGGTTTTAATTACTTTTTTTGACGTTTTTATTTATTAACGTGTTTTTAATGATGGAAATTAGGTTTTTGTGTTCCTTTAACGATATGTTATGGATACTTATAAAAAACACGAAAAAAGCGGCCCAAAAGTGACCATATTTTTTCGGGTTTTTTTAGCTTAAATATTTTCAGAATCATGGTCTGAATGCACTGTTTCAGTTTTCGGGAAAAGTCTTTTTACGCCATGTATATTTTTTTAAAAATCAAAAACAGTTTTGAACAAAAGGCAGTGATTTTCCGAGTAATTGCCTATCCTCACACATCCAGTACGGATATTTCTCGGCCTAGCCCCGTCCTGGATGTGTGGACAGTCTTTTCATAATTCTATTATTTCTTAGTAATTGGTCGTAGCTAATTACTTGGCAATGTTGTGACGTGAACAAACTTAAAATTAACGATTTAAAGCAAAACCATTTCAAATCTGTTTAAAACAGGAAAAACAACTTAAGACTAGTGTCATTGCAACTTATAAACAACAGCTGCATGTGCTAATACTGTACAATAAACTTATTCTCACACGAGGCAACCGTAATTCAAATAAAACTCAGGCCCAATTCTCTAACTAAAAAATAGTTAAACCAGAGTTCGGATCATGTTTCGATCTTGTGTCGATGTCTTTAATGTCAGAAATGGTATTCTCCACTCAAAATACAACACTGTAATGTGATTATTGTGACCGAAACTTGAACGATTCAAAGGTTTTTCGATAATTTTAGCTGAGACGGAGTCTCTCTTTACTCTTTCCAATAATAACTATCCTACTCTAATGGTAGTCACCGTGAATTGAAAGTGGACTAAATTGTTATTTATGAGGGAGCAGAATACCAACTTGCTGTCAATTCACAATTCAGTCTCGATTCGGTTAACTTTAAGTGTAGTTTCAAAATAATTTAGATAATTGGGCCTCTGGTTGCCAACTATAACGCGACTCAATTTGTGATCTTGTGCTATCGTTCATTGACATTACAGAAAGCATTTCCAGCCATCATACTTTGACCGGTCACTGACCAAACACAGAATGATCAAGAAAGAACGAATGGTTATCAAAAGCTATTTGAAGAAAGCCTGTATGAACCAACGCCGCGCGCCATTCCTTTCTTTCCCATATAAGTAAATAACATAAAATACCACCATACATTTATCCTGCAGCGGGAATCGAACCCGCACCGTATGCGTCTAAGCCAGCTACTCACCTACTGCGTCACGGAGGTCAAATCTGGTAATGGTCGAGAAAAAAATTCTATTCGCAAAATGGTGGGATGATTTTCAGTAGCGATTGCCACCATAGCATTTAGCACTATAATGGATCGATAAATAAACAACTTAGCTCAATTGAACTTCAAGTGACAGCTAGCAGCCACGATCACAAGACCTGAGGCCATACCATGAGCTCTTATAGCGATTCAGTTCAAAAACTATTCAGTGGGTAAACTATTTTTTTTTATACTACTTGGCAATCAAACAAGCATACGGCCCACCTGATGGAAAGCAGTTACCGTAGCCTATGGACGCCAGCAACACCAGAGACATCACACGCGCTCTGCCGACCCTGTGACATAAAGATGAAAAGTCACATGTGCCTGTAATTTCACCGGCACCCGTACCCATGCACTGCATGCTTGTGAATCAAGAACATGTGCTACTCACTATAATATAAGACCTTCAATGTATCCTACCATGTTCTAGCAATTAAATTTCATTTCATTTCATAAGAGCTCATGGTAAGGCCTCTGGTCTGTTTGATAACGCGAGTTATCTAGTTATTCTACAGTTCAACTAGGGTCCAATATGCAATTCTTTCACAGAGGTTTCAGCTGCCCCATGATGATCCATGAGAATAGCCTAAATTGGCCAAGCTCGTGCATGCAAAATAAGCAAACAGCAGCACTTGCGCAGACGACTTAAAGTCTTATTTCGCAAATCAGTCATAGCATTAAAATTCCAAAGCACCAAGCAAACTTGTGTCAAACTCTTTTTCATTTGACATGAAGAAAAGAGACAACTGTAGGCTTCAGAATTTCTCGCATAATTCTATACATCAAGACGCACAAATAAAGCTGCATAGAAAATTGCACGGATTTAAAAAATACTGTACTTAATTCTATTTTGTTCTATGAATATTCTCTTTTTTACAATATTTTTTACACTTGTGAGGTAAAATACAACATTTTTATCATATTTTCACGATCAAGAATTACCTTTCTCCATAGCTTTCACTAAATGTACCTTATATGCAGCCAATAGAGTTCATATCTACACACACTGATCTATATCCCAGGATTGGCCGTTAGGTTCTTATGAAAGCATATTTTACGAGTCATTTTGAATTTCTAATTTACGTAAATTCACGTAACGTACTTTTAAATTATTTTAAGCGTTTACTACAAGCGTACTTTACAATCACAGAGCATTGAGTCGAAATACTGTGTACTGTGTTTAAAATAAAATAAATAAATAAATGCTGGACATTTCACACAACATTATCTAGCCCCAAGCTAAGCAGAGCTTGTGTTATGGGTACTACATAACTGATATACTTAATACAATACATTACATAGATAGATATTTTTTTATTATACATAGAAAAATACCAAGAACACTGAACAATTATCTGCAGATCGTACAAATATTTGTTCCGAGGCGGGAATCGAACCAGCAACCTCCTGCGTCGCAGGCGAACCTTCGCCCGTCGCGCCACAGAGGTCGACAAAATGCCTGTTTAAATGCCTTCAGTGCCAATATGGCGTAAAATACACCATCTACGACCTTTGTAACGCGGCGGGCGAAGGTTCGCCTGCGACGCAGGAGGTTGCGGGTTCGATTCCCGCCTCGGAACAAATTTTTGTACGATCTGCAGATATTTGTTTAGGGTGTTCTGGGTATATTTCTATGTATAATAAAAAAATATCTATCTATGTAATGTATTGTATTAAGTATATAAGTTATCTAGTACCCATAACACAAGCTCTGCTTAGCTTGGGGCTAGATAAAGTTGTGTGAAATGTCCAGCATTTATTTATTTATAAGAGCAAATAAAAATTTGGCCTATCCATAGATAACATAGATCAGTGGCTCTCACCGAGACAAGGTACTCAAGCCCTATACAACAACGCGCATTACATCCAGAACAACATAGCCCAATGTGATATCTACACACTCTTAACAACAGCTCCTCACAAGACAATGCACCTTATATCTACTGAATAAGGGTCAGTCCCTCAGTCCACGACGACGCATCTCTCCGCTTCAAGGTCAGCGATCGGTTCTTCGATGACGGATTCCGTCCTCTCTATGCCTAAAGAGACAGCTTCGGTGGCTTTCTCACTGTAGGGAATTACACAATTTTTTTTGTTTGTAAGTGTGGTGAAATTTCTCATAATCATGCCGATAATCGATCATTTCACCGTACTGGTTTTTACCAACGTGTGTTTTATAGCTTTGTTTTCAAAGAGATCATCAGAAATACGAGGTAACATTGTACATAGCAGAGGTCACGGCTCAGTGTTCCTCTACAGAGGTCACGACACATTGTTCCTCTACAGAGGTCACGACACATTGTTCCTCTACAGAGGTCACGACACATTGTTCCTCTACAGAGGTCACGACTCAGTGTTCCTCTACAGAGGTCACGACTCAGTGTTCCTCTACAGAGGTCACGACTCAGTGTTCCTTTACAGAGGTCACGACTCAGTGTTCCTCTACAGAGGTCACGACTCAGTGTTCCTCTGCAGAGGTCATGTCACCTCCCCCTCTATTCCCTAACTGACAGACACTCGATGACTATCGTTTGACAAGTAAAATTGCCATCATTTTGACAATTCTTAATGATAATTTTGAGCAATTGATGGTCATTTTACTTGTCAAACGTTAGTCACCGAGTGACTCTCAGGGAATAGGGGGGCAGAGCTCTCATCCTCTGCCCATGGTATGAAACTTCTTTTATCAAATAATGTACCACTACCCTAGTGTAAAGCTGACCCATACTCACACTTGTTCTCTCTCCGCACTGACGCCGGGCGCGCTAGCGGCGCTGAGCGACAGCGTCTGGGGCCTCCGCAGCCACGCGCTGCGGTCGTCCTGGTAACAAAGCGGGGATAAAGCAAAAGGTAATAAAGGTTATCGAGTGGGGACCTCAAACCGGACCATCCACCCAATTTTTTTTTATATATACTACTTGGCAAGCAAACAAACGTACTCGCCCACCTGATGGAAAGCCGTTAACGTAGCCTATGGACGCCTGCAACACCAAAGGCATCACACATGCGCTGCCGACCCTGAGACATAAAGATAAAAAGTCTCATGTGCCTGTGTAATTTCACCGGCACCCGTACCCTTCAAACCGAAACACAGCAATGCGAACACTACTGCTTGGCGGCAGAAATAGGCACGGTGGTAGTACTTCCCCGGACGAACTCTTTCACAAGAAGTTCTACTACTAGCAAAACTACTACTACTTTTTTTTAATATTATCATATTATTTAATAGTATTCACATTCTGACATAGACATAGAACACCACAAATATTGAGCCGCCTCCATCCACTGACTGCCTGTTCTTTCTAGCACGGCTCCGATCACCTCCGGAGGCCCAAGCAGGAACATCTAACGTTATCGAGACGCTAGCGAGACGATAGTATACGTCAAATGAGGAGCTTCGGAACAAAAACCGATAAATACACTTTAACAGTTTTTCGTTAAATTGAAAAAAAACTATTTTATCGATGGTCAGTCTAGGTAAACGAGAATGGAGTATGCCAATTTATCGGTAATAGCAACACTAATTGGACACCTAATTCACATAATTTGTGTGTAAAGTTCCATAGGAGATATTAAAAAAAACAAAATGGATATATCTGTTTTTGATCAGACCATTTGGATTTATCGGTTTTTGAAAAAATCATTTAGTATTTATCGGATTTTGGTCAAATCAATTTAGATTAAACTAAGGTTTGATCAGTCAGTTTGATTGTTTTTTTTAATGATAGAGTATATTGACTTTTTGTGGTAACCAAACTGCCATAATTCTTCCAAAGGTCTTAATATCCACCAAAACTATTGGACATCGCCTTTATAAAGGACTTGTCGGTTTCAGTTTGGACATCAATTTTTTTAATGAATTTGTCGGTAGATGATGAGATCATTGATTTTTAGGTACGTTTTTGTAGTGGATTTGACGGTTTGTGTACAGGTTGAATGAGTCGTTTCGGTAGATACAAACATAGACTACAGATTCGCATCAAAAAAATAAAAAAAACGTCCATGTCGTTTGTCGGTTTTTGTTCCGACCCTCCTCAAATATGAACCAATCAACTTACTAAGATTTCAAGTTACCCTGATGTCATTGGCCAATATTTGACTTTTGCGATCGTCTCGCTAGCGTCTTGGTAACGTAATTTATTCATGCTGACCCCACGGTTCAGTGCAACTGTATAGAAGTTTACAGATAAGGGCTAGTCCTCACGTGCGGTGTGGTGACGGCTGTGATGTCAGTCTGCGTGGCGACGGGCTCGGCGCGGCTCTTGCCGGACACGGCTCTGAGGACCTCCTGCATGCAGCCTTGCAGTTCTTCCACCTGCCAAAATAAACCTTAATTACTCCTTATACATAATACATACATTTATGTATGTTATGCAAGACGTAAGACGTGTTAGTAGTAGAACTTCTTATGAAAGAGTTCGTTCGGGGAAGTACTGCCACCGTGCCTATTTCTGCCGCCAAGCAGTAGTGCTCGCATTGCTGTGTTTCGGTTTGAAGGGTACGGGTGCCGGTGAAATTACAGGCACATGAGACTTTCCATATTTATGTCTCAGGGTCGGCAGCGCGCGTGTGATGCCTCTGGTGTTGCAGGCGTCCATAGGCTACGGTAACTACTTACCATCAGGTGGGCCGTATGCTTGTTTGCTTGCCAAGTAGTATAAAAAAAAACAAAAAGTATGTATATGTAAAGGGTCTGCTGCGCCATGTTTTGGTGTTTTACATACAATAACATGTTTTGCCAACATGTTTTGTTAGAATTTTTTTGACGTGATCACGAACGCAGACTGCCAAGAACGTAAAACGTCAGGAACGCATAATGCTGATCCAATTTTGACAACCTCTCAACCTTTCAAATTTGACAACCTCTGTGGCGCGGCGGGTGAAGGTTCGCCTGCGACGCAGGAGGTTGCGGGTTCGATTCCCGCCTCGGGACAAATATTTGTACGATCTGCAGATATTTGTTCAGGGTGTTCTGGGTATTTTCTCAAAAAAATATCTATCTATGTAATGTATGGTATTAAAGTATATCAGTTATCTAGTACCCATAACACAAGCTCTGCTTATCTTGGGGCTAGATAACGTTGTGTGATATGTCCAGCATTTATTTATTTAATTTGGTCATGCCTTATTTTGTATGCTTTTGTTGGGTTATACCTGCGCTTGTAAACTGAAACACGTCTCTGTGAGTTGCCGTAGCACATCTGTATTGTCCTCACTGTCTGAGGCTTTCTTCTGTGTATCTGTAAAACATGGTTCTATTAGCACCTGGAGACAAATAACGTAGGGTTCCGTAAAATTATTTATAAAACAATCACGTGTGTTGTATGCGAGCCCCCATAAATATTTATTTTATTGTTTTTTAGTATTTGTTGTTATAGCAGCAACAGAAATACATAATCTGTGGAATTTTCAAACGTCTAACTATCACGGTTCATGAGATACAGCCTGGTGACAGACGGACGGATAGCGGAGCCTTAGTAATAGGGTCCGTTTTAACCCTTTGAGTATGGAACCCCAATAATGGGATGGCATCTATCGCTTTTGATTGAAAGTTTCAGCATATCACACAAAATGTTGGCTTTGCATATTTTTGTCTTAAAATTAAATCCATCTAACTCTGCGATACATAATCTATTTCGTAAATTGGTATCAGATTTATCTCCAAAATTTCAGAAATAAAGAAGGGAATAGTTTTTTTAATCAATATACCTACATTGGATTTCATAAATGTTTACATGTTATATTGACAACCTCTGTGATGCGGCGAGCGAGCAGCCAGCTGAGATGCGAGAGGTTGCGGGTTCGATTCCCGCTGCTGGACAAATGTTTGCATGATCTGCAAATATTTGATCCTGGTCTGGGTGTTCTAGTACCATCGTAGTCGTAGTTCCTTGATACCCACGACACAGGGAATCCTAGTGTGGAGTCAGGAGTATGTGTGTGACTGTTGGGTTGTTATGTTATGTTATTATGTGCTCACCGGACGCCTGCAACGTGGATACTTTTTTCCAGAGCGCGTTGATAGCCTGCATTTGCAGCTGCTGTATCTTCCTCTCGCTTTCCAAGGCCGCTTTAGTGGCCTCCATGTCGCATGTTAGCCTCCTAAAAACAAGTACTTTTCAATACACGGAAAAAACATACTCATAATGGAACAGGAGTAATTTTAGTTTATAAGACGATTCAAATGATCCTTGTGATTTCAATGAATAAAGTTCTTTTGACTTTGACTTTGACTTTTGACTTTGACTTTGACTTTGATACTGATAGGCTGACTGATGTTTTAAGAAAAAATTATTAATGCCAATCCTATTTATTTCAAAAAACGTAGTGATGTTATAATTCGACAAAAAAGAGCTAAGTTTATGAATATGCTACATCAACCTACATGCCATAAAGATATTTATAAGAGAAATGTTTTTCATATATCTATAAAAATATATAATAAGTTACCTGAAGAACTGAAAGTATTCAATGGAAATACATTTAAGAAGAGGCTAACTCATTGGCTATTAGATAACTGTTTTTATAGTCTAAGATATTTTTTTGAAACCTAAATTCTTAATTAATTTGACATTTATATATTTGTACGCCTGCATGCAGGCTGAATGCATTTACTAACATAGATTTACGAACTAAACGTGTAAAATTATGTGTATTGTACAAATAAACGATTGAATCTTCAATCTTGAACATAATAGTATATTACGATACGTGTGACCTAAGTTGCCTATGTGCAATAATAGATAGAATAATAGATAGTGTGGGATCAAGACTACGTATGTGACTGTTGGGTGTTATGTTATTTAGTTTCAGAAATTCGGTGGGTGGACGCGGCACGTGGAATTCTATGGGAGAGGCTTATGTCCAGCAGTGGACTTCGGCTGATGATGATAAAGTCGGTGGATGGAGGCGGCTCAAGACTAATGCGGCATTCTATGGGTCTATGTTTAGCGGAAATCAACCGATCTAGCCGCTAGATGATGATGCTGATATAAGTATGGTCTACTCACTGTACATGCTGTCTCGCTCTAGCAGCCTGTATCGCGTGCAAAATCCTCAGTGTGTCCTTGTTTAGGTTCCTGCTGCGATATCCCCTCCACATTTTCTGAATGGTCACAGCGGCTGTCGATTCTAAGCTCAATTTCTTTTGCCGCCTTTAAAAAACATCAAATTTTATTTGACACAGCTTAAGAATTATGGTGCGAGATTAGGGCGCTGCCCTTACACAGGTGCTGCGGCTTCGCTGCGTCGGCGCTCCGACGACGCAACGACGACGGAGCGGTGACGCTCCGTAGTTCTACACACGATGCGCTGCGTCGGTGAGCCACAACGCCAGTGTGGCAGCGCCCTTATTCGTATTGAAAATATCAAGGTTTATCTGATCACGAAATCATTATGTGTACTTTCCATATATATGACAGAAGAAACAAACAGCAGAAACAATAACGATGTAATTGTATACAAATCTAATTAGTTATTTCTAAGATACGTAACTTTTCATTTAAAAAACCGACTTCCGCCATTGTATACGACTAATTATTCGGATGAAAAAAAATGATGATAGAACCATAGTGGTGAAAGGATTATGATACTTTTTGAATGCAAATGCTTGGTTTGTTGCTGAAAATATCAAAATCACCATATGTATGCCTACAATATTTGAGGATTTCCCTCAATTCCTCATGGATTCCACCATCAGAACTGGATTTTGAAAAAAATGGGACCAATCTGGAAGTATATCTATTCAAATAAAAAAAGAATTTTCCAAATCGGTTCATAAACGCCGGAGATAGGCGGTAACAAACATTAAAAAAAAATACAACCGAATTGATAATCCTTTTTTGGGAAGTCTGTTAAAAACGGCTAATTACCACAGTATTTCGTCACTTTTGTTTTTTGTTTTTCTTTTTGTTCTTTTGACCGCGTTCGACGGTAGGCCGGCGAATACTCAACACTCATGTTCGCCGGTCTACCGTTGAACGTGGTCGCGGGTGGTGCCCATGATGAAGAGGCTTCTGAGTTCTGACCTCAGTCTCGAAACGTCAGCAAAAGTGAAGAAAAACATTTTCAACACACAACACAGACGTTTTTTCAATTCTAGCATTCAATTACTTGTTATAGGAATTTAGGTATTATTATTTATGTATTATTAGGGCCTTATTCATAATCATTTTTTAAACCTATTTTAGTTAAAATAACTTTTGGTTTGTTCTCTCTTATATAAAAAGTCATATGTCAAAACAAGACGAAAGCTATTTTAACTAAAATAATTGACTAAACTTAACTAAAAAAGCTTAAACAAATGATTATGAATTGGGTTAGTATTTATTTAGGTAATATTGCGCCACAGAGCTCGTCAGCAACCAAAATTACCTTTGATTTGGCGCAAGCTTTATAATCTCCAGCTTTTCAGACTCGATCTGCTCTTTCACGCCGTTGACTGGTCTGTCCTCTTTGGCGTTGGTCAGGCTACCTTTCCTCTGCTCCATTTTGGACTTTAACTTTGGGGAGCAGCTCGCACTTTTCGGTAGCCGCGGCGAACCTTAGACATTCGAGATATTTCATTGATCATTTTTGGTATCACAAAATAAACAGGTGAAATTGCCCAGTTGGACAAACAATGGGAAATGTATGAAAACTTGGAAAAAAAACTAAGCGGCTATCATGGATATTATCCATGGCGGCTATGAATAAATACATAAATAAATGCTGGACATTTCACACATTATCTAGCCCCAAGCTAAGCAGAGCTTGTGTTATGTGTACTAGATAACTGATATACTTAATACAATACCTTAATAGATATTTCTACAAATATCTGCAGATCGTACAAATATTTGTTCCGAGGCGGGAATCGAACCCGCAACCTCCTGCGTCGCAGGCGAACCTTCGCCCGCCGCGCCACGGAGGTAGTCAATAGTGGCGTGTATTGTACAGTTTTACCCAAAATATAAGTCACCCGATGTACTTGCGCCGTAGTCCAATTTCTATAGCGCGGGAACCTTCTTTCTACGAAAAGCAATCGCTAAAAAATCTTGCGCTGTTATTGGTTAATCGATTTCGCGGTAAAATCGCGGCCGATCGTGCACGATCTTGTTCATCAGTCGATTCTGTCCGACAGTGTACGAATCATGTCAGCGGGACAGAGCTAATACTATACATTCGGCTACTGTGTTGGATATCAGTCTGCGCTTTTCTGCGCAAACGAAAACAGTCGATCGGACTTATTTTCTGGGTAAACCTGTGTAAGTACTTATGCCTACCTTTTAGATTGTTGATGATGGCTTTATTCTTGTCTTCATGCAGACTACCGTTGCTAGAAGGAGACGAGTTGGAGTTAGTGGACTTGGGTATTGCTCGCTGTATATCGAACATAGGGTCCTGGTAGTCAGGGCTCATGAGAGACTCGGGCACGGGGACCATTTTTGATGCAGCTTCTAAAGATTGGTTGGCTGGCTTTGATGGTTCTGTAATGAATATTCGTTTTTTAGGAAATGTTTGGTAGTTGTTATATTTATGACAATTTCACTGTCAAGGAGGGCTTATCATATTCGGTAAAAAAAATAGTTCGAATTGGTTCGATAGATGGCGCTGACTAACTCCAGCTGTCAAAATTGGCAAATGTAATACCTGTGCGGTGTACGCGTACTTAGCTATTATGTAACTAGTCTGTGTCTTAGTGATTTCGTGGTGTTTTTCTAGGTAGGCCAAAATTAATACCACGAAATGACAATATATCTACGTTGTTGATGTTGACATTTCACTTTATTTTGACAGTTGACAGATAAGTACAGAGCAGCGCCATCTATTTTCAACGCTGAAAGCATGATTTGAAACGGCCGTGAAAACCATTTTATTCGATAAAGAAAGTTCATTGGTTAAAGCAACAGTCTTGAGTCACCTCCACTCGAAGACTTCCTGCGAATGTGTCATCGGTCCATCTAGTGAAGCCCTCTTACACTGCGTCGACGACGGGTTCGTGGCTGCCACTCGAGAACCTTTATTCCACAGCGGTTGTCGGGTCTACGAGCTACGAGAGCTAATAGGTAATTGCCACTTGAACTTGCTAATTGGCCTACCCTTACGATTTTGTACCCTTAAAAAATACCTGGTATTCTGTCTTGCTTTCCTAAGACCCCAGGAGTATATAAAAATACCTGGTATTCTGACAATTCTATACGGAATAAAAAAATACCCGGTTATCTGTCAATTCTTCACGGAATAATAAATACCTGGTATTCTGTCTTGCTTCTCTGCTAACCCGGGTGAGTCGAAACTTTGGTTGTGTGGAGAGTCGAAACCCCGGTTCATGACAGGTATGCTGGTGGGTATGTCCCCGGAGCACGACATGGACATCTGGTGAGCCGGAGAGCTGTTCTTGGAGAGGGCCGGATGGTAGCTAGAGCTGAGCCGATCCGGCGAGCGGCCCATGTGGCGGGGCGTGCTGATGCGCGCTATGGAAAACCATTGACGAAAAATATTACAGATAGCTTGATTGATTAACAGATTATTGTAAGCCAGGATTACATAATAAAATCACTACTTGGTGTCACCAACAGTACAGTGGACGGCCTTATGATATCTTCCAGGCTTCTATAGATGGATCTTAAAAAGAAAGACCTTTGTGCATAAAACGCATGCATTGCAAAATATCACAATGAGGGGTTTTCACGGCCGTTTCATATCATGCTTTTAGCGTTGAAAATAGATGGCGCTGCTCCGTTACTTAACTGTCAAGTGTCAAAATAAAGTTAAATGTCAACATCAACAATGTAGATGTATTTTCGTTTCGTGGTATTTATTTTAGCTTACTTCTAAAAACATCACGAAATCACTAGCGCACACTCTAGAAGCAGACACTAACAGAATATCATGACTAATAGCCACAGACTAGTTAGATAACAGCTTAGTACGCGTACACCACAGATAATACATTTGACAATCTTGGCATTTACAGTTGAGTCAGCGCCCTCTATCGAACCAATTTGAACTACTTTTTATTATCGAAGTTGAAAAGCCCTCATTGCTGTGTTTGGTATAAAACCGAACATAGGAAGAAACTCAGAAAAATAAATATATACTTTACGACCTCTATGGCGCTATGTATACATACTTACATTGCATCCGAGGCGACTGCAGCTTTGATTTTAATGGACTGTGGTTTTGGACGTCTTTTAACTGCTGCTGATGATGTTGCGCCTAAAAATAAGCTTTTTAAATTAAATAATAAATTACAGCACAGGCTTTTACATAAAATTATTATTTGGAACCGTGATTTGGAGGTCTGAAAAAGCCAATTTATATTAATCATAATACGACGATTCATATAAAGGAATTTGTGCGATACTACCGCCGTATAATTTCTACTTGGTTATTAGCTATTCATAATATGGTGTAGTCGGGTAAAAGAAGTGATCCAGGGACCGCCTCTCCTTTTATTTATGGATCACATACATAATGTGTACCATTGAGGTATTCAAGTTTTATAATTATTATATTCAGGTTTTTTTTTTATACTACTTGGCAAGCAAACAAGCATACGGCCCACCTGATGGAAAGCAGTTACCGTTGCCTATGGACGCCTGCAACACCAAAACCATCACACGCGCGCTTCCGACCCTGAGACATAAAGATGAAGTCTCATGTGCCTTTAATTTCACCGGCAACCGTACCCTTCAAACCGAAACACAGCAATGTGAACACTACTGCTTGGCGGCAGAAATAGGTACGGTGGTAGTACTTCCCCGGACCAACTCTTTCACAAGAAGTTCTACTACTAACGATGTTTTAAATGTCAGAAATGGTATTCTTATGGAAAATAAATATTATTATTATTATTATAGAATACGACACTGTAATGTGATTATATCGAAATGTGACCGAAACTAAACGATTCAAAGTTTTTTCGATAATTTTAGCTCAAGTAGATGGAGTCCCTCTTCACTCTTTCCAATTATGTATATAACTATCTTACTCTAATGGTAGTCACCGTGAATTGAAAGTAGACTAAATTGTTATTTATGAGGGAGCAGAATACCAACTTTCTGTTTATTTACAGTTCAGTCTCGATTCGGTTAACTTTCAGTGTACTTTTAAAATAATTAAGATAATTGGGGCCTCAGATATAAAACAGGTGTGAATAAAAGCTTGTATTATGAAAAGAGTATAGATAGAACATGCCTCATTTTCTTTTACACCTATTTAGACCGTACCTTGCTGAGTATAAGCCTCAGTTTCCGCTGGTCCTCGGTCTCCAAAGCGTCAGCAGTGAGCGGGCAGGTAGACGCCAGGTATTCACATAGCTCCTGGTGTTGTCCCGCGTGGAAATGGCGACCCTTGCCCTGGCTGTACAGCCATTCCGCTTTTAGGCTGAAATGATCACATAATTAATAAAACTTATTTTTATTTTTTTATTTATAATACTTGGTAAATACTATCATGACCAGACAACAAACCACATAATCACAGATTATATCCACAGAAAAAGATTATTTAGATGAAAATCGTATATTTACCTAATGAGCTGTGTAGAGTGTAAGTGTACCTACATAAATCCACAATGTTATAAAATAACTTTTCATTAAAAAAACCGACTTCCGCCATTTCTATATGTATGCCTATAACATTTGAGGAGTTCCCTCAATTCCTCATGGATTCCATCATCAGAACTGGGTTTTGAAAAAATGGGACAAATCTGGAAGTATTCAAATAAAAAAAGAATTTTCCAAATCGGTTTATAAACGACGGAGATATGATGTAACAAACATAAAAATAAAAATAAAAATACAACCAATTTGAGAACCTCCTCATTTTTGTGAAGTCGGTTTATAAACAAGGTAAGCATAGACTAAAAATCCCTGAATATGACAAATACATAGTGTCACCAATAATCAAATGTCATTCACTGTAGTTTCAAGTGGTGTTACGGCTAGTGATCCCAACTTCCGATCTTAATATCTTGGGTTCAAATCTCAGTCATTCTCCAATAGATTTTCCTTTGGAAAAAATTACTTTCTCAATACTAAATGCTCTCAAAAACATCGTGAGGAAACCGGCATGTCCTATATCCAAACATATGAAAACAAAGATTTGAATGGACATGATATGTACAATACCTTTCCCCTCACTGGTTCCTTCACTTTCTGGTCACGAGGCCCTTTTCAAGGTAACCATACTTCAACCTATTCATCAGCATTTGTTTCACATAATATAACATAACACCCAACAATCACATACGTAGTCCTGATCCCACACTAGGATTCCCTGTGTCGTGGGTATCAGGAACTATGAGTACCATGGTACCACAACACCCAGATCCAGAACAAATATTTGCAGATCATACAAACATTTGTCCCGTAGCGGGTATCGAACCCGCAACCTCTCGCATCTCAACCGGCTTCTCGCCCACCGCGCCACAGAGGTCGTCCAAGATGGTTTCGCGATGCATAACAGGATGCTCACCTCTCTATAGCGCTGACTACGAAGCCATCTATCGTCTTCACACTCATTATCCAGTTCAGAACAAATGGCCGGTAGTCGAATCCCAGCTTATCCTTACCGGCCATGGCCACACACGAGTTCCCCTGGACCGAGAAGCTGTCCAGTTTACTAAGATGGACCAGATGACTAATCTCGTTCAGGTCTACAATGTTGTTGTGTGCTATAAAAGAATTATAAAAAGTATTATGTCGAGGGTCTGTCAGGACAGTCTCGTCCATCAGTGAGTTTTCATCTCAGTATCTTTAAGCAAAATTTATGTGCGCAATAAAATGTGCTTACAACGGTGAAGGATAACATCGTGAGAACTCTCCTTGAGAGTAAACCTTGAAACTCAGGAACATAAATGGTCTGATTATCCTTATGCTATTGATTTTGCTCATAAATAAATACCATAAAACTCACGCCCGTTTCCAAGGCTGATAAAAAGTGCTTGATAAAATGTGAAAGACATGATACCTAGTCCCAGGTGCTCGAGGTTTGGGGGCAGGTAGCGGTCGCATTGACGGAGGTCGACGATCCGGTTGCGTTCTAGGCTCAGATGCTGGAAGAACATTTTCTGTTGAGTCCTTCGTAGTGTACGAAAGACGATCACTGGTTCTTTCTTAGTAGGGAGTTAGGTTAGTGACCAGGCCCTTTAATGTATAACGGACTGGTAATCGCTTTTGATGACGATTTTACAGTCAATTCGCTGTACGGTTTGAATATTTATACTCTTGAAAAGAAGTTAATACATGCGGAGCAATCTACAGCAAAACCGTGATCGAAAGCGATTATTAGTTCGCTAGACAATAAGGAGACTGGGTGGGTTAGCTTAGAAAAGGCCTTTAAGAACTGGTGTAGCGGTTTTTTTTATGATTTTAAGTGGACTGTATTTTCGAAATGCCTTTCCCAAGGGGTAGGCAGAGGTCGTTAATCTTATTTTCTGACGTTTCAACACAGAGAGATTTGGGCAAATTGGAAGGGAATGCACATATAAATAAGTACCTTTTTCCAATGTGTTCACTGTAATCCCTGTGTGTAATTTCACTTCACTTTAGTCTCTGATAGATATCACAAATATCACACTGATTGTCCAAATTACCAAGGCCTGGTTTCTAAAGCAGACCTTATAAAAAAAAAAAGCTCGCGTCTCAATGTGTATTGTTTTTCGCGTGGCGGATTTCGTATGTGCAATGCAGGGATGTATGATGGAATATGGACAGGTAACTCTGTTGATTTGTATAAATCTAATAGATGGAATTACCAGGAACGATAATGAAAGAACTAGTGTGGTGAAAGGGTAATTTTTCGTACTAATGCACGTTCGGTCAAATGCGTACGCATTGAGCGTACACGCAAAAAGTATATAGGTAAGAAGTCGGTGGATGGAGGCGGCTCGAAACTGTTCGTCGTGGTATTCTATGGGGGAGGCCTATGTCCAGCAGTGGTAGTTCTCCAGTCTAGTAGTGATTAACCAATGGTTGCAGTAACCACCTGTTTGCGTTGGTATACGTGGTTCTAAGTAAGATAATAAATAGTACCTTCAACCCCTTCAGGTACGATATATCAGCAATGAACGATATCTGGTTGTTGGAGAGATCAAGTTGTTCCAAATGCATGTTATGGTTCAGGTGCTCAATTGACTTTATATTGTTACCTGGGAACAATAATATTTTCTTTAATATTATAACGCAGAATGGTCAAGCAACATCACACAACTCAACCTGCAACATCACACAACTCAACCTCTGTGACACGGCGGGCGAAGGTTTGCCTGCGACGCAGGTGGTTGCGGGTTCGATTCCCGCCTCGGAACAAATATTTGTACAATCTGCAGATATTTGTTCAGAATGTTTTGGATATTTTCTATGTATATATCCATCTATGTAATGTATTGTATTAAGTATATCAGTTATCTAGTACCCATAACACAAGCTCTGCTTAGCTTGGGGCTAGATAATGTTGTGTGAAATGTCCAGCATTTATTTATTTATTAGATAAATTTAAATTTTTTAGATAAATAAATAAATAAATGCTGGACATTTCACACAACATTATCTAGCCCCAAGCTAAGCAGAGCTTGTGTTATGGGTACTAGATAACTGATATACTTAATACAATATACATTACATAGATAGATATTTTTTTATTATATACATAGAAAAATACCCAGAACACCCTGAACAATTATCTGCAGATCGTACAAATATTTGTTCAGAGGCGGGAATCGAACCCGCAACCTACTGCGTCGCAAGCGAACCTTCGCCCGCCGCGCCACAGAGGTCGTCTGTGGTGATATGTGTGTAAGATGCATGGTGACTAACAAAGAACCAACGACAGAATGACTAGTAGTAAAATGCTGCAATATACACTCACCCGCAAGCTTCAAAACTTTGAGATAGATAAGGTCTTTCAGCCCCTCTATTTGTAGGATTCCATTGTTGTTCAACGCTAGGATACGAAGGTTTGTCAGCCGGGAGACTCCATGCATTCGCAACAGGAAATTGTTGCATATTGATAACTGTAATATAGTTCAAAATAAATCTCTCTAAAATTGGTTCTGAATTCAACCAATATCTGGTTGTCAACGTACTTTTCGGCTGAATAAAGTTTACTTTTTTGTGGTCTATTGTTTAAAAAATCGGCATAACTTGATAAGTATTATCCGGTTATATCTACAAAAGATCTGTCTCCTAGTGTGGTTAAATTAATGAGAAACTATGTTTCTATTTAAAAACTACAAGTTGGGTCTTCATAAGTATATATATCTATCTTATATATATATCTTATACTAGTGTTCATCCGCAGGTTTGCTCTCATTATATCTGATTATAATTTATAAATAATGATAACTAAATATCTCAAAAAGACTGAGACAATTTTTAAGTAGGTAGGTAAGCTTGTACGACCTACCTACCTATTGGTATTGATTGATCGACTATAGGTTTTCTAGTCCAAATAAAAAAACAATTAAACTATAGTATAAAATTCCATATTGGCAATAATTGATCCCCTATACTAGCTTGCAAAGGTTCGTTTAGCCTCAGAGGCTCACTTCCTTGAGGTTGGGGTAGGGGAAGGAGGAAAGGGGTTGCGTACCTTATCCTGGCGCATATATGATTTGGGTTTGATCAGGCCATCGCCAAAAAATGTCATGCCAATATTTTGTAAACTCGTAGTGTGACATGATATGCAAACTATTTAGTCATGTATGTTGTAGCAACCTTCTTGTTGCATCTTCTATGTAATTGATGTAACTTTATCTTGTTGGTAACTATGGCTCAGAAAAATGAACTATGCATTCGTAATTTATATGTACCGTATGTTTATTTATTATATTATTTATTGTAATGTCACCGTATTTTCGTACAATTATAACATTCTGTAGGTTTTGTCTTTATTTCATAGTGAGTCTGATCGGACTCCGTACTGCTGCACCGTTTCTTTTATAGTCACCTAGCATGATATACCATGTCATGAAGTTATACACTGGCCCAGCAATGATATTTATTTAAATAAAAAAAACACCGTCCCCTACCTACCGCTGCTGTAGAATCGAGAAACTTCGGCTAAGTAAATCACACCAAAAATAAAGTGTAGGTAGTTAGTAGTTATGGTAAGTACAATAATAAAAATAATGTAAGTAGATAAGTTCATCAGTGACATGTTTCCTTACGTTTTCTAGGCGGCTGTATGACTCGATGTTGTCCAGCCGCTGAAGCTCATTCTGATCCAGAATCAAACTAATAACTCCTTGGGTGTCGTCCAGAGGCGCTTTCTCTAATTTCTTCAACCCACGTCTTGCTAGGTCCAACGATTCGGTTTTTACCTCGTCTACAAAGAAAACAAAGCTGTGACAGGGGGAATTATAAATAATCTGACGCACATATAATTATATTTACCCATTTTTTATGAATCTTGGAGAAACCAGAGCTTGAAAAATTTAAATCATTTTTTTCTTTAGCGAATTTCATTTCTTTCACGGAAAATGAACAACATAAATGACGTTCGCTTCGCTCGGTCGGTCTTCACTTCACTTCTTATCTTAGTTTATGGCATCCAGTCTGGCAGAATTGTGGCAGTTAGCCACAGATTATATGATACAGATGATTATATGATTATATGGCAGATTATATATACAGATATTATGATCTATTATGACTCCGACACTGAGTGTCGGAGTCATAATAGATCATAATAGATTCATAAACCTTGGTTAGAGTTCACGTTGCTAACAGGCTTAGAGAATTTATGTAGGGAGATGGCATGCTCAACTTCTAGTACTAAATTATTTCTGCCACTTTTTGCGGGAGGCGAGGTAAACACGTACAGCACACATTTACTTACTCACGCACACTCATGCAGAAATTTGAGGCGTCTCTATAAACGCACACGGAAATAAAAACTGTCACACAAACATAAAACAAGCACACAAATAAATAATTTCTGTAATTACACTATTGGTTAGTTGCACACTAGCGCAAAAACTAGTGATGGGGTGTAAAAGACTGAATGAAGTTAAGATTATTAATTGTCTATGGATCTAGTCTATGGATGTATGTTTATTATGTTTGAATGGGTGAATTATTGAATCATATTGATCAAAACTAATCGCGTAACAAACATACAAAAAAACATAGTCAGTTAAAATTGTTTTTTAGGATTTAAGAGGTCACCGGTAGGACGCGTACGTCCTTTTGCACACGAACGAAGTTTGCTTCTATTTTGGCTATTATTTCTTCAAACTCCATGAAATGTTGTATCCGTGGTGCGTTGGTTTCTTATAAAATTATATGGTTTCCAAATCACACGCATCAGGCATGTATGATCTGCAAATATTTGTTCCGGGTCTGGGTGTTATGGTAACAGGTACTCGTAGTTCCTGATAGGTACCTACGATACAGGGAATAGTGTGGGATCAAGACTACGTATGTGACTGTTGAGTGTTAAAAAAAACAATATTTTGGCTCCTGCTCGGAATGGATGTAAGGTTGGGTCCCGTGGTAATAAGGAGCTCCTCCTCGTTGACATGGCCATCAGACAGAAGGTCAGGAGGAGCAAGGGAAACCTCTCGGCTGCTTGTATTGGTTATAAGAAGGTCTATGATTCGGTGCAACATAGGTACATGGGTTTAACTATAATTTTATTATAGACATTTTATATTGTATTTTTTTAATGAAAATATAAGCTATTGGTTTTAAAATGGATCAATTTATTGCTAAGAAAATATATTTTCGTGGATTTGCTTTTTTCATACGAAACGAGATCCGAATACTTCCTAATTTCATATTGTGATTGACGAAATAACCCTAAAACCGATAAAAACGGAAATACAAACCTCTTAAATAACCTTACAACCCCTTTTAACCCCAAAAAACAGCTAATCAAGCCCATTTAACCTATATTTTAGGCTGGTATTGAATGATGTAGGTATTGATATTTTCTGTGGAATCAGGTTTTTTTTTACAGCTTTGATCGTTTTTTCGGCCTGAAAACTCCCTATCCTGTTAATTTCATAAAAATCGTTGCAGCATCTTTCGTTCATTCATTCGTTCGTTGTTTTCACATCACTTGTCCCCGTACCAAGAAATTACGTATCGTTATTTCTGTCGTAAGCTTGCAGTAAGAAAATATATTTTACGGTGAAATTAATGGCTTAATTGTGTTGTCAATTACTTAAATGTGATAAGAAACTCCATATTTTGTTAAATTTGATGTTTCCGATCGCCATTTACACGAAACCACAGCACAATCAACCATTTTTAGGAGCTCCGTATAGCGACAGGTATGAACGCAGAATGGCGAACGATCGTGGCTAAACTAGTTTTTATAAAGTGACACGAACGACCGTTCATGTACTTCGGCAGAGGGGAAAGCGTATGCTTGCCATCTCCCTACTATAAATTCTCTAAGGTCGAATCGAAAGAATATGACCGGTGACAAGAAATGAAAAATAAAAAATATAATAAAACCAAAATGATTTATCTAATAATAAAATAAAAATTGAAGTTAATATAAAGTTAGGAATAATCTTTATACAAAGTAAATTACGCCTACCTAATTACAATTTAATTTTATTCATATTTATAAAGGACATGTTCCAAAATGGCCTATATCGATGTACACCAGACAGAGAATGGCGAAAAAATCAGTAATTATAGTAAAAATACTCTTACTCTAATTTGAAGCATAATTGACTGCACAGAAATGTTTAAAATTCGAATTTTTTTTGCAATGGTAACATATTTTCCTGAGCAGCCATGACAGGGAATGTCACGTTTATTGCTCTGTGGTTGCTTGCTTTATTCATTCGTTGGGAGTGTTGTGTCTACATAGAATGCGTTGCCTACGCTAGCTTTATTACGATTATCACATCAGTACAAGTTCTTCAATTCAACATTTCGATTCTACGGGAAAATATTTTCCTTGCTCCAAAACCTTGGAGCCAAGACGAAATGCAGTTCTGGTCAAAGTTGTCAACAGCTGTCGAAACATTTTACCACAGATTAAATTGTATCCGCCCCGCCATATCTTTTTTGTCTTGTGTTGCTCTCCGTGAGAAATATATTTTAGGAACCTGCATTAAATGAAGCGAAATAATCAAAAAATGACAATGGGAAAAGGTTTTACATATATTTAGCCACGTTTACACAAGTGTACACCGACAAGGGCTAGGCTCCATACATCTTGGAACAACACCTTTACATAATATGTAAAAGATAACAGACATTTGAAAGAGATAGGACGAGGGATATCAACAGGAAGAATATCATAGAGGGAACGCCGAAGATTTATACAACTGAAGAATATGTGGTCAACATTTCCCTCGTCTAGACCACACTCACACATTGAGTGGTCCTTGATCCTAAGTTTGGCCAGAAAAACCGGGGTACACGCGAAACCTAGTCTAAGACGACAAAGTGTTGAGGTGGTAACTTTGTTAGCCTTACGAAATTTAAAAAACCAAGGAGAGCGAGGAATATCCGGTTGGATGTCAGAATAATATTTACCTTTAATCAATTTGGATGAATTCCAAACGTCCAACCAAGATTCTTCAAGGAATGACTTAGGGAGGAGACATAGGTCATGGGAATAAGTTTTGAAGTGCTCAAGAGAGCCTATCTGAGCAGCCGCTTTTTCACAGGAATCTGCTGACTCATTGCCGGGAATTCCAGAGTGACCAGGAATCCAAGCAAGTGCTATATATTAATATAGCACTTGCTTGGATTCCTGGTCACTCTAAATGCCAAGGGAATGCCATAACCTTGGAATTATCCAAGGTTATGGCATTCAAATAGGGATTGTTTAATTTTAAGAATTGGAGGAAAACGAGATTTATTTTTAAAAGGATTAGAAAGAATAGATTGGAGACAACTTTTAGGGTCAGTAAATATAATAGAATTGTTCAGATGATGAGATTTTACGAAGAGAATAGCTTCCAGGAGGGCGAGAGCTTCACCAGTGAACACTGATGAAGAGGAGGGGCATTTAAAACTTAAACATATTTTGGTGAAGGGAATCCACACCGCTGCACCAACAGGACTATCTACAGATAGTTTGGATGCGTCAGTGAACATTAAGTGCCAGCCATTAAATTTAGAATTGATCTGTTCATAGAATAAACTGCAAGCATTAGGGGAATCCTTGTCAATACCGAAGTATAAAATAATATTGGGCTGAAATACTAAAGCGTCATAAGAAGTTAGATAGAGAGGAAAAGATGGATACTGTATGATAGGATTAGGAAGTTGAGAGAATTTTATGAAGCTACGAAGAAGACAGGGAATTTTACCAAGATTACGCGTGTCAAACAAGCCAAGAAGGTGATTTAATTTTGGAAGCAATGGGTGATTAGAGTTTTGAATTAACTTAAAAAAGAACCTATCAGAAAGGAATTGTCTGCGCAAATTTAAAGGAGGCTCACCGCACTCAACCTGCATAGCATTGATGGGCGATGACTTCATGGCTCCAAGAATTATGCGTAAACATTTCGAATGAATTTTGTCTAACTTATCTAGAGCGGCTTTATTGCATACATTTAGAAGAAATGATCCATAGTGAAAGTGACTCCTAATTATAGCGTTGTACAGAAGTTTCTGAGTATATGGATGGGATCCCCACCAAACTCCCAAAAGAGAACGCAGAATATTAATGTTCTTTTCACATTTCTGGGCAGTTAATACAAAGTGGGAAGCACCCGCCATTCTTGAGTCTAATGTAATGCCCAAAAATTTTACCTTGTTTGACTGTTGGATTATATCCTGATCAATAAAAATTTCAACAGATGGAATGATTCTTTTTTTGGAAAAAACTACTACTGTACTTTTGGGAGCAGAAATTGATAGGCCGTGGTCAAGTAGCCAGTCGCCAAGATAGGATAAAGCTGTGTTAAGCCGGTTACTTGCCTCATCTGTAGACATAGATGAGACATAAAGGGCTAAATCATCAGCATATTGTAAAACTTCGCAGAAAGAATCCACGGATTGATCAAGATCATAGGTGTACATGCTGTAAAGTAGTGGGCTCAAGACAGAGCCCTGGGGTAAACCTTTCCAAACTGTCTTAGGAGGGAGGAGACCATTATAAGACTTTATAACAACAGACCTCTCCATTAACAAATTGCAGATAAAACGAACAAGCTTCTCAGGGATTCTCAGCTGAGTGAGCTTATTCCTGAGAACTGGAAGAACGACATTATCATAAGCCGACGCTATATCGAGAAAAACTCCAACTAGGGCTTTTTTTCCTTAAATGTTATTTGAATATCTGTTGTTAATATGCTAAGGCTGTCCATGGTACTCATGCCCTTTCTAAACCCATATTGGGATTTAGCAAGGATGGACCTATTTTCAACCAACCACTCAAGCCAACAACGCCAGTGTTTAATCATATGTTCCATTATTTTAGCCATAACAGACGATAACGCTATTGGTCTTCGACTGCCTGGATCTGACGGATCTTTACCAGGTTTTAAAATTGGGATGATTATTTGTGATTTCCATACTTCAGGTAATTCTCGAAAAATGAGTTAATAAGGGAGAGATAGATTTTCTTTGTTTTTTCAGAAGACTTGGTCATAAAAGAATACGGAATACCATCTATACCAGGAGAAGAGTCAGTCAGTCCGTTAAGTGCAAGAGACAATTCACTGAAAGTAAAGGGACTATCAAAGCAATTTTGAGAAGGAAGAGCAGATGGAGTCAAAGGGAAAGAAGATAAGGAAGGAACTGAAGGGGGAGCAAGTTTATCTGAAAAGGCCTCTATCCACGATGACGGATCATTGGATACAATGTTTTCAATGGCACAAGATCCTCTAAATCGTCTTATCTGCCTCCAGATAAGAGTAGAAGGAACAAAACTCAAAAATCGTGGTAAATATCCCGTTTCTAGTGATAATTAGAGCAGAAGGAGTTCTTGGAGATAAGTTCTCACAAAATCCAATCCATCCAAGCTTTTTCTTTTGGGAGACCAATCTTTTCAATTTTGCTGCAGATTTTTGATATCTAAAAATAATTATCTTGTGTCATAGAACCATAGTACAATTTTTCAGCTTCCCTCCGCTCCGCGACAGCTGTTGTGCACTCGGAATCCCACCACGGGGTAGAGATTTTAAAATCTCTAGTGGGCTTCTTGAGAGGTATGTGGGATCAGCACAGGAGATGATACTTTCTATAAATGTATTGTAAAGTAAAAGGGGGATATCGTCTACACTAGGCATAGATGAATCCAGTGTAAGGTCAAGAGCAGACGAATAAGCTGACCAATCAGCTCCAGAAAGTTTGTATTTTAAGGAAGGACAGGGATTACAAAAAGGGGAAATGCTATTTGAGTTTAAGAAAGATAGACATAACGATAGGAAAGTGATCACTACCATATGAGAGAGGAAGAATTTTCCATGAAATAAGAGAATACAGAGAAGACGAGCATAGAGATAGATCAACAGTACTCTTTGGGTTTTGGGAAGGGAGAACCCTGCGAGTGGGAGAGCCATCATTGAGCAAACATAGATTAGATTCATCAAATATATCTAAAAGGGAAAGACCATACAAATCTGAGTGACTGTGACCCCACACAGTGTTATGACCATTAAAATCACCCATGAGTACCACAGGAGAAGGAACAGAAGATAAGAGAAGGAGTAAATCAGGAATCAATTGAGAGTTAGGGTGAGGCATATAAACAGAAATAAAAGAGATATTCAGGGATCTGATACCAACGACGTTGATACCAGGGGGAAGGGAAGCGAGGAGAATTTGGGAAAAAGGAAGGGAGCGCTTTATTAACAAAGCGCTACCAGCATGTCCGTCAGCCCTGTCGTCCCGCAGACAGGAGTAGCCTGATATCCGAAAACGCGTTCCAGGCTTCAGCCATGTCTCCGAGACGGCAATGACTGACGGACAGAATTTTGAAATTAGACGGACCAGCTCATGCTTCTTTGCTCGCATACTCTGGCTGTTCCATTGGAGAACGACCACTGGATCCATACTGGCCAGATAAAGATACTAATTGTGTTAGTTTAGATGCTACGTTGGACGGTAGAGGGAGAGGGTTCATTAAAATAATGTTGATGATCAAAGTTATCAAAGTTTCTAACATATTATCATTTTGGGGCAAAGACCCTAAAGATTGGTTGAAGCCAAGAGCGCAACCATTAGCCATCGATGATGATGGGTCCGATACCATCTCACGGTGGGCGCTCTTATCATAAGACTTTCCTTGTGGAGCTCTTGGGCGAGGGGAGACATATACATTTTTGACGTATGAACGAGAGGATTGGGCTTGGGACTGAGATAAACCCGCAGAATAATTATTCTGCGAGGAATGGGAGGGGCTAGATTGGGAAAACATCTGGGAGACTTCAGAATATGAGCGTGACACTTTGGGAAATTGGTAAGCAGCTTTTTCATAAGAAATGTTATTTTGAGACATTACAGTTTTAATTGATTTTTGTCTGTCCTGTTCCGGACAACCTTTGCTTGTGGCAAAGTGTTGACCCGAGCAGTGCAGGCAAGAAGCACTTGCCTCTGGAATGTCACAGCTATCCCCAGTATGTTCCTGAGAACAACGGAAGCACCTGGGCTTCGACCTACACTGAACCTTTGTATGACCATACCTGCAACAGGTATGACATTGGATAGTGGGATATTGATACAATTCCACTGGAAGGGATGTGTAATATAGAAATACCTTGGTGGGGAGAAGCTGACCTTGGAAAGTTACAACAACAGTTTGGGTAGGCACCCATGTGATCTTGCCTTCTTCGACATTTTTCCTATTTAGGCGACGAGCTTTTATGACTATACCACAACCTGCAGGGAGAACAAGAGCATCAGCAAATTCATCCATCGACAGATCCGTGGGGACCTGTCGCACCAGACCCATTCTGGTAACATTGTACGTGGGGATAGTTGCCACATACTTACACATCGACAATATCGGAGACGTAATAAATTTATTTGCGTCTACCGCAGTAACAATTTCAACTGAAATTTTATTACGCCCTACTTTTTTAACGCCGTCAGCGCAAATGTTTGCTATTTTATGCGATGCTAGAAACTGACCAAACTTGATAGGTCTGATAATGGTGCCAGCTGAGAGTTCTGGTTCAGACTGGGAAACATGAACCACATACGGACCCTTGTCCAGGGGAGAATAGGCTTGAATAGCCCCGACAATGACAGATGGATGGGAGTATACAGTTTGTATGGAAGCGACAGCTAAATCAGGGGATGAAGTGGATTTCTTAGCCGAAGTTACATCCTCACATACTAGTCGGCGTTTTGATCCAGCTATCGAAATTACAGGATCGGGAGGATCCGGAGGGGCCGGAGGAAGCGGCGCCGGCGGGTCACAATCGGAAAACTCACCATAATCCATGCTTGAGGAAAACAACCCTCACACAAAGATATTTGGGAACAAAAAAAAAAAAAAAAAAAAAATTAAAATAACTGTTAGTTTTGTCCATGGAAGTAATAAGTACTACGCTGTACTACGTAGTACTTATTACTTCCATGGTTTTGTCTTACCAATACCTTGATTGGACAACAACTACATTTAGATTAATAACAATCTTCGGTACCCACCAGGGCGAGTAAACAACTATCATCAGTTAGTCACTAAAGACAAAAAAGATAGGGAATCGGGGGGCAGAGCCTCTGAGCTTGATTAAAAAACAACTACACTCTTGGAGTGTACGCACTGAACGCAGCCCAGTTGGAGCAAGGAACATCGGGCGATTATTTACAACACGTTTGCTCTTGGACGAATTATCACAATGGACGTAGTCATAAGACGTTGCCGCTCTTACATCTGTGTATCGTATAAGTGATCATATGTCTTTGTCCATCCCACGGAACCTAGCTACGAGTAAAAGAGAAAGTAGATATAAGTTTGGCAATGCCTTACTTCTTTGTAAATCGTGTCAGTTGAAGACCGGCTAGTCGGTCAAAACATTGCGGTGAAGTTTTTAAAAACAGCAAAAAATCGTATGACATTACAGTGTTTCATCAAAATACATTTAAAAAAGTGAAAATATGTCCTGTTCTGCTGTGTGTTGTTCATCAAGAACAATAAAAGAAGGAGTAAAAGACCCGGGATTGTCATTTCATTCGTAAGTCTTGGTCAATGTATTTGATCTTTTTACTTGCTAAAAGAGCCAGTTTTTTTAACCGGAAAAACTGTAGTAATTACATTTTATTAGTACTAAGTCGTTTATTCCTGAGTGATAATCATGAAAGTTAAGTGTAAAACCATTAATTATTGGAAAATAAAATGCATTGTTTTATGCATCTGTGCTAGTGATGTACTACGCCAACCAATTTAGCTTTATCCATAATATTTTAGTGTCCGTTTTTGATGTACACACAACACATGCTTTGCGTATGTGTTTGCTGCGGGACAAATGCTTGTATGATCTGCAAATATTTGTTCTGGGTCTGGGTGTTATGGTACCATGGTACTCGTAGTTAATGATACCCACGACAAGGGAATCCTAGTGTGGGATCATGACTACGTATGTGATGGTTGGGTTTTATGTTATGTGTGTATGTTAGTTTGTTTGTTTAGGTCTTGAATCTTGAAACTGAAATTTGAACCAGTTCCATTCACCCAACCGATTGGGCTGAAATTTTGCATTATCAAGTTCCGATGATAATACGTACATATAACAAATTAAAGAGTTGATATCTTATAACGCCTTTTTCATTAATTTCGCTATTACTCATCGATAGGTTAGCCAATGAAGTCACATCTCTAGTCACTCACACTAATACATATCTACAACTGCACACTGACAAAAAACGGACATTCTTTGAACCAAAATGCTCTGTCCATTGTGATAATTCGTCCAAGCGTTTGCTTGTGTATTGGCACAGACTAAGGAGAGTACGTTGCGTGCGTTGCGGGCAGGGCTTGGAGCAAGGAACAAAATGGAGCGGCAGTAACATTTATTTTGTATGAAAACTGCCCACCATTAGCTTGCCATTCAACCATTCATTTAATACTCTGTGACTTTTGATTGCCTTCATTCAAAGTTTTGTTTACTTTTTGTGTTTTCGTAAATTTTCACTATTTTATTAGCAAATACCTATATTTTTTACTACACAAGTTGGATTTCACAATGCCTGAGTGTAATATTGTGCATTGTGGTACAAGGCAACGCCAGTATCGACCTGGGCTGACTTTACACAAGTGCTTCAACAGTTTTCATTGAAATTGTAGTTTTGCTTCATTATTTTGTTCTAAATGTATGTTTCGTTAGTGAGCTTTAGAGTAAACATATGGACATTAGTGCCATTGTTGTGTAAAATATCATTATTTCATAGTAATTCATTTATTGCTTACAAGATTGTTTACAACTAGGAATCGGTCGGGCAAATAGCCGACCCAGTTCGACCCAAAAACCGAGCACGCCTTATTTATCAGAACAACCGCCCTGTGGGGCAGGGTGAAAGCATAAATCGCACAGATATTATCTGTTTGTCTGTGCTTATTCTTGTTCCTATCTGTGGTTCCTATCTTAGAAAAGCTGTGACGGCGGTGGTTTTTGTTGAGGTTAGTGATTTTATTTGGAATTATTTGTTTTTCTGATACTGAAATGTAAATTAAACAACTTTTAGTACGTCCAATAACTTAAAGCAATAGTCTTGAATGCTATTATGATTTTAAAACAGTGACATTCATTCATTTTCAGCGCATATAAAGGGACGCGTTAGTTGATACTTTCGTAGGAAAGTTTATTTCTCTTCAATCATTTCTAAACATCGTTATTAGAACCTAGAATCTAGGTTCGCGCCTTCCTAACACCCCAGACATTTATTTTATAATATTAATAAAACTACTGTGAAAGCTGAGCACAATATGGTTATCTATTTATAGCTGAAGTAACCTCTTTATTTTAGGCGGGAGAATGGTGTTAGGAAAAGGGCTGAGGCCCCTGCAAGTGCTCTCTGTTATTCTTCTCGTGAGGATCCTGTCTGTTTTCCTGGTGCAGACCTGGTATGTCCCTGATGAGTACTGGCAGACCTTGGAAGTGGCACACAAGAGTGCATTTGGATATGGTGCGGTGACTTGGGAGTGGCAGAAAGGCATCAGGAGTTACTTGTACCCTGGAGTGGTAGCAGCTCTTTATACTTTGCTGAAATTAATTGGACTGGATTACCCTGAGACGCTGGTGAGTTTATCTCATAGATATAGATAGGAATGCAAAATTGTTCCTAAAAAAACATCAATATAAGAACAGTGATTTTTAAAAAAGTGGAACATCTCAAGACGTCAATGTGTCTAAAAGATATATACATATATATTTTTTTAAATAATACATGGGCAACCCGCACTGTTAGGGCAGTAACACAGAAAATTCATTTTCCCAGAAATTAGATTTAGCTAGGTCGTATTTACGCCCCAGTAAACCCCTAAATTTGAAACTTTATCAAAAAACGGTAATGCTGTTTTTGAGAAGGTGATTACTAAAAAAATAACTATTAATATATTAAACAATTGAAATTCTATTTTAACTAGGAGTAGAACACGTACATCATAATTATGTAACACCCTAACAAGTAACACTATGCCCTAGGTGTTACACGTTAGGAATAAATTGCACTGATCACTAGCTGGCGAAAACTTACACGAGCAGATGTCCCCAAACAGGGCAGCTTAAATTTTAGCCAGATTAATTAATCACTACACGGATTACCTAATCAGGTAATTTACCAGTTTAAAGTTTACCCTGGCTAAGTCACCCAAACGCAGCCCTAGATTCAAAACAAGGCCTGTTTTTGTGAGGCCTAGTGCTAGTATCGTTATTCGCAAAGACTATATTCTTTCTTCTCAGACTATATGCTATATTATTTGCATGTTACTTACCAATATAAAAACCATTTCAGGTTATACTGCCTCGCATTCTCCAAGCCCTGCTCAGCACAGCCGCCGACTACAGCCTCTACAAATGGACCGGAAACCGCAAATGGGCGCTGTTCCTGATACTAACATCTTGGTTCTGGTTCTACACATCCGGACGGACCTTGCTGCAGACTTTAGAGACTGCTCTTGTGGCGATCGCACTGTCCGTGTTCCCGTTCAAAGGGGGAAAGTTAGGATATTACGAAGAAGGTTTGTTTTTCTATTACTACTTTTTAATCTTAGACAATTTTTGTAAACAAAGAAATGGCACTGTGTGTATAAGTATCATGTATGTGTATCTACAAATGTGATACACATACACAACACTTATACACACAGTGACATTTCTTTGTGTATTTCTTCATGTATGAGTATTATTTGTGTATCTACACATATGATACACATACATGACTCTTATAAACACAGTGACATTTCTTTGTTCACAAAAATTGTCTAAGAATAAAAATCAAGAGTATAGATTTATTTATTTATTCACACACTCATAAACTTACACCGCAGGCCAATACGTTGAGGTAGCCCACAGATAAACATAGAACAGGTAATAATAAAACTCGGGAAACATGCACAGACATTATGGTGGTAACCTTCGTAAATATGCCGTTAACCTCCGTAAATATAACATAGCACCCAACAGTCACATACGTAGTCGTGGATATTAGGAACTACGAGTACCATGGTACCATAACACCCAGATCCATGGCCGTTAACCTCCGTACATATAAATAATAAATAAATAAATGCTGGAAATTTCACACAACATTATCTAGCCCCAAGCTAAGCAGAGCTTGTGTTATGGGTACTAGCTTAATACAATACATTACATAGGTAGATATTTTTTTATTATACATAGAAAAATACCCACAACACCCTGAAAAATTATCTGTAGATCGTACAAATATTTGTTCAGAGGCGGGAATCGAACCCGCAACCTCCTACGACGCAGGCGAACCTTTGCCCGCCGCCCACAGAGGTCGTCAATATATGGCGGTAAACTTCGTAAATATGCCGTTAATCTCCATATATATGACGGTAAGCTTTGTAAATATGGCAAGTTTACAGATTAACATCTTGTATGTGTTGTGTATGTATGTATTTACAGAGAGCCCCAAGTGGATATGGCTGGCCGTTCTCAGCGTGTTTGTGCGACCAACGTCTTTGCCGCTGTGGTCCGTGCTGGGAGCTTACAACTTGCTGACAACTAACCAGGGACGGCTGAGGCTGCTTGTACGCACTTATGTGCCTATCGGGTATGTTCAATACATCAGAAACTGAAACACCTCTGGAAATACAAATAGTTCATTCACCATCAAGGAAACTGTTATGTCCTAGAACCAATAATTCAAAAGGCCTGTCCGGGGCTATGAGGTCCAATTCACTAAATTATTTTAAAACTACACTGAAAGTTAACCGAGTCGAGACTGAATTATGAGTTGACAGAAAGTTGGTATTCTGCTCCCACATAAATAACAATTTAGTCTACTTTCAATTCACGGTGACTAACATTAGAGTAGGATAGTTATATACATAATTGCAAAGAGTAAAGAGAGACTCCATCTACAATGCTAAAATTTTCGAAAAAACTTTGAATCGTTCAAGTTTCGGTCACATTTCGATATAATCACATTACAGTGTTGTATTTTATGTTTAGAGAATACAATTTCTGACATTTAAGACATCGAAACATGATCCAAACTCTATTTTAACTATTTTTAAGTTAGAGGATTGGGCCTCTGATTCTGAGTTTTGACAAGCAATTGACACGTACGTATGGTGTAGGTAGTGTAACACGGATTTTTGTATGGCAAATGAGGTTCACAGAGTGTACGGTAGGGGCGTTCATCGGTGTCGCCATACAAAATCCTTGCTGCACCATACGTCCGTGTCAATTGTTGTGCTAATAACTTAGAATCAGCTCTCCGGGCCATGACGGTGACAACACTGCCTAAACATATTCAAGGAGGGGCGCTAAAAAAACACGCCTACTTATCATGTTTACTTAAACTGGGACGGGACGGAGGACGGCCCATCTTATAACGGTTCCTTTAAAAAGCAATGCAACATTTTTGTCTTAAAACATAGTTAATCATATAAATGTAATATGTACTTGTAGCGCAGACTCTTTCCCGTAACTAGGCCGCCAATCGCCCCTTTTCACGTGGCGAGTGGCGGCTGCTAGTCCACCACCAATGTAATATATATTATTATATTGTTCACAGTCTCATCACAGGCGCAGCGCTAGTGGCTTTGGACTCTTATTTCTACGGGCGACTTATTGTCACTCCGTGGGAATTCGTCAAGTTTAATGTGCTACACGACATCGCTTCTTTCTATGGAACCCATCCGTGGTAAGTTTGCATAACACAAGTAAATATCACGCACAGAGGCCCAATTCTCTAAGTTATTTTAAAACTACACTGAAAGTTGACCGAATCGAGACTGAATTGTAAATTGCCTGAAAGTTTAATTTCTAGTCCCTCATAAATAACAATTTAGTCTACTTTCAATTCATGGTGACCACCATTAGAGTAGGATAGTTATATATATCATTGGAAAGAGTAAAGAGAGACTCCATCTACTTATGCTAAAATTAATGAAAAAACTTTAAATCGTTCAAGTTTCAGTCACATTTCGATATAATCACATTATAGTGTTGTATTTTATGTCAGGAGAATACCATTTCTGACACAAGATCGAAACATGATCCGAACTCTATTTTAACTATTTTTTAGTTTGTGAATTGGGCCTCTGGTTTGTGAGAAATACACAAATACCTGGAAATGCCCCATCTAGAAGGAAGTTAGCAGGTACTGCATAAAATACAAGGAAAGACTCTGACAAACACCTCCAGTCAACACAGAAAACATCTGACTATGGCTAAACAGCAGATAGCAGATAAAAAAAAAAGTAGATATCATTATAAGTAATTTAAATACATACGGAAAACATACGGACATACGGAACCAAGTGCTCCCAGTGTTCCTACAGTGAATAAATGATATGAATATGAATGAATGAATATTCAAAGTTCCTGCCGAGTCTTTGAGATCGTTACAGTTTGCGGAAAGAGAATAGGCGTAGCGAATAATGGAACTAATATTTGCAGATGTGGCAACTCAACCCAGCCGTCTAAGATTTCTTATTTACTAGCATATGCTCGCGCCTCCGCCTGCGTGGAACCTCTATTATAAATTATAGCCTATATGTTATTCTGATGTATAAGCTATAATACTGTAATGTTTTATCAAAATCCGTTCAGTAGTTTTTGCGTGAAAGAGTAACAAACAGCCATCCGTCCATCAATCCTCACAAACTTTTACATTTATACTATTACTAGTTGCGCCCCGCGGTTTCACCCGCGTGAATAATGATGAAAATTGATGATGATGATGAAAAGTAGCCTATGTGTTAATCCAGGGCGTAAAGTATCTCCATTCCAAATTTCACTCAAATCCATTTAGTAGTTTTTACGTGAAAGAGTAACAAACATCCATCCATACTCACAAACTTTCGCGTTTATAATATTAGTAGGATAGGATATAGTAGGAAGGATTAGTAGGATACGATTATTGTACTTTTTAATTTTACTAAAAATCCCCGAAGGGAAATGTGGAGCATCCAAGGGGTTCTACACTGTGGTTCGCACAATCGCAAAATAAATCGCAATCGGAAATATAGACCCGACCAGTGATGAGTTCATCACCGCCATTGCTCTCCCACGACTATTTTGACTCGCTTTCTTTCAGTAACACACTACTAAATGAGCCAGCTGACAGTACAAATCTTATACCAACGAAAATTTACCAAGTCTGCTAGTCGAGCTACAATGACGAGACAGTGTTGCAACAACACAAAATAGATAATAAAGTAATGCCACACACACTCCCCGCCTATTCTCTTTCCACATAGACTAATATCTATACATCTGACTATGATAGTTCCAAAGTCACTGTGAATTATTATTAATTTAAAAAAAAATGTAATGAAACGACCTATGCGGCGCGGCGGGCGAAGGTTCGCCTGCGACGCAGGAGGTTGCGGGCTCGATTCCCGCCTCTGAACAAATATTTGTACGATCTGCAGATAATTGTTCAGGGTGTTCTGGGTATTTTTCTATGTATAATAAAAAATATCTTTCTATGTAATGTATTGTATTAGGTATATCAGTTATGTACCTGATATAGCTAATACCCATATTATATATATAGTTGTGGTTATGATTATAGTACCCATAATAAAAAAAAATAAAAAAATTAAAAATGTTTATTTAAAATTAGAAATGTTTTTGTTAACAAAAGCTCTGCTTAGCTTGGCGCAAGATAATATTGTGTGAAATGTCGAGCATTTATTTATTTGACCTCCTTGGCGCGGCGAGTGAGTAGCCGGCTGACACGCGAGAGTTGCTGGTTCAATTCCCGTTGAGAATGTTCTGCAAATATTAATTCGGGGTCTAGCATGGTACTCGTTGCTCCTGATACCCACGGCATAGGGAATCCTAATGTGGGGTCAGGACTATGTATGTGATTGTTGGGTGTTACAACAAGCGTAGCGTGTGCTGTCTTGCATATTTTTGCTGATGTTTATTTACTTTTGACTACCTTCCTAAGGTTTTTAAGTTCTCATTTTTTTAAGTTATCAGCAACTCCTTGCTCCGAAGCACCACACAGGCGCTTCTCACCTAGTGGTAAGACGGATCATTTATGTAAGCCAAGCCGTGTTTGTTGCCTGATTCTTCTAGGCTTGGTTTGGTTGGAACAGGAGTAATTTTAGTTTGTAAGACGATTCAAAATGACCCTTGTGATTTCAATGAATAAAGTTCTTTTGACTAATTCTAATTCTAAGTGGGGGTGTTGGGACCTGCACTGACGTCCCGCTGTGAGGTGTATTGTGCATTGTCCCCCTGTGCTAACCCTACCCCAGCCAGCCCAGCTCCTTAAAGTAACGGAGCAGGACTTTGGGTTGGTGGCAACACCGTGTTAAGTGTGTCCGAAGGCGTCAATGATGGAGAGCAGGATAGAAGTAGCTCCTGCAAACCCGTCTTGGCCCTGGTCTCTTTTCTAGCCGCACAATGCAGGATCACATGCTCCACCGGTGCAGTTCTTTTGACTTTGACTTATAGAATTGAAACTTTTGTGGTTGGGAATCATTTTAAATTGAAAAAAACGAACTTAGGTCCGTATTCTAGAACTAAACTCAAACTAAATCGAGACTCAAGCATAGATTTTTTGACAGATTTCAATGAAAAACTGTCTCCAAATCTATGCTTGAGTCTTGATTCACGCTTGAGCATAGTTCTGGAATACGAGCCTTAATCTCGAAACGTCAGCAAAAGTGACGGAAAACAGTGGTAATTAGCCGTTTTTTCAATTTACTTTGACTTATGTTATTTTGTTTGTTTTAGGCACTGGTACATGACACAGGGTTTGCCTGCCGTGCTCGGAATCACCCTCGTGCCGGTGGTGTGGTCGATCGGCAACATCCTGCGACGTCCCAAGGAGAACGTGACCGGCTCTGTTCTGTTGGTGGCCGCTGCTTTACATGTTGCTCTGTACAGGTATCATACAGTTTTTTTTATATACTAACAAGTTAAAACTTATTGTTATTCATCATCTTCCTCCTAATGTCATAGACCTGAGGCCCAATTCACTGACTAAAAAATAGTTAAAATAGAGTTCGGATCATGTTTCGATCTTGTGTCGATGTCTTAAATGTCAGAAATGGTATTCTCTTGACATAAAATACAACACTGTAATGTGATTATATCGAAATGTGACCGAAACTTGAACGATTCAAAGTTTTTTCGTTAATTTTAGCATTAGTAGATGGAGTCTCTCTTTACTCTTTCCAATTATATATATAACTATCCTACTCTAATGGTGGTCACCATGAATTGAAATTAGACTAAATTGTTATTTATGAGGGACTAGAAATTCAACTTTCAGTCAATTTACAATTCAGTCTCGATTCGGTCAACTTTCAGTGTAGTTTTAAAATAACTTAAAGAATTGGGCCTCTAGTGTGTGATCATAGTCTCTTAATGTAGTTTTAATAAGTTTATAGAATTTTTATTTCTCAAAAAAGACAATAAGTCACTTACATGAGAACAATATAATAAGTAAAAATTACAGAAGTCGTTCTAGTAGGTAGCTATAGTTTAGGTACCCATCTAACACATCTACTTTTCTAAAAGTGTATGATCCTGGATTATATGCTGACCAAGTTTGGATTTAAATGTGTTAAATGAGTTTACATTTTTTATTTCTGAGGGTAGATTGTTATATAGCTTTGCGCCTTCACAAATAATCATTTTTTTGCCAAAGTTCGTTCGGGTCCTGGGTAATAATAATATTAATGATAATAATCTTTGTTTGTGTGTCTCTTGTATTTTATTCTTGTCATTCATCTGATCCTACTTTGATATAACTTTTCAAAATCGGCTTCCAAATAGAATTTAAATATAAAATATGCTATAACGCGTCTATCGTCGCTAGACGCTACTTTAAACATCGTCTTTTGTTCCGTTAGGCTTGAATTTCGTGAAACACAGAAACTAAAAGAGACATTAAAAAAACGTAAAATGATATTGTACTTATTATTGTTTTTATTTTTTCGTCTCCTTGACATTTATTTTTTAATTGATTTTCTGAAAAACCCAAAAATTTCTTAAAATTGTTAATAATTATTATTTTAATGACAATGTTGTACTTACCTACTTATGGGAAATAAATTATTTGTATGTATATGTATAACGTACCAAATATCAAGTTTCTTGTTTTGGAGATCTAAGAATGAGTCCGAATGAGATTTCGATTTTGATGAAAGTTTTTGTCAAAAGTCACATCTTCGTTTCAGCTTTATCCCACACAAGGAGTTCAGATTCGTACTTCCATTGTTGCCGATATTCCTCTATCTGGCACAAGATGTGCTCGCGCCTTGGAGCAGGAAAGCTACCACGTGAGTAGATTTCGCTTACATTTTGACGACCTCTGTGGCGTGGCGGCCGCGTACCTAGCTGAGATGCTAGAGGTTGCGTGTTCGATTCTCGCCGCGGGATAAATGTTTGTATGATGTGCAATTATTTGTTCCGGTGTTATGGTACCATGCTACTCGTATGTGACTGTTGGGTGTTATGTTATGTTATTTGTTGAGGAAACGCTTTTGGAATTTTGCTTGTATTTGTAAACTTGAATCGAAGAAGGCATTTTTTTTAATATCTCTTAAAATATAGCAAACTTTACAAAATATCTAATCAATCTAATCATTCGTAAGTGTCAAGTGTTGTCTAATAATTTGCATAATATTGAAATTAAATTAAAATAGACGAAAATTAGGGATAGCTTAGTATGGTTACTTAGGGTTTTTTTACAGAATAAAGCTGTACCTATTTACATTCACAACAAACTATGTAATTCATCATTATCATCAGCCTCTAGAAGTCCAAAGCTGGACATAAGCCTGTAATTACAATATACAATAAAAGTATCATTCAAATCTAAAATAAAAAGTTAAGTTGTACTTATGTTTTATGAAGGGAGTCGACTGTCGGCCGCCGCGCCGGGAATTTTTTCATTATATATATATTTTTTTAAAATTAAAAATAAGTAATTTATTATTCACTATCGATGCATCTTATTATTTCAAATGTTGTACTTTTGGCAATTTTGCTTAGGTTCGTATTCCAGATCTAAACTCAAACAGAGAAATCCTTTTGTTGTCAGTTTTTAATGAAAAACCTATTCTACAGTCTCGATTCATTTTAAGTTTACCTCTGAAACTAAATATTTTTTCTAGATGGCAACTTTACCTGGTAGCGGGTTCGATTCTCCTGGGCAACGCAATCCCGGCTGCGTATTTCGGCACAATTCATCAAAGTGGCACCCTGAAGGTCATGCCATTGCTACGAGACGCACTGCCCAACAACAGATCCTCAGTCGCATTCCTGATGCCCTGCCATTCCACACCTTTGTACAGGTAACATTATGGTACAGTTTTACCCAAAATATAAGTCGCCCCGATGTACCTGCGCCGTAGACCAATTTCTATAGCGCGGGAACCTTCTACCTATAGCAATCGCGCGCTAAAAAATCTTGCGCTGTTATTGGTTACAACTCGGTCACAATATCTGTGCACCTCGCTGGAATGCGGGGCCTCTCCCGCTTCCCCTGTCACCTCTCTCTCTCATCAATAATAAATTGATTTGAAAAGGTTAGTAATTTTTTTTTACCTCTACATTTCTCGAAAAAACTTTTTTTCACACCGTACCCAGACCGCCGATATGACGTCACGAGGTCAGGTGCATAGATATTGTGACCGGGTTGTAATCGATTTCGAGGTAAAATCGCACCTGCCTGTGGGCCATCTTGTTCATCAGGCGACTCTGTCTAACAGTGTACGAATCATGCTAGCGGGACAGAGCTATACTATAAGTTCGGCTACTGTCGGATATCAGTCTGCGCTTTTCTGCGCAAACGAAAACAGCCGATCGGACTTATTTTCTGGGTAAAACTGTACTGCTACTTCGTGTCGAGCGTGATGGCAGCAGTATCCACCTGAGTATTCAATACTGCACTCACCAATCCATCTGCCAAGGGTAGAGTATGGCAAATCAACCCTGTGCATTCTATGGAGGAGGCCTCGATAGGCTGCTAATGGTGGTGATGACTTCGTGTCATTACCAAATGACAATGGGGATCATTTCCTCCTCGACGACCTCTGTGGCGCGACGGGCGAAGGTTCGCCTGCGACACAGGAGGCTGCGGGTTCGATTCCCGCCTCTGAAAAATATTTGTACGATCTGCAGATAATTGTTCAGGGTCTTCTGGGTATTTTTCTATGTATAATAAAAAATATCTATGTATATAATGTATTGTATTAAGTATATCAGTTATCTAGTACCCATACCACAAGCTCTGCTTAGCTTGGGGCTAGATAATGTTGTGTGAAATGTCCAGCATTTATTTATTTTGGCAGTCTTAGCGCTATCTAAATCTTATGAAAAATGAATATAGTTCCTCTATCTATCTCTTGACCTAAATCTTCGAGCACCACGGAAGGGAGTAGCCATTCGCAGCGTTCCCCTCTGTCAAACTAAAAGCGAAATTAGGCAATGCGTTCAATAAAACTAGTTGTTATTCTGTGCAAGGGTTGTTAGTGTGAGTGTCGTCAATTACAGTGTTGTATTTGGATGTATATATGCGGAATTGCGCTTGTGTGCACATTTCCCCCCGCAAAAAATTACAGAACTATTTGAATGGTGATATATCGATAAGGCTACTCCCTTCCGGTCCGCGCGGAAGTCCGTGTTGCTCGAAGACCTAAATTTTCCTCCTTTCAAGTTTCAAAAGATTTGGACAGCGCTAAGGCTGCCAAAATGATCTCCATTGTTGCGTTCCCCATTGCCATTGGTACACTACTGCAATTGAAGGTTACTACTGTAATTAGTAACCTTCAATTGCAGGTTCATTCTTCATTTTAGGTTGCTACTGTAATTGAATGTTAGGTAAGGTAGCCCTGAAAAGGGTCTAGTGGTCAATGGTGAAAGAGCAAGTGTTTTGGCATGTTATGTCTCATCAGTCTCACTGTCAACCAACACGCACTAATTATAAAATTATCTTTAGACCATATTTTGTATATTTCCAGCCACCTCCATTCGAATGTAACCGCGCGCTATCTCTCCTGCGACCCATTCGACCACCCTGGGGCAACATCCGAGGCCGAGGCTTTCTTCAACAACCCTTTACGATGGTGGAAGACGGAGTACTCCACCAGGCAGACGCCCACCTTAGTCGTGCTGTTCGATAAGCTGAAGGGGAGGGTGGAGAATATTCTGTCAGGGTATTCGTTGCTGCATGAGATTCCTCACACACAGGTAAGTTATTGTAACACCAGTGCCCGGTACCCTGAGATAAATCTCGTCTACATCGCCCTTACATACGAGTAAAAACGTCATCATGTGCACGGGTTTTTCTGAGAATCATCAGAATTAGCCTTGAAAAACCGGCATTAGTCATTACTTACTCGAAATCAAATCAATCATTTATTTGCAAGAATACTTATTTTAAAATGTCAGGTCTTATAACTAATTTAGTCACTGTATTCAGCCTGCACGCAGGCGTGCAAAATTGTTTGTGAGTCATATTATTATACTTAGGTACTATTAAAATTATTTACTTTACAATTTAAACTTCCAAATATTCCTTTACATTATAAAAACATTTCTCCAGTAACCATCTACTTAACTTTTTCCTAAAGATATCTCCATTCAACTCTTTTATGTCTCCTGGTAATTTATTATAAATGGTGATGCACATATTATAAACATTTCTCTTATAAATATCCTTATGGGATTGGGGTTTGTAAAGCAAATTCTCAAATCGAATCCTTTTTTGCCTAGCAATCACTTCGCTACATTTTTTAAAATAGGTTGGATGTGTTTTTACAAAAAGACAAATTTCCCTTACATACATACAGGCGAGAGGTAGAATCTTACAGTTCCTGAAGAGAGGCTTGCAACTATCAAGGAACCAAGCCTTATTGATCACTCTGAGGCATCTTTTTTGAATTTTAAATACCCTCTCAACATCTACTGAAAGACAGTATAAGGTTACTGTAATCTAAGTACATACCTTGACATTATATTAATTTTATTTTTGAAACTTATAGGTTGAACTAGGTACTATTCGTATACCTACACGTAATACTCGTACACCTTTATTATAGTTTTTTTAGGGTCCCGTACCCAAAGGGTAAAACGGACCCTATTACTAAAGGCTCCGCTGACCGTCCGTCTGTCACCAGGCCTGCCGTCTCTCATGAACCGTGATAGTTAGACAGTTGAAATTTTCACAGATGATGTATTTCTGTTGCCGCTATAACAACAAATACCTAATCAAAAAAAATATATTGAAGGTGGCTCCCATACAAAAAACGTGATTTTTTTGCCGTTTTTATAGATAATGGTACGGAATGCTTCGTGCACGAGTTCGACTCGCACTTGGCCGTTTTTTGTTGTTGTTTAATTTGACATGTTTATCGGCTTTATGATTAAATTGTACTGTATTGTATTGTACAGAGTCCGATCGAACTCACTACGATTCTTCGAAACATCGGCACGCCATTTTTTGCAAATGACCCGATGGGGCCCAAAACACATGCGCCTAGAAGTCTATACGAACCCCTTTCCCCCAACCTCAAAAAAGTGAGCCTCTAGGAACCTCTACGAGCTAGTCTAAGGATTAAAACTTTTTTTTACAGTTTCCTGAAGGCGAAGTCGGGAAGAATGTTCTAGTGTACAAGAAAACGGAAAGTCAGCCGAGACCAGCACCGCCCTCTTATGAAACCGTCTGACTTTAATACAACCCAACGCACCGGTAACCTTTCATCGTATTAGTAGATGTAACCAAGTTAGTTATCGGTAGAACAGCCTCTGTCAATCGAACTGAAAAGACAAACCCGAACTCAACTGTGAGAGCGATTTTGTGCGCTCAAATATTAAAATGGATACAGAATAACTTTTCATTTTAAAAACCGACTTCCGCCATTGTATTCGACTAAATATTTGGATGAAAAAAAAATTATGAAAGAACCATAGTGGTGATAGGGTTATGATACTTTCTGAATGCAAATGCTTGGTTTGTTGCTGAAAATATCAAAATCACCAATATGTATGCCTACAATATTTGAGGAGTTCCCTCAATTCCTCATGGATTCCATCATCAGAACTGGATTCTGAAAAAAATGGGACCAATCTGGAAGTATATCTAATCAAATAAAAAAAGAATTGTCCAAATCGGTTCATAAACGCCGGAGATATGAGGTACCAAACATAAAAAAAACAACCGAATTGAGAACCTCCTCCTTATTGTGAAGTCGGTTAAAAATGAAAATTTTGGTGCACTCAAGCTTGCTCTCAGAATTGAATTCGACTAGATATGTGGCTTGAAGTAGATAGAAAGTTTTACAGTATGTAGAATTCACATCTTTGTGTTGAAATTGGATTTCATTCTCTCGTTTGTGTTTTCATTCGAGTTATCATCAACAACTCGAAAACTCAAAACAAATGTTAAGATAAATTTATCTTATCTTAAAACAAATGTTGAATTGAGTCCGAGACGTGGGAATAAATAAAAACAGAATGGTTTCGAAGACAGTATGGCACTTTCAATGCCTATGCAATTTCAATTAAATATGAAAGGTTGTCCGTCGCGTTTTGGGTAAGATCGACACATACTTTTTGACAACACGATTCAAAACTGATTATGTACTTCTTTATATACGTATGTATATGCGTCCGTCATGAGATAAATACAGGGGGAGTATTGTCTAACGAACTGCAGGTCTAAAAAGGCCATTTTATATGAATCATAATACGATTCATATAAAGGTATTGCTAAGGATCTGCTGAGAATTCCGAAAATGTATTGCTCAATGTGACAAATTCATCTGGTAGCAATTCATTTTCCGAATTCTCAGCAGATCCTTAGCAATTCCTTTATATGAATCGTCGTATTATGATTCATATAAAGTGGTTTTTTTAGACCTGGTAATCGCTTTCAATTACAATTTCGCATTACATTGCGCCGCATGCTTTAGTTGACTGTCACAAGCAGAAATATTCAAAACACAAAGCGCAATGTACTGTAAAATCGGAATCGAAAGCGATTTCCAGATCGTTAGCTTATAAAGGGGATGTACGCACGATGAATCTTGTTCGCCCTTCATTTAGCTAAACAAGCGTCAATATATTTTTAGGAACTATTGCGATGACACTCGTTTAACTGCTGCGCGGGCAAGATCCATTACTTCACTTAGAACCCTTTAAAATTACATTTATATAATATGTTTTTGGTTGGTATATTGTAAGTTAACTATACTATAGAAATACATAATATTTTCTTATAAAATATTGAAATTGAATTACATAACAATTGTACAAACTAAATAATTTTAGAAAAATATTTGCTTGACTGACTTTTAGTCTTTTTGCTCGTAACCTTGGTATTTGGGTTGCTAGCTCCCAAATACGATGTCCCATAAGTTGCCCAAATTCCCTAATTTTGGGGAAATGGTCACGTTGTTGTAAGTTAATGCAGTAGTTGTAATTTCTTACCGATTTTGGTAATTGTGCCTCGAATTAATTTAATGATTGTTTTATTCATAAGTAATCTAATTATTAGATATTCTGTAATTCTGATTGACTTTGTAGGTCATTTTGCCTAGTAAATATTTGTTTGGGTTAAGATATTTCAGAAAACAAACTTCTAATTAAAAAATATACAACACTTGAACAATTGGAAATATTGCGTATGTTTATCACAAATTGATTTCTATTGAAATTCATAATTATATACTATGCAATAATTACTTATAGTTTGAAATTGGTTTCATTACATACATAGATTTTAAATACAATAATAGATACGTGATGATATCCTGTTAGAGTTTATTGATTGTATTCGAATAATACAACAATATTACAATTATATTAATAACTGAATTATTCATACAAAAAGTGTAGTAATACTGAGCTGTGTTTTGTGTGTCCAATGTTTGTACCCACCATTAAAGCATCGCATCCATGACTCACACAGAGGTGCTATTTTTTAAAGTCATTGGTAGACTAAACGTCTGTAAAATTACCGTTTATCCCACGATTTCCAAATTTCTACACATTTGAAACTCATTGATGACTAAAATTCTTATATCTATATATCAATACAAGTGCCTCTTCCAGTTCATCTCCTGCAAAACGGTGATTTGCGGCTTTTTTGATGATATTTAGTCAGTGACATACAAAAAATCGCACCCCATGTTTTGAGTACAAATTAATGATATCTATTTAATTGACTGCCAAAGTAATTAAGAGTAATAATGTAATATTGTCCTAATTAATAAATATATCTGTCTATTGGTCTACACTTGCCAATTTGTAATAATTATAATGATAATTATCATGATAATAATAATGATAATTATCATGATAATAATGAATTTGTTATAACCTGCTACCACCGACAACAATAGCCATCTTCAAGTAACGACAGACTGTTTTAATTGAACCATTTCATGCATTATTAGAACCTACTTTAAAAATATTTATCAATTAATTGAAATCTAATCGCTTACTTGAAGCTGGTGTTGGTTTTAAAATGTAATTCATCACCATCATCATCATCATTCGCAGCCTGTAATCACCCTTTGCCTTATATACTTGACAGCTCTCATTTTGGGAGCTGATTCTAACTATTTTGCACACAATTGACACGGACGTCTCGTGTAGTGTAGTGTGGATTTTTGTATGGAGACACCGATGAGCGCCCCTAGCGTACACTCTGTGAACCTCATTTTCCATACAAAAATCCGTGTTACACTACACCATACGTCCGTGCCAATTGCTTGTTAAAACGTAGAATCAGCTCTCAGGTCTTTTTTTGTCGCGGGAAAATTTAATTAATTTGTATTATCTATTATTATTTCTAAGTTATAATCCTTTTTTTTCGATACTATTTGGCAAGCAAACAAGCATACGGCCCACAAGATGGAAAGCAGTTACCGTAGCCTATGGACGCCTGCAACGCCAAAGGCATCACACGCGCACTGCCCGACCCTGAGACATAAAGATGAAAAGTCTCATGTGCCTGTAATTTCACAAACACCCGTACCCTTCAAACTGAAACACAGCAATGAAAGCACTACTGCTTGGCGGCAGGAATAGTACTTCCCCGGACGAACTCTTTCACAAGAAGTTCTACTAACAAAATCTATCTATCTATCTACAAAATATATGCAGTAGTGTGTGCGGATGAATAGATCCCTCCATCTCTGTCCATCTCGTAGAGGTCGTAAAAGGAGATTTTACCAGGGTATGGGCAGCATCATCCACCTCAGTTAATACTGCGATCACCAAAATCTCCCCATTGCATTCTATAGAGGTTTCTGTCGGCTGATGATGATGATTGGGTATATGATATAAATGCAATAATATTTACGGCCGTATTCAAGAATGCTACTTGGCTAAAGCTTGCTGCTTAAAATGTGCTAGGAGAGAAAGAATTAAGTGCATCACACACGTAGCAGATGTGGTAATATTTTATATGCGTATAAAAACTTATCGCATCTGAAGGTACACACGTAGCAGATACGATAATATACGAAAATGATACATTCACGCGAAACCTTCAAACTGTCTATACTTGTTTCTTGGTGCGGATTGTATACACAGATATCATCTGTCCATCTTTTGATATGTCGGTGCCTACAGATGCTTGACGGTAAAATATAAGGGATCTGCTACGTGTGTGTTGCTCCTGTTGAGTTTAGTATAGAGAGCGATATGGACAGATACGCACTCAGATACAGATATCTTACCGTATCTGCTACGTGTGTGACACACTTAACACTTGCTAAGTACCGTTCCGGAATACGACGTTTAGATTTGATTATTAGTTTTTATATTACAATTTTCTTAATGTAGTAATTATTTTTGAACTCGTCGCTCAAATATTGTAAAGACAAGTATTCTTAAGATCTCTTCGTCTAAGAATATTGTATGATTTTAAAAGTAAACTTAGTGAATTGTACATCTGTAAAAGTATATTGTACGTGTCGAACATAAAATGACGCTAATTCTTACACGAAGATAGAAGGTAGTTTCGACGCGAGCCGAAAGTGAGTGTAGAAAGCTTCATTCCTACTGTAAGAACTACACTACTCTAATACACCGAACTACGAAATTTCGTGTTTCGTTTCGTGCGATCGGTACTCTAATCAAGCGAAAACCGAAACTTCGGCACGAAGTTCGTAGTTTGAGAGCTCGAGCGTCGCGCACCCTCTCTCTCTCTCTCTCGTCTCTGTTCGCCGCACGACAGCGGCCGATCCGAAAGTAAACAAGAGTAAATACAAGTTACGTTTTGCGGTCGTTCTTCGTTCGGAGCCGCAACTGCGGGTGTATAGAACAAGAGTAGACCTCCAGCACCCAATTTATGTTCGATACGAACGATAGTTCTATGACACCGCCCGTGCCGGCCTTAGAGTGTTCAATCTCTGGTTCCGAAACGAACGCACGACTTGGCCAGTATATTTTATTCTGCCAAACAATATGGAGCAAACTTACAAAAAAATACAAAACAGTTATGATATGAAAATCCCTTGAAATCCTCTACAACATTTCATAATCGCCTGAAAGTGTTTCAATTGCTTTCAAAAAGGTCGGTTTTTCGATTTCGGTGATTGTGTATGATATTATGGAACTTTTTACACAAGTTAGTACAAAGAGGGTATTTAATTCGCGGGCCCAATAATATAGTTCCCAACGATCCTAGCAATGGCTGATCTCTGTTGATCCGATGCAATCATTTTTATTATTAAATTTAAAAAAATATTCACCAACTAAAGTGCTGTTTATCTGAGTACAAATGGCTTTATGGCTTAGTATAATATGATATAGATTATAGATGCTTCAGAAAAAAATTACCTACATTTTTTTACATTTCACGTTTTGTGATCATTTTGACTAAGAAATAATCTTATTTCTGTCCATTCCAAGACAAGCCCCCCAATCACAATAAATAAATAAATAAATAAAAAATAATAATAATAATAGCAAATGGCAAGGGGTAAGAACAATGGGGATAATTTTGGCAGCCTTAGCACGAACTTAATCTTTTGAAACTTGAAAGGATTAATAGTTAGGTCAAGAAGTTCCCCTAATCAAGTTTCGTAAGATTTAGATAGCGCTAAAGCTGCCAAAATTATCCCCATTGTGCGTTCCCCATTGTCATTTGCTTTTGTAATTGGAAGGCAGGTTGTAATGACAAAAACTTGAAATTCAATGGGAATGGTGAAGCATACTGACAACATGGATAAATTCAAATCAGCCATTAGCCGGCGTGTTATCAAGAGATGCGTATTTTTCTTATTCGGACGACTGGCTTAACTTATATTCGTTTTAGCTGTGATGGGTATATTACAAAATGTATTGATCTAAAGGCCTATTACGAGTTTTGCATTGCAAAGATCACTTTGCGAGTCGCGATGTTTTACCGCGACATACATAGTAACTATTCATCATTATGTGCCGCGCAGTCGATAGCAACAGCACAGATTCATAAATTGTTAATGGGTACGTAAGTCACGTAGGCCTTCGGATCTGAAAAATTATCAAACTAATAGTGGTGTCTCGCAGTCACTAATATCACTTTATCATCGTGAAAAGATCATAGCTATAGACTACTCACAGCGCTTGAGTCTTTTAATCGTTGCCCATCGTAGCTTTAGAACAATTTTGAGCAAAAGTCTCACTGTTAAGCTAAATAGTTATAGAAAAGTTGTTTTTGCTTGTGTAAATCGAACAGAATGTCTTTTATAGGTCGAGTGTGGGTTTTTTAAATAAAGATTTTATTTTTAAAAGTATTTTTAACTGCTTTTTTGCCCTTGCATTTTTTATATTTTAGTCTATCTGAAGCTCAAAGCAACAAAAAAATCTAGTTCAGAAGATATCACACATACTACTGTCGAAGGTATGTTTCTGTACCTACCCTGCGAAAGGAGTATGTATGTAATTAGTAAATGTTTATTTAGGCTAAAAGACAACATAACACCAATATCTGTTATCTGTTTTACATAACACAATATGTTAAACAGATAACATTGCAGATCCAGTGTTTGTACTGCGTATAGTACTGTTAAAAAAGGGGCGTGCTCAGCATAATTATATAGTACACTTACAGCGCTGATGTTCAGCACAGACCTCAGGTGACGCACGGACTAAGCACGAGTAAAATAATGCTATAGTACACTACAGCGCTGATGTTCAGCACAGACCTCAGGTGACGCACGGACTAAGCACGAGTAAAATAATGCTATAGTACACTACAGCGCTGATGTTCAGCACAGACCTCAGGTGACGCACGGACTAAGCACGAGTAAAATAATGCTATAGTACACTACAGCGCTGATGTTCAGCACAGACCTCAGGTGACGCACGGACTAATCACGAGTAAAATAATGCTATAGTACACTACAGCGCTGATGTTCAGCACAGACCTCAGGTGACGCACGGACTAAGCACGAGTAAAATAATGCTATAGTACACTACATCGCTGATGTTCAGCACAGACCTCAGGTGACGCACGGACTAAGCACGAGTAAAATAATGCTATAGTACACTACAGCGCTGATGTTCAGCACAGACCTCAGGTGACGCACGGACTAATCACGAGTAAAATAATGCTATAGTACACTACAGCGCTGATGTTCAGCACAGACCTCAGGTGACGCACGGACTAAGCACGAGTAAAATAATGCTATAGTACACTACAGCGCTGATGTTCAGCACAGACCTCAGGTGACGCACGGACTAAGCACGAGTAAAATAATGCTATAGTACACTACAGCGCTGATGTTCAGCACAGACCTCAGGTGACGCACGGACTAAGCACGAGTAAAATAATGCTATAGTACACTACAGCGCTGATGTTCAGCACAGACCTCGGGTGACGCACGGACTAAGCACGAGCAAAATAATGTTATAGTACCACTATAGCGCTGATGTTCAGCACGGACTTCAAGTGACGCACGGTTTAAGCACGAGTAAAATAATGTTATAGTACACTACAGCGCTGATTTTCAGCACGGACCTCGGTTGACGCACGGACTAAGCACAAGTAACATAATGCTATAGTACACTACAGCACTGATGTTTAGCACGGACCTCAAGTGACGCACGGACTAAGCACGAGTAAAATAATGCTATATAGTGCACTACAGCGCTCATGTACAGCACGGACCTTGGATGACGCACGGACTTAAAGGATATTATTGTTTTTATGTACATACACATACAACATACATATATGTATATTGTATAGCTATATAACATAATAATGTATACACTCTATGCATGAGTACAACTGTTCAATTATTGTCAGCAGGTAAGACGACAGTCCACGGTGGACTACGATCCTACATCAATATGCAACAAAGGGAGTAGGGTGGACCCAAATCTAAATACGAGAATGTTAAGTAAGCTATTTTACTATTTATGTAATGAAGTACCTACATATCTTCTAGAAGTGTACTTTTCATCTAAACAATATGTACCGAACAAAATCACGTTACTTAGCCAGTTGCTGCGGGCAGGATGCGAACTAAACCATGTGGTGGTCTCAAAATATAAAACATACTGTACCTACTATATAAATCTCTTGTAACTGATTTCCTCCTCAACCCACATTGATTAGTCGGTCAGAGGTTACCGATAACGCAACTTAAACATTGCATTTTATAACCTCTCGATAGAGAGTGCTAGTTCCTTGATTTTATAATCAGCTCTCACTACGTATGTGTCTCTTGTAAAATGTACCCAAATATACTTCAAATCATCATAATTTTATTTGTTTTAAATGTGTCACAGTGTTCTGAAACTGCAGTAAATGTGACTACAAAGGAAATTGAAGATGGCAAGAGTAGTTTGGTGTTTGTTTTTGATACCACAGGCTCCATGCATAACGATTTGGAACAGCTGAGAGACGGCGCTGAGATGATACTGAAAACAGCGTTAGAGGAAGGGAATATTATCGGAGACTTTGTGTTTGTTCCGTTTCACGATCCAGGTGTGTACCATTTTACAATAAAATCATTATTTCCTACAAATGAGCACAGTTAAAGAGGAGATAAGGTCAACAAAATACAAGGAGCGCTTAGCACACCACCCCAACCAGCTTGCAGCCCATCTAATTCAACCCAGTTACCAGAAACTGTTAAAAAGAGCTGATATCCTAACGCTAGAGCAAAGGCATTAGCGGGACACAAGGAACTGCCAAGAGTGGAGCACAAGACACAAACATCCCAGAACATATTTGCTTATAGTCGCAAGACTGATCGCAGATCAACAAAGAAACAAAAAAAAAACATTTCAGCCCGTTGGGTGTTCTGTTCATTGAGGGGTGATGGGCACAGGCCTCAAATCTGTGTCACTATCATCTTCAATCCTTACTTGATTGGGCTGAACGTATCCTCCGGTCCTCGTTGGGTTAATGGAACAGGAGTAATTTTAGCTTATAAGACGATTCAAAATGATCCTTGTGATTTCAATTAATAAAGTTCTTTTTGACTTTGGTTCTATCTGGCAGGTGGTCCAATACTTAATAAACACTACCCTATTTTCCCAGGAAAGACGGTCGAGCGAAATCAGAGAGATAGCGGCGCTCATGACCCATTGAAATGATATTCCTTTTTCAGTTCAAACGCTTAAACCTATGAAAGTAAAATTCAAATGGGTGAACCCCACCAAGTCAACCTTTACATTAAATTTGTACCTACTGAAAACTTGTAATTTTCTTAAGAAATCACTACTAAATCTTCCTGATTAAATTGGCTGTATTTTATCATGTAAATTTCCTAAGCAGCTTTATCATAGAAATCATGTTCTGTATTTAGAAGTTGACATCTTTCGCTAATACCAACCCAAAGATCATTCCCAAAAACCCCACCAGTGCCATAGTGGCACTAGTGGGGTTTTTGGGAAAGTTTTAAAAGTTCTCACATTTTCCCCACCACGCGATCAGTGACATGGCAGTGGGGGTTATGGGATTATGATTCATCCAGATTGGATCATTCCCCGCCAGCAAAACCAGTGGGGTTGAATCATTAGTGGTTCCTAGGTTCCTTCGAATACAAGCATTAGTCTGTTGTACCATGACCCGAAACCTAATTTCCAACTCACCCTAGGTTAGACATCCTGCCAAATCTTTTTTACAATATCCTATCAATACAACTTAGCCTCAGAGACTGAACAGATCTGCTTTGGTGCCCAAGCCGATGAAGCAGGATAATGTAACATTTTTTTTTTTATAAATTTGAAAACTTTCTGACTTTGTACCTTCCAGCCGTAGGCCCAGCCACCGTAACCCAAAACAAGGAAGTGTTCAAGAATGCACTAGAAATGGTACGCGTGTACGGTGGCGGTGACTGTCCTGAGAAGTCTCTGGGTGGAATACAACTGGCTTTGGACGTCAGTGCAGCAAAATCTTACGTGTATGTGTTCACTGATGCTACTGCAGGTGACCATAGGCTGGTTGGGAAGGTGTTAGATGCTGTGCAGAGGAAGCAAAGTCAGGTGAGAGCATTATAGCTAGATTACTCATGAGTGATCATTACTCAAGTCTTCGGTCTCTGGTGCCTATTCAATTCAACCTTAGAGATGATTTAAAATATTCAACGGCATATAATTTAATTTCTGACTCGAGATAAAATTTTATAATCGTTATTTATTTATTAGTAAGAATAACAAAACTAAATATACAAAATAAAATGAAACAGTTGAGCTATTTTTACCTTTGCAAACGATCTCAAGATATCTCAACTGATTCAAATCACTACAGACAATCCATTTCTAATCTATTCTCTTATTTCCGTGATATTGACCTTAACAACACAGATAAGCAAGCATAGATGTTGTTTATATTTCCGATCCCGCCTGCTGATTCAAAAGGTCGAGTAGATATTAGTGTACAGATCATGTTTACAAAATTTCATGGAGTTTGAAGAAATAATAGCCAAAAATCAGAAGCAAACTTTGTTAGCGTACTAAAGAACATATGCTTCCTACAGGTATAACCTCTTAATACCAAAGTTCAAATGTATCATTATTTACCTACTCGGTTTATATGCATCAGCTTCAATTACTTGCAGGTAGTATTCGTCCTGACGGGTCACTGCAATGACTTGGACAGGCCGTCCTACAAGGTGTATCAGCAGATCGCATCCGCTAGCTCTGGACAGGTGTTTAACTTGAACAAAACTAGTGTGCACAAGGTGAGAACGTAAAATTAGGTAATGTTTCGGTTCGAGGCGTTACCACGCTTGTATGCCAACGTGGCATGTTGAGTGGCAATGGTCAAACCTTCGTTTGGGTCTCAACAGGGCAGATCTGCCCCGCTGAAGCGCATAAGTGGAGCCCCGACCAGCCAGCCGAGCGCGACCCGCGCGGCGCACTGACGTTCATATAATATAGAGCTCCAACCGCTATATCGACCTGCCAGCCTAAGCTGACCCGCGCGGAGCACTGAAGTTCATATAATGTAGAGCTCCAACCGCTATATCGACGGCCAGCCTAAGCTGACCCGCGCGGCACACTGAAGTTCATATAATGTAGAGCTCCAACCGCTATATCGACGGCCAGCCTAAGCTGACCCGCGCGGCACACTGAAGTTCATATAATGTAGAGCTCCAACCGCTATATCGACGGCCAGCCTAAGCTGACCCGCGCGGCACACTGACGTTGATATAATATAGAGCTCCAACCGCTATATATACTGCTAGCCTAAGCTGACCTACGCGGCGCACTGACGTTCATGTAATATAGAGCTCTACTATCTTTGACTCGCGGCTCAACTTAGCTGCCGCGCGAAGTACATGCCGCGACTCAAACGGTAGTTTTGAGAATGTAAGTGACCATATAGTTCGCAGAACTGACAACCGCTGAGAAATAAACAAAACATAACACCCAACAGTCACATACATAGTTTCCCTGTGTCGTGGGTATCAGGAACTACGAGTACCATAACACCCAGACCCGGAACAAACATTTGCAGATCATACAAACATTTGTCTCGCAGCGGGAATCGAAACCGCAACCTCTTGCACCTCAGCCGGCTACTCGCCCGCTGCGCCATAGAGTTCGTCAAAAATAAAAAACAGAGGATAAAGGTTCTAGTGGCGACCACGAACCGGAAGACGCCGTTTAGGACATTGTGGCGGTCGCGGGAGATAGGTGGATGAAAGTGGCTTGAAGCCGTTTGTCGTGGCATACTTTGGGGAGACTAAGGCACTTGTCCCACCGCCGGCGACGAGCGATAAACGAGTAGAATTTGTACGTAGAACGAGTATCCCAGCGATGAACTATAAATATAATCTCTCTCTCTTTTATTTACACGGGAGCGATTATCTTTTGTTCGTTTCTTGGGCGAGAAAATCGCCGAAAGCTCATCGCTTACTCGCCGGCGGTGGGACAAGTGCCTTAGGTATACAATAGTGGTTTACTTTTCCGGCTGATGATGATGACAACGAAGCAGTGTGTTAATAAAGGCATATGTATCAGCTTCTCCCTGTTCTCGAGGCACCACACAGGCGCTTTCCACCTTTGGATCATCAAGTCAAGCCAAGCCGTATTTGTTGTCCTGATTCTTCGACGACCTCTGTGGCGCGGCGGGCGAAGGTTCGCCTGCGACGCAGGAGGTTGCGGGTTCGATTTCCGCCTCGGAACAAATATTTTTACGATCTGCAGATTATTGTTCCGGATATTCTAGGTAGTTTCTATGTATAATAAAAAATATCTGTCTATATAATGTATGTATTAAGTACTTATATCAGTTATCTAATTGCCATAACACAAGCTCTGCTTAGCTGGGGGTAGATAATGTTGTGTGAAATGTCCAGCATTTATTATTATATATTTTTAAACACAGGCTTAACCTGGACCTTTATGAGGCATTACTGGGGTCGTATTAGCCAACAGTAAGAGGCCTTTTTACAATGAGGATAAAAAAAACATTATTGTTATGGTGGATGGAAGACAGATGATTAAACTATTGTGGAAATGGATAAAAGTTAGTGCTATTGTAAGAAGAACATGCTAATTGAATGTTTATTGGGCTATTATAATATGAGAAACGGCACCTGCCAATTCTAAATGATTGAAAACGATTTAGGCAGGTGGTGACTTGCCGTTCACTAAACGACGTGCCGCCAATGAAGGCAACGTTGGCGTCGACGGCTAAAGGGTGTTGAAAGGTGTGCTCTTGCGCCTCCACCCTCGGCCAGCCGGCTAAGGCAAGCCGAGGGCAGGGGTCTCTGTTGACCCCAGGGAGTAATGGGGCTCCGCGGTGTCGCCACTCACCGAACGCTCGCCACAAGCGTGCCCTGCGATTATTATTATTTATTATCTTATAGGCTTGGTTGCATTGGAACAAGAGTATTTTTTAGTTTATAAGACGATTCAAAATTATCCTTGCAATTTCAGTGAACAAAATTCTGTTGACTTTTTAACCCCCAGCTTGTCGTATGGTGGCCCTGAAACCCCTTTTGACCGACAGTGACGGATTAACCCTTAATCAAATTAAGCAATTGCCTAGGGCATCACGTTTGTGGGGACACCAGAAGAAGCACAAAAAATAACAAAAATATTAAAAAATTAAAAAAGGAGAAAGATGATACAAGAAAAGCTCGATAATTTATCGACATTACACATCGAGTCCGATAATGTTATAAACGTTAGACGTTAATACTAGCTTGCGTGAATTCAATGCCCGGAAAAGCCGCAAGGCGCATTTCAATAAATAAATAAATTATGCTTTGGTTTTTATTGTTGTCGCACCTACGCCACTTCTAAGGTACGTTACATCTCATCATCTTATTTTACAAACAACTAATGTTTTTAGGGGGTAAAGGTTTAAATACCGATTCTAGTTGACATACGGATAGGGGGGCCCACAGGCGTGGATTGCTTAGGGCATCAAGTAGTCTTAATCCGTCACTGTTGACCGATGGTGACAATCCTACTAAAACCATGATAATGGTAGCGATTCTATGCAGTATTATCTAAATTTAATGTGAGCTAAAATTGTCGCACGCTCTTTCTAATAGACTGAAATAAAAGGACTGCGATAGTTTTAGCTTAGTTTTAATTCAGAGATTGATGCACAGAATCACTACCAAATATCCAATATTCAATGTTATTCAATACTGGCTGATGTTTTGCACTCAATTGTCTAGTTATTTATCTGAAGTTGTATCAATGTACAGGTGCTAGATTTCGTGAAGAGTTCAATAAAAGGCCGAATGGTAAACCTGGGATCCAGCGTCAACCCAGCCAGGTCCAACTATACGCAAGGGGTAAGATGACAATACCAAGGCTACCAGCTTACCTGTCTAGCGTCGCTGACTGGTAGGTACAAAGCCAGCCTAAGCGAATGCTGCATGCTGCATGCAACCAAAGACAAACAACACACAATAGACACCACTATTCTGAAACTGCTCTGCGATTACGTAATTCTGTTGCTATACCATGCATATTGCATCTGCATACCCTCGAACGGGAACACGGCAATTTTCACATTATTGTTGGCGACAAATTATGGTAGTAGGTACACCCCGTACGAACTCTTGCACAAGGAGCTCACAACGACTAGAATGCCTGGTAGAGGTACTAAATTGTACCTGGTACCATTTATTTCAGTGTATTCCCAGAAACAGCGCTTAATAATATATTATAATAATTCATTTTAGCGCGTTTTTAGTGAATGCGGTACAGAATTGACACCATTCAAATTGTACCAGGGTATTGCCTATCAATCGCTTTTTACAATTTTGCAGTAGGTACATTGCGCCGCGTGTTTTAGCTTCTTTCCCAAAACCAGAAATATTCGAAACAATGCGCAATGTACCGTAAAATTGTAATCAAAAGCGATTACCAGTTTAATAGGCAATACGGGGGCTGATTTTAATATCATTAATTTCTCATAGATACCAGTGGACAGTACGCTTGGTGAGGTGACGGTGTCCGTGTCGGGTGCGAAGCCTCAGATCACGGTAGTGAACCCCAGCGGCGAACAGCTCACAGGACCACCTAAACTGATCACCACTTTAGACTTGTCTGAAATCATGGTGAGCTTTTATCTTACCATAGTTTTACTACTTTGCAAGCAAACAAGCAAACGACCCACCTGATGGAAAGCAGTTACCGTAGCCTATGGACGCCTGCAACACCAAAGGCATCACACACGCGCTGCCGACACTGAGACATAAAGATGAAAAGTCTCATGTGCCTGTAATTTTACCGGCACCCGTACCCTTCAAACTGAAACATAGCAATGCGAACACTACTGCTTGGCGGCAGAAATAGGTACGGTGGTGGTACTTCCCCAGACGAACTCTTTCACAAGAAGTTCTACTTCTAACAATAGTAGTATTAGTATGGTGATTATTTGCCATAATCACCATACTATGCAGGCGGATTGGTGATCGCAGTATTGGTGTTATTAAGTACTCATATGGATGCTGCTATGCCTTTCCCTGACGTAACCCCTTCTCGCCTATTACTATATCCACAAGAGGAGTTGGAGGAGTCCTATTCTAAGAAAACACCGATCCAAACTTGTATTAATTTCAATCAACCAACTACGAACCCGCGAACGGGACACTTATCCACTCGAGCGCCAAATGTCAAAATTTTTCGAAATGGGCATCTGTAGAAGCTTATTAATTTTGAGAGTTTTTCATGGAAACATTTTAGTTTGACACGCAATTAGGTGTCCCGCCCCGCGTAATGGAGAAAGCAACAAGGCCTATCTCGATTGATCGACGCCATTTTAAAGGAAGCAGGAACAATATAAAATAGACGAACAAATATATAGTTTCTGTTCGGCGTTCGAAGAGGCAACATGGCTGCGGAGTTTTTGCAGTAGTGTGTCTTTTTCGTTCTAGCACGCAGTGAGCCTACTGTTTCCTGAGGATGCTTCGTTGAGAGGCGAAACACGTGTCGAATTCTTTCAGAGTTTTCGTTGGAGAGGAGCGGAATTGTTACTATATTATTTGTTCGTCTATTTTATATTGTAGAATGGATTTCCGCAAAGTCACGCTTGAATCAATTAATTAGGAAGCAGGAAGTCGGTGGATGGAATGAACCTATGCGAAGTGCACTGAATCTTTTCCACGCTTGTTCTTTCACCATCGGTCACTTGACCCTTTTCAGGGCTACCTTACCTCAAGCTGCCGTCCAAAAAAAAGCTGTCGTACAGTAGCAAATGGCAAATGGGGCAAGCAACAATGCGGATCATTTTGGCAGCCTTAGCGCTGTTCAAATCTTTTAAAACTTGAAAGGAGCAATATTTAGGTCAAGAAGTTTCCCCTATTAAGGTGATTCCTCTCGCATGTGGCGCGAAATTCAAATTTTATTGTGTTTTTTGTAAATCACAGCTAATCAACACTTCTTGAGATAGAGAAAACAGATTTTGCGAAAACTAGGAGACCTAGCACACATGTTTTAATTGATAGTATCTCATAAATGTCATTAGTTAAGCTACGCACATCTTTAAACCAAAAAAACACTGTAAAAATAATTAAAGAGTATTCGTAGCTGAAGTAATGATCTATATGTGAAGCTATAAACTAAAACATGTGTGTTAGGTCTCCTAGTTTTCGCAAAATCAGTTTTTACTATCTCAAGAAGTGTTGATGAGCTGTATTGAGCAAAAACGCAATAAAATTTGAATTTCGTGCCACATGCGAGAGGCACCTTAAAGTTTCGTAAGATTTAGATAGCGCTAAGTCTGTCAAAATTATCCTCATTGTTGCGTTCCCCATAACCATTTGGCTACTGTAATTGGGTGGCCGTTCCCGCTGATGATGGCGCGGGAAAGACACTCTTAGACTTCTGGAAAAGGTTTGAAAGCAGTAGAAATAAAACCTTTTTTTTAACCGACTTCCCAAAAAAGGAGGAGGTTCTCAATTCGGTTGTATTTTTTTTTTTTTTATGTTTGTTACCGCATATCTCCGGCGTTTATGAACCGATTTGGAAAATTCTTTTTTTATTTGAATAGATATACTTCCAGATTGGTCCCATTTTTTTCAGAATCCAGTTTTGATGATGGAATCCATGAGGAATTGAGGGAACTCCTCAAATATTGTAGGCATATATATGGCGATTTTGATATTTTCAGCAACAAACCAAGCATTTGCATTCAAAAAGTATAATAATCCTTTCACCACTATGGTTCTTTCGTAATTTTTTTTCCATCCAAATATTTTGTCGAATACAATGGCGGAAGTCGGTTTTTTAAATGAAAAGTTATTTATTTAAGTGTCCTTTTAAAGGTTTATTTGTTAGTGAAAATGGTCGTTTCTCCAATAAGTGCACATTCTCATTTGACGACCTCTGTGGCGCGGCGGGCGAAGGTTCGCCTGCGACGCAGGAGGTTGCTGGTTCGATTCCCGCCTCGGAACAAAGATTTGTACGATCTGCAGATATTCGTTCAGGGTGTTCTGGGTATTTTTCTATGTATAATAAAAAATATATATCTATGTAATGTATTGTATTAATTATTTCAGTTATCTAGTACCCATAACACAAGCTCTGCTTAGCTTGGGGCTAGATAATGTTGTGTGAAATGTCCAGCATTTATTTATTTATTCTCCATATTTTCCAGGTGGTCAAAGTGATGCAGCCAGAACCCGGTAACTGGACGATAACAGTTGGAAGTGAGGAAGAATACTCCGTGAAGGTGTCAGGGTTGTCCAACCTGACCTTCAACCACGGATTTTCGGTGGAGAAGCCCCACACTATGGCTGAAACTAGCTACAGGCCGTTGAAAGGTCAGTATGACACAATACCTGTATAAGCATATAGGTAAAAAATATATAAGCTCTTGAAAAATTAATTAAAACACGCGGCGCACACCAGGAGATGGGCAGCAGCATCCAGCTGAGTACTTCGCCTGCCAAGCGTAATGTTTATGGTAATTCCCCCCATTGTATTTATGGGGGAGGCCTCGTCCAGCAGCAGACGTCTAAAGGCTGGTGATGATGATGTTTGATACAAAGACTAGTTTTTATTACGGTATAATTGCAGGCAATGAAGTTAAGTCCCGGAGCAATCAATTTCTTATATAAAATCCTCTGCTCGTGTGCGCGCGCGCGCGTGTGTGTGTGTGTGCGTGTGTGTGGGTGTGTGTGTGTGTGTGTGTCACGTGGTACGTGAGCCAGGGCTTATTTGCCTCTCACAATACCAGGCTAGCGAAACCGCGGGCGAATACAAGTTTACATAAAGGGGTTTTCACCTTCGATTAAAAAAAAAATTGTTCAAATTGGTTCGATAGATGGCGCTGAGTCCACAGTAGCTGTCAAGATAGTCAAATGTATTATATGTGGTGCACGCGTACTAAGCTATTATCTAAGTAGTCTGTGGCTATTAGTCATGATATTCTGTTTGTGTTTGCTTCTTGAGTGTGCGCTAGTGATTTCGTGGTGTTTTTAGAAGTAGGCAAAAATAAATACCACTATACGAAAATTATTTCTACGTTGTTGATGTTGACATTTCAATTTATTTTGACACTTGACAGCTAAGTTACAGAGCAGTGCCATCTATTTTCAACGCTGAAAGCATGATTTGAAGCCCCTCATTGTGTAATAATTTGACAGGAACATACAACCACATGATGATAGGCCTCACACAGAGAGACCCGCCTGTGACCATAGAGTTCGCGGAGATATTATCTATGAACGGCAGCACCCTCTTTGAGCTGCCGTTAACGGAAGTCGATGCCGAGAATAAAGTGTACTTAGCTGAAGCCTTCATACCGCCTGAAGAGTTCTTTTATATTGCTGTAAGTTTTTAATTATACATAATTAACATAACATAACACCCAACAGTCACATACACTAGGACTCCCTGAGTCGTGGGTATCAGGAACTACGAGTACCATGGTGCCATAAGACCCAAACCCGGAACAAATATTTGTCCCGCAGCTGGAATCGAACCGGCAACCTCTCACATCTCAGCCGGCTACCCGCCTGCCGCGCCACAGAGTATGAAATATGGTAGAAATATGACTTATTTAACTGTGCCTTGTCCTAATGAGTTAATTTGTTAGTAGTAGAACTTCTTGTGAAAGAGTTCGTCCGGGAAAGTGCTACCACCGTACCTATTTCTGCCGCCAAGCAGTAGTGCTCGCATTGCTGTGTTTCAGTTTGGAGGGTACGGGTGCCGGTTAAGTTACAATCACATGTAACTTTTCATCTTTATGTCTCAGGGTCGGCAGCGCGCGTGTAATACCTTTGGCGTTGCAGGAGTCCATTGGTTACGGTAACTGCTTTCCATCAGGGCTGTATGCCTGTTTGCTGACCAAGTGGTATAAAAAAAAATCTTAGTCTCTTACCATCAGTCTCCGTCCTATTTATCATACAGGTACAGGTTGGCAGGAAAACGCTTCACGTAGGTCATCTTGACTCTTTACCATCTGGAAGTTCACCAGTATCAGGCAGTTACACAATACGAAAATGACAGATGGAGTCCACACTGAGATGTCAATATCAAATTTGAAGTTTATTCGATGTTCAGTAGACTTACACAATAGGTCTGCTGTATCGTGTGCGAACCACGGTGAAAAAAGACCTATTGAGGCTCTGTCTCCTTCGGGGAAAACGGCTTCTATCTATGTTTGTGTTTCAGATAAACGGTAAAGATGAACTCAGCCAAACGCTCAGAAGAATAGGCACTACTGCAGTCCAAGCTAAAGTACCGGGTGAGTTTAAATCGTAGTCATTATCATCATCGGCAAGATGTTCACTGCTGACGTACGGTCATAAGCCGCAGGGGCAGACCGTGAGTTTGTGGGGCCCTGGGCTAATACTACTTAGGGGCCTACCTAATTAATTAACTACCTACCACTTGCCATTTTGACAAAAAACTGTTCGATTAAGAAGGCGTACTATGTGCAGTGACGGATTAACCCTTAATCAAATTAAGCAATTGCCTAGGGCATCACGTCTGGGGGGGGGCACCAGAAGAAGCACAAAAAAAATCCGTCCTTAGGTCATCACGTCTCAATCTCACGTCACCAAAAACCACACCAAAAAAAGTTTCTAGGACTAATTTGAAAATTCGCGCTTTTTAAGTTAACATAGAGTCCGACCTAGAGTCATAACCCCGCTACCGCTTGCCCACTCGCTGCCCGCTAGTGCATTCGGCAATTCGAATGCATCGGAATTGCGATCAGCCGATCACAAACCAACCATTCCCCGCGGGCCCCCTGTCTGGCGCCTCCGCAAATCTGTGTCAATCAAATTATGCTTTGGTTTTTATTGTTGTCGCACCTACGCCACTTCTAAGGTACGTTACATCTCATCTTACGTTACAAACTACTAATGTTTTTAGGGGGTAAAGGCTTAAAACCGATTCTAGTTGACATACGGATAGGGGGCCCACAGGCGTGGATTGCTTAGGGCATCAAGTAGTCTTAATCCGTCACTGACTATGTGATTTATTAAGAAGGCGTACTATGTGATTTTGCCCTAAAAAATCGATCTAGAAAGTAGATCTACTGGTTCTACCAGTTAAACATTTTGGAATATGAAAATTTTATATTTTTGCATTTATTGTGTCAAGTTGAAAACACGATATGTAAAAAAACCTCGATAGTTTTATTTAATGAAAAATCCTTGTATCCTACACGTTTTGAAAGAAATCTCAGGAACCCTACGGTGTTTTAGGATAAATTTCACTACAACAAGTAGGTTATAACTATTTATTCCTATGCTAAAATCAATTTTTTGTCAAACACTTTATTTTCGCCATAATAAACAAAAAACTTCATTTTTGTGCACGACACTCGCTAGCGCGAGCGAGATGGCGCGTGGGTTATCGCGTGCGTTAAAGAGGGAGCCTAAATTGTAGTATGGTGCCCTCTTAAGTTTAAATTCACTATTTTGTCCATTTTGACTTCAATGTGGGCTGGGGGCCCTTCACATCTTCGAGGCCCTGGGCTGCAGCCCACAAAGCCCTTAAATAGATCCGCCCCTGAAAGCCGCCTCCAACCACCGACTACCTGCGAACGATACATTGACATCGGTTCATCGAGGGGACCGGGCTCGTCCGGTTCGTAGCTGTAGCTGCCACTCGCGACCCTTTATACCCCAGCAGTTGTCAGTTATGCTAGCTATATGGCCTGCCCATTGCCACTTGACCTTGCAAACAGTATTCGATTATTGTTCAGTGTGTATACATGTGATAAAAATGTTCTGTTTTAGATGTTCCGTACCTAACTACATCTCGGAAGGTAAGATTTTTCTGTTTTATTACTAGCTAGTGTCTGCCCGGCTGGCCTAATTTCGATAAAATCTGGTACACAGATAGATTAAAACCTGGGTAAATCAAAGGATACTATTTGTCCCGAAATGCAATTTCCTCGGAAGAATAACGCAGGTCACACAGTGTCTGATAAAAATGTAATACCATAATAATATGGGTCCTAGAATAAACCTACGGGGTAAAGTGTGTCACACACGTAGCAGATGCGGTAAGATATCTGTATCTGAGCGCGTATCTGTCCATATCGCTCTCTATACTAAACTCACTATGACTATCACTATGAAACTATGTGTGCGATGTACTTAACGCATTGTGTTGTCGACTCATCGCGCAGAGACAGATGTATTTGCGGAGCGTTCCAATAATTTAACTTTGGAAAAACTATTCGGTACAAAATATCGGTTCCGTGATGTCCGCAGCTATATTTAAAAGCACAGTAGCAGAAGGTATATAGACTTCTGGGATTAAAGTTATTCAATGATGAGGGATGTCAACGACGAACCGATATTTTGTACTGAATAGTTTTTGAACTGAATCGCTGTAAGAGCTAAGGCCTCAGCAGGGGATTCTAAAACGTCGGAAACGTTTCCGATTGGATTCGTTAGTTTTTCATTTCGATGTGGTACCTAAGTAACTAAAACAATTTTCTCTATAAAACACAGTAAAAAACAATAAATATGGTATACTACTGTGTTTTACTAGAGAAAATTGTTTTAGTTACCACATCAAAATGAAAAACTAACGAATCCGATCGGAAACGTTTCCGACGTTTTAGAATCGCCCTGCAGGACTATGTAACTAACTGTTGGATGCTATGTTAATAACTCTATTTTCAGAAAGAATAATACTATTATATACCTATTATATCATATTATTTGTAGACAACAGCGCATGCACATTCGAGGGTAGTGCTCAAGTGCAAGGTTGAAAGTTTAGTGCCTGTCATAGCGATGTGGACAAAGGGATCACACAAGCTTCAGCCGCAGATTTCAAGCTTGTAAGTTTACTAAGGCCAGCTGTGTCCCACTGCTGGGCAAAGGTCTCCCTTGAGCTCTACACGTATCTTGTCTTTTGCCAATTGGACACACGCTCTTTCAAAGGTGTCTAGATAATTTCGCCATCTCTTATTTGCACTGCCACGACGCGCTGTCCAAGCGCTATTCTGTGCTTGACTGGAAGCGCGTTATGCGGGTTGCAGACCGAAAGCTAAGCTAACTTAGTTTAGCTTAGCTCGCATAGCTGACGCAGTTTTCCATACTTGTGTGCAGACCGCAAACTATGCGAACTAAGCTATGTGAGCTAGCTAAAATAGGCGAAGCTAAGTTAGTTGTGTATGCCGATGCGCAGCTACACGAGCTAAGCTAAGCCCCTCCCGCTTTCCCCGCACACCCTTTGCACATCCTTCGCCAGTGACTACGCAACACTGACTGAGCTTTGGCTTAGCTGTTGGTGTGCACGCTATTTATTTCTAGCTTAACTTAGCCTAGCTTGCTTGGCATAGCTTGGTTTAGCCTTGACATAGCTTAGTTTTCGGTCTGCAACCCGCATTAGCCATGCGCTTTGCTGCGCGCTCTGCTAGGCGAGGTTCCCAAGTTGACTCAGAGAGCTCGTTTCGCTCGTTCAATGAGGGCTTTTCATCTTCAATAAATAAAAAAATAGTTCGAATTGGTACTATAGATGGCGCTGACTCAACTCTAGCTGTCAAAATTTACAAATGTATCTGTGCGGTGTACGCGTACTAAGCTATTATCTAACCTAACTAGACTATGGCTATAGTATGTTTGTGTTCGCTTCTTGAGTGTGCGCTAGTGGTTTCGTGGTGTTTTTTAAGTAGGCAAAAATAAATACCACGAAAGAAAATATAATAATATCTACGTTGTTGATGTTTACATTTCAGTTTATTTTGACACTTGACAGATAAGTGTTGAGCAGCGCCATCTGTTTTCAACGCTGAAAGCATGATTTGAAACTCCCGTGTAAACCCCTCATTTTTATCTATCTATCAACTAAATACAATTGGTACAGCTATTACGATGTGATTAAAGAAACAAATTTACTCCTTTATAATATCCACTCCTGATGGACTGATGACATTTTATCGGTCGCATGAATTCGGTGGATGGAGGTGACTCTAGACCGTTCGTCGTGGTATTACAAGGGACAGACATATGTCTAGCCGTGGACGTCATTTGGATGATGATGTTGAATATTATAGTGACTTGTATCAGGGAACACATTAACCAAGTTTTTTTATATTTACAGACAGACAACCACCATAGAGTTCGTGATAGAAGATATCAAAGAAGAGAACGTGGGTATCTATAAATGCTTCGCGAAAAATGTTGCCGGCGTTAGCAAGCTTGTCAATGAAGTAACTTTGTTAGGTAATTGTTTTTTTTTTATACTTCTGGGCAAGCATACGGCCCGATGGAAAGTAGTTACCGTAGCCTATGGACGCCTGCAACGCCAGAGGCATCAAACGCGCGCTGTCGACCCTGAGACATAAAGATGAAAAGTCTCATCTGCCTATAATTTCACCGGCACCCGTAACCTTCAAACCGAAACAGCAATGCGAGCACTACTGCTTGGCGGCAGAAATAGGCACGATGGTAGTACTTCCATGGACGAACTGATTCACAAGAAGTTTTACTACTAACAAAACTGTGTCTGTCTTTATTGCACACAAGTTAACCCGTAATTAAGTAAGAGCGGACATGCCAAATGCAGTCTTAACCCTAAAAAGAGCTTTCTTCCTGCAACGTTTCAGGCGAGAAAGTATATTAGTAACTTAGCGAGTTATATATTTTTATGCGAGAGAAAACTATAATTCAGTCTGGGGTGCGATTTTTGAATGTCACCGAGTGACTAAACGTCAGTAAAATTGCCGTTAATTCCCGATTTCCAAATTTATATACATTGAAACTCATTGATGGCTCAAATTCTTAAATACATCTCTTATAATTAATTTTTGGAAAAAACATAAACCGACTTCAAGCCTTGTGCCTATAATGTAGGTAATTCATATTTGAATAAACGCTATCTATCGGCGGGTAGGTATTTAAGTATTTCTATAACGCCATCTGTCGATGTCTAGCAGTATCATCTAGCGCTGCCAGAACCAAGAATGGCACAGTAAAATATTAGGTTTTTTCTATGGGAATCACAAAAAAACCAAAATTTTCAAAAAGTGCAGAATCAATTTCGATAAAATTTATAGGGGACCACCTCTGAAGAATAACCTACCAAACAAAAAAAGAATCATCAAAATCAATGCAAAATTGACGGAGTATATAATCGCGTAACATATATACAAAAAAAGAAAAAACATACGGGTTGAATTGAGAACCTCCTCCTTTTTTTGAAGTCGGTTAATAAATATACAAGTGCCTCCTCCAGTACATTTCTTGAAAAACGGTGATATGCAGCTTTTTTGATGATATTTAGTCACTCGGTGACCTTCAAAAATCGTACCCCTGGTGATATCTTAGTAATGCCACAATTTTACTAGCAAATAAACTTCTTTCAGTGGACCCGCCCCAAGTGAGCATCGAACCCGCAAACAGGACTTTAGAAATAGGAGAGAACGTGACACTAACCTGTACTGTGTTCAGCGAAGCGCTGCTACTTGATTTCCGGTTTATTTCTAACTTATCTGATGAAACTGGTAATTTGGTCATTAGAATGCATACATTTTTTTTACTATAAAAACTCTGGAGTTACATCATGCATTTTGTAAAACGGGAATTTCCATACCCGTTGTGGGTACCGACAAGTTTCGACTCTTTACGAGAGTCTTCCAGGAAGATCAGTGAACACTACGCATTCCCTTCGCGTCCGGTTTAGCACTGTAGCAACGCTGGGTAGCTGTCAAACATAAACCACCAGCAGGGCGATTCTAAAACGTCGGAAACGTTTCCGATAGGATTCGTTAGTTTTTCATTTCGATGTGGTAAGTAACTAAAACAATTTTCTGTAGTAAAACACAGTAAAAAACAATAAATATTATATATTACTGTGTTTTACTAGAGAAAATTGTCCTATCGGAAACGTATCCGACGTTTTAGAATCGCCCTGCAGAAGTGTTGGTGCTATCTTCTTCTTCATTAGCCAGTAGACGTGCACTGGACGAGGCCTCCCCATAGAATAGGTTTGGCCATAATCACCACGCTAGGCAGGCGGATAGGTGATTGCAGTATTGGTGGTAAGTACTCAGGTGGATGCTGCTGCCCATCCCTGTTCGCCTGTGGCCTTAGTCGCCTTGTCGTGTTAAGTTTTTTTATCTGAAAAGTTCATAAAACCGAAAATCTTGGCTTTATAGGAATTCAATCAAGAAGGCAAGTACATAGGGTGGAAAAAAACAATTCCTTCATTATTCTCTGCCTTACTAACACATAGCGCTAACACTTCCAAAGTTTGATGTATGGGAGTTGAACTTCTTTTGCTCATTAGAGCTAGAAAATAATGTTCCTTGCTTGCTTGTTTTGTATGTTTGTTTGTATGATAATCTTGGGTAACAACTATGACGTAGTTCCTGTTATCGGGTGCGCTAAACTTTTGCATATCTGTCAAGTTCCGATGACAATCGTTTACTATTAAACAAGCAATATTTGTGTGTACCTATATATGTTTTAAGATCTCGAAAACGGCTCTTACGTTTTCGCATTAGTCAAAAAGCAAAAAATCGATCTAGCAAGGTTTATCTCTGGGAAAACGAGTTTTTCTGAGTAAAGCTCTGTCACTCAAGTATTAAAATACATACGCGAGCTAATCGGATGATGGTGGACAACGGAACTCCTCGATGTTTAAAAGTGACCTATTTTCGGCTCATTTGAATTAGTTTGAATCGAATACTATTCAATGATCATCATCAGAAAGATCAATTCCATGAAAGGTTATCAACAAAAAACAATGTTCCAGGTGTTAAAATCGACGCGGCTCCTAGCATCGATGGAATGTACTCGTACAATATAACAGTACAAAATGCAAGTGAAAGTGATTCTAGAAGATACACCTGCATCGCTGCTAACAAAGGTATACTGCGGTTAACCGCGAATATTATTAATAATTTCTAGAAGATACACCTGCATCGCTGCTAACAAAGTTATACTGCGGTTAACCGCGAATATAACCTATAATAATGTTATTATAATAATTAGTTGCATGAAATATGGTACAACAGAATGTCAAATTAGGTAATCTTAAGTCCAGGGGTGCGATTTTTTTATGTCACTGAGTGACTTAATATCATGAAAAAGGTCGCAAATCACAGTTTTTCAGGAGATGTACTGGAGCAGGCACTTGTATCATATCATACATATATCACCCCAGCCTGTTTCGGCATGAATGTATGGGAGAGGACTATGCCCAGCAGTGGACTTCAGGTGATGATAATTGATGATGGACGACATATTCAAATCAAATCATTTATTTGTTTCCAAAAAACACTGAATCCATACACTTAATCATGTAAATAAGTTATAGGTACCTTAATATTATTGTATGTAGTAAGTAAAGTACCCTAGGTAACTCACTACAAATAAAATTTTAAACCAGAACAGAAGGTACTTATACATAAGTATGTAGGTAATTTACTAACCCCCCTAACACCTACACCTAACCCCTAACCCTACTAACACTAGGATTCCTTGTGTTGTGGGTGGTTAGTGTCTTCAGAGTCTAGTAAGTAAATTGATTTAGGTAGATATGTGATATACATTCAAAAAAACTAAGATACATAAGTAGATGAAGGTACCTACTTATACATGAACTAAAATGAACTTACATGCAAGAACACGAAATTAATCTAATGAGATTTATAGTATAGTGTAGTGTTTGGTTTTTGGATAATGATTACCAAATCCTTTGCATTACTTTCACAGGAGGTTCAGCCAACCAGTCGACTACAATTTCCATCCAATCCAAGCCCTCAGCTCAAATACTCGGCCCGCACACTCTCGTCAAAAGCTTGAACACCACTGCTAGAATAGTCTGTCAAGTAGAAAACTGCTATGTAGTAAAATGGCTGCATAATGGTATTGTTCTGAAGATAACTGATGTCAGTGGTAGTAGTACCGATGTCTTGGACCTGAATGTAATTGAAGATGGAGTTTGGACGTGTGTCGCTGAGAGAGTAGGCCTAGAAGGTAAATATGTTATTACAATTATACAGGGTGTAAAAAGACTTCTCCCGAAAACTGAAACAGGGCATTCAGACCATGATTCTGAAAATATTTAAGCTAAAAAAACACGAAAAAAATGCTCACTTTTGGGCCGCTTTTTTCGTGTTTTTTTTTGTAAGTATCCATAAAATATCGTTAATGGAACACAAAAACCTAATTTCCATCATTAAAAACACATTAATAAATTAAAATTACATAAAAGTAATAAAAACACATAATAAATATAATAAATTGGCGCTACGTGTCGATCAGCTGACCGGGAGCGTTGAACTCGCGCGGCCGGAATAAATGCGTACATTGCTGGCTGATACGATGAATACGATACGAAACGAAAAAAAAGGTTTTCTCCGGTATGAATCACCATTTCGTTTCTTGAAGACATGCTACATTTATTCGTCGTCTTTTTAATACATCCGCTAACTCTCTGGCTCTTCCAGTCATCGTCCCAACATTCCAACTAGCATACCTCATTCTCACTTCTCGGGCTAACGTCTTACGTTGCCCCCGCCCGGGGTGGTGCAACAACTCTTGTCCATTTCCCACAGGAGCCGGGTGCTGCCCCTGCGCGTCGCCTGTGGGGTACGCCCTAGCTCTATCGCGCATATCATCATTTGTATTACTCATACTGCAAGATGTTTTGGCTAGATTTTCATAGTCGGCCGCCTGCCTGACACCAACCCTCCTTGGGAATACTTGTAGGTGGTTTACCCGCCACCGCGCGGTGGACCCAAGGTGCGATAGTCTGCACAAGGTTCCTAAACTCCCTTAGTCGCCTCCTACGACACCCACGGGATGAGATGGGGTAGCCCTATTCGAGACCGGAACTAACACGGCAAAGACCGGAACTAACACGGCAATCACCGGTACTTTCATATTCGGAGCCGTCCTTTTACACGCTGTATATTATGTACCAACGGAACCATTATAGGCTCTTGTGTCTGTCACAGCCTATTTTCTCCTAAACTACTTAGGGAAAAAAGTAAAAAAAGGTACTTAATATACAGAGTTAGGTGACCCAAACACATACGTATAGCTACTCTGACGACCTCTGTGGCGCGGCGGGCGAGTACCAGGCTGAGATGCGAGAGGTTGCGGGTTCGATTCCCGCTGCGGGACAAATTTTTGTATGATCTGCAAATATTTGTTCCGGGGCTGGGTGTTATGGTACGATGGTACTCGTAGTTCCTCATACTCACGACACAGGGAATCCTAGTGTGGGATCATGACTACGTATGTGACTGTTGGATGTTGTGTTATGACTAACTAGCCAAGTTTTTTTTTTTTTTTTGTTTTTATCTCTTAACCCCATTGCTTAACCTTATAAGTCAGATAAAATATAGTTCTATCTCTTTCCGTTTTCTTTATAAGGAGAATGCCATCAGTAAATTTTTTTTTTTTATAAAAATATATTTCTGACCTAATATAGGTCCATGGTTGACCCAATCTTATAAGACAGCCTGGACAGTGGCGCAGCTGCACCAAAGTGCATCCGTATCCGTGAATCTAAGGGAAGCGGGTTCGATACCTGCCGGCCTAGACAAACGGTATTTGCTTCGAAGCGATTCTATGACTACAGTCGTAATACAATACAAAAGACCACGTGACATATCAATAGCTTACGTCAATCTCATACATTTTGGACTTTTCTACTAGCGTCATCGCTATTAGAATGTTACTTTGTCTACGGCCTCAGAGGGCCTATTACGAGTTTTGCATTGCAAAAACCGGAATGCGGAACGTGAGCATTCAACGTGACTTACATAGTAACTATTCATCATTCTGTGCCGCGCAGCCGCGACAAACAGTACAGATTAGTAAATAGTTACTACGTTAGTCACGTTGTCACGTAGCTCACGTTTCGCATTCCGGTTTTTGCTATGCAAAACTTGTAATACGCCCGCCCTCTGGTCGGAAATTTTCGGGACGTTATATTTTTTGTTTGTTTGTTTACAGCTTCAGACTCAGTAGAAGTGACAGTACTTATAAAACCTTCAGTCGCTATAGCAGGTGACAAAAACATCACAGTACTGAACGGAACGAGTCACCAATTATTTTGCGAAGTGGTCGCCAACCCGCAGCCGAGGATCATATGGCATAGAGAGACTGACGAGTTTCTGAATCATTCAGTACGTAGATTATTTATTTTCATTGACTAAGGCTGCTTCCCCAGTAGGTAAACTGTTCGCCGCCGACTGACTGAGCCGTAAATTTGTGGCGAACTGAAATTCGGGTCAGCGGCACACTATTTACCGACTGGAACCGGTTTTCTTTTGAGTCGGCCGCCCACTGAGACAGTAGGCGCGCGTAACGCTGCAAACTGCGTAGAGTGATCGGAAAAGTAGCAAACTGTGAACACTCCATTTCACAAACATGGAAGGGCGTACTAAACCGATACGCCGCTAACTCAGTTGGCGAGCAGTTTGCCTACTGGGGACTCGGCCTTAATGTTTTTTTTATACTACTAGGCAAGCAAACAAGCATACGGCCTTCACCTTATGGAAACTAGTTACCGTAGCCTAAGGACGCCTGCAACACTGAGGCATCACACGCGCGCTGCCGACCTTGAGACATAAAGATTAAAAGTCTCATGCGCCTGTAATTTCACCGGCACCCGTACCCTTCAAACCGAAACACAGCAATTCGAGTACTATTGATTGGCGACGGAAATAGGTAAGGTGTAGTTTTCCCCGGACGAACTCTTTCACAAGAAGTTCTACTACTAACAGAACAACTGACATCAATTATAACATTACATAACACCCAACTGTCACATACGTAGTCCTGATCCCACACTAGGATTCCCTGTATCGTGGGTATCAGGAACCAGTACCATATGGTACCATAACACCCAGACCCGGAACAAATGTTTGCAGATCATAAAAACATTTGCCAGCTACTCGCCCGCCGCGCTACAGAGGTTAAATTATCTGGGTGGTCAAGTACTGGCCGGCAGACCCTGTTGAAACGTTAAAACCTGGATGCTTGGAAGCTCGGCAGGTTTGGAGCTGGCAACTCAGATGGACCGTGCAGTTGAGGGCCGTCATCTTATACTATGTCATTGGCTGGATCTAGTACTTAGAATTTCACCAACAAATAACAGGCGGTTATAAACAATTGTTTAGCCAATGCTTTTTGACAGGTGTTTTGCAAAGATTATCTGTCACCTTGACCAATGGTTGGATTTAACAAGACATTTACTAACAGAGTATGGTGAAATTGGCTCTTGAGTCTTAGAGAATCAACACCATTGATTCAAGAACTAAATTGTTAATTTCAGAAAACTCAGACCGAACCTAACACATACACTAGCACGCTCACACTGAACAGTTCAGTTGACAACGTCGCGGGTACGTACTTCTGTTACGGAGAGAACTCTGAAGGATTAACGCAAGATCACGTACAAGTCAATGTTAGGAGGAAGATCACTGTGGTGAAAGGTCTAGAAGGTAAGTTTTTTTCATCATCATTAGTCTGCCGAAGTCCCCTGATGAACTTAGGCCTCTCTCATAGTACGATTCTCACTTGACACCGGGAAGAGAATAAGGTATAGATTTGTGCCGCTCAGAAGTAACTGGCGTAAGCAAATGATAAAACTTTGTTTTTCTTAAAAAGCAGTAAATACAAAAATAAATATTTTTCTATTTATATAAATTCTGTGATTAGCTACCGAATAGCATAAAAATTAAGGGGCCTGCGAAGGCTGCAAGCAAATTCAATTTGAAGCGAGTGTCAAAATCAGCTATCCCTGTTTGGCACCGGGGCCACTCCCCCTGCATGGCCGATGGGTGTACAAGCCGTTCGGAATTTGTATTAAATTAGGTCATGTTCCGTAATACCAAAAATTATGAATAAAAACTTAATGTTTTTTTCATATCTTGTTGTTATTCTGTAACTTGACAATATATGCTATGTTCCTAAATACAGAATACTAGAAAGTACGTTGTTTTTAATATGAAACAAATAAGATGAAAACATGTCGTAAAAGTCGTAAAATATACAAAATGGAATTCGCTTTAATTTCGTTTTAGGTAAGTATTTTGAACCAAAAACTATCTAGGAACCTAGATAAATACTATCCGAATACGAATAATAGCATAAGATGGTGGAAATATGCTCGAATTACAAATGATTTTGGTATTACGTTTGCATGGGCAGTTCATCCTTCCCCGACCCCTTTACCGCCAATATTTTCTAGATTATATGAATGGACCGATTTCAAAAAAATTATCTATCTAGAAAAGTTTCACTAATCGTGTTTCTGTGTTTGATTTATTTAGATTACATCCTCAAGTAATCACTATATTAACATCAAGTTTGTAACCTTTATCGTGACTGAGTGAGCATGTAATGCAGAAATGCAGCGACTTCAAATATTAACATATTTTATGTGTAATCCTTGGACTTGGTGGAAAAAGCCTATAACCAGCTAGGTAAACCGCAGTTCAAATGTGTTTTATTGTTTCAGAAACGTCAGAAGAACTCTACCACCCAGTTGAGCTAACCTGCTCGATAGACTCCCACCCCCCAGCTCAAATCTCTTGGCAACACAACTCAACTCTCCTACGTTCCACTGATAACATTATACTCTCTGATGATAACTCCACTGTTTCCATCAAAAGAGTAGATTTTGATGATCTGGGAATGTACTCTTGTAAAGCTGATAATGGATTTGAGAGTGTCGAGCTAAATGGGACTTTGAGTGTACATGGATTGGGTAAAGTATTGCTTGTAATGTAACCTTTTATCATCATCATCAGCCTGTAGTAGTCCACAGCTGGGCTGAGCCTCCCTCATAGAATGCTACGACAAATGGTGCAGGTGCGGGTTCGATTCCCGATGCGCGACAAATGTTTGCATGATCTGCAAATATTTGTTCCTGATCTGGTTGTTGACCTACGCTCCTACGTTCTGTCGTCTGGTTCGTGGTTTCCACCACCGTTGGTTGAACCCCCAACCCCCCCCCTGGTGACGCCCATGCTGTATTCATTTTCACCAATCTGGTTCTTTTGACCAGCGGTTTCAATTCAAGGCTCTATTAGAGTATTATTTCTCACGGATTATCTAATATTTTTTTTTTCAGAAAGCCCCGTTGTCATGAAAGAGCCTGCATATATAATAGTCAATAACGGAGAATCGACCTTAATAACATGTAGGTGAGATTATGTTTCGTATCTTTCTAGAAATCTATTGCCGTATGAAATTGCCGTTTTATTCCCTGTGTCGTGGGTATCAGGACCTACAAGTACCATGCTGCTAGTTGTAGCAAACAAAAAATACTACTTGTTCCAGGTCTGGGGTGTTGACCCTAGACCTGAGGCCCAATTCACTAACTAAAAAATAGTTAAAATAGAGTTCGGATCATATTTCGATCTCGTGTCGATGTCTTAAATGTCAGAAATGGTATTCTCCTGACATAAAATACAACACTGTAATGTGATTATATCGAAATGTGACCGAAACTTGAACGATTCAAAGTTCTTTCGATAATTTTAGCATTGTAGATGGAGTCACTCTTTACTCTTTCCAATTATATGTATAACTATCCTACTCTAATGGTGGTCACCAAGAATTGAAAGTAGACTAAATTGTTATTTATGAGGGACCAGAATACCAACTTTCTGTCAATTTACAATTCAGTCTCGATTCGGTTAACTTTCAGTGTAGTTTTAAAATAACTTAGAGAATTGGGCCTCTGGAACAAGTAGTATTTTTTAAACTCTCGCGATTAGAACACATATTTATTATATTGTCACGGGTATTTATCGCGTTTTACCTTATTATATTTAGTTAGTCCTTGTGGTGTTATTCAGACAGAGTACGACCATTTTGTAATTCTGAAGACCAAGTGAGGGTAGTTTCTGCAGCTGCCACCACTTCTCGACGGTAGCTCCATGTACTGCAGTCAGCCCGCGGCCATGATTGCTGTAACGCATTCGAAACGTCCAAATAATAAATAATAAGGTATTACGCGATAAATACCCGTGACAATATAATAAATAATAAGGTAACACGCGATAAATACCCGTGACAATATAATAAATACTGGAACAAGTATTTGCAGATCATGCAATCATTTTTTCCGCAGCGGGAATCGAACCCGCACATCTCCTGTCTAAGCCGGTTTCTCGCCCACCGCGCCGCGAAACTCATCAAAAGTAATACCAATATACACTTCTCAAAAAAATCGTAACACTTTTCAAGTTATGTGTTAATAGAAAATTATTGTTAGAAACGGTTTTTTTTTTGCTTATAACAGTAAGTAGTAGGTACAAGGCAAGGTAGGGACAACTGCCGGCAAATAATATAATGATGGCTTTTCTTAAAGAAATAATCTTCTCTTATTTGGTTATTTGTCGCCAGAAAGAAAATCTTCGTAGTGTTTAGATTTTTTTGATGAGAAGTGTATATATAAAAAGTTTACATATTTTTAATACCTACCTTGATAGGTGTGTGATTGATTTTGCTCAGTTTGTTTCCTGTGTCCCATCTTATACTTCTCTTCTGTTTGTTATATGTATTTATTTTCGTGTCATATAAACGTTTTTAATTACATATTTTTTTCCAGACTTTTAAAAGGCAATCCGTCTCCCGCGATAACCTGGCAATACAAGAATACCACAGCAGATACATTCACTGCTATTCAAAACTATAGTCCAGAGCTCAATATCGTTGGGTCAGTGCAGAAACAAGGAGTGTACCAGTGTGTCGCACGGAATTTATTGGGACAGGATTCGTATTATGTGGAGTTAGTTGTTCATTGTAAGTATAGATACTCAACCGATTGTATCATGCAATATAGTTCAGACACGCTTTGAATTGCATTTTTTTTACTCATATTATATCAATCTTCACAGTCACATGGAAAAATTATTATAGGTACTTCATTGATGTGACCACAAAATAATTTCAAAAAAAAAAAAAAAATTAAAACAATAAATAAAATAAATAAATAAATGCTGGACATTTCACACAACATTATCTAGCCCCAAGCTAAGCAGAGCTTGTGTTATGGGAACTAGATAACTGATATATTTATTACAATACTTTACATAGATAGATATTTTTTATTATACATAGAAAAATACCCAGAACACCCTGAACAAATATCTGCAGATTTACAATAGTAGATTGTATCATAAGGGAGCAAAATAATATTTTTACGGCGAGGGCGCTTTTTTGAATCCAGAACGAAGTGAGGGATTCTAGAGTAGAATCCCGAGCATAGCGAGGGATTCTTTAGTAGAATCCCGAACGTAGCGAGGGATTCAAAGTACGTCGCCCGAGCCAAAAATATATTTTGCGCCCGAGTGTTACACTCTACTTTTCATCACCCACTATGAGAAAATAAAAGGCGCCTCATATTTTATTTCAAAACAAAACCATGAATTTCTAACAATCCGTGAATAACTTATCATTTAAAAAAAAAGACTTCCGCCGTTGTATTCGACTAAATATTTGGATGAAAAAAAAATTATGAAAGAACCATAGTGGTGAAAGGATTATGATACTTTCTGAATGAAAATGCCTGGTTTGTTGCTGAAAATATCAAAATCGCCATATGTATGCCTACAATATTTGAGGAGTTCCCTCAATTCCTCGTGGATTCCATCATCAGAACTGGATTCTGAAAAAAATGGGACCAATCTGGAAGTATATCTATTCAAATAAAAAAAGAATTTTCCAAATCGGTTCATAAACGCCGGAGATATGAGGTAACATAAAAAAAAAATACAACCGAATTTAGAACCTCCTCCTTTTTGTAAAGTCGGTTAAAAATGACGAAATCGCGGGCCGTCGTTTCTAATTTGTTTTTTTTTATTCAGCCGGTGGCGCGACTATGGGCCGTCGTACCAGCCAGTATTTATTTAAACAATATTTGCGTTCGCCTTTTTTGGCGCTGAACACTAAGATGATCCAAATTTAAAAAGGGCGCGGAAAAGATAATTGCGGCGCACTTATTTGTGTTTGATTCTTTTCAAGATGTTCCAAATTCAAAAAGGGCCGTAAAAGATAATTGCGGCGCACTTATTTGAGTTCGATATATTCCAAATTTAAAAAGTGCGCGGCAAAGATAATTGCGGCGCACTTATAGAAGCTTCATACAGAAAACACCACCTTTGGGTGCACTTAAAGGCGAACCAAGTCGTCCTTTTCGAATAGATGGGATGAAAATATTTTTTCCGAGGCGGGAATCGAACCCGCAACCTCCTGCGTCGCAGGCGAACATTCGCCCGCCGCGCCACAGAGGTCGTCCTCTTCTGGAGGGAATTTTTTAAGGGATTTTTTTTCTCGTTGATAATGTTAAAATTTGTATTCGAAACCGTGAGCTGAACAAAATGAGCCCAAACACGACCAGTCTCGCAGTATTGTTGATTACTCAGGTGGATGCTGCTGTCCATCCTTGTTGTAATCCCTTAGTCGGCTTTACGACATCCGTGGGAGGAGACGGACAGTTCTAGTTTTCATAGGTCGGACACACCACGGCCCACTAGTTAGTTACTCACAACTAACGGTTTTTAAAATGACCATTATTTCAGATCCTCCACAAATTAAGTCTCTGGAAAATTCTCAAAATATAAATAACTCCTTGGAAGTTGAGGAGGGTGGCGCAGTTACCATGTCGTGTGAGGTCGCTGGTTCACCCCCGCCGTTGATATTGTGGACTAAAGATGCACTACCGATAAAACTATCCCAAAATATGTAAGTATAATAAAAACAAGAGGCAACTATTGGTTAAAAACTTGGATGCTTAGACAAAGTGACCATGCGTGAGTTTGTGTACCGCAAAGACGCTAATGTTAAGTTAGAGGCTCACGCTGAACACAATCTTTCAGTCCTAGGTTCCAAACGTATGTTTTGTATTGTAACCTTGTGTGTAGCTTCATTAAGCTAAGTACATATAAGAAGGTTACAATACAAAGCTGGTTTGGTAATACTTAACCGTTGTTTTTACTTATGTCAAATGTACTGTCATGTATAGTAAATCATAGCCATATGTAGATGTATAATTTTAGCTTTATATAGACCTTCTGCTACTTTGCCTTTAAATATAGCTGCGGACATCACTGAACCGATATTTTGTACTGAATAGTTTTTGAACTGAATCGCTATAATAGCTCATGGTAAGGCCTTTGGTCTCTGAACTCTGTAGGGTGCACAAGAAAGAACCTGGGACGACGAACGACCAGAACATTATTGAATTGTTTCAGACTCCTTACCAAAGATGGTTTGACGATTAATAAAGTAACTGAATATGACTCTGGGAGGTACATCTGTAACGCCACCAGCGCTTTGGGGTCTGCTCAAAAGAATTTCACACTTTTGGTTTATGGTAAGAATTTAAATAAACTCAAATTTTTACTCACGATAGACAATGAAGAGCTTGTGGACACAACTTCGAAGTAAATCTTCCAAACGGTTTTTCCTGGGCGTGAAATTGAACTTTTTTACTATAGTTTTCGTGGAAAACTCACTTGACAAGCGTATGGGATGGGATTATGATTCGCTGGTACGCGAATCATAATCCCAAGCTTGTGGTGAAGCTTTACCTGCAAAATCTATACCCATATACCCGTTACGAACCAATGATTATTTTACGGGCCACTCAATGTGATAAATTTCTATAAAACGGTAAAAGCAAGGTGTCATTTAATTGATTGGTGTTTGCTGCAAAAATGACACCAAATTCACCTGTAGAATTGAAACTTTCGTGGTTGGGAATCATTTTAAATTGAAAAAAAACGGCTAATTACCACTGTTTTCCGTCACTTTTCCTGACGTTTCGAGACTTGAGTTCAGAGAGATTACGTTCATCTAACGATAGATGAAAGTAATCTCGACGCGCGCGCAACGAACCTACCGCCGCCGCTGCCGCCCCCATCGCGGCAAATTTTCGCGAAAAGGACGGAAAACAGTGGTAATTAGCCGTTTTTTTTTTCAATTTAAAATTCACCTTTAAAAATCTGTCAAAAATACAATGTTTTTTTATCAAAGTACGTAATAAGCAAATGGCCTACCAGCGGTAATCTTGCCTATAACAATGCATTTACCTCACAGACCTAGTCCTTCTGGAACGAACCTAATGTGACATGTATAAAGTATTTAACATCTCTTTCCACTGGATAAAGACAAACAGAGGCAAGATCTGTTGACTATAACTTAAAGGAGAGCTTTTTAAATAGCTTTTATAAAAGGATGCAAATTAATTATATTAAACTTGTAGTGTCACCGAAAATCACTACAAAAGACCCTACAGACGAGACTCCTTTAGAAAAACTAGAAGGTCAGCTGGTAGAATTGCCCTGTCAGGCGAAGGGTTCGCCCAAGCCAGTCGTATCGTGGGAAGTGAACGGGCTCCAACTCACTGGTGAAAGAAAGTTCATTGATGAAATAGGAATCAGGTGAGCTCTTAAAAAACTCAAGGTTTTAAGCAAACTACTTTTGCTGTGATTTTTTTTTGGAATGTCTCATTGAAATACATTAAAAAGCTCTTCGATTATCTATATATAATTGAATGATGCTTTTCCTGGATGCATACTAAGTACGCATGCATCAAACAACATCGTATACAAAAATACAAAGAATCTAGTTATGGTTACCCCTCACCCCTCTGCCTTAGATTAAGTCTAGAATATACTTTTAGTAACTAAGCATTTATGTTTTAAGGCTGATTCAGCGGCGAGACAGCCCTCGGCGCTCTGACGCACATGTATTCTTTTATTTCAATATTAAAGCATCTCCATATCGATGCAGACGTATTTTTAATTTAATTTTAATTTTAGTTTTAGATTTTAATTTTTTAAAAACCCGTTTCTAAGCTCCCAAATCAAGAGTGGCGCAGCCCGGAGCGGATTTTCATAATTTTCACGGGTTTTTCCGCGTTTTCCCGACGTCCAAATTCGTCAGGAAAATTACCACGAAAAATTCCACGAAAAGTTAATCCGACGAACCAAATAAATATTCTCTTAAACGGGTAAAGAAAAGTGAGCAATGGGTGTAGCAGTCGGTTGGTGAGTACAACTTTTCGCCAATCCTTTGTTTCCCAAATCCTCCTCTTAGAAAATGGTTTTTAAACACTAATTTGTTATTATTGCGATCAAACTTCTCGCATTTTAACGTGTCTGGTTAACTTTGTATACAACTCTATAGAGTTAACCTTAGTACTAGTTAGTTAAGAAAATATAGAGAGTGCATATCTTCAAACTCAGATTTGTACTGTAAGTATTTAATTAGTGTTACATAAACTTAAATGATCTAAAATCGATCATATTAGAATTATAATTTAGAATAAAAACTCAACTTAGAAACTATTGGTTGACTTTGTATACAACTCTATGGAGTTAACCTTTGTTCTCTACCATTGAGTTATGAAAATATAGAGAGTGCATATCTTAAAATTCAGATGTGTACTGTAAGTAATTAATTAGTGTTACGTAAGCTTAAGTGATCTAAAATCGATCGTACTTGAACTATAATTTAGGATAAAAACTCGTATATTTTACAAAATATTTCAGTGTCAAACCAATTTTACAAAGAATTTTTATTCTATGCCCAACTATTGTTGTGCTTATTTTATTGTTTTTACTGACATTTTTGTGTCAATATTTTTACAAATTATTTCAATATCAAACCAATTTTACAAAGAATTTTTATTTTATGCCCAACTATTGTTGTGCTTATTTTATTGTTTTCATTGACATTTTTGTGTCAATCGTTTTTACAAAGAATTTTTGTTTTATGCCCAACTATTGTTGTGCTTATTTTATTGTTTTTTTTTATTGACATTTTTGTGTCAATACTTTATACAACCGCGTAAAGTAGAGTGAAAATGTTTTCATCAAGTTTTTGTGTAATTTTACATAATCGCATAAACTCAAGTGAAAAATTTTCATAAAATTTTTACACATTTTCCCAACTTTTTTTGTGTTTTCAATTGTATTTTTTGTGTAATTTTTACAACCGTGTAAACTAAAGTGAAAACTTTCCATCAAGTTTTCACCAATTATTTTTGTGCTTTTTATTGTGCTATTTTAAAGTGTCTAATTTTATACAACCGCGTAATCTTAAGTGAAAATTTTTAATCAAGCTTTCCTTTTATACTTTATTATTGTAGTGCTTTTAAAGTGTAAACTTTTACATAACCGTGTAAACGCAAGTGAAAAATTTTCTTTAAGTTTTCCACATTTTCCCAATGTGTTTTCTATTGTGTTTAAAACGTGTTCTATTTTTGTGTAAAAAAAAAAAAAAAAAAAACTTAAATCGTGTAACTCGAGTGAAAAGTTGCCTTCTCTGAATCGTTCGTAACTCTATTACTATGACGAAGCTATAGAAGCGATACTTAAAGAATTCATTCAATTGATACTATTATACAATGGTGATAAAAGACAGTTAAATTTATATTTGCGAAAATGTTATTATGTAATTGATCGGTTTAGTAACAGAGATTTCGAAGAACGAATTGTTTTGACTAGTCGACTTACAGAGAACGCAGCTGCGCTCTTATCGGAACGAGAGGATGTTGAGACTTGGTCTGCGTTGAAAGAATTGCTCGTCTAGCATTTTGGAGATCCGCGTAGTGAAGCGTGTATCAATATTGAATTAGAGTTTTTGAAAATAAAATCAGATGAAAGTTATCTGGATTTTTGTAATAGAATCCAAAGTGTTCGATATTTATTGATGTCGAAAGTGAACATGATTGGTCCTCAATCACGATAATCACTGTCCTAGTGATTTAAAACGCGCAAAATTTATCATATTATAATAATACATCCTCGAATGTATTTTTATATAACCGTCCTGAGAATATAGTACGCGTAGTGAGACTTAAGGTACCATCAATATTAGAGGCCGCCTTAAGTGATGTTCTTGAGGAAGTAAATTTTTTTGGAACAATACAACATGAAAAATCGTATACACGGCAGCAGTCAAATTATAAGTTCAGGTTCAAGGCCATTGATAAGCAACAATGCCCCGCCTAAGATGCCCCAAATTCAAGGGCAAGGTCAACCACAGAGTTTTGGAACGGACCGTCCACAAACTTTTGGGTACCGACCTTAGTTTGGCCTTCAGCCACAACAACCAGTAGGCCTTCAGCAATTTAGTTATAGGCCACCACAGCAATTTGGCTACAAGCCACCACAGCAATTTGGTTACAAACCACCTCAACCATTTGGTTATAAAACACTCGAACAATTGAATAATCGGCCAACTCAATTTGGATATCGACCACAATCTGGTATCCAGCCAACTCAAGTAGTCTACAGTCCCCCTCAGGTACAAAAGCCTCAAATGCAAATCAGTGACGTGTCTATATGAGGACAGCTCCTCCTATACCACAAGTACCACAACAAGGTTTTAAGTTAAACGAACTGATTATAAATGACTATGAATACGAACCTTATTACAATGAAAATTACGACTATAATCATAATAGTTATCATGACGTGAACGAAGTGAACTATTATGGTAACAAAAATTATATATGTAGGTACCGACGTAACGTACCATATGAAGACTGACGTATATCAGGCAGGCAAATTTTCTCAAAACTGCCTTGACTAAATCTTAGAACTAAATTGCGATCCTAATTCAAAACTTTCGTACATTATTTAAAAGAAATAGATGCAAAAAATTATTATTGATACCGAAAGTATGAGGTCATTCTTTTGTCCTCAAAACGCCTATCAATATTTTTGTAAATTTATTCGAAAAGGAACCATTTCAAGTGATTAGCACCCACGCGTCCAGCAGGCACGATTAAGTGATGGAAATCCCTCTCTTGCCTACTCTACTTTTGTTACAATAGTAATGATTGGCATAAATTTTATTTGTATGACGTTGACGCACGTTACGACGCTTATTCGAAATGATCTTTTACAACAATTAGGCGCGATTATTGATTTGATTATTATTTTTATTTAGCTTTTGAAAACGAATACTACTTGTATTCCAATAATCAATAATAATTTAAATTATATTATTGATATACCACCGCGATCAGAACAACGGGTCAAGTTATGCAGGCGAAGCCATTCTTGACTTCTATGAATTTAAGAACGGCTTACGAATGCCTAGTGCAATAGTGAACTGCATAAACGGTTATGCTTCTACGGTCATTCAGAATGCCTTAGATCAATCAAAACGGTTGACTATTACAACACCTTTTGCTGTAATAAATTATGAAAAACATGTAACAAAGATTAGAAAATTAACAGCTAAAAAGAAAACAAAACACAATGACTAAACGACAAAAACAATATCAGACTCAAGTAGGACAGCGATAGCTGGTAGCCCTATAGCGATTTCTGATACATTATCAAGACATAGTATGGAAGTAAGTGAATACCCTATAAGACCAGAATCTTGTAAATCACAAACAATTAATTCCGCTGAAGATTTGGAATCAACTGGAATACCAATTTTACGAGATGCAATTGACAACAAGCCAAATCAAATTCTAGTTTATTCATGGTTTAAAAATGAAATGCAAGTAAAGAATCTTTCGCGTGAAAAACAAAAGGTTTTGGAAGTTTTCCTACCTACAGATAATTCAGAATTGGTCAAAAACTTTTTGAAACAATTCATAAAGCCATGAGTAAAATATTTTATCTATTTTGAGGAAGAAAAGCATCGAAGATTATTTGGTAATTTAATAATTCAGTTTTTTAAGAAAAGAATGTTTAATCTTTACTTATGCACAGAAAGAGTAATTTTATTGGAGATGAAAGAGAGCAACGAGCAATAATAGTTAAATATCATAAAAGAAAATCAATTTTTGCTAAAGATGTTAACAAGCGGATAAGCAAAGATAAACCTCGTTTTGTAAAAGCAAAAGTTATAGGCAGCCCCGAAATAAACGTTTTACCTATACAAGTAGGAGAAAGAAAAACTAAAGTTCCTATTAAAAATGTCAAACGCCCTACACAGGTGGTGCAGCATACTGCTAATAATGACACCAACCCTGGCTCTTCATCTACAGACACTTGAAGGAAATCCAGGGATACTTCCAATAAAGGAAGGTCAGGCATACTATCAAACTGACTATTGGACTTTAGTTAAGGTTATAAACTTGGAAAGGATTTACAGTGATTTAAATTACGTATCAATGAACTATGAACAACTGTGTAAACTGATCGATTGGAATACATCATATTCGGAAGAATTTAAAAATGTGAAAATACATACAGAGTTTATACGCGATATAACTATAGATAAATACCGACAACTTGTTCCACAGCAACGCTTTAAGAGAGGTCTAATAAATCCATTGGGTTCCATTATAAAAGTTATTACAGGTAATCTTGACCATGACGATGCCATCAAATATGATAAACTCACATCTGAACTAAGTCATAATCAAATTATCGTTTCTAAGAAATTAACCTTGGTCTCTAAAATGTTCGATAGCTTTATCAATGTAACTGAAACAATGAATCAGAATACTGTTAATTTAGATAATCGCTTAAAGCAAGCCGAAATAATGTTAAGAGATTTAGCTGCTAGAAAAAACAATTGGGTTTTTTTTCACATACATATCAGGATTATTTAGCGTCTTTACAAGCAGTTTTCGTACTATATTTATCAGGTTAAGTGAAATTGAAACAGCTCTAGCATTAAGTAGAGTCTCTATACTACATCAATCTATCGTGAACTCGACGGAACTCATGTATCATTTGAAATTGATTGCAAACTCAGAAAGCTTAGTGTATTTACCTATCGATGAAAATTTGTTAAAATTAGAAGAAACTATTTGTGTAAAATCATTTATTAAGAAAAACCAGATCACGTTTATTATGGAAATTCCTATTACTGATAATTGTACTTATAACTATTTTAAAATGTACTCCTTACCAATTTTCCACCAATCCGAAAATAAAACCTTGTCTATTTTTCCCAAATATCCTTACCTTTTGGCGAAAGGAATGAAATACTTACCGATTGTGAAACCATGCCGCCCGTTATCAACTGGCGACCATTTTCTGTGTAATGCAGACAACCGAGCAATGTACCATGAGCCCACCTGTATGGAACAGCTCATGAAATTTGAAGACAACCCTGATGATTGTACCCAGCATCAGGTTCGAATTGAAAATGTCAAGGTCCAGCAAGTCAGTTCTGACAGTTGGATTATTTTCAGCAGACTTAAGACTACGCTAACGAAGCATTGCGATAACGAAGTCAGTAAGCAGCCATTATTTGGAACTTATCTCGTGACCATCGACGAGCCTTGTGATTTGGAAATTCATGGAATTCGTATTCGACACCGTATCTACATAGAATCGGATGTTGTAGAGCCAATTCCAGTTATCATCTTGCCGCAGCTACGAGCGAACGCCAGTCTATCCGGTGCACGCGCACTCAACATGAAAGGAGTTCACTTAGATGAAGTTAAATACATGGCTTACTCTTTAAAGCAAAGTGCAGTTATCGAAAGTGTTTTAAATGAACAAAAAGACTTTAACTTCAGTGAACAATTAGGATACGTTACTTTATGTTTAGTAATTTTAAGTTTTTTGATGTTTTTGCTTTACGTGTTTCGTTTAAAATTGTTAAAAATATTACCGCTTAAGAAAAATTATCGGAATACATCTAAAATCGATCGAACCGATAATTTTCCTCTTAGGGATGGAGGAGTTATGGTTACCCCTCACCCCTCTGCCTTAGATTAAGTCTAGAATATACTTTTAGTAACTAAGCATTTATGTTTTAAGGCTGATTCAGCGGCGAGACAGCCCTCGGCGCTCTGACGCACATGTATTCTTTTATTTCAATATTAAAGCATCTCCATATCGATGCAGACGTATTTTTAATTTAATTTTAATTTTAGTTTTAGATTTTAATTTTTTAAAAACCCGTTTCTAAGCTCCCAAATCAAGAGTATCTACACATTTTTTCAGTTAATTTAAATGAGACTCAAAAAATCCGATACAATCTTCGCGTCAATATTTTTTCAGATTCGTTGCAAACTTGACAGATTTTGGAAATTACACGTGTACCGCCAAAAATCGATACGGGAATACTTCCATCACGTACTCCGTATACATTTGGGGTAAGTTAAGAACTTGGTTGTGGCGCTATGGTCATTAATAACAATTACATAACAATTAATAACATTACAATGTTAATGTTGAATCTGTCTGAAAAAATTCGATCATCATCAGTCAGTCAGTAGACGTACTAGGCACTGTACTGGACCTAGTACAATAATTATAACTAGATGGCGTTATTCATCTATTACTATTAGATTTTCTTGTGATTTAATGTAGTCTGGCAAAGTTTTTTTTCATTATCTACTTGTTTCAGTTCCTCCATCTATAGAGCTTCCTTTGGAGATCACTAAAGACGTGTTGGCGGGTGATGACGTCAGCTTGCAGTGCGACGTCACCGGATTCCCCATACCTAGCGTTCAATGGGTATTTGGACAGGAGATGTTGAAGGGAAATACTACAGAAATAAGGTAAACTACACTCGAGAGCAATGAATCCGGGTCACTAAAGAATGTTAAAAATCTCGGAAACTAAAAATGATAGATTAATGCAATAAATTGTATTTAATAGACAATGTAATACTCCTTAAATGAAGGTAAAAAAAATATGAGTCACCATACATTTTATTAACACAAAATTACATAAAGAAAAAAACTGCTGATCTCTCCTTAAAACAAAAATAGGAAACATGAAATTTTTGAACTTTATTACGATTTTCTTGAATTTTAATACTTCGTATTGCCTCCTCGTGCTTCCATTACTGCGTTTACGCAGAAAAAAAACAACAAAAAAACAGAAATCAAACAATGATAAATGACAGATTACAAACAAAAGCAAAACCAAATGCTGTAATTTCGTAGTTCCATCTTCGAAAGTGGCCCTTTTTCAAATTAGATTTTTTTATGATATAACTTTACAATAACTAAGAAGTTTTAATACCTTCATTTAAGGAGTATTACATTGCCTATTAAATACAATTTATTGCATTAACCTAGCATTTTTAGTTTCCGAGATTTTTAGGATTCTTTAAGTGACCCGGATTCATTGCTCTCGAGTGTATATTCTCTTTTCTTGGGCAACTATATCGTGTTTGAGCATTGATTTTTATGACCGTTTGTAAATGCATTCTAGAGGATAGGACCCATCCGTGAGCCTTGTGAGACTCCTACATAAGTGATCAAATGTTTGTGAGGCAAATATTTGTCCACAGCGTCTATCCGTGATCTGTTGATAAATTACAAGGCTATAAATTAAAAGATTTCAATAAAGCACCGCGTGTATGTATGTATCACATGGTGGTATATTTTGTTATAGTAAAAGCATCATCCACTTGATCGAACGCTATGCTAGTATTGGATTTGTGTTTATAATCATCAGCTAGTAAACGTTCACTGCTGGACATTGTCCTCCTCCAAATAATGCCACGATGAACGTTCTTGAGCTGCCTCAATCCAACGGCTTCCTGCGACCGTTACAATGTCATCGGTCCATCGACAATGCGTCGTTCGTAGACGCCACTCGATAACGTTTAATCCCGACAATTGTCAGTTCTGCGAGCTATATGGCCTGCGCATTCCCATTTCAACTTGCTAATTCTGAAAACTAAGTTAGTGACCTTGGTTCTTCTACGGATTTCCTTGTTTCAAATTTTATTACGTAGTGTTTGTCTACAAATAGTTAAAAAATGTTACAGCTTCAATGATGTTGGGAACCTTTACATAACAAATGCAACCTCTAAGCACGAAGGGAGCTATGTCTGTGTGGCGGAGAACTTAGCTGGGATAGCAAATAAATTCATACATTTGAATGTAAATGGTAAGTTTTTTTTAAGGAACTGTCATGAATGCTCAGCAATATATGCTAAGCGATAACGCCAGCCCATAACAGATGCAGTGAACCTTAGGTCACGTCCGCTTAGGACGTGCCCTACGTGACATTGCAGTGCGCCCGTCACCATGAGACAAAAAGATGAAGTCTCATGTGCCTGTGTTTCACCGGAACCCATACTCTTTAAACCGGAACATAGCAATGCAGAAATAGGTATTGTGGTAGTACTTTGCGGACGTTCTCTATCACAAGAAGCTCTACTACTATCCTTGCTGGTTTTCTATCGATGTTTTCCTTCACCATTTGGTGTATTACCGGATCACTTCTCATTAGCACGAATGAATGATAATGATGATAATTTTGAACCTATTTGTTCTTAAAAATACGTATGTGTTTATTTTTAGAGTCACCGAAAATATTAGAAGACAACTACACTGGACCGTATTTAGCAACGAACTTGGACACTGCTTTGACCATCGCTTGCAGAGTGACAGGAAAACCTAAGCCTTACATCGTTTGGTCTAAGGATGATGTTTACTTGCACAAAGGTTTTTTCTTATAAAATATACTAGTATAGAAAAAAAAAGATGAATCCACTTTTTAAAAATAAATTTAAACAAACATGAGCAATTTATTCACATGGACAGAGGAAGTAGTTTCAAACATAGCAAGAGGTGCGGGTTCGTTCGTTAGCGTTCTCAGCTGGCTACTCGACCACCACGCCAAGGAGGTTTTCTACACATTTATTGTCTATCATCCAACTAAACTATCGAGTGGATATAAGTAGTGGCACGAAACTCTAGCGCTTACCGCAGAAGTCAAAAGTTAGGTATCTTGGGGGGATCTCTATCTCTATCTATCTTATAATAATTGTATTGCGTGCGCGATAGTATTCATGCGCAACTGTCCCCTCCACGTTTTGTTCAGCGCTAGGCTTACGTGCCGCTACTTATAATGCTTAACAGCATTTGGTGACAAAAGCTTTTGTGACACCTATCGCCACATTGAAGAACTAATTAACGCAAGCAGATGCTATCACGGAGTGATGCTGCGTTCAGAAATTTCTCGTTATCACTTGGGAAGTGATAACGAGAAATTTCTGAAAACAGAATGTTCTGGAACGCACAAGCGAAATAATTCATGATTTTGACCGTATAATAATACCTCCCAACAACATTATGTTGGTCTAACGACCCATAACAAGTGGGCAGTGCCTATAAATACATATTATTTGCCTTTCAGATTCGCAATACGCGGTTGGTAAAGATGGCACACTGACGATCAAGTCGCCGTCCGAAGATATGAGCGGAAACTACACTTGCACCGCCAACAATAAGTTTGGGATTGTGAACAAAACTATCGCTGTTGAAGTCTATTGTAAGTTATTAGATAAATAGAAGAACTGTATTGCACATCGCAGTTAAAAAACAATACATACATAAACTCACGCCTTCCCGGAGGAGTAAGCAGAAACCACGAATTTCCACTTGCTACGATCCAGAAATACCTCTTTTGCTTTATTCACTCTTCAAACATGTTGGTCGGTTTAGGGTACTCTTAACTTGAGCTTTCTCCAGAACGTCTCCGAGGTCTAATTAAGTTCGCTGAGGTTTTCCTCTTCAAAATGTCTCATTCACGCTCGCCTTGTGTAACTGTTTCTACAATCATCGGTTTCATAAAAAGGTTGAAAGTATACAAAGTGTTCTTAGAAAGAAAGAAAATACATTTATTTGTCCACAGAATTTGTTTTCTTTTTAGCTCTGCCCGCTCTCCTGCTTTCTGAGGAGTCCCAGAGCAAGGCGACTGTGCTAGTCCATGGGAATGCCACCATCAAGTGTCCCGTCCGCGTGTCCATGGGCGACACACTCAAATGGTATAAGGTTCGATGATTATTAACAATAGAAATATTATTTCATATACAGGGTGGAACACTTACCAAATACTTCTACAATATAAACCGTCAAAGTAATAAGTAGTGCCCTAATTTTAGATGACACATGTCATCATCTTTATCTGCCTATAGAAGTCAAGACCTGCTTGATTAAGGTCTCCCCATAGATTGCCATAGCGAATGGTCTTGAGTCGCCTCCATCCACAGACTTCCTGAAACCATTGAAATGTCGTCAGCCCATCGAGAGGCCTTCCTACACTGCGTAGGTAAGCTGCGTCGACCTAAGACACGCGGACGAAACTTTTTTTGGAAGTTCCGATTCCGTTGTCGCTCTAGCGAACGATGCTTCTGAGCTAGAGAAAGGTATAAATACCTTTCTGGCTGTCAAATACGGTACGAAACTAAAAAAAAAGGTTTTTCTCAGGCGAAAGCTATTTTATATAGCTATGATATAGGTAGCTTTGCAGGTAGGTACCTTCAATATTCGGTAGCCGTCCTTTAACACCCTGTATATTTACGGAAAAATGCAGTTCCTGGCGGAAAGATGTAGACCAACCCTTGTTGAAAAAAATGCCTTTTTATATATAAAGCCAGCCGGGTATACCTACACATAGCTTATCTTTGAATATGCTTTCTATATCATACATAAAAATATAGATTAAAGCTGTTCTTCTAAACAGATTAACAAATGTATAGTCTCGATATAGCAATTTAGAAAGTAGCTGCATCATTATAATGAATTTTCAGGATGCAAAACTGATATCCACTGGGTTACTTCGTCTCTCAAACATATCTCGGGATCATCGAGCTACATACGCGTGTGTCGTCTCCAACGCCATGGGGTCCGCTTACTCAACGGTCAAAGTTGATGTTGAATGGCCGCCTAGTTTCGTTGATAGCGAAAATGAGTCTGACGACAATGTTGATAACAGCAAGAAAAATACTGATGGCCAAAAAACTGATAGCAATGTAGTCGTTGATCCAAATGACGAAGGGACCAACGATTTTGGAAATTTCGTAAGAACAAACTCCAATGATACACAAAATGATAGTGGTGCAAAATGGAGTAAAAATGTCATAAACGATTTGGATGATAAGACTACTAATGTTGGTAATAATGGAGCGAATGTTGATGGACCCAAAAATGTTGATGGCAAAGGTGTGGCAGGGTCCAAATCTGTTGATGGAAAGAAAAAAGGAGACGTAAATAATGAGATAAAGATTGTAGAAGTCGTTAAAGGTGATGATGCGTATTTGGATTGTAGCACGGATGCCAAACCTGTTGCTAAGGTAAGTCAAAATAATGCTAATTACTTTTTAACTTATTTTCACTTTCGTCAATCACCTTAAGAGAGGCACTTCATGTTAAATTTTTCAGTTTTAGGGTTCGGTACCTCGAAAGATACCAACGGAACCATTATAGTATCACTTAGGTGTCTGTCTGTCTAGCTCACTTTTGGGCCGCTTTTTTCGTGTTTTTTTTTAATATCAATAAAACATCATAAAAGGAACACAAAAACCTAATTTCCATCAGTAAAAACACGTTTATAAATAAAAGTTACAGAAAAAGCAATGAAAACCACCTAAGATATATTGGCGCAGCGCGTCGATCAGCTGCCCGGGAGCATTGAACTCGCGCAGCCGGTGCGCTCTGTGAACTCGCGCTATCTTATATAGCTATGATACAGGTAGATTTACCGGTACCTTCAGTATTCGGGAGCTGTCTTTTTACACCCTGTATATATAATTTTAAGCAATGGTTTTTAAATAGTAAGCAAGGGAACTAACGTTTTGCGTGCAAACACTTTCCTTTTACTTGAATAAATCTTATCTTATCTTATTACTTTCAGATAAAATGGCTTCACAACTCAAAGCCCATAGTATTCGAAGACAAACACTTTATGAGACTGATGAATGTAAAGCAACAAAACGCCGGGACGTACAAATGTGTAGCGAGTAATGCACATGGGACAGTTCACAAGGTGTTCAAACTGAATGTATCAGGTACTTTTGCAACATTTAAAAATGAGCTGAACACTGGTTATGTATTGTAAAAATCTATGCTCGTGTCTTGATTTAATTTAAGTTTAGTTAGGAGGCCTTGTTAGAATTTGTTTGGACATTGTATGTTTTTGACTGTTGAGTGTGTTGTATTATGTTTTTTTTTTCAGTACCACCGTTTATATCTGATTTCGACGTCCTGGATGTGTCGTTAATGGAAGGCGTCAACGCGACCCTAGAATGCAACGCTAACGGCTATCCAGAACCAAGTATACGCTGGATTTATAAGTATGTAAGCTTCCACTACACACTGCTGTGGAACAAAGGTTCCACGCCAAGGTACCTTTAAGCTCCCACAAAGGTACCTTTGTTCCACAGCAGTGCGTGGTGAAATGGAGAACGCAACAATGGGGATGATTTTGGCAGCTGTAGCGCTGTCCAAATCTTTTGAAACTTGAAAGGAGGAATATTTAGTTCAAGTAGTTTCCCCTATTCAAGTTTTATAAGATTTAGATAGCGCTAAGGCTGCCAAAATGATCCCCATTGCCATTTGCTACTGTAAGGCTGAGGCCAAACGAGCGTAATTTTGTGAGTCGTGAGTCGCAGAATTTCGTTCGCAGAAATTCTGCTGCATTCGGTTTCATACAAAAGTCCTGTTTCATTCACACGGCGACGCAAAATGAGTTGTCTGCCGACTCACACCTTGGAGCAAGGAACAAAATGGAGCGGCAGTAACATTTAATTTGTATGAAAATTGCCCACCATTAGCTTGCCATTCAACCATTCATTTAATACTCTGTGACCTATAATTGCCTTCATTCAAAGTTTTGTTTACTTTTTGTGTTTTCGTAAATTTTCAATATTTTATTAGCAAATACCTATATTTTTTACTACACAAGTTGGATTTCACAATGCCTGAGTGTAATATTGTGCATTGTGGTACAAGGCAAAGCCAGTATCGGCCTGGGCTGACTTTACGCAAGTGCTTCAACAGTTTTCATTGAAATTGTAGTTTTGCTTCATTATTTTGTTCTAAATGTATGTTTCGTTAGTGAGCTTTAGAGTAAACATAAGGACATTAGTGCCATTGTTGTGTAAAATATCATTATTTCATAGTAATTCATTTATTGCTTACAAGATTGTTTACAACTAGGGCTTGGTCGGGCAAATAGCCGACCCAGTTCGACCCAAAAATCGGGCACGCCTTATTTATCAGAACAACCGCCCTGTGACTCACACGCATTATTCGGACCGAATTGAGTTTGCGGGAGGCGAGGGGGCCGACGCGGGCCGGGCATGGGTTATTCCCGCTCGTCCCCACGTCTCGTCCCCACTGGGGATGAGCGGGAAGTTTTTTACTAAAACCTTCCCGCTCGTCCCCGAAGGGGCGAGCGGGAAGGTTTTAGTAGCCATCGTCCCCACTACGATATTAAGATGGCTATTTTTTAATTAAACCACAATAAATACCTAGAATAACCTACAATTAACTGTTTATTTATTTGACTTTATTAATTTTAGTCATTTTAGTCACTTAAGTAATTTTAGTCATTTTATTCATTTTATTTATTTATTTATTTATTTTATTCATTTTTTTTTTTTATTTAATTTTTTTTATTTATTTTATTTGACTTTATTAATTTTAGTCATTTTAGTCACTTAAGTAATTTTAGTCATTTAGTTCATTTTATTTATTTATTTTATTCATTTATTTATTTTATTTATTTTATTTATTTTATTTATTTTATTTATTTTATTTATTTTATTTATTTTATTTATTTTATTTATTTTATTTATTTTATTTATTTTATTTATTTTATTTATTTTATTTATTTTATTTATTTTATTTATTTTATTTATTTTATTTATTTTATTTATTTTATTTATTTTATTTATTTTATTTATTTTATTTATTTTATTTATTTTATTTATTTTATTTATTTTATTTATTTTATTTATTTTATTTATTTTATTTATTTTATTAGCGTCAGTCAGGTACATTTTGCGTGAGAGTCGACACGTATTTTTACTTACAAAATGCTGGACACAGAAAAAATGATAATTGAAATTGAACAACGGCCATGTCTATGGAACTTATCGGAGAAGGCGTTTAGTGATAAGTTTTTTTTTTCTGGCATTATCTACTTCTTCGTCTTCTAAATATGCTTCGTAAATACACAAAATTTTCAACGGTTCCATTGCACGACACAAACATCCGCTATAAACGTTCGATAGTAACTGAATAAAATGCGCTCGTCTGGCATCCCAACAGAACGAAATTCTGCGACTCACGACTCACAAAATTACGCTCGTTTGGCCTCAGCCTAATTGTAGGGGGCGGCTTCCACTTGATGGACTTGTAATGGTCGCAGCAGCTCAGGGGTTGGAGTTGGCTCAAGACCGTTCGTCGTGGTGTTCTATGGGGGAGGCGTATACCCAGCAGTGGACGGTCACCGTCTGATGATGAAGCTTCCACAGGATAATTGTATCGCAATACTGGCATTCAAAAAAACTATATTGGGATATCAGTCAAGTTCCGATAAATAAATACAGACATAAACACACGCCTTTTTACCCGAAAGGGTAGGCAGAGCCTCAAAAGGCCTCTTTTCACTGCTGTTTGTACAATCGTAGGAATTAGACGTGTCAAGTGGTGAGCTCACAGACGCCATTGCATTCCCGGCTAACGCTTTCTTCCAGTAATAACACACTCCTAAATAAGCCAGGGCAAATCTTATACCAACGAAAATTGCTCAACAAGTCCGGCGTTCTCGATGGATATTAGTAATTTTACCATTGACCATGTTTGTTATGTTTTCCAAAATATTAATTACTAGCTGAACCACGCGGTTCCACCCGTGTGAACAAGGAGGGTTCCCAACAAGTAACACACGAACGAGTAACACTGTCGCTCGTTGGGAATTTTCTTCCCATCAAGTAACACTATGCCCTGGGTGTTACTGATGAAAACAATGATGAAAATTGATGATGATGATAAAAAGTAGCCTATTTATGTTAACCCAGGGTATAAGGTATCTCCATTCCATTTGTTCCGCCTCGGAACAAATATTTGTAAGATCTGCAGATAATTGTTCCGGGTGTTCTTGGTATTTTCTATGTAATTACACATACCCATAACACAAGCTCTGCTTAATGAATTTTAATAATGAATTTTATGAATTTCTGATTAATAAATAAATAAAATTAATGTTGTGTGAAATGTTCAGTATTTATTTATTTATTATTTATTTACTTATTCCAAATTTCACTCAAATCCGTTCAGCCGTTTAAGCGTGAACAAACATACTCACAAACTTTCACATTTATAATATGAGTGTGACTAGCTGCGACGCACGGTTTCACCCGCGTGAACAATGATACAAATAAACATGACAAACAAATATGCTACAACAAACAAATGGACAATGATAAAAATGTATGATGATGATGATAATGAAGATGATGAAGTGAGCTATCTCCAGTTCAAATTTCACTCAAATCCGTTCAGCCGTTTGAGCGTAAAGAAGTAACAAACTTTCGCATTTATAATATTAGTGTGATGTGATGATCCATCAGCAATACGAACTGGCATCTCAACAACTCTACACTGACAGCTACACATATATCGAGTGCCTCGGAAGGCGTGTACCGATGTGACGCTACCAATAAAGCTGGTTCTACACACATAGCGTACAGAATCAGTGTGGTATCGGCCGCTAGAGTGGAGGACATCGTGGCATATACTAATGGAGAAGGAGTTACAGTTCACAAGAGTTTTGAGGCTGCGGTAAGTTTAAATTTGACCGGCTATGGCGCGGAGGGCGAGTAGCAGCTGACATGCAAGAGGTTGCGTGTTCGATTCGCGCTGCGGGACAAATGTTTGCATGATCTGTAAATATTTAGTCTGGGTGTTGCATGGTACTCGTAGTTCTTGATACACAGTTGGGTGTTATGTTATGTGTTATACATCAACCTATTGATACTGTACATCACTGGAATAACTTGCCCTTCCGACCAAACTAAGTTAAAAACTTGTGTCTTGGTTAGTAGTACTTTCCCTTATTTTTCTCTGTATAGTGCATATTATATACATACATAAGCACACGCTTTTTTCCCCCAAAGGGGTAGGCAGAGCCTCCATAGGCTTTTTTTCACCGTAGGTCACACAAACGTAGCATGAATCGTAGACGTAACTAGTGGTAATAATACTCATCGCCGGCATTGCTATCCCACGATTAACACTTTAATTCATTTACTTTTACTTAGACTAACTTACTTTTTACTTTTTTTAGTAAGTAGTAGAACTTCTTGTGAAAGACTTCGTCCGGGGAAGTACTACCACCGTACCTATTTCTGCCGCCAAGCAGTAGTGTTTGCATTGCTGTGTTTCGGTTTGAAGGGTACGGGTGCCGGTGAAATTACAGGCACATGAGACTTTTCATCTTTATGTCTCAGGGTCGGCAGCGCGCGTGTGATGCCTTTGGTGTTACAGGCGCTCATAGGCTACGGTAACTGCTTTCCATCTGGTAGGCCGTAAGCTTGTCTGCTTGCCAAGTAGCATAAAAAAAATAAAAAAATGTATAAGCGCATGTATAATAAATAAATAATAATAATGTGTAATAATAATAATAATAAATGATTAATTTTTAACATACAATTACAAATAATCATCATGCTTTGAAACAATATTCATGCACATTAATTTATTATAATTTAATTTAATATTTTACACTCGCGTTTTATATGCAACTAAAATATAAGTATTTATAAATTTTCTATGATAATATATATATAGATTATTACATTGTTTTATATAGGTATTTATTAATATTTTACTCAGGGATCTCTCTCCGAGTAAAGGCCTCCTCCAGATTATGCACATATATATAAGCGCATGTATAATTCTTTAATTAAATATTTATTTGACCGTGGTATGTCGGGCCTAAGAATAGACTTCTCCTTCCCCTCCCGTGGATGTAGTAAAAACCTTACTAAGGGCTTACATCACCCCTACAATTGAAATTAGCGGGTTCGATTCCCGCCTCGGAACAAATATTTGTTAAATCTGCAGATATTTGTTCAGGGTGTTCTGGGTATTTTTCTATGTATAATAAAAAATATCTATCTATGTAATGTATTGTATTAAATATATCAGTTATCTAGTTCCCATAACACAAGCTCTGCTTAGTTTGGGGCTAGATAATGTTGTGTGAAATGTCCAGCATTTATTTATTTATCTATTTAATTACAGTAGCCAATGGCAATGAGGGCTTTTCAACTTCGATTAAAAAAAAAAGTAGTACAAATTGTTTCGATAGATGGCGCTGACTCAACTGTAAATGCCAAGATTGTTAAATGTATTGTCTGTGGTGTACGCGTACTAGGCTATTATCTAACTAGTCTGCGGCTATTAGTCATGATATTCTGTTTGTGTCTGCTTCTTGAGTGTGCGCTAGTGATTTCGTGATGTTTTTAGAAGTAAACAAAAATAAATACCACGAAATGAAAATATATCTACGTTGTTGATGTTGACATTTAACTTTATTTTGACACTTGACATTTACGTAACAGAGCAGCGCTATCTATTTTCAACGCTGAAAGCATGATATGAAACGGCCGTGAAAACCCCTCATTGGGAACGCAACAATGGGGAATATTTTGGCAGCCTAAGCGCTATCTAAATCTTATGAAACTTAAATAGGGGAAAACTCTTGACCTAAATATTCTTCCTTTCATGTTTCCAAAGATTTGGACAGCGTTAAGGCTGCCAAAATGATCCCCATTGTTGCGTTCCCCATTCCCATTTGCTACTGTTATTGGGGGGCAGGGGATGGGCAGCAGTATCCACCAAACTGCGATCACCAATCCGTCTGCCAAGCGTGGTGATGTTAGCAAACCCCCCAATGCATTCTGTGGGGGAGGCTTCGTCCAGCAGTGGACGTCTGAAGGCTGTTGAAGATATATTTATTAAATAAATAAATAAATGCTGGACATTTCACACAACATTATCTAGCCCCAAGCTAAGCAGAGCTTGTGTTATGGCAACTAGATAACTGATATACGTAATATAATACATTACATAGATAGATATTTTTATCATACATAGAAAATACCCAGAACACCCGGAACAACTATCTGCAGATCGCACTAATATTTGTTCCGAGGCGGGGATCGAACTTGCAACCTCCTGCGTCGCAGGCGAACCTTCGCCCGTCGCGCCACAGAGGTCGTCAAATTCGTTCAATTAAAAAAAGAAACAATTATTTATTCCCTCTAGCTCGGTGCACACATCAGGATAGCCTGTAAATCCACCGGCACCCCGACACCCAGCATACAATGGCTTCGAAACGGCAAGCTTCTCAGTGAGAACTCACAGCAAATACACTACGCGGACCTCATACTTGACGTGGAGACTTCACACGCGGGGGGGTATAGCTGTGTGGTGGCCAATGAGGGGGGGAGTGATGAGAGGGCTATCAGATTGGAAGTATTAGGTAAGAGAGGATTCTTTTAACAAAAGAGAACCGGAATTTGTAATGAGGGGTTTTCACGGTCGTTTCATATCAAGCTTTCAGCGTTGAAAATAGATGGCGCTGCTCTGTTACGTAACTGTCAAGTGTCAAAATAAAGTTAAATGTCAACATCAACAACGTAGATATATTTTCGTTTCGTGGTATTTATTTTTGCTTACTTCTAAAAACATCACGAAATCACTAGCGCACACGCAAGAAGCAGACACAAACAGAATATCATGACTAATAGCCACAGACTAGTTAGATAATAGCTTAGTACGCGTACACCACAAATAATACATTTGACAATCTTGGCATTTACAGTTGAGTCAGCGCCATCTATCGAACCAATTTGAACTACTTTTTTTTTTTAAATCTAATTTGAAAAGCTCTCATTATAAAAAAGTGGCAAATACATTTTCATCGCCAACAACCTTCAACAATCTACAATAACAACAACCTTCGCCCGCCGCGCTACAGAGGTCGTCACCTCTATGGCGTGGCGGGCGAAGGTTCGCCTGCGTCGCAGGAGGTTGCGGGTTCGATTCCCGCTTGGGAACAAATATTTGTACGGTCTGCGGATAACTGTTCAGGATGTTCTGGGTATTTTTTATGTATAATAAAAAATATCCATCCATGTAATGTATTGTATTAAGTATATCAGTTATCTAGTACCCATAACAAAAGCTCTGCTTAGCTTGGGACTAGATAATGTTGTGTGAAATGTCCAGAATTTATTTATTTATTTTTAAAAGAAAGACGAAACGCTAAAACATTTAATTTTTCTGAGATCAAAACCAAATCGTGTAATATGACCGATGTGAAAGAACCAGCGTGCTGAAAGGATACTTTGCGTCTTGCAAATGTTCCTTAACATACATAAACACACGCCTTTTCCCCCGAAGGGGTAGACAGAGCCTCAAGGGCCTCTTTTCAGCGTGGGTTGCACAATGCCCATGTTTTTGAACTTTTTGGTTCAAGAACATACTTGCTTCACGATAGTTTTCCTTCACCGTTTGAGAACACGTAATATCGCACATACATATTTCAAGCGGATAACTTCATGGGTGTTATTATAAAAAATGCCTTTAGTCTGGGTTTAAACCAGGACTACCAGTCTAGGCTTAAATATCGACCTAGGGTGTATATTACTGTAATACAAAAGCAGATGGTTTGTTTTCTTTCGAGCTAGATATTCCGCGCTTATGCCAAAAATGACATAAGCTTGGACTATCTCTGGTTTATCTAAAACCAGGCAGCCCCCTAGTTAAGCAATGGTCTATAAATTGACAGTTGATTGCTTGTTAGAGGTAAGAATTTGGACATCTCAATTGTGATGTGACACAGTTGTCAGTTTGATACTTTGGAAATTTGCGAAGTAGCGCGAGAATTTATTTCGGAAAATAAACCATCTGCTTTCGTATTTAAAGTCGCATATGCAAAATGTCGATATTTAATCCTGGACTAGTACGCCTGGACTAAATTCAGATTTAGTCCATGTTCTGTAATAAGGCCGCATACGTTTATTTACTATCGGAAGTTAAGGTAACTGCCACTACACCACAAATTATATTCACCATCAGCCTGTAGAAGTCTACCGCTGGAAATAGGCCTCCCTTATAGAATTCAACGACGAACAGTCTGGAACCTTCAGCCACCGACTTCCTCCTGCCTTTAAATTGTCGTCGGTCCATCGAAAAGAGGGGCCTTGCTACACTGCGTCGTCCGGTTCTGGTCGCCACTAGAGAACCTTCCCCATCGCGGTTGTTGGTTCTGCGAGCTATTATATGGCCTACACAACCTTAACTCCTCTCCTCTTTGACGACCCCTGTGGCGCGGTGGGCGAGTAGAAGGCTGAGATGCGAGAGGTTGCGGGTTCGATTCCCGCTGCGGGACACATGTTTGTATGATCTGCAAATATTTGTTCCGGGTCTGGGTGTTGTGGTACCATGATACTCGTAGTTCCTGATACCCACGACACAGTGAATCCTAGTGTAGGATCATGACTAACTAACTTAGTAACGCTTTATTTTGTTATATTCCAGAACCACCAAAAATATTCCAAAGCATATTCCAAAACGAACCCATTCTGGAGGTCCTATCAGGCCAGTCCTACTACCTGCACTGTCATCCCCTGGGAAACCCCACGCCCGCAGTCTACTGGTTCAAAGATGGGATACCCTTGAAACTGTTCGATGATAGCATGGTGTCCATGGATTATGGGGAAGTTATAGCGGTTAAGAGTGCAATGGATGAACAGTCGGGGAATTACACGTGTGTTGCCAGGAATAGAGTGGGCAATGATAGCGTCTCATACCTGGTTAAGGTTTTGGGTAAGTTTTTTTTTTATACTACTTGGCAAGCAAACAAGCATACGGCCCACCTGATGAAAATTAGTTAACGTATCCCATGGACGCCTGCAGCATCACACGCGCGCTGCCGACCCTAAGACAAGATGAAAAGACTCGTATGTCTGTAATTTCACCGGCACCCGTACCCTTCAAACCGAAACACAGCAATGCGTGCAGTGCTTGGCGGCAGAAATAGGTACGGTGGTAGTACTTCCCCGGACGAACTCTTTCGCAAGAAGTTCTACTAACCAACCAACTAAACTACTACTAACTCAAATAAACACGACTCTAAATGGTATTTTATCAATCTCGTGCTATTTTCATCTTGGGATTTATGAACTGCTCCTTACGTGGACCATATCAGCAAGGTCGTCTTTCATTCGTGAGCCGACAGCTCACCATCTGTAACATGTCGGCCATTACAATCATTCTTAGAGCGACGAGTTGCTAAGGATTTAAATATGGGTTTTTTTTCAAAACTCATTCTCAAAACGGTTCTATTTATCTCATTAGGGGTCTGTGTGTTGTGGAAGCATGGTAATAGTAGTTCCTGATACCCACGACACAGGGAATCCTAGTGTGGGATGGACTATGTATGGAACTGTTGATTATAATGTTATTTATTTTAGTGCCACCCCGACAACCTAAAGAGTCTTCAAAACCTGTCAATCTTCGCGTGGGTAAACCCCTCATTCTCACATGCCCCCTCGAAGGGGCCCCTGTACCTAACGTGATGTGGATCAAACACCCTTACACGGAGATTGGTGAAGCCACGCCTAGGATTACTTTGTCTGATGATAATATTACCTTGGTGAGTGTTCGCCCAAACATAGTAAAGGAGTTGTTCCAAAATGGCCTATGTCTATGTTCAACAGACAGAGAATGGCGAAAAAATCAGTGATTTTTGAAAAAATACTCTTACTCTAATTTGGAGCTTAAAAATCTGCATAAAAATGTTTGAAATTAGTTTTTTTTACAATGGTAACATATTTTCCAGCAGAGCGATTCTAAAAACGTCGGAAACGTTTCCGACCGCATTCGTTAGTTTTTCATTTCGATGTGGTAAGTAACTAAAACAATTTTCTCTAGTAAAACACAGTAAAAAAACAATAAATATTGTATATTACTGTGTTTTACTAGAGAAAATTGTTGGAAAATTGTTTGAGTTACTTACCACATCGAAACGAAAAACTAACGAATCCGATCGGAAACGTTTCCGACGATTTAGAATCGCCCTGCTGGGCAGCCATGACAGTGAATGTCACGTTTATTGGTCTGTGGTTTCTTGCTTCATTTGTTTGTTGGGAGTTGTAGTATTTATATACTATTTACAGTTGTCAACTGCTGTCGAAGCATTTTACCACAGAGTATATTGGATCCGCCCCGCCATTTTGTTATGTTTTGTGTTGGTCTCCGTGAGAAAGATATTTTAGGAAATTGCATTGTATGAAGCGATATAATAAAAAAATTACAGTGGGAAAAGATTTAACATATATTTAGCCACGTTTATACATGTGAACACCGACAAGGGCTAGGTTTCATACATTGTGAAACAACTTCTTTAGTATTAGTAGAACTTTTTGTGAGACTTGGTGAAATAGAATATTATTATCCGACCAAAGCGGTATAACATCGTTCTAACAATTATATTTTCAGTTGATAAACCACACGCAAGTGTCTGACAGCGGTAACTACTCCTGCATAATGACGAACAAGGCCGGCACCACCGAACTTATCTACGCCGTCTCTATAGACAAGCCGCCGTCCATTGCCGGCAATGTTGGGGGCAATGGAGTGGAAGATCACGTAGTGGCGTTGAAAAGGAGCATTGTACTGAAATGTGAAGCGGACGGACATCCGCTACCGAGAATCAATTGGCTGAAGGTAACTGAATCTGTGTAACACCAGAGGCCCAATTCTCTAAGTTATTTTAAAACTACCACTTAACCGAATCGAGACTAAATTGTAAATTGACAGAAAGTTGAATTTCTGGTCCCTCATAAATAACAATTTAGTCTACTTTCAATTCATGGTGACCACCATTAGAGTAGGATAGTTAGGTATATACAGGGTGTTTTTTTTTAAATGGGACAGTATGGGGATATCCGAATCCATAAGGCCTAAAACACACACAAGCGACGTAAGGCAGCAGGCGTGGGACAGGCGTGGCGCAGGCGTGCGCCGATTCAAAACGATTTCGTACAAAATGTATGCAGGCGACGTTTTTGAATTATACTGAAGCGACGCGGCGCAGACACGCCGTTTCGTTGCCTGCGACGCGTCGCTAGCAGTCGGTTCTCGTGAGTCACGCAAGGAGCACGTCGCTTGTGATACGGTATGCTCAGTATTTACCAACCCAAAAATGCGTGATGATATTGATTTTAATGTACAGTTCTGCGAGTTAGTGGAACAATATCTTCTAACAATATCAAATTTAATAAAATGTTTTCTCATACAAATTGTAAGTAATCTGGTACCTACGCTAATAAAACTATCGCAATAAATTTTCAAAATGGCCTCCCTCTTGCTGTTTCCAGGTACGGGCACGTTTCAGAACACCTCTTGTGGCCTCAGACAAAATTTATTGTGATAGTTTTACTAACGTGGGTACCAGATTACTTACAAATTGTATGAGCAAACATTTTATTAAATTTGACTAACTTCTGCTGCTCAGATTTTTTTCTTCCGATATAATGAAACAATCCTTACATGAAATTGAGTCGAAACGCATTAAAAAAAAATTTTGATCAAAACAACGAATTTTTATGGAGAACTCACGCTTGACCAGAAAAATAACTATGCCAAAATCGTTTTCATACAAAATGAGCAAATGGTTCCTAAGACAGTTTTCCCGTATCTCTTATGGATTCGGATATCCCCATACTGTCCCATTTAAAAAAAACACCCTGTATATATAATTGGAAATAGTAAAGAGAGACTCCATCTACTTATGCTCAAATTAATGAAAAAACTTTGAATCGTTCCAGTTTCGGTCAAATTTCGATATAATCACATTACAGTGTTGTATTTTATGTCAGGAGAATAGCATTTCTGACATTTAAGACATCCACACAAGATCAAAACATGATCCGAACTCTATTTTAACCATTTTTTAGTTAGTGAATTGGGCCTTAGAGGATGGGCAGCAGCATCCTCCTGAGTACTTAACAACAACACTGCGATCACCAATCTTGCCAAGCGTGGTGATTATGGCAAATTCCCCCATTGGACGCTATGGTTGTACTCTATGGGGTCTATGGGGGAAGCGTGACCTGTGAAGTAGTGCATTGAGTTAGGCGCGTAACATCAGGTGGAACATCTACGTGCGTATGTGCGTCACTTAATAAAATTAAAAAACAATAACTTTTCATTTAAAAAACCGACTTCCGCTTTTGTATACGATTAAATAAAAATTATGAAAAAACCATAGTCGTGAAAGGGTTATGATACTTTCCGAATGCAAATGCTTGATTTGTTGCTTGAAATATCAAAATCGCTATACGGGGTGTAAAAAGACAGCTCCCGAATACTGAAGGTACCGGTAAAGCTATCTATATCATAGCTATATAAAATAGCTTTCGCCTGAGAGGTGATTCATACCGGAGAAAACTTTTTTTTCGTTTCGTATCGTATTTGTCAGCCAGCAATGTAGGTACGCATTTATTCCGGCCGCGCGAGTTCAACGCTCCCGGTCAGCTGGTTGAACCGTAGGGCCAATATTTCTCATGTGGTTTTCATTGCTTTTTTTGACGTTTTTATTTATTAACGTGTTTTTAATGATGGAAAATGGGTTTTTGTGTTCCTTTAACGATATTTTATGGATATTTATAAAGAAAACACGAAAAAAGCGGACCAAAAGTTTTTCGTGTTTCTTCAGCTTAAATATTTTCAGTTTGAATTGAGAACCTCCTCCTTTTTTTGTTTTTTAATTTGAATACAGCAACGATCTCACTGCCTATGTAATGAGATCGTTGCTGTATTCAGGACACTCAGAAAGTAAGCGAGACCTCGTGGAACGTGCACCGCATCCTCGGCAACAGCCTGCTGGCGGTATGGAGTGTGACGTCACGCGACGCCGGACAGTACATCTGTGTGGTGGAGAACGCAGCTGGCACCGCGCACAGACGATACAACGTCGCTGTACAAGGTACTACACGTGGGCGTAGCCAAGGGGGGGTTCAAACCCCCCCGAAATGTTCAAAATGTTAGGCCACTGTCGGTACTTTTTTCACATGGATATTAATGTCATTTCGTGTACATTTTTGCTGTTTCATTTTCTTGAATTCACAACGATACAACGTCGCTATACAAGGTACTACACATGGACGTAGCAAGGGGGGATTTTGGGCGTTCAACCTCCCCCCCACCCCCGAAATGTCCAAAATGTTAGGCCGGCAGTTTTTTTTCACATGGATATTAATGTAATTTCGTGTACATTTTTGTTGTTTATTTTCTTGAATTACCTCCCCCCCCCCCCCGATCCGATCGTACGTATTAAAATAGGTAGCCCTGTTGTTCTGGTGAAACCACGGGTAACCGCTAAACCCGTTTTTTTTAATACCGGTAGAGTCGCGATATGTACATCGCGCGGCAGCTAAGTAGAGCCGCGAGTCAAATAGAGTAGAGCTCTATATTATATGAACGTCAGTGCGCAGCGCGGGTCAGCTTAGGCTGGCTGTTCGAATCTCAACGTACGCGCCGCGCGCTTGGAGGGCGTATTACGGGTTTTGCATTGTAAAAACCGGAATGCGAAACGTGAGCATTCAACGTGACTTACGTAGTAACTATTTACTAATCAGTACTGTTTCTACCGACTGCGCGGCACAGAATGATGAATAGTTACTACGTAAGTCACTTTGAATGCTCACGTTTCGCATTCCGGTTTTTGCAATGCAAAACTTGTAATAGGCCCACAGGTAGCGCTGGAAATTATTTTATGATCTATGTTTGCTCGTTTTTTCCAGTGCCTGGTAAATGGAATGCGTGGAGCGATTGGTCGCTGTGCAACGTCACGTGTGGCCTCGGACAACAACATAAATCCAGATCCTGCCACTACATTGATGAAAACAACAATGTCATTGGTGAGTGAAATCATCGCCATCACCACTATCCGATTTGTCTAACTCCCAACAGTCACATACGTAGTGACTTACATAGTAACTATTCATCATTCTGTGCCGCGCAGTCTATAGAAACAGCACAGTGGGGAAAGCACGAATATCTAACGTTATCGAGACGCTAGCGAGACGATGTCAAATATTGGCCAATGACATTAAGGTGCTTTGAAATCTTTGTAAGTTGATTGGATAATATTTGACGTTTAAAATCGTCTCGCTAGCGTCTCGATAACGTTAAATGTTCGTGCTTGGGTCTCTGATTCATAAATAGTTACTACGTAAGTCACGTTGAATACCTACTCACGACTCGCAAATTGATTGTTGTCATGCAAAACTCGTAATAGGCCCTCAGATCCTATACTAGGATTCCATGTGTCGTGGGTATCAAGGAACTACGTATAAATTGTTGACTCACGTTCGAAATAAGCTCCACCCTAGAATATTCTCAACGAGTAACACCCAGAGAATAGTGTTAGTACTTGATTGGAAAAAAAAACCCAACGAGTAACAATTATTTAGTAAGTGTTATTCGTTTGGGTGTTACTCGTTGGGAACCCTCCTAGGAAAACATGTGTACAACATAATGTTTTCCTAGGGTACGAGTTAGCACGCTTACAAATTAATTCGTCAATCATGTTTTTTGTTTTACGCTAGGTTGTTTAGGCGGCCTAGCAAATGGACCCTTTTGTATGTGTGTAAATTTTTTGTGGTTGTGCGTTTTTTGTCAAGCCATAAATAAACTGGGTTTCTTTCATTCTTTCTTTCTCGGTACTTTTTGTTCAGAGAATCATACCTGAACATGGTTTGTTAGGGGGTGATTCCTAAACAAATTGGATGTTAAATTTGGATTTTAAGTTGTTTTCTAATTGTATAAGAAACATTTTAATTTTATTGTTATTAACATAGTTTAAACTTTTAACACAATGGACTTTAAACGATTTCATTTATGTATGTTTTTTTTTTCAAATCTTGTGCGACAATTTTGACGCAGTGCCATAGATCAAAATAAGCTAAAAACAGAAGATGAAAGCTGTTTTTTTTAAAATACCTTGTATACTATAACTGCTTTTATTGAATGTTACAGATAAAACAAGTAAACCAGACAAGATCGTAATAGACGAGGCAGCGTGCAAGGGCCCCTCACACGAAAGGAGGAAATGTCAAATGCCCCCTTGCGAAGTAAGTTTTCAAATTGTATATCTCCATTTTTTTACATCCAACTTAGTCACAAACTTTTGAATTATACGATGAGAGATATAAGACGGAGGGATATATTCTTTGGTCAGAAACACCACAGTGTAAGGTATTACATAAAGGGATGGAGTCGTGATCCCAAACTAGGATGCCCTGTGTCGTGGGTATCAGGAACTACGAGTACCAATGGTAGCATAACGCCCGGAACCGGGACAAACATTTGCAGATCAAACAAACATTTGTCCCACTGCGGGAATCGAACCCGCAACCTCTTGCATGTAAACCGGCTACTCGCCTGCCGCGCCTCTATCGCAAGATGGGAAAAAACTTGAATCGTTCAAGTTTCGGTCACATTTCTATACAGGGTGTTTTTTTTTAAATGGGACAGTATGGGGATATCCGAATCCATAAGAGATACGGGAAAACTGTCTTTGGAACCATTTGCTCATTTTGTATAAAAATGATTTTGGCATAGTTATTTTTTTGGTCAAGCGTAAGTTCTCCATAAAAATGAGTAGTTTTGATCAAAAAATTTTTTTTATGCGTATCGACACAGTTTCATGTAAGGATTGTTCCATTGTATCGGAAGAAAAAAATCTGAACAGCAGAAGTTAGTCAAATTTAATAAAATGTTTTCTCATACAAATTGTAAGTAATCTGGTACCTATATTAATAAAACTATCGCAATAAATTTTCAAAATAGCCTCCCTCTTGCTGTTTCCAGGTACGGGTACGTTTCAGAATTCTGTATATTTCAGTTTTCCCGTATCTCTTATGGATTCGGATATCCCCATACTGTCCCATTTAAAAAAAACACCCTGTATAATCACATTACAGTGTTGTAACTTAAGTTAGGAGAATACCATTTCTGCCATTTAAGACTTGATTTGCCCCCAATTACAGTAACAAATGGAAATGGGGAACGCAACAATGGAAATCATTTTGGCAGCCTTAGTGCTATTTAAATCTTATGAAACTTGAAAAGACAAAACTTCTTGACCAAAATATTCATATTCATATTCATTTATTTATTGCTCTTATGCATTAAGTACATTAATATTAGAAAGTATTGGTCTTATTATACTAGGTTAGTTAAGTACTTACACATAAACCCCGTTAGGGCGCTGCAATTTTATTAGATAAGATTAAATTATTATATTATTAAATTAAATTGTATGCATGCATGACTATTTATTCTTAATTAAACAAACAAAGCGGGTCAATAAACAAATGTCAAAACAATGGCAATTTTATGTCAATACAAATTACAAATAAAAATGACAAAAATTAAACAAAATTAAAATAAACCGGTAAATTATGTGTGAGGCGGACGGGCCGACGGCGACGACGCGACGGGCGGGACGGATTCTTCTTTTTAAATTTCAAAAGATTTAGACAACGCTAAGGCTGACAAAATGATATCCCTGTGACCCCACTTTACAGGCTTTATAGACCTAGTGTGGGGAACAGAGCCTAACCTATGGTACTGTAATTTCTAGTATATTTTTACCGATTATACCTACTTAGCACGAAATGTACCTAACTTAAATGATGTTTATAAATTAATAAACGATTATCTTATCTTATCTCCAATGTTGCGTTCCCCATTGCCATTTGCTACTGTAATTAGGGGGCCGAACGTGATCCGAACTATATTTTGAATAGAATAGAATATTCTTTATTGCACAAAAAACAAATCATGTACATAGGCGAATTTAATGCTAGGAAGTATTCTCCACCAGCTAACCTTTGTGTAGTGCGGATAAATTTATGTAGGTGGTGCATAATACGTGGAGAAGAATCAGAAGAAGTGTGTATATTAACAATAAATAAATACGTACATTAGGTACTTAAACAAATATAACCCTAACTAACGATATTATAATATATACATACCTATCAATCAATACATATACAATACCATTTACAATGTGTTACAAAATACCCCTATAAGCCCGAGGGGAGGGTATTCCACACGTTATGGCAAACAACTTTTGTTCTACGTCTTTATGAATTTCAATTTTTTTAATTCATGAAATGCCTCTTAAAATCTCCTCCAGAAATGTTCATAACACAACATGGGACTGCCCTATTACGGCATTCAGAGTTCACGCATAGAGATCAAATGAACAGCTGTAGTAGGGTAGCTCCATGTAGTGCTATGTACATTTCTGGAGGAAAGTTTACGAGGTATTTCATGAATGAAAAACTTCGAAATTTATAATGTCGTAGAACTAAAGTTGTTCGCCATGACGTGTGTATTACCCTCCCCTCAGGCTTATAGGGGTATTTTGTTACACATTGTATAGACTACAACTCATTTTTTCATCTCAGTAAAAAAATTACTAATTTTTATTACAAGAATTGGCCCTAGCACAAAGTATAAACTAACATGTGTATCGCGTATAGGAAGCAGGCGGTGGCGTGTGGCTGGCGTGGTCACGCTGGTCCGTGTGCTCGTCCACATGTGGACGGGGCACTCAGGCTCGCACCAGGAAATGTACCGACAAGCTGTGTTTAGGAGACAATGTGCAGGTAACTATAACATATAGAGCTTTAAATGTATATTATTATTGTAATTTTTTATTATTAATTAAATGTTATAAAAAATATTGCATGCCCTTGATAGAATACATTGATAATAATATTTGACATATTTTCTAACATACTCACTTTCTAAAAACACTTTGACTTGACTCTCTAAAAGCAACCGTTAGAAGGCGTTCGTTCAGTTTCAACAAGCAATTGACACGGACGTATGGTGTCGTGTAACACGGATTTTAGTATGGAAATTGTTGTTTACAACATCACAACATACATATAACATAACACCCAACAGTCACATACGTAGTCCTGATCCCACACTAGGATTCCCTATGTTGTAGGTATCAGGAACTATGAGTACCACAACATACCAGACCCGAAACAAATATTTGCAGATCAAACAAACATTTATCCCGCAACGGGAATCGAACCCGCAACCTCTCGCATCTCAGCTGGATACTCGCCCGCCACAGATTTTGTCATCGGTGTACCCGTACAAAATCCGTGTTACACTACACCATACGTCCGTGGTAGTTGTTTAGCAAGCTAAAAACTCTAAGGTCCAGACCTTAAAATCTTCTCTTTTAAATCTTTAATCTTTGAAATCGTCCCGTCACTGTCACACAAATGTATTACGCGTATTAGAGAAAGACAGGGAACGATTTCAAAGAAAAGCTTAGAATTATACTCACCGTGAAATACGTTATCTGGGGGCTTAGTACAGATTTGATAGTTTACGAAACTATATGAAGTTTCGTTTCCTTCCATACATTTATTTGCAGCGCCCCTAGCGAAAACGAGAAGAAAACTACGGACGCTGTCAGTAAATGTATTGGATGGAAACGAAACTTCATATAGTTTCGTAAACTATCAAAACCTGTACTAAGCCCCCTGGACCTTAGTCTAGTCTGGGTTTCGGGGCTATTGTAAATGAGACTAAGAGAATTTGTCTGAGGTGATAGGACCAAGACAAGTTCTACGGAAAATATACCTCATTTTTTTCTTGCAGATAAGAAGATGTCTCGATCTCCCGAAATGTTCTAACGAAGATAATTCTGACAAAGATGTTAAAAGCAAGAAAAGCTCTGAAGAAGTGAGTTATTAACCAACGTTTATTCCGAAACTGAATACATATGTCATTTTGCTGGTGCTAAGTACTCAGGTTGATGTATGCCCAACCCCTAGCGTAATCCTTTAGTAGCCTTATACGACATCCACGGGAGTTGAAGGAGTCCTATTCTTAGGCGATCACAAATCCGCCTGCCAAGCGTGGGGATTATGGAAAATCCCCCCATTGTATTCAACGAGGAAGGCCTCGTTTAGTGGGCATACACAAGCTGGGATGATAATGATTACATAATTATCACTAATAACTTTTCATTTAATAACTTTTCATTTAAAAAACCGACTTCCGCCATTGTTATACGACTAAAAAATTTTGGATGAAATTTTTTTTATGAAAGAACCATAGTGGTGATAGGATTATGATACTTTCTGAATGCAAATGCTTGGTGTCTTGCTGAAAATATCAAAATCGCCATATGTATGTCTACAATATTTGAGGAGTTCCCTCAATTCCTCATGGATCCCATCATCAGAACTGGATTCTGAAAAAAATGGGACCAAAAAAAAAAATACAACCGAATTGAGAACCTCCTCCTTTTTGGGAAGTCGGTTAAAAAACCGACTTCCGCCATTGTATATTTGGATGAAAAAAAAATGATGAAAGAACCATAGTGGTGAAAGGATTATGATACTTTCCGAATGCAAATGCTTGGTTTGTTGCTGAAAATATCAAAATCGCCATATGTATGCCTACAATATTTGAGGAGTTCCCTCAATTCCTCATGGATTCTATCATCAGAACTGGATTCTGAAAAAAATGGGTCCAATCTGGAAGTGTATCTATTCAAATAAAAAAAGAATTTTCCAAATCGGTTCATAAACGCCGGAAATAAGAGGTAACAAACATAAAAAAAAATTAAAAAAAAACCGAATTGAGAACCTCCTCCTTTATGTGAAGTCGGTTAAAAACGGGATATTTACCATGACTTTTGAAGTTTTTTTACCTGTGGCTGTGACCATGGCGCATTCAACTGTGCCGAAATATGGTAAATAATCTTTGACATAGGTACACTATGCGTGGAAATATTCATTCAGCGCATAGTAGTGAAACCGACTCGGTAGTTTTAGATTTCTGATGGATCATCCATACAAAGTTATATCATCCAAGTTCGAAACAATGGTTTTTGTATCTCTTGTTTTATTTGTGGTTGTAATGTGTTTTGTGCGTGTAAATAAATAAATAAATAAACAAACATGCTTACATAGCCGTTGAATACATAACCCTTTCTTCCCCACTTAAGTAGTCGGGCTGATAAAGGCGTCATCGCGAGGTCTCAGTTCGGAGCGAACCACTAGTTCGCTCAATAATAAATAAGTTATCTGTTCGCGAAAGTTTAAAAAATACAACTCAACTATCATGGTAAATATCCTATTTTTAGGGTTCCGTACCCAAAGGGTTAACCGTCCCTATTACTAAGGCTCCGCTGTCCGTCCGTTCGTCACCAGGCTGTATCTCATGAACCGTGCTAGTTAGACAGTTTAAATTTTCACAGATGATGTATTTCTGTTGCCGCTATAACAACAACGAATAAAATAAATATTTAAGGGGGCTTCCGTACAACAAACGTGTTTTTTTGGCATTTTTATAGATAATGGTACAGAACCCTTCGTGCGCGAGTCCGACTCGCACTTGGCCGGTTTTTTTAATGATAATTATGTTCATAATCATTATAAATGTATTACATGTTTGTAATTATGTTTTCAGAACGGCTACGTGCCAGAGGTAGTGTTTGAAAAGCAGCCAGAAATAGTCAATTCTCTTAACTCGCCTGCCTCGTCTGATGTCGACGTGTTTTATACTGCAGGTAAGTTACCTGTATGTACATGTTTTATAGCTGTTGGTTTTGTTGTGGTAACTTACACTTATGGAGAATATTAAGATTTTAAAATATCCCAAAAATAACCAACTAGGTGGGCATCGAACCCGCGAACGTCTCGCGACGTAGTCAGCCAGTGGCGATCTCTGTATCAAGGGTCGCGAGTTCGATCCTCGCCTGATTGGTAATCCCTGCCCGCAGTTCTGAACAGCTTGTAGATGAAGGCGAACAGCGCAAACCAGAGGCCCACACCTGCAGCTCTGAAGAGCTTGCTGATAAAGGCGAACAGCGCAAGCCAGAGGCCCACACCTGCAGCTCTGTAGAGCTTGCTGATGAGGGCGAACAGCGCAAGCCAGAGGCCCACACCTGCAGCTCCGAAGAGCTTGCTGATAAAGGCGAACAGCGCAAGCCAGAGGCCCACACCTGCAGCTCTGAAGAGCTTGTTGATAAAGGCGAACAGCGCAAGCCAGAGGCCCACACCTGCAGCTCTGAAGAGCTTGCTGATGAGGGCGAACAGCGCAAGCCAGAGGCCCACACCTGCAGCTCCGAAGAGCTTGCTGATAAAGGCGAACAGCGCAAGCCAGAGGCCCACACCTGCAGCTCTGTAGAGCTTGCTGATGAGGGCGAACAGCGCAAGCCAGAGGCCCACACCTGCAGCTCCGAAGAGCTTGCTGATAAAGGCGAACAGCGCAAGCCAGAGGCCCACACCTGCAGCTCTGAAGAGCTTGTTGATAAAGGCGAACAGCGCAAGCCAGAGGCCCACACCTGCAGCTCTGAAGAGCTTGCTGATGAGGGCGAACAGCGCAAGCCAGAGGCCCAAACCGGCAGCTCTGAAGAGCTTGCTGATGAGGGCGAACAGCGCAAACCAGAGGCCCACACCTGCAGCTCTGAAGAGATTGCTAATAAAGGCGAACAGCGCAAGCCAGTGGCCCACACCTGCAGCTCTGAAGAGCTTGCTGATGAGGGCGAACAGCGCAAGCCAGATGCCCGGACCAACAGCAATGAGGAGCTTGCAGATGACCTGATAAAAAATTGCTTATTGAAATACTTTTCGTATGCCCATCTGTTTTATTTCAGGTGTTATGCCATCGCAAGTGTTGTACGATGTAAACGTGACGTACAATCTGGACGGCAGCGACATGGGCGCCTGCAGTCCAGGGTACAGGCCACGTGTAGACGATACTTCGTGCAAAGGTAACATATAAGCTCAAGGCATAGCTCTCTCCATAGACTGTTGCATGACCTTGAGCTACGCCGCGCCTCTAAAATTATCGTGAGCCCTTCCAGAAAGTTCTAGACTGAAAAGAAGGGACCGCAATTATTTTAGCGTGGTTTATCTTTACTAGTCCTGTTGTGTTTTTCTGTTACCTTAGAATGCCACGATGCACGGTCTTGAGCCGCCTCCATCCACCGACTTCCTGCGACGTTTATAATGCCTCTAGTCCATCGAGTGGAGTGCCTTTCTCTACCGTGTCGTTCGGTTTGTGGTCGCCACTCGTGAACCATTATTCCCCAACGGTTGTCAGTTCTGCGAGTTATATGACCTGCCCACTGCCACTTCAACTTGCTAATTCTGAGAGCTATGTCGGTGACCTTGGTTCTTCTACGGATTACCACATTTCGGTTTCTATCACGTAGCATAGCATACTCTCCACTCCTGTACATAGCATAGCTCTCTCCAATACAGAATTAAAACCACACAAATTCTACGTTGGTCTTCTAAGAAGCTATAATTACTAACGAACTTGTATTTCTATTGAGTCTTATTTTCATAATTTAATATAGGTACTTATGTAATATTTGTAAGTATAGTATATAATATGTTGTATATATAAAATAAATTGTATGTGTTGTAGGTATATTGTAGTTGGTAGGTATTTATTGTTGTTTTTATTATCAGTAATGTATGTACCTACACATCTTTGTATCAATATTTAAGTATTTAGGTAGGTGCACTATCAATGCCCCATGTTATTTTTATTCAGTCCAGTCCATCCAAAGGTTGTCTGGAAGAATACGCTACAGAGCGATAAGACCGCCCATTGTATAACATAGTTAGTTTTAGTTTAGCTTGGGGCTTGTTGTGTGAAATGTCCAGCATTTATTTATTAAGTATTATTATAACACTGATTTATTTAAAAACTCGTTATAAAATAAATTTTGTTACTATAAAAGAATACCTACTACTTATCTATAAAAACAAATAGTATATAAAAAACAGTATAGTAAAAAATATATTACAAAACGGTAAACCACCGACCGCGGAGTAAAGGCCCAAGCGGTCGGAGGCTAGGCCTGCAGAGAGAGGATTATTATTATTATTAAGTTTTTGTTTATGAAATTGTTTTTTTTTTTGTATGTTATGGTGTGCAATAAAGTATTTTCTATTTCAGACATAGATGAATGCACGTTCTCGAACAATCACTGTCACTCGACGCAAGTTTGCGAGAACACAGAGGGCGCTTACCGCTGCTCATGTACAGCTGGGTACATGTCTCTTGGAGTCGGCCAGCGCTGCATGGGTAAGATATAACATAACACCCAACAGTCACATACGTAGTCCTGATCCCACACTAGGATTCCCTGTGTCCTTAAGTTCCTGGGTAACAAAGAGTACCATGGTACCATATAACACTCAGATCCGGAACAAATATTTGCAGATCATACAAACATTCACAACTTTCTTAAAATGTTTACTCCCTGTTTTATTATAATAGGTATATTTATATATAATATATTTTTGTTGCATGTCTATCTACCTCCCTAGTTTTAAATTTATCATTACTTAGTTAAAATATACATGTATACATACATCTATTTGGATTACAAGTTTAAAAAATGTTTGAACCACGGAAAAGAGGGGACTCTTCTAATACAGGTAAGAAGAGATCCCAACCCATGTAACCACACCTTGTAATTTTTAAATAAACAATTTGAATTTGAATTTTTGAATTTTGTCTCGCAGCGGTAATCGAACCCGCAACCTCTCGCATCTCAGCCGACTGCTCGCTTTCCGCGACACAGAGGTCGTCATGTTACTAGTGAACTTGTATTCCACACACAGATGAATGCGTGCTAGAGTACAATTTAATTTAAATTTTTATTTATTTATTGGGTTCACAAAACATTATAATCAACTAAGCGTACACATAAACATTGCAATTAGTTCAGATCTAGGTTCGTAATCAAATACAACAAGACAAAGTTACAGTGTTGCAAACTTATAAATTAAATTACCCCAAAAATCGGGAACTGAAAAAATTCAACATTATTATATTTTTTTTTTCAAAAAACACATTGAGGTGCTCTCCGGGCGTGTTCGTAAAGTAGTTAATGTTTTCATGCATTTACGGGACGTGGCCTCCATGAAAACACTTAAGTCTGTATACTATGCACTTTGTCAGTCCCTCCTTATGTACTGCATCACTTGCTGGGGATCTGCCGGCAAGACTTTGATTCAAGCTGAAAGAGCCCAACGCTCGGTCTTAAAAGTCATGATGTCTGTAAGCCGCGCTTATACCCGACAAGAAAACCTAATATTAAGATTCTGAAGAAACTCGCTTAAACCCGTTGGTGTTGGGATCAAATACATCCAAACCTTTTTGAACCATGTCACTTATCTCTTTAAACATTTTCAGACGTAAACGAGTGTTCACAAGACTTGTCTGGCTGCGAGTACGCGTGTGTGAACACGGCGGGCGGCTACGTGTGTGCGTGTCCCGAAAACATGCGGCTCCACGAGGACAAACATCACTGTTATACTGGTACGTATACGTTATCAAGTGATGCAGATAGCCCACTAGTGGACATAGGTCCTCCTCCATAGAATGCCACGACGAACGGCCTCGAGCCGCCTTCATGCAATGATCGGTTGATTTGGGATTTTCCTACACTGCCTGCGCCTTCCAGTTCGTCGCCTAAATTTACCCTGAATTTACATGAATTTGACATTGACATTATTCAAATTTTGACTTGCGAAGGCCGCAAGCAAATTCAATTTGAAGCGAGTGTCAAAATCAGCTATCTCTGTTTGGCACCGGGGCCTCTCCCCCTCCATGCGCGATGGGTGTATGAACCGTTTGGAATTTCTAAAAAAATTTGGTCGTTTTCCGTAATACTAAAAATTATGAATAAAAACTTAATGTTTTTTTCATATCTAGTTGTTATTCTGTAACTTGATAATTTTACGCTATGTTCCTAAACACAAAATACTAGAAAGTACGTTGTTTTTAATACGAAACAAATAAGATGAAAACATGTTGTAAAATTCGTAAAAATATACAAAATGGAATTCGCTTTTTCATTTTATGTAAGTATTTAGAAACAAAAACTATCTAGGAACCTAGATAAATACTATCCGAATAAAAGCAAAATAAAAATAAAATAAATAAAATATGGTGGAAATATGCTGGAATTACAAATGATTTTGGTATTATGTTAGCAAGGGCAGTTGATCCTTCCCCGACCCCTTGAAGGCTTTAAAACTTTTATAGTTAGTTTATTTTTATGAAAACTCTCTATTCGTCACAAGCTTCATGATTGGTCATGACAAATGAAGCAAGTTGGAAACAAAACATCCGAATCTGTGTTCCCGTTATCCCATTGAAATTTTCCTACTGTCAAGTCCCAATGATAATACAATGTTATGGTGACAGGGAGCTGATCTGATGATGGAGACGGCATATTCGAAATGGAACTCCTCGATGGAGTACTTTTTCATGAAGGCTTATTTTGTGAATGTTACAATAACTTCGGTTACTGATTTATTACATTTTGTAAAATTGTAATTACAATTATTGTAATTGTAATTACAATATAATTTGTAAATGTAATTATTGTGTTGTAAAATTGTATTGTTTTTATTTTTATCGTTTTGACATATTATATTTCTTAATTTTGATTTCAATGCGCATCCCAAAAATTCTTAAAATTGTTAATAATTGAACGAGCGAAGCGAGTTCTCTGAGTCAAGTTGGAAGAATCGGCGTTTGTATGTATGTGTGTATGTATGTATGTATGTTTGTCCGATGAAAACTTCCAAACCGCTAATCCGATCTTCATGAAATTTGGTATGGGGGTAGATAGTATTGGTACAATTTGTAGGTAAGGTTATGAGCTATATCGATCAGGGGGTTGCTGAGATATTGGGGTCCAAGAGGGGGTAAAAAAAATAAAAGTGAGACAGTCAGATCAAGTGGGGTGTCTAATGAAAGCGCTTTGGTTGGACATTTCAAAACTGTTTTTAATAATTATTTAGCCTTCGTAGTTTTCGAGATATTAGGGAAAATAAAAAACGTAAAAACCCAAAATTCTAGGGTACTTCCAGCAATCCCACAATGCTGAAATTTGGTATGCTTGTGGCTTTTGTGTCACAACTACAGGGAAAAGTCTGAAATTGAAGAATTTAGAAACATGTACTCCATAAAATAGAAACCAATATAACATCCATTGCTGACCTCCCATTTCTAATAATTTGAATGACGTTGGAGTTCTATGGTTTTCATCAAAAGGACGTTATCAATTAATTCGTCAGGTACTTGATATAGGTACTAACAGGTATGTAGTATAACTACGCCCCGTTGCTTAGCCCTATTCAAAGGTTATTTCGATGATGTGTAGGTAATTAGAGTAGTTACTGGTAGATCCTGTACTGTACTGGTAGACCTCGAGGGATTTTTTTTCAAAAATAATAGTAGAAATAACTTTTCATTTAAAAAACCGACTTCCGCCATTTTATTCGACAAAGTGGTGAAAGGATTATTGAACGAGGGAAGCGAGTTCTCTGAGTCAAGTTGGAAGAATCGGCGTTTGTATGTATGTGTGTATGTATGTATGTTTGTCCGATGAAAACTTCCAAACCGTTAATTCGACCTTCATGAAATTTGGTATGGGGGTAGATAGTAGTGGGACAATTTGTAGGTAAGGTTATGAGCTATATCGGTCAGGGGGTTGCTGAGATATTGGGGTCCAAGAGGGGGTAAAAAAAATAAAAGTGAGACAGTCAGATCAAGTGGGGTGTCTAATGAAAGCGCTTTGGTTGGACATTTCAAAACTGTTTTTAATAAGTATTGAGCCTTAGTAGTTTTCGAGATATTAGGGAAAATAAAAAACGTAAAAATCAAAAATTCTAGGGTACTTCTAGCAATCCCACAATGCTGAAATTTGGTATGCTTGTGGCTTTTGTGTCACAACTACAGGGAAAAGTCTGAAACTGAAGAATTTAGAAACTTGTACTCCATAAAATAAAAACCATTATAACATCCATTGTTGACCTCCCATTTCTAGGAATTTGAATGACTCTGGAGTTCTATGGTTTTCGTCAAAAGGACGTTATCAATTAATTCGTCAGGTACTTGATATAGGTACTAACAGGTATGTAGTATTACGCCCCGTTGCTTAACCCTATTCAAAGGTTATTTCGATGATGTGTAGGAAATTAGAGTTGTTACTGATAGATCCTGTACTGTACTGGTAGACCTCGAGGTGAAAATTTTCAAAAATAATAATAGAAAAAATTTAAATTACTTGGTTAAGTAGTCGGGTTGATAAAAGTGTTATCGCGAGGTCTCAGTTCGGGGCGAACCACTAGTTATTACTATTATAATGACATGGTAATGGATCTATCTACCAAGTACCTACTTATGGGAACTAAATTATTTGTATGTCATAATGTATGACTGAGTATGGACGTGTGAATTATGACCATCAATGTAAAAATTACCATATTCAAAACAAATAAATTATCTTTATCTTTATCTTTACAGTATCATCATCATCGTACAGAAGAGCGGATGAAGAATTGGACACCAGTGAATACCTGAGCACGTCTGTTGAGTACCCAGCTAGATATAAACACATTTCACATGTTTAATGCACTATAAATAAATTTTTACATAAAAGATTAATAAATAACTGGGTTTAATTCAATTATATTTTTTTTATAACATTCACATGCGTAGTCATGATCCCACACTGAGATACCCTGTGTCGTAGGTATCAGGAACTACGAGTACCATAAAACCATAACACCCAGACCCGGAACAAATAAATAAAATAAATGCTGGACATTTCACACAACATTATCTAGCCCCAAGCTAAGCAGAGCTTGTGTTATGGGTACTAGATAACTGATATACTTAATACAATACATTGCATAGATAGATATTTTTTTTTTATCATACATACAAAAATACCCAGAACACCTTGAACAGTTATCTGCAGAACGTACAAATATTTATTCAGAGGCAGGAATCGAACCCGCAACCTCCTGCGTCGCAGGCGAATCTTAGCCCGCCGCGCCACAGAGGTCGTCAAATATTTGCAGATCATACAAAAATTTCTTCCGCAGTGGTAATCGAACCCGCATCTTCTCGCATCTCAGCCGGCTACTCACCCGCCGCGCCGTAGAGGTCATTAGTAAAACACTGTTTTTATTTTTGAATTTATTTATAAAATCTAACTGTTACATTTCAATTAAGTTTTGAAAACATAACGATGTATCTATTCTAATAAACTATAATTTTAAATACAATTTGAAGCATCTTAGATCTACAGTATGTGGCATTTTCTATGGCGTATTAGGAAAGTCATTTAGTTAATTATTGTTACAAAAATAGCCATATTTTCATCGCGAATGACGTGCGTAGGCTGGGATAGATTATGAATTGGTTACTCTGTTTATGGAACGGCCTGAGGCTATACCATGAGCTCTTATAGCGATTCAGCTCAAAAAATTGGTTGTCTGTAAAGTCGGTTTACTGACGATAGTTGAACGTGACAACGATTGCCCGATCCCCGATTGATTGACGATTGTGGCCGATTGTGCTTCTTTGTCGCTCGTTCCGCGCTCTCGCTTGCACTTCAAGCCTTACATGGAACGCCTCAGAGCGAGGTAACGCCGCATGAGTCATGTTTTTTCGTGCGTGCAGCCGACTCTATCGAATTATAAGACGTTGTCACGTCAAAAGCTATTCTGTACAAAATATCGGTTCCGTAATGTTCGCAGCTATATTTAAAGGCACAGTAGCAGGTCTGTAAGCAGGTCTATAGACTTCTGCGATTCAAGTTATTCAATGATGACGGATGTCAACGACGAACCAATATCTTGTACTGAATAGTTTTTGAACTAAATCGCTAAAAGAGCTCATGTTAAGGCCTCTGAACTCAACTGAATCAAGACTCAAATAACTTTAGATTTGAGTCAGGTAGATTTGAGTTAGTACACGTTGGATATTACAACTTACCTGACTAAAATAGCATTAAATCAATACCCATACTCAAACAACGCAATTGAGAGATTTGTCTTCAACTGCAAAGCAAACTGAACGAATTGACAAATATACATTTCAAGCTTTGATTATATACACACTAGATAGAGTTTCGTCCTGCAATCACTACAAAAGAAACAGGCCAGCCTTTGCTAGCGCGTGTGCGTGTCTACACACACAAACATGCGCGCAGTTTTGTCTTACACTCGCGTCACGTCATTGCTTTTGTGTCTGTTTGCGTGCGTAAAGATAACAGCTACTGACATATTTCCCAATTTATTGGGAAAAACTGACTATGTTCGGGTAGGTAAGTTTTGCCGGTTACTAGAAAACAAACAGTGGAATCTGTTGATTTTTTACAGAATCGAGATAGATAGACTAGCGATATTGTGATTATGTCGAGCTGTTGCCCACGACTTCGTTGGCAATAGCGTGTGGGAAAAGTCAATAAAAAGTAAACTTGTAAGGTATTCTGAAAAAAAAAACAATTTGAGTGTTAAAATAATCTGCCTAAAAGTCGTTCTACGGACATTGTATATTTTCAATTTTCAACTCACAATATAATCTCATCTCAGTCATCTTTTGATTAATCATCGCTGTTATTATAGCATCGGAACAGGAGTAATTTAAGTTTATAAGACGATTCAAAATGATCCTTGTGATTTCAATGAATAAAGTTCTTTTTGACTTTGACTTTGACTATAGGCGTTCGTTAGAGTGGATAAGATAACGTATGTATGCCTTTGCCCGCCGCGCCACAGAGGGCGATATATTGTACATACTATACTTTTCATAGGTAAAAGAGAAGTAAAGTAAAAGCAAGTAAACCCAATCGATGTTCTCACTTTATAAGGAATCATTTATTCAGTCACCATAAGGAATTTAGCATTCACAAACTGGCAACACAGACAAAAGTGCCAAGCTCGAGTTGAATAATCGGTGCTAATAAGTTGATTATTTTTATTGAATACTTTTAAAAATACTATGAATTCTGGATACTTATCGATGGGAGGTGACTTTACTAGTTGTTTTTAAACGTCCTTTATAATTTCTGCACACTTTTATTGCGCAAATCGTCATTGCTAGCACAAATTTCAATTCACGTTGCGACCGTTCGCCTTGACAATACAATTGACAATGAGGGGCGGGAAGTGACTTATCAGCTAACAGTTAGCTGATATTTTTTTCGACGTGTTTGTGTCATGAAGCTCTATCTAGTGTGTATATAATCAAAGATTTCAAGATTGGTCAAATCTTGAAATGTATATTTGTCAATTCGTCATAGTTGGCGCTGTTTTCGTAGCTTGAACGCCCCGTGGTTCATGTCTTGGCTCAGTTTGAGTTTAGATCGAATAACTGCTCTAACTGAAACGAGACACGAACATATATTTTTGTATTTATAATTTTTGTCGCGAAAAATCTATTGGTACTTTCTTTAGTCACGCTTATGCATAGTTCTGAAATAAGGGCTTAAATCAACCATCAACGCAGCACAAAGGCTCCATCCTTAAACAGAGTTTAGTATGCTAAAATAACTTTCGTGAATTATATCATTCATTTTGTAAAACGGGAAACCCCCCCCCCCCCGGGGGGACCGTCGATTTGGGTCGAATCCTGTTGGTACTTCCACCAACATATCGGTAGGTACGTGAAAATTTCCCGTTACAAAATGAATGAGAGATTAAGTAGTATTTTGAAAGAGGTGAGTAAAGGTTGTAGGTATGTAATCTTCTCCGGTTGCTTATTAGGTGGCGATGGGAGGGAGACGTTCGTTGCCGAACATCTTCACATGTCCTCGCTTGGGGTCCAGGACTCGCTCGTCGTGCTTGCGGGAAGTATGTCTGGAAGGCAGGACCTGATTGTAATATTCTGCTCTTTAGTTAGGTAATAAAAGATTTTGGATGTGGCTGGCCAATTATGTACTGGTCAAAGCAAATAATGGGGTGATTCTGTGGTGCACCTTCTCTTAATTAAAACCGCGCTTAAATTATCGCGAGGACCCGCCCCCGTTTTGCCTATCAAACAAGTAATCGTTTTCGAATACGATTTAACGGTACATTGCGCGTTATGTTTGTAATATTTTTGCTCTTGGAAAAGAAGCTAAAATACGCAGTGCAATGCACTGCAAAATTGTAGCCAAAAGCGATTACCAGTCTGATAGGCATTAATATTTAGGTACCGAGTATAATACGCTTGAAAACTTTAAAAATGCGCGCTACTCAAAGTGCTTATACTATGTACTTAACGGTTCATTATCTTATCTTATATTATGTTAATCCTACTAATATTATAAATGCGAAAGTTTGTGAGTATGGATGTTTGTTACTCTTTCACGTAAAAACTACTGAATGGATTTGAGTGAAATTTGGAATGGAGATACTTTACGCCCCGGATTAACACATAGGCTACTTTTCATCATCATCATCATCATCAAACGCGAAAGTTTGTGAGTATGGATGGATGTTTGTTACTCTTTCACGTAAAAACTACTGAATGGATTTGAGTGAAATTTGGAATGGAGATACTTTACGCCCTGGATTGACACATAGGCTACTTTTCATTATCATCATCATCATCATCATCAATTTTCATCATTATTCACGCGGGTGAAACCGCGGGGCGCAACTAGTGGTATATAAATCGCAAAACTTAGATTTACAAAGTGACCAATACTTATAAAAAATAGTAATTTTGTCCAAAAACTTTTAAATAGGCGCCTTAGCCTGCCAAGTTACTTTTAATTTTATGCTAAATTTTTACTAAACTGTGTTTAGTTTTAATAATTTGTATATTGTATAAGAAATAAAGACATTTAAAAAAAAAAAGTCTGATAGGCAATGTATAACGGCCGGACGTTGGTACCTATAAGATTTGTCCTGGCTGCTGGCTTATTTAGGAGTGTTGGTATCACTGGAAGAAAGCGTTAGCCGAGTCTGTCGTGGAAAGCAATGGCGGCGATGAGCACACCACGTCTATATTCCAGCGATTGTGTAACCCACGGTGAAAAAACTCTGAGGCATTGCCTACCCCTTAGGGGGAAAAGGCGTGTGTTTATGTATGTATGTAAAATTATCGCGAGGACTTTTTGCCCGAATAGCAATGTCTCTCTTCAGTGAGGAATGGTAATCAATTTAGCGTACCTTAGTAATGTATCTCAATAAACAATTTAGTAATGTACCTATGTATGTATCTAAGTAAGTATAAGTGTGTCGCGCACTAGGGTGAGTTACGCGGCACCTTTACCGTATTTTTCTATGATTTAATCATCATTACCCTCTAGAATTTCACTGCTAGGCATTGGTTTCCCCCTAGAATGGCTCGACGAACGGTCTTGAGCCGCCTCCATCTACCGACTTCCTGCTAATTTTATAGATTCTTTGTAGTCCATCGAGAAGTGGGGGCCTTCCTCTCTACTCGTCCGGTTTGTGGTCACCACTCAAGAAACTTTATTCCCCACGAATCTTGGTAACATAGTGGATATAGTTTTTAATTTTTACTTAACATATCTTAATACATATGTTTCACAATAAATGATATTTGATTTGATTTGACGGTTGTTGTTAGTTCAGTGAGCTATATCACAATTATGTAATAATTAATATTAATCTCATTAATATTATAAATGCGAAAGTTTGAGAAGGTATGTTTGTTACTCCTTCACGCTGAAACAGCTAAAGCGATTTGCTTGAATTAAAATATATTTACATTATATTTGTATATTATATTTTATATCATATTATATATATTATTTTTTATTTTTATTTATATTTGGAATAAAAATACCGTTTTATCTCGATATTCCCAACGGATCGACTTATGCGGGTGAAACCGCGGGGTGTCTATAAAAATCAGAGTGATAGAAACTAGTGTCGTGTGTTTTATCGTCCATACAATACTTACTGCCAGTACGGACCGTTTCTCTGCAGACGCATGATATTATTCTGAACTATCATCAGCTCGTTCTGCAAGTAGGTTCTCTGGTCGTGGACTCGCACGAACAGCTGAAATCAAAGAGGATGCAATATACTATACGGCTGAAATCAAAATGCGTGGTTAAAGCCATGGTAGGTATGAATATACTTCGCCAGGTCACAGAATAAATACCTATCAGTACAAGTAGTATTAGTGCCAGGTATGCTTTTCCGAGACCCGCACCCCAATTACACCTTTTAAGTTACAGCACTAAGGCACTAAGCAGGCTGTCAAAAAGTTCCCGATTGCCATGTTGGGGGGCTGAAGTGCTGAGACGCGATGGGTAAACACCAGCCTACGTCAAGAAAATGCTTCAGTAATGCCGTAATTTTAGCAACTGGACAGTGACGTAAGCTGGTGTTACTATCGGAGTAGCAGAAGGGACTGCCAAAAGGAACTAGTGGGAATGAATCGCTGATCTTGTTTTCTTAGATCATGGTTAAAATAATTTGACTACTTACCGCCATCTATCGGTGAATAGTAATGTTAGATGTGTGGCAAACATCAATCGGCTACTACAATGCTGTAGTATAGCTGCGCTAAACGTCGATAAAAATGGAAACAACTTCCGTCGGCGTCGTTACAAATAATTATATTAATTATTGTATAATGATATCTACCGTTTCTTGTTCGTTTACCTTCGACTCTGAATCCAGACGCCACTCCTTACTGCGCAAGGTGCTGATCAAATCGGTTTTGAGCCTCTCGAATCTCTTCACGGTACGCAACAACTCAGCCTGAAAATATATATTTTCAGATGTTGGCTTTGCTCTAGATTATAACTACTTCCTACTGAAACACAGGACCCGAGAACACGTCAATTAGGTGGGCCACAGTCCAGTGCCAGTTCAGTCATAAAAATGATCAATCAATTTGCCATTGGTTTGAATCAGTGAATGCTGATAAATAAACGGCCACTGGTTGGTAAGAAGGCGTGCATACTGCGAACACCCGATAACACTTCTAGCCAGTATACCAAGGAAAGGAACATAATACTCTCTAACGAGATCTCAAACAAATCCCATGAAAACGGATAAAGAATAATTTTGTTTTTTTTTGGCATTTTGACGGATTTCCCGCCATTTTCCGCAGCTCAAAGCTCAGAATAAGGACAAGCACTATTCTGTTCTGAGGCTCAAAGAGTAATGACGTAGCGGTGGGTGATACGAACCGTAAATAGTTACTGAAACTACGTATTGTGGGTAATACCATAAACTATGTATTGGTCTCGACTGAAACTATGTATTTTTAGTACCTATAGGTATTAAGGTATTATCCTTAGAGAATTTATAGTACACATAAATTCTCTAAGGTATTACCAGTATCGGATCAGTAGGTGTGCGCGAAATGAAACGCGGTACGACGATACCCGCCAAACTCGATACCCGCCGGACTCTGTACGAATTGCTACCGAGCCCTTGCGAGCGAGTGAAATAGCAATACTTCAAGCTGAGCCATTTCGAACCTAATCATCAGCGATTTGTTTTTAGTACAGGCAAATTAGCAAAAAGTGTGGACCTAAGTCGTGTAGTCGTGGATTCTTATGTAAACGTTAGATGGCACGAAAAGAAGCTTATCTTAGGTTTGCACCGTTTCTGGCGCTTACGGAACCCTTTTAAATATTAGGTACAAACTTAAAAAGGCCGTAAATTTTAAAATAGGAAGAAATTACTTGATGCAAGTTAAATTACGTACTTATAGAGATACTGTTTTAGTGCATTATGATTTTAATAAAAACCACGTGCATGTAGGGAACACAGTGTTGAACAAATGCATCTTCCGTAAAAAAAACCAGTATAAAACTTCCGGCGGATGTAGTACTAATTAAATGAATAAGTTTAAGTCAATTTCCAGACCTACATTAATTTTCCCCGAAGTAGAGCGACAGTAAAATATGGCAAAGTGCCTTCCGTGAGACGCACCATGGTGAAAACCTGGTACTGTATTTCGAGCATTTTTCTGATAAGTCTATCAATTTGCACCGACTACCTTAATTTTCCCAGAGCCGTAATAACAACAAAAAGTTTTTTTTGTAAATGATTTTTTTTTTGTATGTTCCGTATGTCGGATTTAAAAAATACTTGGTGCAAATGTAGATCATAACGGTTCAAAGTCTATGCCAAATTGCACCGACTACTTCTATTTCCCCCATTAAGTTACGGATATTTTAAGGTTTTTCACCCTATTTCACCCTGTTCTGGAGGGTGACATTACTGATGCTTATTATTAGAGGCGATTTTTAAGCCATACAAAACAATTAGAAAAGTTTTCATGACTACATCTAATTAGTACCACACTTTTGCAAAAAATCACCTAAGTTGACTGTACTATTTCATAGTTAGCGAATATCAAATGTCAGAGTAGGGACGTACTTAAGTTTACTTATACCTTGTAAGTAGGTAAGTGTTAATTTATATAAAACAGAAAAATAAAGAAATATAAAGCAGTGTGAAAAACTTGTAAATAAGTGTAAATAAAAAAAAAAAAAAAAAGTAAAAAAAAAGTGCTTACACATAAAAAACTTTGTAAATACTGAACATAGCAAAAAATATGAACATAAAATGAAGTGAACTTTTAAATATGCCTGAGTTAAAGAGCCCGTCCTAAGCCTGGAAAAAGTATGAAGGAAAGTTCATTTCATTTTAACAATTTATTGCTTACAAATTAGCTTAAAATATGCTTAGTCGCTTGTACCATCCAACCTGGTAGAAAAACCTATAATACCTAAATCGATATAAAATTGCAACTCCGCAAACGCAAATAAATAGGTAGTTATTATGAATCAGTCGGTTCCAGCAGCCAGCTGCAGGATACTCTTTATAATACACAGTTACTAAAATACATAGTTTTTAAATCTGGTATTGATAAAAATACCAGTAAGTACATAGTTTCGGTACTGCGAATACCCGTACCGACCCACATCTATTATGACGTAGCTAACGTAGGTATTCACTCAGAATAATGAAGCATGGTATTCATATAAAAAAAGATGGGTAGAAAAAGGTTTAAGGATGGATGATTTTGTTCATATCAAGAGAACTTACTGGAGTCAGGATGTCTAAGTTTATGTTCAAGTCATCATGTTTCAGTCGGCAATCTGAAAACAAGTCATGAAAATTAGTCAATGCAAATATTAGGTTACTAACTAGCCGGTTAGTAAAATCATATTTACGTTTAGCTATTCACGGTACGCGGCCGCGCGGCCTCTCCCGACCTTAATCCAGGTCATAATTCTACCTAAATAATGTAGGTCAAGCTTGCATCTACTTATGACGCCCTCAACTAAGTAAGTAGGTCAAGCAATAGCTATTTAGCTTGGGCTTAAGCTTAGCTTGGCTTATTTCCATAGCAAAGGCAATGGGGAACGCAGTTTATGACTTTAGTACCTAAAAAAGGTACTAAGGTAAAAAGGTAGGTAAGGTTCAAGGTAGGTCAATAGGTAGGGTAGGTAGGTACCTACCCTACCTATTGACCTACCTTGACGACAAATTTGACCAAAATTTCTTTATAATGAAAGTTTAGGGCGACATATTTCTTGGCCGAAGTATCAAAGACTTGGTTAGCGGATATATAGACTGTTAAAATTATCTCCATTGTTGCATTCTTATTACCTACCATTTTGCTAACTACGATAACTTACGTTATGTCAACCCATAAAAATACCCTGTAGAGGAGAACGTTCCTTGCTCCAAGAGGAGAACACAGCTAAAGACCCAAATGTTGCCAACTAAAGTAGACTCGCAGAGTTCCCTCCAACTGTAAACCTAGAAGGAGCCTTTACCAGAATCACACTCTCAGCGTAAATATACCTGTATAGGTATGTAGTTTAGACAGATGTTTACGCTGAGAGTGTTTCAACTTACCAGGTCCACAGATCTTGGCATTCTTGATCCTGTCCTTGAGAATCGGCAGCTCTCCTCGTAACAGTTCGATATTCTCCAGCAGGATTTTGTGTTTCCCGCTCTCACGCTGAAGGTCATCGTCGTAGCCCCAGGAGTAGTCGCTCTGCTGTAGGTCTTCTTGCAGATTGAAGATTTGCTTCTCTATCTCTCCATTCTGCCATGCTGCTGAATCTCTGAATAGAAAGAATTGAACAATACTATAACGACCAAATTACGACCTTGACATACGACTATAATTTGACGACCTCTGTGGCTGGCGCGGCGGGCGAAGGTTCGCCTGCGACGCAGGAAGTTGCGGGTTCGATTCCCGCATCTGAACAAATATTTGTACGATCTGCAGATAATTGTTCAGGGTGTTCTGGGTATTTTATATGTATAATAAAAAAATATCTATCTATGGAATGTATTTGTATTAAGTATATCAGCTATCTAGTACCCATAACACAAGCTTTGCTTAGTTTGGGGCTAGATAGGTAATGTTGAGTGAAACGTCCATCATGTATGTATTTTTATTTATTTAATACAGTGCCTAAAAAAATAGCCTTTTGTGCGCCCGGAGCGTTATAAATAATATAGGTACCTACCTACCTACTTATATATTAAGTATATTGTGCAGATAGTATGTACCTACCTATGATTTTTTTTATTTATTTATTAGTAATATATAATATACCATTATTATATTTTCTTCTAAATGTACCTATGTAGGTAGATGTAAGTACCTACCTACCTTACTTTTGTGTTAGTTTATAAGTAGGTACGCCAACCATCAGCTCTCACAACTTACAAACCAGGTTTGGCTGGTAGAAAATGCTGTTAGCATTAAGCAAACCTTTTTGTTAAAAAAAAATTGATGTGCAATAAAGTATAAATAAATAAATAAAAATAGGTACTAACTATGTACCTATCTATATATTTACATATATAGGGCAAATATTACACCCTAGATCGCTAATTTACTCTAAAATACACTACATTCACTAACCTACAAGTCTTTTCCTGTTCCAGTTCATTTTTCAAACAGTCGATTTCGCTATCATTCATTGTAAATAATTATTTGGGTAATTTATATCGCGAATATCACAGTGATACCGTCACAGCCGTCACGAGGCCCTTGGGCAGGGCAGAAGGACCATTGATTATACAGAACGATGGCAACCAGATAATACGGAAAATTATTGACCTTGACCCCTATTATAAGAATATGTATGTATTTTGTAAGTATTTAGTTTCTATTAGTTTTATATTTTCAAAGCTGAAAAGATTCTTGTACAAGTAGGTATCAAATATAATTAAATCAAATCGTATAAATAAGTGAGTAACGAAACGCAATCCTGAGATGAAAGCAGTAACGAACGAAACGAACACATTCGTTTTTTGAGCATTTACAATGAAAATTGTGTGAGGAGGTCTGAGATGTCCTCCATCCCTTGTCCTCCTTATTACGAGTTATATTAAATGAATGTAGCTATCTCGCTTCTCACCTACCACGCTGAATTTCGTTAATAGTGCGAGTGCGAAAGCGGAACAAAACAACTCCAAGCGATATCGTTCGTTAGGTAACGTCAAACAAAAATGTCATAAACATTTTGAATTTTGAATTCTCAATTTTTTAACTGAAACAAAAGAAATATAAATACTGTGACATTTTGTTTTGGAAAATGAGTTTGCTAAGTGCTGTGTTACAAGAAGCTAACAAAGCGACATCCGTAGAGTTTAATAAACATCGAGATGAGCTATTACCCAAGGTAAAAGACATCACCGAACGTGTTCAAATGTTATCATGGGCTTTACAGCAGAACTTCATCGATACTTACGTTAATTTCACTGTAACGAAGAACTTGGAGCAACTCAATTTTAAGAACCGAAATGTTAATATAGAATCCGAGTTCAAAAACTGCTCGGAAGACATTAAATCCATGCGAGAACAATTCGAAGTTTTCGACAACGAATTTAACTCTTCATGGCTGAAATTATGTAAACAATACGACTATTTGAAAGATTTATGCGTCGCAGTCAGAGGAAAGAATGTTCTCGAGCGGGCGAACCATGAGTTCAGTAGGTTCAACTACAGTGTAGCGATGCTGGCCATTACAGAACTGAAAAAGGAAATAAAGACTTTGAAATTCGAGGGTAACCTTTCGGCAGCGTTAACTAATCTCAACGCTCAAGCTGAAAATCAACTTGCTCTGTATACAGCCCACTTGAGCACAGAATGGGAAGATATCTTCACATGGTCGGAAAAGAAAGGTTTGCATTTCCTCACCTACTCATTATCGGTCCAGCAAAAGGACCTGATACTGTTACAAAAAGTACTGAAATCTCTGTATGTTACTGAGAGAATGAATGCTGAACTTGGGCTGTTCTCACACTTCTTCCTAGACAAACTACTCCACAATGTGATAAGACACAACTGTGATATATTTACAGAAGATGATATCAGCGCTATAATATTCAACATAAAAATAAATTTGAATGACACAAAGATGCCAAGTTACCAGACTGTATTTAACAATTTGACAGCTATATTTGAATTCCTACAGTCAACGTTAGGTTCACACTTTGAAAGTGACTGCACATTCATCGAGGTCTTTGCTGGTTCAATTCGAGATAAATTTTTCAACATTATAATTGAAGATTGCATCCGTAAGAATTTACCATCTTGTGACAGCAGTTACCAACACTACAAAAACATTGTTGTAGAGTTAGATTCATTCAATAAGTTCCTAATAGAACTTAAATTTGTTGAAGCTAACAAGTCACCGTTGAACAAGTACATTGATGACACAGAATGCGTTTTGTACAACAAGAAATGTGATAAACTGCTCTCTGATGTGCGTAGCTTGCTATCTGAGAGTATTTCTTACGGCACTATTGCTGTAGGTACATCTACAGAGACTGAGAATGATGCCAGCTTAAACGAAACGGGAAATAATGACTGGAACCTAGCCAAACCAATCTTCCTACAAAAATGTGTTATATCACGTAATGTTAAAAAAATCATGACAATGATCAGCGAACATTTGGAAGAGAGTACAAAGTTGCCGGAGAAGTATAGCAACCAACTTGTAGCGTATGTCAGAGATATAGCTGTCATGTATCAATGTGTTGTCCCGAAGAAGTTTAAAGTCAATTTGGAGTGCTGCCCGTCTGATATTGGTGAGATTTAAAATAAAATTACTAATTATTATTAATTAGGGCTATATGCTATTCTGACCCAACTTCCCCTGCTAATCTAACTTATCCCCATACTATCCTGACCCTATGGCCCCATGTCAGCCTGAACCCATGTCCCACTGCCATCCTGACCCCATGTCTCCATGCTAACCTGACCCACACACTAACACTTCAGGATCCGTTACAAACCTGTGGCACATTCTATGTTCCCAATCAAGCCTACTTTTGACTAACGACGGTAAGCAGGACAGTGGAGATTAGTGGATTTCACATAACTAACCAATTTTGATTAAAATTGGTAGCTTCTTCACAATGTTTTCTGTTTGACCAAGTTAAATTTATTAGTGGCAACACCTGGATTTGATCCCCAACCTTCGTATCTGACAGTGGGGCTGGATCACACTTTGCTCCTAACATACTATTTGTATGTTTTTATGTAATCAATCTGCCAGCCCAGTTGTGGGTCTGTTGGGCTAGCCAACCCCTTTCACTAATTTATGTGCCTTTCATGCACATAGCCGAATCCTCTCACCACACGGGTTCTCTCACCATTGGCCACTAGGCTCTTCAAGGCCACCATACTCAAGCAAGTCTCTTGATGGTGACCAAGAAAGAACCGGTGACATGGAGTATTAGTAGACTTATGAATATAGATTCCGCGCTCATACAATCATGTTCTTCAAATTCTTGGGAGGCGGCCCAAAGCGTCGTGACCCTTTTCAAATAATAACATAACACCCAACAGTCACATACATAGATTCCCTGTGTCGTGGGTATCAAGAACTACGAGTATCGAATACCATGGTACCACAACACCCAGACCTGGAACAAATATTTACAGATCATGCAAACATTTGTCCCGCAGTGGGAATCGAACCCGCCCCTTTTGCGTCTCAGCCAGCTACTAACCCGCCGCGCCACGGAAAATGTCAACCAACTATACACATAGTCATAGTGTCGGGCAGTAGAAAACTTCTGTCTAATGATAATAATATAATTGTTTTCCAAAATTCCAGCATTATTCTTCAACAACTGCTTCTACCTAGCTCACGGGCTGGTAGGCCCCCCGTGGTGCAACACTCTCCCTAAACCACTAGCGGACCGATTAGTCTTGGTGTTGCTGGAGAGCATACAGGATCTGCGAGTGTTGGGACTTGAGAAGATGTCCATTTACTTGCAGAAACAGAAGGCTGTTATCTATCAGAGCATTGAAGCTAAAGGTACTACAATTTATGTTTGTCCATTTCAGACCTATCCATAATAAACAGATTCCAGATTGGACTGATTCCGTATTAGCTAGAGTTACTGGCAGGTGTACAGTCATGGATTGTGATTGAGAAATTAACAAATATCTAAACATCCAAACTTTTGCGTTTAAATTACGAGTATAATAATAATTAAGTGCCCAAAAGATTCACACCAAGCATGATCCATGACCGAATTGGACTCTCTTGAGATAGGCCTCTCGACTTGTGAGGCTTGTGTTATATATTGTTGATTGTGTTAGTTTCGCTATCAGTATGCAGGTAAGAGTTCGTCCAGGGAACTACTACCACCGTACTTATATCTGCCGCCAAGCATTAATGCTCGCATTGCTGTGTTTCGGTTTGAAGGGTACGGGTGCCGGTGAAATTACAGACACATGAGACATTTCATCTTTATGTCTCAGGGTCGGCAGTGCGCGTGTGATGCCTCTGGTGTTGCAGGCACACATAAGCTACGGTAACTACTTTCCATCAGGTGGGCCGTATGCTTGTTTGCTTGCCAAGTAGTATAATAAGAAAAAATAAATAGGTTTCCTTTTTGTATTCATGTTTCATATTTCAGTTTTCCTATCAGTATTCAGTTTTCCTATGTAATTTTTCAGATCCACTCTCCCCCTGGAGCCATGAAACATTCGAGCAGTTCGAGTGCGCGATCAACGACGCGCTCACCGTCATGACGGATCTCAAGTCCGCCTGGCTACCCATCCTGCCCTCCGGGATGTACGAGATGAGTGTCTGTACTCTGGTGCAGGCGCTGTGCCAATCGGTGCTGGAACGAGTGTTCGGGAACGCGAAACCTGTTGGTGAAGAGTTGGTGTTTATGATAGCCGTGAGGGTTGAAGATACTGTGCTGGAGATAGAATCTTTGTTTGAGGTAATCCTATCCTACTAATATTATAAACGCGAAAGTTGTAAGTATGGATGGATGGATGGATGTTTGTTACTCTTTCATGTAAAAACTACTGAATGGATTATAATGAAACCTTACAATGATATAGCTTATACATCAGAATAACACATAGGCTACAATTTATCAAGATATTGTGTGAATTGTCCATAATATGACGATAAGTGTCAAGTAAGTAGGAAACTACCATCTGCAAGCTATTCTGGCGTGCGCTGCCAAAACCGCTAGAGTTACACATATGTAATGTATGATGGAAATGTTTATCTTAAATAGTCCTACAAAAAAGCCCGCCACAGTACATATATAGGTTATATTCTTTTCTACGCCACGCTAAATTATAAGTTAGGTATTCGAAATACTAATCCTGCGCAGACGAAGTCGCGGGCACCAGCTACTTTTTTCTATAAATGCGTAAGGTTTCAAATATCGTGGTATTGGCATGGTGTGTCCGGCCTAAGAATAGACCCCTCAATCTCCTCCCGTGGATGTAGTAAAAGCCAACTAAGGGATTACACCAGGAGATGGGCAGCAGCATCCGCCTTAGAACTTAACACGAATACTGCGATCACCAATCCGCCTGCCATGCGTGATGATTATGGCAATTCAACCATTATGTTTTATGGGGGAGGCCTCGTTCAGCTGTAGACGCCCAAAGGCCGTTGATGGTGTTGAGTACTCAGGTGGATGCTGCTGCCCATCCCGCATAGGTCCGTTTATATCTACAGACATTGAGCGTGCCAGACACGTGCCGTGGCAGATAAAATTATATTCTACTAGTTGCACCCCGCGGTTTCACCCTCGTGAATAATGATGAAAATTGATGATAAGTAGCCTATGTGTTAATCCAGGGCGTAAAGTATCTCCATTCCAAATTTCACTCAAATCCATTCAGTAGTTTTAACGTGAAAGAGTAACAAACATCCATACTCACAAACTTTAGCGTTTATAATATTAGTAGGATTAACGTTTTTATATCTATAGCTACACGACCGCGCGGACACCAACAGACACGGGCCGTGCGCGGCCAGTATTCGCGGAAAGAATATTTTGTCTGTTCGGTTCATGTCTGTACGTGTCTGTGGGTACATGCCGGTCAGTGTGAACAGAGCATCTGTTCATAAACTGCTTGTTAGAGCGGCCCCAAACGCTGGCAACGGTGTCTGTCGATGTCTGACACGGCACGCTCAGATCAGATGTAAATAAAACGGTGTCTGTCGGTGTATGCCCCGGAACGTGTCTGACACGCTCAATGTATGTAGATATAAACGGACCTTTAGTCGCCTTTTACGAAATCTACGGAAAGCCAGCCGCCTATCAAGTGCGGTGATTATGGCAAATCCAATTGTATTATATGGGGGAATTATTGGTCCAGCAGTGGTAGTCTATTGAGGTGATCGAAAGGGTCATCGCGGCAGAGGCTTCGCGCGTCTGCTGTGCCGGCTGCTGCCATCTTGCTGTGAATTGAGCCTATACCTAATTTACGCCAATTTATCTCGTTCATAATAACTTGTGGTTCGCCCCGAACTGAGACATCGTGAATACACGCGATATAATTACTTACCTTACATTCTTACTAACCGACTTTAAAAATATTTTTGTATAAAATTTTCAAGGAAACACCTCGAGACCATTCCCTAAACAGCATTAAAAGAACCATTTGAATCGGTATCTGTTTTAACCACTACCTAATAGCCTAAGGGCCTTATTCATAATCGTTTTTTAAATCTATTTTAGTTAAAATAGCTTTTGTCTTCTTCTCTCTGATGTAAAATGTCACATGTCAAAACAAGATAAAACATATTTTAACTAAAATGGGTATTAAAATGATTATGAATAAGGGGGTAAGACTGCCAAAATGGTCGCCATTGTTGCATTCTCCATTGCCCTTTGCTACTGTAATTGGGGGCAGATCATAAGATAACACCCAACAGTCACATACGTAGTCTTGATCCCACACTAGGATTTCCTGTCTCGTGGGTATCTGGAACTACGAGTACCATAGTACCATAACACCCAGCCAGACCAGGAACAAATATTTGCAGATCATACAAACATTTGTCCCGCAGCGGGAATCGAACCCACAACCTCTTGCATCTCAGCCGGCTACTCGCCCGCCGCGCCACAGAGGTCGTCACGTCAGATCAACGGTTCAAAAGTCGTCCTCAAACAAACATACATACAAACGCCTATTCTTCCAAGTGACTCGAAGAACTCGCTTCGTTCGTTCATTAAGCAATTTATTTGTTTTCAGGAGCCAGTCAAGCTCGAATCAAAAATAAACATCTGGAAGAAATTCACAAAACTCCCGCAAATCCTGAAAGGCCAGCTGTTAGAGATATCGGAGCTCTGGAACAAAAAGACACAATTCGAAAGCTTCACATGTGAAGAAGTGAGACAGATCGTCAAAATGAGGTTCCCTGATGACAAGTACAGACTGAAGGTTTTAAAAGAAATACAGTGATATTTTGCGAAACGGGTATTTTTATTTAACTACCCTAATACTTACCCCCTTATTCATAATCATTTTTTAAACCTATTTTAGCTGAAATAGCTTTTGTCTTGTTTTGACGTATGACATTAAACATCAGAGAGAACAAAACAAAAGCTATTTTAACTAAAATAGGTTTCAAAAATGATTATGAATAAGGCCCTTAAGAGTTTAGAATTACTCCATTTACCGGAATGGAGGTGTCAGTGTCAAGAGAGTCATTATTCTAAGGTCAAGAGTGACTTCTAACGTATAACTCTGATTTTTAATTTTAGACAATTTTTGTAAACAATCAAATGTCAAGATATGCCACTGTGTGTATAAGTGTCATGTACCTATGTGTGTTATATGTGAAGTGTCATGTACCTATGTGTGTCATATGTGAATTTACACGTATGCTACACAATCATGACACTTATACTCACAGTGGCATATCTTGGCATTTGTTTGTTTACAAAAATTGTCTTAAATTAAAAATCAGGGTATAGTATAAAAATTCCTTGCTTCTACAAAATCCGTGTTACACTACACCGTACGTCCGTGTCAATTGCTTGTCAAAACTTAGAATCAGCTCTCTGGTGTACAATGTTTCATGGATTTTAAAGAAATAATAGCCAAAATAGAAGTATTCGCGTGCAAGTGGGCGTAAGCGCCCTGCCGCGGGTGACCTCATAAGGAAGTCTGCCAAAGGAATCAGTTGCTAGGTTGTTTTGCATTTGCGTGCTCTATATACCTGGTTGCATAAGTATTGTTAGTAGGTATATAAGTGCGTGCGGAAGAACGGAAGCAGGAAAAGGTACCTACTTAGGTAAGTTTAATAAACAATGGATGATTGTACGGCGCCGATCGGCCATCTTGGATAAATTACGAAGTTCTTGAATGGTAGAAAACGTACTATAATGCTAGAGATAGGAATACTGCCAACACCCGCCCCGAGCCGAGAACATATCTGAACATATTCTGAAGTACTAGGTTCTATGGAGGTGTCCATACACCTCCAGCGAGCACCTTCATAACGAACTTGGGGTTTTCTTTACATGCAATTAATCGTGTCAATACTAGTGGCATTATAATAGTGCTTAGTTAGAGGCGTGCGTAGGAGGTACCTATACTGTACTGCGGACACCCGATAACACGTCGGACCAGCAGCATGTCCTCTTGAGGTACGGAACCCTAAAAGGAACTCAAGCCAGAGATATAGGTACCTACTGCGAACACCTTACCCGACATAACGCCTACGGTGACGTTCGACGTGTTTAAGTTACGAGGACTCCCACATAAAATACAATGGGTCACCACACTTGGCAGGCAGATTCAAAGTCAAAGTCAAAAAGAACTTTATTCATTGAAATCACAAGGATCATTTTGAATCGTCTTATAAACTAAAATTACTCCTGTTCCAACGCGACCAAGCCTAGAAGAATCAGGCAACAAACTCGGCTTGGCTTACATAAATGGTCCGTCTTACCACTAGGTGAGAAGCGCCTGTGTGGTGCCTCGGAGCAAGGAGTTGCTGATACATAGTAAATGAGAACTTAAAAACCTTAGGAAGGTAGTCAAAAGTATATAAACATCAGCAAAAATATGCAAGACAGCACACGCTACGCTTGTTATACTTATAAATAATAATCTAATACAAACATGTAAATAGGTAAGTACAGATATTGCAAATTTCCATTTTTAGCAGTCGAGGGGCAGAGCGACATCAGGCCACGCGGCTTTATCATTAATATAGTCATCAAGAGTGTAATACGAATGGTGTTGAGTACTCGGGTGGATGCTGCTGCCCATACTGGTGTAATCCCTTAGTTGTCTTTTACGACATCCACGGTAGGAAACGGAGAGGTATATTCTTAAACCGGACACCAGTTACCTTTCGTGTTACCTCATACCTATCGCTCTTTTCAGAATTGTTAGGTTACTGGAAGTAAGTACATACTAGACGTTTTTAATTTTCACGATTTCTATACAAAAATTAGACATTAATTGAGGCAGGGTGCACAATCTGAAATTTGGAGCACTAGGAGGTAAAAGAAGTAAGGAGGAAAAAGATTTTTTAAAAGGAATTTTACCCCAGTTTGTAGGAAAATATGGTTGAAACTCGAAAAGGGCTCGTGACGATTTTGAAACAGTTTATGGATCGACAGGTCTATTCTCTATCTCACGGTGTGCAACAGACGTAAATTGAGGAATCAGGGCTGTCAAACGGTAACTTTTGTATGAGAAAAGCGATGTTTGACAGCCCTGATCATTGCCCTGATTCAAAATCGTCACGAGCCCTTTTTGAATTTTAACCACTTTCTACAAAATGGGATAAAATTCCTCAATTTTAGACCTTTTCCTTTACTTGTGTTAGTGTGTGCTCCTAGTGCTCCAAATTTCAGAGTTCTAGTGCGCACTCTCTGCCTCAATGAATGTCAAATTTACGATTCTGTGATACGTATCACAGAATCGTTGTCGAGTCGAATCGTCTCATATACGTATATGAGACGATTCGACTCGACAACAAAGGTCTTATATTTTCGATTTGATTCATTCTTTGTTTCTGGATTTTTCCTGTTTTTCCCTGTCGCTGGGGATTCGGAAATAGTTGATAGGTAGGTTGGGTACCTACCTAGTCAAAGGCATTTTTGCATAGTAATGAATGATGCACCTACTTAGGTGCCTACCTATACCATAAGAATAAACACAGTTATGCCTATATACCTAACATACACACTTGATTAACTTAGTACCAGGCAAATGAGACTTTTGACTGACTGTTTCAATGTACTGCATCCTAAACCTACATCCTAAATTCTGCTAGTAAGGTTTTTGGGAATGATCCTTATGGTGGGTGGGTAACCTGGCTAGTTCCATCACTTACCTACCTACTCATATGATAACACTAACGTCTCCATTCGTAGCTGTTATCACGGCCTCCAGGGGTTCAACAAACACTGATAGTGGCATTGACAGAGAAAGTAATTGGATCCAGCCACCCATGCATGAATGCTTTAAAAGGGGTAACGCTTCCTTGCTCACATCATTACGTACATGCTTGCTACCGGCCGCCGTTAACACACAATGAGACAATTATCGGTAGGTATAGTTAAAACATTTTTTAATTAAAAAAAAACCCAAGTTATCCAAAATAATTTTAAAAAAAATTAGACGTTTTAAAAAAAACGCCTATTTTGACAAGTCAGTTTTGTGTGCTGTGAAATGTGTAGATGGAAATCCAAAGAAGCAAAAGTGAAGTGAGTTCAGCTGAAAGAAAAAGTAATTTGAGAACACAAGTGTAAAGTTGAGGGTCTTGAGTGAGTGTGATGTTTTGTTTTGGGAACTTGGTAGTGAACCTAGTGAACTTGAACTTGGTAAAGTAAAGAACAGTTCTGTTGTTTATTGAATTGATAAGTAAAGTAGTTTTTCATCCCATCTATTCGAAAAGGACGACTTGGTTCGCCTTTAAGTGCACCCAAAGGTGGTGTTTTCTGTATGAAGCTTCTATAAGTGCGCCGCAATAATCTTTGCCACGCACTTTTTAAATTTGGAACACATCGAACTCAAATAAGTGCGCCGCAATTATCTTTTACGCGCACTTTTTGAATTCGGAACATCTTGAAAAGAATCAAACACAAATAAGTGCGCCGCAATTATCTTTGCCGCGCCCTTTTTAAATTTGGAACATCTTAGTGTTCAGCGCCAAAGAAGTCGTACGCAAATATTCAAAAGATCGTTGCAAATATTGTTTAGTTTTCTTTTGTGGAAATCTTAGCGCATGTAATAAACGAATTCTGAATTTACAATTAAAAATATTAGTTGCTTAATTTATTATTCTGAATTTCTGGTAGATACTAGGTAGGTACTAACTAGCCGTATGGTTCTAATTTATGCAAGAATTACCTAGATACATATACTTATCTGCATTGCTAATTACATACCTACCTAATAGATAAGTGACATCAAAATAATTAATTACATTTTGTTTTAGAGGTCTCTTGGCCTTGTATTTTTGTGAACTTGGCTCTCATTTGAACAAAATCATTTTAATTTCGGTTTAATAAATTTGTCCAAATATAGCTATAATTTGTGACTAGGTACCAATAATTTATCGTCGTTCGTTTACTTAAATAAGTAGGTAAATCTAGCGTGCATCGCGGTGCAAGCACTCTGCTGCTAACAGCATGTTATCTCTATAAAAAGGAAAACACTCCTAATCTAGGTATAACTATAGAAATAATAATAATATATAATACTTATACAATTATAAAATATAGCGAATCCAAAAAAATGTGACTTTCCTCAGACCAAAACTAATACTTAACCCAACAAAAGCCAACAAAGCATAAATGTTTCTTTCGCGTTCAAGGTATAAATGGTAAATGGTAGGTAAGGTATTAATGTTGTTAGGTAAGTTGTTGTCTAAGTTTGTGTGAAAAAAGTTCTGATGAATCTTACGACGACGCGTTATACCAAACTATGTTAGTGCAAATCTACAATTAGTATACATTTAAGATTTTGTAGACAACATAAGAAAGGGGGCCAATAGCGCAATCGCTATAAGCTATAACGTGTTGCCGTATGATTCAAAGGCAAAACTTTTACATTGAAATTCGATTTAGAAGGTAAATTCAGGTTTCTGTCAAACGTATAATAGTTTCTTCACACCACCTGCTCGACAATGTCCAATTACATATTATCATGCAACCTCAACGTAAAGTAAAGCATTGTCTCTCTAGGGATATAAAGTTGTATGAAACTCCCCAGGGAATAAAGTGATTTGAATTTGGAACGTCAAATTCGTGTGGAGACTTGTGGAAAACTCTGAGTAAAAAAATGCCGATATGGCATTATAAAGAGGTTTGTTCGAAAATCGAAATGGCCGCCATGAGCAGAACTCAAAAAAAAAGAAAAGGTGCGTTTACAAAGAATGTGAAACAAATGAATGACATTTTTTATCAACATGATTATTGCAATCAAATTTACTGAAAATTACAGCACCAAACACGATGTGCGCGTGTTTGGTGCTGTGGTTTTCAGGTGAACCTTAAGATTCCGGGACTGGGTAGAGCTGATTAACTACCTATCTTAACCTCAACAAGGTATCTTGATAGGTATGATAGAGAACACAGGGCCCCGTTCGTAGAAAACTCTTCTTGTGAAGGCTACCTATATGAAGAGTTGTACCTAACAGCACTACAGTCTTCATCTACGAGTGTCGAGGCACGTGTTTACAAAACATTTCTAACTCTATATTTTTTTTCCAGACATTCCTGATCTTTGCGTTAGTGATCGTCGTCAACCAAGGAGGTGGCGTATCGGCACAAGATGAGACTAAGGTCGACCAAGTCGCTGAAGAGGCCAAGAACGGGGCTGTTACCATTATTGACAGCCCAAAGTATATTACGAAGCTTCCAGGTCCACCGCCGACGAAACCCGACGTGCAGACTCACAGGCCTGAGCAAAGACCGCCCAGTAAACCACCCCTCTTCCCCGACAAACCGAAACAGAGCATCTTTGGCGACATCCCACGATCTTACTTCGGACAGTTCCAGAAATACCCACCGCCGAGAATCTACTCCAAACCACTTATGAAATATCCAAATTCGATCTACCAGTTCCCGAAAGTGATTCCGCTGACGCCGCATCACCAAAACTTTTTCGTAAAGTCCAGACCGCTACAGTACGTCGGCGTCGCTTCGACATACCAACCGACCTTGACGAAGACTCCAAGCACACCGAAATTCAGCATACCTGTGCAAACGATAAACGGTATACGCACTGACACCGTCAGACCACAGCAAGTGCCAACTAAACCAGCCAATAACACGAACCCGACCGTTAACACCACTACATCAACCACGACTACCACCACCGAAAAGACTACAACCGCCAAACTTTTAAGAACTAAAAGAATTTGGCCTAAAAAAGTACTGAAATTAAATGTAACATCTAACGCAACAGATTCTAAAAACGGCACAAAAATTATAATAGAGAACTACAGTGCCAATGCCAACGAGGTCGACATCGATACATCGGCAAGTCACCATAGAGTCAGATACGTCTCCAGAAACTCGACAACAACCAGCAAGCCAACAAAGCGAGTTTACCGTCCCGTAGTAAGAGCACCTAAACACAAATCTACGACCACTCCACTCCCGTTAGATTTAAACTTTACTCACATAGGTCAAAACGACTGGATACCGATTGTACCATCACATTACCCCAAATTACATAGGACTGTTAAAGCCAATAAGCCTATAAGCCGGAGATCAGACGTGGTTGTCGACAGTAAAGTAGTTAATCAAACCCCTATGAACAGAAGATCAGATATTTACGCCGATGCTCCAATGGCAACGGACCAAGAAATGATGTACATGCAGTCTTTCGGACTTATCCCAATGCCCACCGCTCAAACTGCTGCCATGAATAGAAAGAAGACGGTCTATTTTAAACCGAAACGACCATCCCATCCACATTATTCCAGCTACAGTACAAGTCCTGTACACTCTCCGTACATGTACGGAGACCTTCAAACAGAAGAGAGCCATCACAAACCGCGATACGTCACCAAAATCAAGCATCATCATCATCACCACCACCACAAATACGTGAAAACCGTCGAGAAACCGGTCAAAGTGCCGTACAAAGTCGAAGTGCCGAAGCCTTATCCTGTACAGGTGGAGAAAAAAGTACCTGTTCCAGTCGAAAAGATAAAATTTGTCGACAAACCTGTACCGTATCCGGTTACTGTGGAAAAGAAGGTTCCTTATCCTATTAAGGTTCCTCATCCAGTGCCAGTAAAAGTGGTCGAGAAAGAATATGTTCCGAAACCATATCCGATCGTCCATCACGTGCCTGTAGTGAAACATGTGCAAGTAAAAGTGCCCGTGCCTCAACCTTACCCTGTAGAGAAAAGAGTGCCTTATCCTGTTGAAGTAAAAGTCCATGTTCCAGTGGACAGACCAGTCCCGGTCGCCGTGCCTGTTGAAAAGCAAGTTCCTTACCCTGTCCATGTTAAAGTGTTTGTACCTCAGCCGTACCCAGTCGAAACTAAAGTGCCGTACCCCGTTCATATAAAAGAACCAGTGGAAGTGATCAAACACGTAAAAGTGCCTGTACCACAACCTTACCCCGTTGAAGTTAAAGTCCCTTATCCAGTAGAAAAGAGGGTGCCTTATCCCGTAGAGGTTGAGAAAAAGGTTCCCGTACCTTTCGAAGTTTTAGTACCCCAAAGAGTAGAGGTGGAAAAAAGGGTGCCTGTATACGTACCAAGGCCGTACCCCGTCGAGAAAAGAGTGCCGTACCCTGTAAAAGTACCTTATGCAGTTAAAGTCCCTGTGAAAGTTCCCTTCGAAGTTCCTGTGTACATCCACCATCCGTATCAAATGTTCGAATATGATGATGTTTCTCCATCTGCTACTCCGGAGTCGAGTACAGGCCAGCATACTGTGACCGTCCACGGAAATCCTGCATTCACATCAGGCTTTCAATCTCGTTCTGATGATGACGTCACCACACAAACTGCAACGACGACGTCATATTAGTCAATTGTTAAAACTCACGCCTCAGAGGTCGTTAAATTGTTGCTTATTTATTTGCAAGGTATTGTGTGATTGTAGTGCGTAAGTCAGTTGGGTAAAGAGTAAATGAATGTTGCTGTGATAGTCTTTGTTTTTATACATCTTCCTAACAGCATCAACTACAATCAATGCAATCAATTCGCTGCTTCGGCGCTACAAATTCCTTAGTTGAAAGAGACTCCGTCCGGTGACATGAGTATCCCATCTCGTCTGTCTATAAACGCCAACTGGGTCGATCTATGTTATCACTTCGTCTAATAGCTCGATATAGCGCAATAGTAACCACATAGGCTTAGCGGTTATAGCGATAAATTTCATCCTGGCATAACAATCACTCACCTTACTACAAGGCATGACGTGACATTGGTTTGTGTTTTGGTGCTAAGTTTATTCGATTCGGAAGATAACTTAGGATCGACCTACTTACATAGCTTATTCCCCCCTTTCCTTACCATATGCCCCTTTCAGTTGCACTGAAAATGATAATCTGAAAACACCAACAGCGATCCACCGTCAATGTCTTCACCACATCGGTACAATTCTTCGTTTTCTTTTTTGTCCATCTGTAGTCTATGCATATATACTTACAGGATGCAGCCATGCAAGCAAGCACTGTGTACTTATATATGTATTTTATATTATGTTTTTATATTAGTTACAGGAAGTAAAGCACCTTCCGTTCTTTCGGAATCTTTCGTTCTTCTGAAATCTTTCGTTCTTCTGAAATCTTCCGTTCATCTGGTACCTATCTCCCCGTTCTTCTGAAATCTTCCGTTCTTCTGCAATCATCCGTTCTTCTAAAACCTCCTATTTCTATTGGTTTCGAATTTACTCGGCGTTGCGCAGTCATAAAAATGTACTAACACTAGCCAATATTTCCATTTTAATGTCGGCCCCAAATACAATTGCATAAAAAATACTTTTCTACAAGTTAATAGGTAGGTACCTACTTATCAACAAAATGGTCAATACATTGAACAATTAGACAACAATACTACACAATTAGCGGAATAGGAAGAGTAAACGAAAGTAGCCACCGTCACAGTCGAGTTCACAGCGAAACGGTCGCGCCTATGTGGTTCATTCGTTCGAGCAAAAAACAACTACCTAGGTAAATACGTACCTATTTAGAATCACTTAATTAAAGAATCCCTTTTTTTTTAACTTATACCAAATAAATTAGTACCCAATTGCATCAACTACTGCAAATTTTATCAGTTTGCTGATGAAACGTGCATTGTAGCAGTTGATAAAGACCCCCAAAAAAAGCGTGTCCTCCTAACAAAATGGTTTCACGATGCTGGCTTAGTTACTAAACGCAAACACCCATTAAATATTCTCCATTTAAATGTATTGTGGCCCAAGGCCACAGTTGCTTGCATGCCATAAATATAAACTCATGTTCCTGCCCCTCTATTATAAGTCATATTATGACTTATATAGAAGGGCAGGAACACCAGTTTTTTTTTGTTTTTGCGTCGCACTGCTTGTGCATTTTCCATCACAGTCTATCATTTGATGTTCCACTAAAGCGGTGGTCTTAAAGAACACGTTTGCAATTATGTTAAAGCAGTTTTTAGCATATATTACTATTCTCAAAGAACGTATTCCTTTAAGGTCAAAATAATGCTGTACAACTCACTGGCTGAATCTTACATTCAATATTTAGCAATTATGGTCGTACTTACCTACACTACGTATACATATTAAAACAAAGGAGTTTGAACTTTTTGGCATTTGAATGTTGCGAGAATTTATGGATTTTTTTCAAAAATGCGGCGCACCATAATACCTGGGGATATCGATAGAAGATCTATAGACGAACAAAAAAGTCATAGATAGATATTTTATATTATACATAGAAAAATACCCAGAACAATTATCTGCAGATCGTACAAATATTTGTTCAGAGGCGGGAATCGAACCCGCAACCTCATGCGTCGCAGGCGAACCTTCGCCCGCCGCGCCACAGAAGTCGTCAAGCAAGCAAAATGAGAAGGACAGATAAGCAAAATCCCGGATTAGCAGAAGGACAGATTACAGACCCACACAGAAAACAAAAATAAAATTGAATAGTTTCAATTCGTATAAGTTTATTTGAAAGTACTAACGGTCTGTCTCATAATCATTCTCTAAATCTATTGCATGTTAAGAGGAGGTTACCGGTTGGGCGTTTAAACATTTTTGTACGCGAACGAAGTTTGCTAAAAGGCGTAAGCGCCCTTTTGCTAGCTACCGGTGACCTCCTCTTAAAGATCCTGTAAAGATAAAAGTCCTAAGACATTCCCCTTCCCAAATTTATAGTGCGCCGCATTTTAGAAAAAAAAAACGAAACGATGCCAGCCTGCCATACAAAGATGTTCTAACTCCTTTATAGTTCTAATAACTGATTCTATGACTGAACGCTGCACTATTTCAGTACGTCAAAATAAAATATTCCTAAATCCGTAACCACAAGGACTGTTTTCGAACGACAAGCTTGTGTCAAGTGCCAATTAAGAGTGGTGTAGGGGCGTGCAGTTTTAGACTAGACGCCCTACTCGTAGTTCCTGATACCCACGACACAGGGAATCCTAGTGTGGGATGGACTTGATACATTATGTGACTGTTGGCTCTTAAAACATAACATACAACAGTCACATACATGGTCCATCCCACACTAGGATTCCCTGTATTGTAGGTATCAGGAACTATGAGTACCATGGTACCACAACACCCAGACCCGGAACAAATATTTATTACAGAATCGAACCCGCACCTCTTGCGTCTCAGCCAGCTAATCAAAAATGAAAGTCGCCCATTATTAGAAAACGAGGTCGCCCATTATTAGAAAACGAGGTTGTATGTTATCCCACGTGTGGTCACTTAGTGGGCAATAATGGTATTTACACCTAATGGTATTTAAAAACTATAAGAGTTTGAACTTGTATTATAAGAATATAAGTTTTTTTTGGTTTGGTATAATTTATTAGAAAATGAATATAAATATTTTGCTTCCTCGTTCATACCTACTACTTTACTTCACTTTTGTGAACTGCCACTCAAGCTCGTAAACGCCTACTGATGTCTGATTCTTCTCATCGTAATCCACCCATTCCTTTTCTGATAGGTCCACATCTTCGAATTTCTTTCCTGTGAGCAAATAAATTAATTTGTCATGTCAGTTGTTCTTTCTTGGTCATCCTGCGTTAGGTCAGTGACCTAGTTTAGTTATTGTGGTCAACGATTGAAATTACGAATGTTTGATGGCGAAGGTCCGCCTGCAACACAGGAGGTTACGAGTTTGATTCCCTCGAAACAAATATTTGTACAATCTGCAGATATTTGTTCAGGGTTTTCTATGCATAATAAAAAAATATCTATCTATGTATGTATGTATTAAGTATATCAGTTATCTAGTAACTATAACACAAACTCTGCCTAGCTTGGGGCTAGATATTGTTGTGTGAAATGTATTTATTATTGTTATTATTATCATGAATTAAGAGTAGGTACCATGGTACCACAGCCCCAATGCATCAGGGACATCAGTGCAGATCTTATCTCCTCCATTTTTATAGAATTAGATACTCTTTTTTTACCCCGAAACATGAACCATATCTTCATTACCATTCTCTTCTGCCTCCGCTAGCCACCCAGACTTGGGCTCAAAGTCCACAGGCTCCACTCCTCTGCAGTCGAATGTCACTATTGTCTTGAATTTGTTTGCATCGTTGTTTGTGTATTGCACTGAAATAAGACTTATAATTGACTATACATAACTTGAAATTCAGTTGTAGGCAAAATCATAGAAGGATAAAATAAATAAATAACCAGTCATAAAATTAAAGTAAATTTCAATCATCATCATCATCAACCAGTGGTAGTCCACAGCTGGACATAGACCCATAGAATGCTACGACTAACGGTCCTTGAACCACCTCCATTCACCGACTTCCTGCAACCTTTTAAATGTCGTCAGTCCATCGAGAGGGGCCTTCCCATTCGATAACCTTTATTCCAATAGTGTTACGGTAGTTAGTTCTGCGAATAATTTGGCCTGTTCATTGCCGCTCGACTTGTAATCATGATGATGGTTACATACTGTTGCTGCCTTCAATAATATCTATGCTGTTCTCCCTAGAGCAGAGCTTGCATTTGATCAGCAGGTTGGTCTCCGACCGGTTGTGTTTCTGCGCGAATTTCTCATCTTCCGTCAAATCATGAAACTTCTCGGTTACTTCACCGCAACTCCCGCACTTGAGTTTTAGGAACCATTGGTAGTAAGGGTGGTTTGTGTATAGCTTTTCAATGCATTCTAGGTTCGCTTTGATTTGTAAAGCAATTTTTACCATTTTTGTACAGTAATTTAAAGAGAGAGAATCAAGAAAACAAACAGTATTTTATTTTACAAAAAATTGAACGAAAACAATGCAAATAATAATGCCGGCCGTACGTAATGCATGTCAAAGTCACTATGTGTCTAACTCAAGGTCTAACTGTCACAATTCTGATTCTGCCAGTGTCCGAGTCATGGAGTCATGATAGTTTCAAAACTTTCAAATCTCTTTGGAAGTTAGCTTTAATCTTTGTGATAATTCGTCCAAGTTTAATCTGCCCCCCGATTCCCTATCTTTTTTGTCTTTAGTGACTCACTGATGATAGTTGTTCACTCGCCCTGGTGGGTAACCGAAGATTGTTATTAATCGCGATTACGTATCGGAAAGCTGCATTGCTGCACCAAGCTCTAGCTCGGTGACTTTCGATGTTTATCGATATTATTTTAACAGCTCTAGTTACTTTCAAAATGGAACTCTATGTGTGGTCTATGGGCAAAGAATGAAAATGATTTGTCTTCGCGCCCAATAGCGGCGCCAACAGTTTTTGTAAATAGCCGCCCCTATTTACAAAAACTGTTGGCGCCAACTCGGAACAAATTTTAAATTACGTTTTTGAGAAAAGTGGCTTGTTTTCTTGTGAAGTGACATTTTTCAAATAAAAGCAAGTAAGTACCTATTTAAATGATGTCGAGTGTAATGATGTTTAAAGATGAAAAGATAGAAAAATGGAACACGTAAAGGGAGACCTAATAATTCAATGTCCACCACCTATTTCAGAGAGCTTAGAGCAATAATGGATGATTTATATTTGCCTAGAGTACGATTAGTGTGGGTTAGACAGCAATAACTGGTTGCAATGGGCCGCGCCGGCGGGCCGATGGCCAGCCAAACAAACAGCCAACAAAAAGCGTGGGATAGTTTGGCGGTCCAACTCAACTCCCTGGTAGATGGTTCGACCAAGACTGGGACGCAATGGCGGAGAGTATGTTTTACTCGCTTTTGTATAACTTCACAATAACGCCATGACTTCCACAAGAATTACAGGCCATATTTGTAATGCATTGCTTGCTTTTTTCTTTACCATAGTACTGGATAGACTTTAAGGCCAAAACGAAAGGTAAAGAGGCTAACTCCAGACGTCAAGCAACAGGGACAGGTTGTTGGCTCAATCCATGCTCAACCGGATGATATTCATTACTGCACTGGAAGAAAGGGTGTTGGCTCTAATAGGGCCTGTGGCGATTGAGGGCTTGCCTAGGGTTCCAATACCAATAGATGTAGATAAGTATTGTGTAAGATACACACTAGCATTTTATGACGACCTCTGTGGCGCGGCGGGCATGTAGGTAGCCGGCTGAGATGCGAGAGGTTGCGGGTTCGATTCCCGCTGCGGGACAAATGTTTGTATGATCTGCAAATATTTGTTCTGGGTCTGCTATGGTACCATTTCTAAGGGTACCATAGTACCTACTCATAGTTCTCGATGCCCACGACACAGGGAATCCTAGTGTGGGATCATGACTACGTATGTGACTGTTGGGTGTTATGTTATTATCTACCAAAATTAAATTTATTTTACTGTTTACAGAAAGTCACAATCAAACGAGCAGTTGTCGTGAAATTAGGCGTCGTAAGTACCTAGGTACCTATCTACTTAGATGGTTGACTCAATTTGTTACAATAATTTAGTAATATTTACTACCTAACAGAGCCTTTTTTATTTTAGTACGGCATGAGCAGCGTGTGCCGAATTGGGCAATGGCTATTTTGAGGAGCGGAGAATTCAAAATGATGAAGCCCTAGCTCAAAACGTTGCCATTCTTGAGCAACAGCTGAAACGCCTCTCTCTACTAAGTATCTCAATTAGGTTTTTTCATCAATCTTTACTCAGATAAGTATATGTAACAAATAAACATCACCTTTGAAATGAAGAATTTTATTCATAAAAAAGGTAGGATGCATATGCCTAACTCCGGCCCCCCTCTAAAGTCTACTTACACCCTCATAACGATTTCTTCACGAGACGTAGGGAACTTTATGTGGTTGTGAAGAACTACTGCATTTAAGGTGATTCCTCTCGCATGTGGCGCGAAATTCAAATTTTATTGCGTTTTTGCTCATTACAGCTCATCAACACTTCTTGAGATAGTAAAAACTGATTTTGCGAAAACTAGGAGACCTAACACACATGTTTTAGTTTATAGTTTCACAAATAGATCATTACTTCAGCTACGAATACTCTTCAATGATTTTTACAGTGTTTTTTTTGTTTAAAGATATGCGTAGCTTAACTAATGACATTTATGAGATACTATCAATTAAAACATGTGTGCTAGGTCTCCTAGTTTTCGCAAAATCTGTTTTCTCTATCTCAAGAAGTGTTGATTAGCTGTGATTTACAAAAAACACAATCAAATTTGAATTTCGCGCCACATGCGAGAGGAATCACCTTATTAGTCACTTCACGCCTTAGAGAATTTATGTACTTTATTTAATGAATTTATTTTATTTTTTTATTTAATTTAGACGCCGACGGGAACAATTCGACGAATTGGCATTGATTTGGCAATGGCGCTTCGCTTGCTCAATAATTAATGTAATGTTTTAGGTAGGTGTATGTATAGGTAGGTAAGTTACTTTCAATTGATGGGGTACTGCCGTAGCACGCAGTTTTATTTTCAAATGTGGCGTTAATTCTTCAACGAGAGCCGCGATGGAATTTTTCTGCAGTCTAAAATAATCTATGAATTGCTTATCCGGCAACGACATGGGATCACTGGTGTCGCAGATAAGCTTCCTCTCTAGTCTGACGGCATTTCGCGCCCTTGCTTCCTCGGCTGCGGCGAGTATTATATTGCTCGAGCCTTTATTTATTGTTTGCTGCAGTCACGAGTTGCTAAAAATACATAAGTAGGTACCTCTAACGTAGGTCCTAAATATTATATAATTCTAAATTTCTTCGTTATATCAATAACTATCCTTACAAGATAATCACCCCGAAACGCAATTTATAAAACGTAGCCTCGATTAGCTCCTTTCGCGAAACCTTGGTGATTTTGAATGAAAGCGATTGGAGCCGTCATTTTGCTTACGGAATACCAAATAATAATAAATTCATAGATTCGCTATGGAGTCGATAAGCGCTGAAACCATCTAGTGACTTTGATGGAAAGCAACCGATGGTGACGTCATCTCAGTAACCCACTGAAGATAGAGAATACGAATTTTGTCATTTGACAATTTTTGATGATAACTTTGGGCAAGTGATAGTCATTCTACTTGTCAAACGTTGGTCACCGAGTGACTTTCAAGATAGGGAATCGGGGGGCTGGTCACAAATTCTTTTGTCTGTGCGTGTGCTGTGCACAAATTTAATTCACATTACAATCACAATCACCAGTACTATACTTATAAATCTGTGACAATCACAAACATAAATTGTACGGTACGAAGCTATTCTTGTTCTTGCTTGGGATTGGAGGAATAAAACAACAAAATATGAAACAGTTAACAGTTTAAAACTGCTAGTAACAAAACAAGATGAATACACGCCAAAGATGGAAAAGATTTAGATGCAAAATCTGAGTGCGCCCATGGATGGCAAGAAGACCGCAGTTCAGCTCTTGTCATCTCAGAGCTCATGATTGAAGATCCCACTGAATTCCAGGCACACCTGCGCTGCGACTCAGCACCACAAACTTCTATGAATTGTTGGCTGGAGTTACTCCAGCCATACAAAGACGAGACATGCTATACCAGCCAGTCTCTAGTTGGAGACACTTAATTACCTACTTGGCTACTGGAGCGAGTTTTCGCTCACTCCAGGCTTACTTTAGGGTGTCCATGCCAGCAATTTCTCAAGATCCCTGAAGTGTGTGATGCTATTAGTACTCATCTGAATGAGCACATACAGGTAAATAATACAGACATCGTATTTAAGAGGATTATTTTAAAATACCTGCTATATATTCCTGGACTCAATTAGTACCTGTAAAACCGGGTTACTTTAACCCTAAGAGATAACTTTGACCTAAATCGGGAAAAAGCCTATGGTTCATATTTTCTATAAAACTTGGTAAATCATATGGATTTTAACGTAATCCAATAATTCATTGGAATGACTATTGATGATATTCTCAATGCTACTCCAAACCATTTAATTTAACTTTATATGATGGCAAGCAAAGTTAGGACAACATTTACCGACAAAACATGCTAAAAGTCAGGGCTGTCACAAAAAAAAAGTGTACAGGTAGTAATTATTAATTTTATTACCTAACACTACATAATCATAATAAAACATTTATTATCAAAATTAATAAAATTAGTTAGATAACCTTACAATTTATTTAGACTGTGACTTCTATGTCAAGTTGAGTATTTTTTGCAGGAACAGCTCAACGTAGGTATTTCTTACCAATAATATTAAAATACTTAGCAAAACAAAAAATAAATTCTACCGTTTAGCCAACGAGTAAGATAAGACTTTCCTTATTAATAACTAGGTAGGTAATTTAAATTTAAATAAGTTTTAGAATGAAATGGAGGAACTTTAACAGCAGTCTTTATCATTGTTACAGTGCCACCAACTTAATTGTGCAGATGAGAGTCGCTAGTGGAACCATAATTTGCTATTGACACTAAACAATTTAATTGTAATCGGCTTAGTTCCAATTATGTTCACCTGCACAGTTAAGTTGGTGGCACTGTACAATAATTAATTATGGTACCAACAGAGAAAAATATTTTCAACTTTTTACACCAGTAGGTAAGTATCCGACTAGAGAGTAGGTATTGTATGTAGGTAGATACCTTCCTAACTATTATGTCCAAATCGAACACAAGAATGAAAAACATTTATTCAGCTATGGAGCTGTTTACAACAGGTAAGGACGCCATCATAACAGTGCTGCCACCTATCTGAGTCTAAATTATTATCCAAACAATAAAGTAGAGCAGTACGAGTAGCTATACATTCCTGTATATGACATACCTCCCCTATAAGTAATTACTAGTTATAACCAAAAGAAACTGAAACTAACTAAAATATCTACTTTAAACATTACTGAAATATAGCAAAAGCTAACTAACACAAATAGAGATTATCTTTAGAATGATGAGGTCTCTGGTAAGGAGTTTTGGGATGTTCGGTTAGTTTATTTTTTATTTTGCCGGTTGCTTCATAGGGTTTCTCTGATGTTGGTATTCCCAACATATCTGCCCACTGCTCAGCATCAGGGATCTCAATGATTCCATCCGCTTCTTGACTCTCCTGCAACTCAATATTATCCCTATTATATCAATACTAGTTGCGCCCCGCAGTTTCACCTGCGTGAAAAATGATGAAGATTGATGATGATGATGATGATGAAAAGTAGCCTGTGTTAATCCAGGGCGTAAAATATCTCCATTCCAAATTTCACTCAAATCTATTCAGTAGTTTTTACGTGAAAGAGTAACAAACATCCATCCATTCTCACAAACTTTCGCGGTTATAATATTAGTAGGATTATCCCTAACTGTCTCTTCCACTTGTATAGTTTTATCAGGTACTACTATCTCTCTCTCTGCAGAACTGGATCCTGTAGAAGCCTTTTTAATTAATTGGTCAATATGCTGATTCACCACTGTACCATTATCAGTTTAAATTTAAATCTTGTAATTTGATGGTCCATTTTTGTTAATAACTTTGCCTGGTAACCATTTTGAGCCCACATTACTGTAATTTCGGTACATTATATTTTGACCCACATTAGTCTTTTTAGTCTTTATTTTACTATGTATTATTACATATCTGTGCGTCAGTTCTTTTGTGTTGCAGATTGTCTGGATGTATAGTCAGTGTAGTGGATGTGTAGGCAGTTTACCTAGTTTTAAGTTCCGTCTGAAACGTTGGCTTATCAAGCAGAATTTCTATTCTGTGAACGAACTACTTACTCTTGAGACAGTGTAGGGTTACTGTTACCTATATGGGTAACAGTGGCCTTATGCTGTCTTAAGAGTAAGGTACCTTGATTTATATTAATTAAAATTATTTTTGAAATTTTTATTTATAGGTACTATTCTTATAGGTACATTTAGTGTTGTATATTTTAAGTATATCGACATGTAAATCGGCTTTACGAATAAATTGTATTGTATTGTATTGTGTCCAACAGAGTACGCAGTCGTCTTGCAAAGTTGTAGTTCCAAACGATTCAGGCAGTATGGACGTAAATCACCATCGGTTATTTTAGCAGGCCATCCGCGTTGTACATAGTAAATGACTTGAGATAATATCCTATCTCGTTTGGTCTCTGAAGCAATGTGTTCAACGTCGTACGGAAAATCTTCAGGTGTTTCAGCCATCAACAAAATTTCACCTATATGTTCTTCAGGCTGTTCTGGCACCGGCTGTGGCCAACGACTTAGGCAATCTGCATTCCCGAGTATCGCTCCAGGTTTATATGATATTTCATAACTATGCGCCTTCAAGGCAATAGCGATTCTCGTTAACCGCGGTGACAACATATTAGGCATTGGTTTTTTGGGATCAAAAATGCCAAGTAATGGTTTGTGATCTGTCACTATATGAAAATGTCTTCCCCTAAGATAATTATGAAACTTTGTGATGCCAAACATAATAGACGCAGCTTCTTTGTAGAGTTGCGAGTAACGTCGTTCGTGGGAATATAGTGTCATTGACGCCATCAGCGTTGCCGTTCAACAAAATAAGAAGTCGCTAGTCAAATCTAAAAATTCCTCTAGATATGGAAAAAATCGTTCCATAAAAATCCGCTAGATGTCGCTAACCAACCTCAGCAACGCTCAAACCGAAATATCGATTTTAGTAGTAGTTGAATAGTTGTAGTTTTATTCCTCTGTAGTTTGTTCTATTCCATCTCTAACGACCTTTGTGGCGCAGCGGGCGAAGGTCCGCCTGCGACGCAGGAGGTTGCGGGTTCGATTCCCGCCTCGCCATAAATGTTTGTACGATCTGCAGATACCTGTTCCGGGTGTTCTGGGTGTTTTCTATGTATGTGTAATAAAAAAGAATATAATATAAGGTGCCACGGAACATGTGTACAAATCCGATAGAGGGTAGTTCTGGAACCGAAGAGGGGACACACCTTTAAACCTACCCACAATTTTTTGAATTTCATATAAATATATATGTTTGGGTTATTGAAAAAAAAGCAAAAAGTAAAACACGGAATCACCTATTTCAGCTTAGTACACATGCTACGTGGCACCCTGATATATATTACCAAATTTATAATTTTTTAATAAGTACGTAAATGGGATCAATCTATATATGTACCATAATCAGAATCATAATTATTAGTCAGACACTTGTACTTAAATTTCAAAATTAAATTGGAAGTCACCAGGATCTTCAATTATAATGGCAACAGAAGATGAAGTTGAAGCCTCTCCAGTTTCTTTTGGTCTGCCTTTGCCGACTTGGTTAACAACATCGTCTGGGAAATCATAAATCGAACAGTTCTTGTTTTTGATCTTAAGTTGATTTCTTATGAGAAGAAGAGAATTTAATGTCAGTTCCGAGAGTTTATTGCGAAGTTTGTTTTTCACAATATTCATTGCGCTAAACACCCTTTCTACTTCAGTATTGGAATGTGGCAATGACAGTATTGCGATAGCAAAATCACTTAAATCCTGAAAAGTGTTGATTCCAATTGTATTTTTATATGCGGCTACTTTAGCCCAAAATTGAATAGTGTCTCCGCTTAACGGACTCCAATCGAAGTTTGCCACTGCTGCAAGATATTGTCAATTTTTTCGTCAGAGTATCCCATTTCCTTTATTAGATCTATTAATAATGTTGGCTCTTTTGTTTGTTTGAGTGTTTCTTCCTCACTTAATAGCGTAATTTTTTCTAAAGCTTTGTAATCGGCGGGCAGTCGTTTTTGAATTTCTTCACCTAACTTCACATTGAAATCAATTCACCGCTGTTTTATTCCTGCAATATTGACATTATGATTGGCTGGAAGTTTCTGCACGTGTGACTCGAAAAGATATCCGAGATAAGGAACGGGATTGAGGTGGTCTCTTATTTGGAGATCTATGTAGTCTTGGTCAGTAACTGCTGCCGTAGGCATCAAGATTCTTTGGCATATTGAACGTAGTAACGTCATCAAAGAACTTAACAGTTTTACGGGGTTTGCCTTTTCGCTCTCAAATATTTTGATTGTTTTTTGTACCTCGCCAAGAACTGTTTTCAAAAAGTACATGTAGAGTCGATTTTGTTCATGTAAGTACATATTATATAGCATCTCAGCTGTGTAGCATCGATCCTTAGTAGTTTGAAAATGCAATTTTAATTCATTCCACTGCGATAAAATTCTTGTTATAGCTGGCTCGATGGACAGCCAGCGTGTGTCACATGCCTTCAATATTTTTAATGGTGATTCTCCACAATTGATTAATTCAAAAACCTTTTTATACTCAATTTGGCGCTTTGACGAGTGTGAAAACCAGTTGTAAGTTTCACGGACCAGAAACTATGTTGCGTGGCAATGTGTTTTCAGATGCATGAGTTACTGCCAGTTGCAGTGAGTGACAGACACATGGAATTAAAATTAGGTGTGGGAGATTATGCTGCGTTTTAAGAATCGTATACACGCTCTGGAACCAGTCATGACAGCTGCGTTGTCAGTTCCGATTCCAATAATTTTTTTTAATTGCAGACCATTATAATTTAAACATTTTAACAATGCCCTATAGCTATGGCGTCACGCCATAGCTATAGGGCGTTCTTGGCCGTCATCGGTTTCATGGGACAACACTGCTCCAACTCCATATTCCGAACTATTGCATGTAAGTACAAGCGGTTTTCTTTAAGTCATAAAGAATCAACGTTAAGTCAAACGTTATCAATCGTTTTGCCTTGTCGAACGCGGTTTGTTCACGTTCCGCCCACCGCCATGCCTGATTAGTCTCCAACAATCTATGCAACGGCTCAAGTAAGGTTGCCTTGTGTGGCACAAACCTTTCATAAAAATTGTATAGGCCGAGGAATGCCTGCAATTCTCGTTTGTTCTTGGGTTCTGGAGTATTCACAATGGATTCCACGTTACTAGGTGCAGGATGAATTGCCTCACAATCAATGACAAATCCTAGAAATTCTATTTTCTCGCTGGCAAACTTACACTTGCGTGTGTTCAGTCGAAGTCCTGCTCGTTCAATTCGGTCCAGTACTATATCCAGTCTCTCCTGCATTTCTGGTATTGTTTGACCGCATACAATAATATCGTCTATCAGTACAGCGACTCCAACAATGCCAGCCAGTAACTAACTCATCAGACGTTGAAAAATTCCAGGACATGGTTTTACTCCAAAAGCCAATCGGTGTACGGTGTACAGACCCTTGCAGGTGTTCAAAGTTAAGAGTTTTGACGTATCCTCATCTACAACTACCTGTGTGTAGGCTCGTTCTAAATCTAAAGTTGTGAAAAATCTTCTGCCAGCAATGGTAGCGAAAACTTCAATTGCCGTCGGCATAGGATAGGTACCTGATTCAGTAGCTTCATTAACAGTAGGTACTGCGGTAGTCGCCACATAGTCTAATGTCTCCAGACTTTTTTATTATTGGTACCACCGGTGTCGCCCACTCTGAGAAAGAAGTCAGGCGTAGTACCCCTTTGCTTTCCAGTCTATCGATCTCCTTCTCTACTCTTTCTCTAATCGCAAATGGAACAGGACGAGCTTTGACAAATTTCGGCGTAGCCCCTGTCTTAAGCTGTATTGCCACAGAGTGTCCTAGGTATGTACCTAGTCCATCTTTAAACACTTCCTCATGTCTCACTATCATTTGATCCATCTGTGGGCTAGCAGCGCTTGAAATGTGATTTATGTTCATTGTTATGTTGAGCGGGGCTAACCAATCGCGGCCCAGCAGATTTGGGCCGTTCCTAACTGTTCGTTATCATTGCTAGAGATCTCTACTGATTTGGTTGTATCGCACGGGCAATGTGGCCTGTCCAAAGAGTTTTACTGGCGTCTCGGTCCAACTACGCAACGTCATTTTAGCGGGGCGCAGTGCAGTGCGCGGCAGGCTTGGTCGTAGAGACCGCCACGTCGTTGACAATAGAAAAACTGGCGCCTGTATCCACCTGCATACGGACTGGCAAGTCCGCCAATGACACCTCCACCTCGTACGGTGGTACGCGGCTGTTACTCTGAACGCAGTAGACTCCGTTTAAATGGTCTCCCTGCTCCTCCGCGAAGTTGACTGTTTCATTTGCATTCCTCTTTTTACTCCTGCAAATCTTTTCTAGATGCCCCTTTTTCTTGCAATATCGTCAGATGGTGTTCACAAATCGGCACTCTCCAGCGTGTCGGCCGCCACAACGGTAACAAAATCTACTGTTAGACTTTGATTGAAACGCATTGATATCCATTGGCTCGATGCCGAATGATGTCGTGTCCGACAGCGTCGTCGGTGTTGCGGAGTTCGTCAATGATACGCCGACGGCGGTGTCCTGAATCATACGAACGTCCTTCCCCGCACTCTCAGATGCAAACATAGCGTCCACCACATTTTGATAGCTTAAATTGTCTTTCTTTAACAATTCGTATTGTAGTTTAACGTTACGCATACCCCACACTAGTCTATCGCGTAGCATTCGCTCTAAGTCTGCAAAATTGCACCAAGAACTAAGTTTTCTCAGATTAGCAATGTAATCTTGCTGCTGATTCAAAAATATGGTGTCTCAAGTTACCCAGCAACAGGGGCAGCAACATCAAAAATGTTTTAAAAATAATATTTACATCGTTTAATGTTGCCACAACTGAAAAATGTTGAATACACAATTAAGAAAAAATTACAAAAGTTATTAAGAGCACTTGTATTCTCTAACTTGTTTCGGGAAGACGTATCGCCCCCTGGATATTTTAACAGGCTTTATTTCTGTTAGAACTTGATCCAGCGTCACAGTTTGAAGGTCTTCCACCGCTGGGAAGACGAAAGTGTCTTCAGTTTTCGTCGATTTTCGCATAAACTTCACATCGATTCCATCTATTCCTTCTGATATTGGATCAGAGAACTGTGCCGACGAACCTTTTCTCGATGGGGTTTTTAGAGACAGAGTTATAAAAAAAAATTACGACAGCGAAAGAACCAACAGGAAATTTTTTGGGGTTATTGTGTCACTTGGTTATAAGATCTCTTCTCATAACTTCGATTGTATCCCTTGCGCTCCCGGGGGTGGTCTTTCTAAGATCCCAGAATGTTTCTGCCAATGCCTCTGGACTAATCTTGGTCCAATGTTCCGGATCCGGCACAAAGGACAATATTTTGTTTACTTGGTCAGAAATGTTGATAATTTTTTTGTCCGCATTGGGGGGGATTGGCAGGTAATATTTTCCGTCGGAACTCTTGGCGTATCCAAGGTTGATGGGATCCTTTTTGGGGACTTTTTGTGATCTTGAAGCAGGTGATGTTTTGGGGAATGGTCTAGGCGTCATTAAAGACTCATGAGTGTTTTTGACCAGGGCTTCAATCATGGACTGATACTCAGAGATCAGGGATGATTAATCTCTCCAAATTTCCTCCGCTTTTGAGACTGATCTCTTGAAATCAGACACAGACTTTGCAGAGAGTGTTAGATCCGCTGAAACTGTTGCCAGTGACGTCATAACTTCTTTTAAGGATTCCTCCCCTCTCACTTGATTTGAGTCAATCATACCCTTGAGGTATGCGTAGGCTCCATTTTGAGATATAAGTAGCGGATCCGACGGTTCAACCAAGAATTTGGTTACAAAGGCACTAACTCTCATGTCGCCGAGAAAATCCCAGTTCCTAATCAGAGATTGCATGCAGTCTGAGTTTAGGATCATAGAGGAGGCGAAACAGTTCAAGACTTCCCTTTTCCGGGACTCAATACACCCTAATGTTGATATATCCGAAGCCCTTTTGATCATCTGGGACCAAAGGTGTCTGAAGTTCTGGAGTGGAGAGAGGGTCTCTTTCTCTGGAGGAGAGCAGCTTTTGGTTATCTTTGAACTTGTGGTTTTACCCTTGGACGTCTTGGAGTTTTTCCCGTCATCTTGTCTCTTAGGATTGGGATTTAAGGTGAGATTGTCCACGACTGAGGATGCCAGGGTGTTTTCATACCCCAGTCCAGCCTCAGCGTGAGCATCATAGTTATCGGGAAATACAATCCCGGAATTACCTGGGGTTAATTGAGCCATTTTCAGAAGGATTGAGTTGAGGGGTAGAGAATGGAAGGACGGGATTTGGTTTTGTTTATATGAGGTTCTTATATTTTCTTTATTTTACATTAATTTCTGGCGCATTAATGGCATTAACTTCATTTTCTAAGATAGCTAAGGGATCGATGTTCTCTGTGAAAGGGTCCGCCATACTTTCACCAGAGTTTTCTGGAATGTTTATCTCCGTAAATATATTTTCGTCCACATCACTTGGCAGAAACTGCGACATATCACCGCCGTCATCCGATTCATCGTGCAGAGTGATTGAACTATCATCACATTCAGACAACACCTGTGTTTTTTTTCTTTCTTTGCTGTTTATGTCCACTTGGACCTGGTTGCGTGCTAGTTTGTAGCATTGACTCAACGATACCTTTTCCAGGAAGCAAATTGAGCCTTGATTTTCTTGCTTTTAGTGGCCGAGTCTCTTTTGGTCGGGATTCTTGCAGAAATTCTTTAAAACTAGACACCCATTCTTGAGAATTTTCAATTTCTCCTTCAGCACTTTGCTTTGGAAGCTTTTTAAGAACTTGCTCTCGATCAAGGGGAATTAATCCTGAAGCTCTGAAGCCAGCTTGTATATTATCGCTTGACTTGTCACTCATTGCAATGAGGCATTGATTTAAAAGCCTGGGTAACGTATTTTTTGGGATGGTGCCTCTGTGTTTTGATTTCCATTCTGACAATAACTGGCTCCATTTGGATTTTAGGGGCTTAAAGTAAGCCACATCGAGGGGCTGACAGATTCCAATACTGTTAGGAGGCAATAACACAAATTTTATATTGTTTAGAGTGCATTGCTCAATCACCCATTTTTCGCTATCAAATTCTTATCAAATCTTTGGTTTTTCGCTATCAAATTTTCTGAAGTGGGGTAGAAATATTTTGATAAACCAATCTTCAAATGTTTCCATTGTAAACCATCCACTTTTTGATCTGTTGTACACTGTGCCAGGAAGCCCTCCACTTACCCAAGTGTTGTAGAGATTTTCTGCACGATACACTACGTATGGTGGAAGTAGATGGCCATCACCGGCTGCTGCAAACATCACTGATGTACTTGATTTACTAGAGTCTATTGTATTGTGTGGGTGTCGAGTACCTCGTCTCACAGTGACTACTTTTCGTTTAGGGTCTTCCGTTAAATTGGTCTCGTCGAAATTTACTATTGCACTTGGCTCGACGTCTTTTAATGTTTCATTCAGTAGGTCAAAATACTCTAATAAGTGTTTCGTCAACAGCAGCACGTGCCCTCTTTATATTTTGACTCAGTCTTGATGTTAGTTCATTTTTGTTCCTAGAAAGGAATGACTCTGTCCAATCGCGCCCTGGAAAATTATTAGTGAACCTTTTTTAAGTAACTCCTCTCCGGTCCAAGAATGATTTGACTATCAAACGGATGTCATGCTGCGTAAACGGGAAGCCCCAGTCTCCGGCTAAGCAAATACACTGGACAAGTGTAGCTTCGTCTTGTTCTGAAAACACCTGTGGGCGTCCATACTTTCCGGTGTTTTTGCCTCTGATATGTCGGTTTACTGTGGCACTCTCTAGGCACTCCAAATTTTTCACTTGCTTTTCTTAATGATAAGCCCTGTTTCACAGCCTCTACAGTTTTTTCCAATTGTGCTGTAGTATAAGTCACATACGGGCGTCCTCCAAGAGTTTTCGGTTGTTTACGTGGCATGGCAACCCTAAAATGTAAAAAAAACAAGATTATACAATCAATCCGGTATCTTGAGACATAGCGGGAAACTTGAGACAGTGTCTCAAGTTTCCCCGAATCACCCCATTATTTACTTATGTTCGTTTATATTTTTATGTTGGTATTACGGTAAAATAGTTACAACTCTATCTTCACAAAAGCTTTGAGGTTATGTTAATATCATTTAAACTACCAAACAGTAAAAACTCTAACCGATACAGTCAAAGTTTTCACTCTCTTTTCAAAGAATTATTGTAGAAAACCAAGATTACTTACCTCTATTTTGGTGAACTTTTAAAACAACTGACAATCACAGAAAATTTTTGACACAGACTAAAAAAGAATCAAACCTCATAATGTTGTCATAAACAAAAAATAAAATAAATGTTGCCATATGTCTCAAGTAACACACCACAGTCTCAAGTTACCCCGTTTGACGGTATATAAGAAATTAGCGCGTTTAGCTTCATCTTCTTTGACGCCATTCGCCTCGAAACAAAATTTCAAGCGCTCGAGATAATGTTCCCAATTGTCTGTTTGTGGGTTGAACTGTTCGAATTTCACTGCTTTTGAACTCATTTTACACACTTTTCACCAAACGTCGCCACTATTATGTCCAAATCGTACAGAAACACATTAATTAGATGATAAACGTTTATTTAGCTATGGAGCTGTTTACAACAGGTAACGCCATCATAACAGTGCTGCCACGTATCTGAGTCTACATTATTATTCTAACAATAAAGTAGAGCAGTACGAGTAGCTAGCTATACATTCCTGTATATGACACTAACTCCCTATCCAATTTTGTATGTTTTCAATTTGGAAATATCAAATGTTAAGATATCTCTTCTCTGTACTATTTGACTTGACATTACTTTTTAACCGACTTCATAAAAAGGAGGAGGTTCTCAATTCGGTTGTATTTTAGTTTTTTTTTATTTTTGTTAACTCATATCTCCGTTGTATATAAACTGATTTGGAAAATATTTTTTTTATTTGAGTAGATATACTTCCAGATTGGTCCCATTTTTTTCAAAACCAGTTCTGGTGTTGGAATCCATGAGGAATTGAGGGGACTCCTCAAATGTTATAGGCATACATATAGCAATTTTGGTAGTTTCAGCAACAAGTTATTGTTTTACGCATATTTTTAATGCATACCCTTTAGCAAAGAAAAACATGCAGATAGCCGAATTCAATGGCGGAAGTCGGTTTTTTAATCAAAAGTTATTCAATTGTATTCTATACATACACGATATATCATCAATATTAGGCCAGACGAATTTGCCCTTGCCCTTGTGTCTCATAAATTTGACTTTGAAACAATTTGGACCCATAATTTCAGTTATTTTACCTATATAATACTTTTCCCTCTTCCCAGCCATGAATTTGGCTAGAACAAAGGTATTTTTATCAATTTGGTTTCTAAGTCTTCTTCTCTTTCTTCACTTTGCTGTTCGGCATTATGTATAAAATCTATATTCTCTTTGTCATCATCAATAAAGTTTAAATCATATGAACTGCCACTGTCATGAACCGAAAACCTATCTTCATCTTCATTAGAACTATATTCACTATAGTAAAGCTTTACAGGAGTAATAACTTTTTTGATTTAGCCTTAGGAGAGTCTTTGTCAGATGTTTCGTCGTTGTAAAAATGAAATCGTTTTGCAGGTGTTACAAATTTTACCGGCGTGGAAATCTGATCTGATCGCCCATCGTTGCTTTTATCAGAAACGAACAAAACATTGGGCGTTATAACAATTTTCTCTGGACGATCTGTGTTTGTGGATAAAGGCGTGTCTTCATTGCCGGTTGACAATGAAGATTTGTTTTTGTGTTTCGTTATTTTTTTTGTGAAGGATATTGCATGACTGCTGTAGTTTTTCAATGATTTATTTATAGTCACCTATCGATATATGTAGATCACCTATAAACTACAAAAACTACAAATACATTGATATAACATATGTACCTACATGATATAACATTATGTTTCAAGCAAGTAAATTTATCATTATCTTTATCTTCGTTGTCGATTATTATCTTCGGTTGAGGTATTCCAACCGAATCAACCAAATTAAACGGCAGTACAGAAACGTCGTCCAAGGAAACAAATTAACTTATGTCCATGTAACACCCAGAAAGGCTAGGAAATGAAAGGGAAGTGATGTTTCCTTCAATTCTAACTTGTGATATGTCTTCGTTTTGTCGTAAAATGTCATGGGACATATGATGTTTTTTAGAATAGTCGTTATGAACTGTAATTATTTCATCAAGATCAACATTAGACACTGAGAAAATAACTAAGTCACACTCTGTAGTTCTAGATTTGTTTTAGCTTATATTTTGGGCTGAATGAACCTGATAAATCTAAAGTATGTTCATTGATTTCAGATTCTGTCTCCATCGAAATTTCAAAATCATTGTTGCGGTCTTCCGCCGGTAGTGATTTCTTGAAGATATTCAGTTCTTTCATAATAATGCGGGTATTTTTTTTTCGCTTTTAATATCGGTTTCAAATGTTTCAAGACCTTTCTTGTGCTTGCAATATCAGAGTAGTTTATGTCTTTGATCGACGGACGGTTTTCAGACGACTTTAAAGTGTGTCACACACGTAGCAGATGCGGTAAGATATCTATATCTAAACACGTATCTGTCCGTATCGCTCTCTATACTAAATTCAAGGAGCAACACACATGTAGCAGATCACTTATATTTTACCGTCAAGCATCTGTAGGCACCGACATATATCAAAAGATGGACAGATGATATCTGTGTATTCAAATTGAAATACAATACAGTTTGAAGGTTTCCGCGTGAATGTATCATTTTTGTATATAGCTATGGCATAAGTAGCTTTACCGGTACCTTCAGTATTCGGGAGCTGTCCTTTTACACCCTGTATATTTCGACAGCTTGTGGGCGAGGAACGTCAATTATTATCTTTTTTTCTTTCGAAAATCGTTTTACTGTTGTCATATGATCCTTGCCAATGTACGAAGAACACAAATTTACCACCTTATTATCGACTCACGACTGACACTAAATTCAACATCGTTGAACTCAGTGCACTTTTCGATGCAGTAACCTCGTATACGTTACGTTTCAAAAGTTCCTTCGTGCTCGGCAAATCAATGTCTTTAGCTCTGTTGAGGTGAATTGAAATCGGAATCAATCCGAAAGAATCTGGCCCGGATAGAATCCATCCGGGCCGATAAGATTCTCTAATAAACTAGCTTGAACACTCGAGGGCTCCGTCTGTACTCCTGAAGCCTTTACAAACAGAAGGAATTGTTGCTTCCATTTTTTCCAAGCATCGGCCCGGCCTACTGGCCCTCCGGCGCCGTCCATAATTAATTCTGATGGCGGTCGCGCGTACTCCATTGTAAATCACCGAAATACGCGTGATCTCACTTACACAATAATTTCTGATATCTCTCGACACTACTACAATACTTTTCTCGCAAATCCATTATACTTTGGTCACTTTAAACCACAAATAATTATAAAACCGCTGTCACCATGTCGTGATAAAGGAAACACATCGAGTGCTAGACAACAACTGATTTATTAAAGTACCCACAAGTGGATCTACAACAATTATTGTTTAAATGCAAGCATAAGCCCAACAGGTAGAAGCGGTCGAACGGCATGGCAGCGGAGAATTCAGGCGTGCTAAAAATGTCCTTCGACGTATTCCAATACTCCTCTAAACGTGATTTCGCAACAATCCCGGTGGCCAGGATTATGGCAAAATACGTATATGGTTCATCCGCTGACGTGTCTTTCCATTTGGTGATTCTGCTGCCGGGTGCAATTCCCTCGCTGCTACCTGTTAAGCGTACCTGTTTGTTTCCCTAGCAATGTATTACATGATTGGGTGATCCCATATAGCAATAAATGCTTCTTATGGGTCGGGGTTATTGATAATAATTGTTTTAGTAAAAGACGTCCGTTCATCTTATTTTCTTTATTGGAAGAGAAACGTTCACAGACAACGAATAACCATGACAACTCATTCAGAATGAACGGTTGCTGCTGACAAATAGTCATTTATCTCAATACAGCCCCTCAATTTAAAGAGGTTTTTAACTAACAAAGATCTTAAAATTGAATACAAAATTTAACACTAATTACACTTTAATTTTAACATAGCGACTCTACTTTGTGTTATTTAATTTTATGAGACTCTATACAAATGACTCTACTTTGTGTTATTTAATTTTATGCGACTCTATACAACTGACTATACTTTGTGTTCTCTAATTTTAAGTGACTCTATATAATGTATCTAACTCTTATATTCAATTGATTTAAACTTTACAGATTTAATTTTAAGTACCTACTCTATTATGTTATCTGTGACTCTATACAACTTTGTTACAAAAAAAAATAAACAGTGATTAATATACCTTATTATACAGGGTTACTGGTAACTCGGCGTATTCCTTGCAGGACGTCATAGTAGGGTTAAAATGCAACAAATTAAGCCACCAAATGTTCTACCGAAATTCAGTAGTTTTTGAATTAGTTAAGAGTTTTAGTTTTTTTATGAAAAATCCCAGATGAAACCAATTTAAAAATGATTTACGGCGCGACTGTACTGAAATTTAAGTTATTATCATAGTTGACGCCGTAGCAGACCTTTGTTAATAATTAAAAGTTCAATAATGCCTAAAACTTTGGCAAATATCACTAACAAAACATTTAATTTTTTGTAATTTTTGCTATTACTTCATAAAAAATGTAGTCTAGTGCAAAAAAAAATACTACACCTGGTGTACAAATTACTAAGAAAATATCCTTGTCTTATCAGCTATCCAAAAAGGTATGAAAGTTAATACAAAATCATGGACTACATTATGAAAATCGTTTTTGATTTAGTACAGGCGTGCGTTTCACAAAAAGGTGATTATTCGAAAAATCAAAAACAAAATCGTGAACATTATTATTCTTTTTAATCAATATTAAATACTTTAATTACACACATTTCACACGTCTTGTTCGATGTGCTGCCCTCGGTTTCGAATACATGTTCTTATTCGCTTCCTTACTTCGGTTTTTGTTATTCTTGAGGTGATTGTTGCCCTCATCTGGTCCGCCGCATTTGTAATTCCCTCCCTTAGTTCTTCAATTGAATTTACTGGGGTCACATAAACTAGATCTTTCATATGACCCCAGACGTAAAAGTCTAGCGGCGTCAGATCAGGGCTTCGTGCAGGCCACGGAATCGGCCCACCGCGCCCTATCCATCGGTTTGGATAGTTCATCCAGCAATTGTCGAATTGTGATTCGGAAGTGGGCTGGACATCCGTCATGTTGGTAAATCATGTTTGCTCTTCTTTCTTCCGGTACATCCGTGAGCAGTGCTGATAAATGATTTCTGAGGAAATCTTCATAAAGTTCCCCATTTAGTGTTCGGGGTAAAAAATGTGGGCCAATTAATTTGTCGTCAATAATACCCATCCAAACATTAAGCGAGAACCTTCGCTGGGATGCGGTTGGTTTCAGTTTTTTAGGGTTTGCTTCTGCTTTCGGTGCCCAGTAATGTAAGTTGTGGTAATTTGTGATACCATCACGATCAAAACATAACTCATCGGTCCACAGAATGTTTTTTAAAAAGTTTTCGCTGTCGGCGTCGGCACTTAGCATAAAACGACAAAATTCAAGCCGTCTCGGCGGATCTCCTTCTTCTAATGACTGGACTGGTTGGTAATGGTATGGATGTCGGCCTGACAAGTGAACTACAGACCAGACTTTCCACTGTGACATACCAAGCTCACGCGCTACGATGTTTGTCGATGTGTTAGGATCGTCAATAAAACGTTGAAGAATAAGCTCCTCGTCCTCAGCCGTGTATCTCCGGGAACGACCAGTGTCAACTTGCCTGCTTCTTTGGACGCTGCCAGTTTCAGATATTCGCCGATAAGTCGATCCGAAGACACTAACGTGGGGGAGTCGGCGGTTGGGAAAGCGAAGTAGATATTCTCGCCGCGCCTCAGCAGCGTTACCGTCACAAAGTCCGTAACAGTACATTATGTCAGCGTATTCAGGATTAGAATATGCAGCCATAGTCAGCGCTTATGAAGGCACAGCACAGCACAAAAGCAAGATACGCAGCAACAGTTAGGGAAATAGCCAGTAACAAAACACGAGCTTGCGCGACTTAGAGTTGAAACTAACTAACGCTGACGACCAAATTTTGCAAAATCGCACCCTCTGTCATCCCGGGAGAATAATAGCGACCAATCACAAAGCTCCCCGAGTGGTTGGAGTTCAAGCGCAGGTAAAAACTACGAATAATACGAATACGAAACAATAGGTTGACCGTCTCGCAATTTTACCTGCCCCCCATAAAACTCTTCTCTTCCCTGGCACACATGCAAAAGTATTGACAATCATACCTTTCTGAATAACTGATAAGACAAGGATATTTTCCTAGTAATTTGTACACCAGGTATAGTATTTTATTTTTGCACTAGACTACATTTTTTATGAAGTAATATCAAAAATTACCAAAAATTAAATGTTTGGTTAGTGATATTTGCCAAAGTTTTAGGCATTATTGAACTTTTAATTATTAACAAAGGTCTGCTACGGCGTCAACTATGATAATAACTTAAATTTCAGTACAGTCGCGCCGTAAATCATTTTTAAATTGGTTTCAAATGATTTAATCTGGGATTTTTCATAAAAAAACTAAAACTCTTAACTAATTCAAAAACTACTGAATTTCGGTAGAACATTTGGTGACTTAATTTGTTGCATTTTAACCCTACTATGACGTCCTGCAAGGAATACGTCAAGTTACCAGTAACCCTGTATAAACTTATGTCTTACACAATTTTCATGCTAAGCTTGTTACAGAAATACAGATGCCTATTAGCTGGCAATGCTTTGGTAAAAATATCAGATATATTTTCATCAGTAGGTACATATGATATAGATACAATTTTTTTATTTATGATATCTTTTATGTAGTGATATTTAATTGCAATATGTTTTGAAGCTTTAGTATTTACTTGGTTTTGTATTAATTTTATGGTGCTTTGATTGTCAATAAAGATATGAGAAGAAACAATTTTATGATTTAAAAATTCAGAGAGAAGGCCCTTTACATGTATGAGTTCACTTACTGCATGTGCTGCTGCTATGTACTCTGCCTCAGCTGTTGACAAGGCGGTACATGACTGCTTTCTAGAAAACCATGTTAATAAATTTGCACCTTGAAAAATCACACAGCCGCTTGTGCTTTTCCTGTCTGTTTTGTCAGCTGCCCAGTCTGCATCTGAATAGGCCTGAAGTTCTGTGTAATTACCTTTCCTTTTATATAACAGCCCCTGATCCTGAGTTTCTTTGAGGTATCGTAAGACTCTTTTACCTGCTGTCCACAACTCTTGTGTTGGCTTGTCTAGGAATCTGCTTAAGTATGATACAGCAAAAGTGATATCCGGACGAGTGTTTGTTGAAATGTAGAGTAAAGATCCCACTAGTTCTTTATAAGGTACTTCAATTACATTTTGTGATGTTGTTGCACTGAACTTTGTTTCCATTGGCGTTCTATTTCCTTTACAATCTTGCATTTGAAATTTTTCTAGAAGTTTTTTAATCATTTCAGTCTGTTTTATTTCCATTTCATCTTTGTTTCTTGTTATTTCCAATCCCAAATAATTACTTACTTCCCTAAGTTTTTCAATTTAAATTCCATCTCCATCTGTTTTATTATTATGTTTTCTTGTCTAAGGTATAAAATGTCATCGACATATAATAATATCTAATTTTGTCCTTTTCCATACAAACATGAGTCATGTTGTGATTGTATAAATCCTTGTCTGGTAATGAAGTCATGAAACCTTTGATTCCAACATCTTGGTGCTTCTTTTAATCCATATAATGCCTTTTTTAGCTTGAGAACTTTATTTTCACTTATTTTCATTCCTTCGGGACATTTGATGAATACATCCACATCTAGGTTCCCATTTAAAAATGCTGTTGGCACATCAAATTGTTTCAACGGCAAATCTTGTTGTACCGCTAGACTCATCATCATCCTTATAGTAGAAATTCTTGCTACTGGAGCATAGTTATTTTCTGAATTATTTTGCTGAAATCCTTTCGCTACTAATCGTGCTTTCTTTGTACCATCTTGCTTGGTTCTGAAGATCCATTTTGTATCAATTGCTTTCTTTCCCTTTGGTAAATCTGCTATTTTCCAAGTTTCCATTTTCTCATGTGAAATTAGTTCTTTATTTATCTCAATTACTCCATCCTTTGTTCATTGCTTCCTCATAATCTTGCGGTTCTCCGGACAGTAGACAATATGCTGTGTATAATTCATAATCTTCTTGAAATCGGCTTGGCTTGTTCACTGTTCTTCCCGATTTAGTCTTATATTTTGACATACCAGTATCTTCATTATCACTTTCGTTTTCTATTTCTTCATCTTTATGATCATCTTCTTGATCCTTCTGGATTTCTTTTTTGCTTCTTATGTCTTCATCTTTTAGGTATGTTTTCTTCTATTTCAGCTGATTTTCTTCTGATTTGACTATCTTCTTTGTTCTTCTTGATGTCTTCTTTTTTATCTTCATAGTATCTTTGAGTATTTTTCTCATCACTTTCTTCATTATCATTTTCTTGGTATCGTATTTGTGTTTCATCAAATCTGACGTCTCTTGACACAATAATCTTGTTACTTTTAGGGTCCCATAGACGGTATCCATTTTGTTGGTATCCAACAAACCTCGTTTCTTTAGCTCTTTCCTCTAGTTTGTCCTGTTTTGGTAAAATATGAGCCCAAACTTTTGATCCAAATACTCTTAGTTTAGATAAATTCTTGTTTCCAAACATCTTTTCTGCTGGAGTTTTAAAGTTGATTGCTGAGGACGGACATCTGTTTATTTGATAGACTGCACATCTGACTGCTTCACCCCACAACATCTTTGGTAGACCTGTATCAATTAATAAAGTTCTTGCTCTATTATAAATTGTTCTATTCATCCTTTCTGCTACTCCGTTGGATTTTGGGCTATAGCTATTTGTGTATTCTATTATTATTCCCTTTTGTTTGCAAAAATTTAGAATTTTCTCATTTTTAAATTCACCGCCGTTATCAGATCTCATTCTTTTGACTTTATTTCCTGTTTGAGTTTCTATTTTGTTTATGCATTCTATTATCCTATCGGTTGCTTCACTCTTTCTTTTCAATAAGTAAACCTCACAGAAATGTGTATAATCATCAATAATTGTATGGTAGTAAATCTCACCTTGTGAAGTGGGTGTGGCTACTGGTCCCGATAAATCTGTATGAATCAGCTCACCAATGCAGTAAGAACGTGGTTTCTCTGTAGGATGGAAAGGCAATCGGGTAGACTTACCTTTCATGCACGGTTCACACGGTGTTTGACTGCATGGGAGTTGCAATATTCTCAGCTGATTTCTATTAGCATGACCTAATCTCTGATGCCACAAATCATTTGAAATCAAACTTACTTCTTTATTGAGTTTCATGTCTACAACATATAACCTACCATTCAATTTACCAATAACTTCTCTGCTGAAATTTCTAACAGAGACAAAATCATTAAAAAATTGAACGTGAAATCCTTTTTCTAGCAATCGTCTAACTGATAACAAATTGTGTGATAATTTAGGAACAATCAATCCTTCAATATCTATTGATGTACTACCGTTATAATATACTGTTAATTTACCTTTTTTAGTACACGTTAAATACTGTCCGTTCGCAACATAAATCTTAATTTCTCTGTCCAGGTTCACTACGTTTGTCATATACTGTTCATATTTGGCCATAATCAAGTGTTCTGTGGCTCCGGAATCTATAATAAACTGAACACTGTCACTTACACTTTTTCCTATGTCACTAGCACTGAAACTTGTGAACAATATCTGGCTCTCGACCTCTTCTGCCTGCGCCACGCGGCCAGACTGCCATGGTGTCCTGTATGAAGCCGTGCCTCGACCTCTGTTGAAACTGTCGCCTCTGGATTGACCTCGATGACCACGATGACCCCTCGAGATGAACCGGCCTCTATTGTGTTCTTGTACTGGCTGCACCGTTCTGCACTGGAAGTATTTGTGCCCACTTTTTCCGCATCTGTAGCAGGTCATAAAGCTTTGCGAGTCTGCTACTATATTTTCTTGGCCTTTTATTTTTAGCTCGGCATCAAGCAATCTTGATTTAACGAAGTCAACATTGAGTTCTTTGTCTATTGTTTCAAGCGTTGTTATTACAGTGTCGTATTCACTGGGCAAGGTGAGCAATAGGTGGCACACCTTGTCAGCATCTTTCAACGTGGCACCCGTTGACTCTAATTCTGTTATGACATTATCAAACTTCAAAAAATGATCTTGAACTTTTTCACTTGGGGTACATTTCATAGATAGTAGCTTCTTTCGTAAGTATAGTTGATTGAACACACTTTTTCTTTCGAAAACCTCATTGAGTTTTCCAATCATGGCTGCCGCTGTTGGGCATTTCTTTATAATTTCTATAAACTTATCTGAGACACATTGTGCGTGTCATTACACATCGGGCCACGTCCACATCTTTTTCTGGTGTCTTTTGCTCTTCTAGACTTGACTGAAGTCCTCGCTCCTCCAATATTAGCTTTAGCCTGAATTTCCATGTGGAAAAATTTGCGCCATCTACCAGCTTTGGAAGTTGGACAATTCCACCTGTCGACATCGTGAGTCTTCGTTTTGATTTTTGTATTTGAGTTTACTTATTTTGTTCTTTGTTATTCTTAGCCTTGTATTTTGCATTTATTTTTATGCTAGCGCAGTGGAAGCGTATTGATAATAATTGTTTTAGTAAAAGACGTCCGTTCATCTTATTTTCTTTATTGGAAGAGAAACGTTCACAGACAACGAATAACCATGACAACTCATTCAGAATGAACGGTTGCTGCTGAAAAATAGTCATTTATCTCAATAGGGGTATGGAACAGTAGGACCACTGTTCTTGGAGAACGGTTCCCTCCTCAATTCAGGTTGAATATCGCGGGAACTGCCCTCAATGAAAGTCAAACGTCTCTGGGAAGCACGCGCCCGGCGGGGGGGCACGGATGCTGCAGGCTCGGCGGATACTGCAGACTCGGCGGATGCTTAGGTTAAACTGCTATCTATGGCACAACTTGAGATCGAAATCACCTTACACTAAATCAGTCATCAGAATCAGTTTTCTCGAACATTTTATGCCTTATTTACGATGTCAGCTTGGGAGAGGCATGACGATAGCATTACTTGATATTTTTAGGAAGTCTTTTTAGCTATCAGGTACAATTAGATCTGATTTAGCAATAAAACCAGTCAATGTTGTGTGACCTTATAAATCCGTCAGGAGTTGAGGCAACTCTGTGTAGATTCCGAAAAGCGGTTTACCACTTATTACTTTTTTTTTCTTGAAGGGCGCTTTTTGATGTCGACTGAATATACTTCGGGCATATCATATGAACTCTACTATTAATTGCTCGTGTTGCGCTTTGTGGTGACGATGAATATCTAAGTGACTGAATATATTTTGGTCGTATAGCTTGAACTCTACTTCTATTTGCTCTTGTTGCTAATTTGTCACTAATAAAGCAGATTTTGCGGGTGGTTCTACTAACTGTTCTTAATGACCTGTCATCATAAACATTCACATTAATTTGAGTATTTGCCACAGACCGGTCAGATTTTAGGTAGCTTACATGAGGGCTATAATCATCATCATTGTCATTCAGATTCTTTAATTGAGTTCGAAGACAACCTGTCGCTGACAGAGTTGTGAGTGGGTTAAAGAGCTATCAGCATCCATCTCATTCATGCTATCAGCATCCATCTCATTCATACAATCAGCTTGTTTTAGGTGGGTTACATGAGGCCTATAATCATCATCAACGTCATTCAGATTCGTAGCTTGAGATCGGCGAGAACCTGTCGCTGACCAAGCAGATTTTGAGCTCTCAACATCTTCCAACTCATTTATACAAGTAGCTTGTTTTAGGTGGGTCACATGTCTATTATCATCATCATCGTAATCCAGATACGTTGCTAGAGATCTGCGAGAATCTGTCGCTGACCAAGCAGATTTTAAGGGGGTTTACCTTTATTTAATAGGGCAAGAGTCAAATTTATTGAAATGCAAGTTTTTTTTGTGTTATTTCAATGTTTATTAGGAACCTTTATAAAATTATTGTACAAAAATTTTAAAAAAACTTGCTTTGGTACATAAACTTGTGCATTGCAAGTTTTTCTTTTTTGAGCTTGTTTTTGGCCAACATCTTTTCTGGTAGGCCTTTTCGATTCAACAGTACTGTATACCTACTCACGGAATGTTTCTTTTTTTACAACCAACAACCGAAAAAAACGGCGAATGTGGCTAAAAAAATACAGGCGAAGATTTGGCCATATTTTATGCTTTATTATTTCTTAATTTTTATTTCTCATGTTCCTATTGCTGTAGTCCTTACTTTTGGGGTAAGCGCGCACTGAAGGCCAGGTCGCACGCAGCGGCCAGTATTGCGACCAAGCCGCAAGTGTCGCGACCAAGCATGCAGCCAGAACTGTCAGTTCCGAGTATAGAGTGTTTCGAAATGGACGTCGAGGAAAAAGCTCGAGCTCGCAAATAAACATCTCCGTGTCAAAAGACATCACGATGTAATTTGAACACTCTGTAAACAAGTAACACGTCTGCGCGCGGTGGCTAGTGCGCGCACACTGGCGCACGATCCTACAATTCTTCCAATCCCAGTGGTCGCGGCAGCCAGCAGCCAATACGGGTCGCAGGTTACGTCGCAATGATCCCATTGGTCGCCGCGGCCGCTTGCCGCTGGCCGCCAATGCGCGCTTGGGCTTAATATTTCACAGACATGGATGTTCACGAAACAAACGAATGAACTGCGTTATAGCTGGTTTCAACGCTCCAAACCGACATTTTTTATTTTACGTTCACACGTGATGCGCTCATAAAACTGTGAAAAATGCACTCGCGTCGACATGCCAGATCAAACCGTCAGCCCCGCGCATTTACATGTACGTTTCGGAGCGAGGGATGAAATGGCGCGTGCTGTTCCCCGCGTTCCGAACTTTACGTGTGGAGGCCGCTCACTGCTCATGTCTCTACAATTTGACGCACTCCTTTCAATCTATCTACCTATCTATCCTTTCCTTTATTACAGCATCCTTCACATAGTTCCATGTTCACCTCTCTAAAAGTAAAACCATCTGCCAAACTTTTCAACGTCTCCATCAGAGCTCCACTCGGTGACCTTATAGTCTTCTGTAACGAAAGCGACACGAGAAGAATCTTATGGAGGACACGTAAGAACCTTTGCTGCTTCTTTATCTTAAACATAATAACCCCTTTACAATGTGTTGTCAATACTGGCTTTCTGATTACTTTTACTTTGTAAATTTTATTACTTTGTAATGCTTTTGGTAGACCTTACAAGAAGCCTCATTGAAAACAACAGTACAACTCTTACTACACATTTTACTTACCGACAGCAAGCTTGTCGTCAAGCCTGGAAGCAAAAGTACATCCTCGAACCTCGCAAGCGCCCCATGACGTACACATCCCCTTGTTCACTAGACACGATTTTATCATTGTTCGCTGTCGTCACTAACTTAGAACTAATGTAATGTCTATCTTCAATAATGTGCACGTCCGACGTCATGTGCGATATAGCTCCGGAATCTACGACCCAACTTTCATAGATAGAGCGGCCATTAGACCCGAGGTCTGCTTACTGTCTCTCTTCTTATTTAAAGATGTGTCTTTGTTGTCTTCCGGCCTACGACGTTGACACTGCCTTAACTATACAGGGCGTCCCACGGCTATGCCACATGGAGGTAAAGTACCTTGAATATTGTAGATGGAACATTTTACTGAAAGAAGACATTATTTGAATTTAAAAAACAATTTAAACTGCATTCATAGATATTTTAATAATTACATGGTTGAACTGGGAATCGAACCCGTTACACGAGAAAAATAATCCTGTAGCTTTATCATACCGATCGAAAGGCATCATAAGGATTATTTTTTGCTAGATAACATAGTGTCAGAAATAAAAGGAAGACATGAATTTTAACAATTTTAATACAAAATTAAATTTAACAAATGCTTAAAATGAGTCCCTTTCTGTTGAATACAAAGTCGCACTCTTTTGATTATTTCGCTCTCTGTCGATTTTTTGATCTTGATGTGGTGGATATTTAGAATAACTTCTGCTTGTAGCTCGTAGACACTTTCATACTGGTTCTTGTAAACTAAATTTTTATCATTTTATCATGCATTTAAATTATTAATAGGGAATTGATGCGTAATTCTCAAGTGGGTACATTTACTAGTAATAGGTACTTATGATAATGTCAGTTGTATGTCCTTACGGCAAAGTCAGCTTTTCATTTTTCTGAACAAAATTTCACAACAAATGTTAAAATTCTTGATCTTCCTTTTATTTCTGACACTATGTTTCTTAGCAAAAAATAATCCTTATTATGAAGCCTTTCGATCGGTATGATAAAGCTCAGGCTTATTATTTTTCTCGTGTTACGGGTTCGATTCCCAGTTCAACCATGTTATTATTTAAATATCTATGAATGCAGTTTAAATTGTTTTTTAAATTCAAATAATGTGTTCTTTCAGTAAAATGTTCCATCTACAATATTCAAGGTACTTTCCCTCCATGTGGCATAGCCGTGGGACACCCGGTATATATGTAATGATATTAATATACTTCGATGCCACAGCATTAACTCGCCACCTTCACTTGCTGATATAAGTGCAGAATCCTGTGAACAGTATTTGATTTTATAGATGCCACATTCTTCCACATCTTTCATAACAGCCTTACCTTTAACCTCACATTCATCACTCTTGAAGATGTTGCAACTTTTTCTGTGAAAACTATCACAATCCTTTTTAGCAATCTCATACACACTCAGTATACTTGATGCTAACTTAGGAACGTACGTAACATTGTTGATAGTCAAACCTATTGACTCACATACTACCGTAACTTCTCTTTCACATTTTTCAATACCTTTTTACCATCTGCACATATCACATTCAAAAGTTTCGAACTGTCCTTCAAGTTTTTAAACCAAGTTCTACGATTCGACATTATGTGTTGAAGCTCCTGAGTCAATGATCCAGTCATCTTCACTTGTTTTCATCGTCGTGCCGAATGCGCATGCTTGCATGACTTCCTTTCTCTTTTTTGGATTGTCTGGAAGGAATGTTCCTGTGCTTTGTGTGGTCCATCACAAATAACACACTTGATCTTCGTATTGGTCATTCTCTTGGGCGTACTCTTGCCTTTGTGTTTATTTGTTGGAAGTGCCGCTGTTGGTTGTCTTGCATTAGAGTTAACCGTAAACATATCTTCCATTTGAAAGAGTTTCGTTTCTAGATAATCAGTAGTCTAACTTATGTTACTGTTCTTAATTGCCAATCTCATCGGTTGAAAATCTGGTGTTAGACCTTGAAGAAGTAGAGCGGCTAATAACTCATCATCAACCTCTTTTTGACCTGTGATACAGGTTTTTACAAACCTATCTCAGGCGCCAGTCTCTCACAAAACAGGTCTACAATTTTGTCCAACCTACCGATTTGTTCTCAAACCTACTTATAACAGTTTTGTGAGAGAAAATAAACGCTTTTTATTTATTATTATTATTCTTTATCGCTCCTGTGATGTAATCATGACAGATGTCACATACTCTCGAACAGATGAGAACTGTTCTTTTCAAGCTCAGTAGCTTAGATAGTGTTTTATAATTAAAAAAACATTAATATTTTATAATCATTATATTTTATAAAGCACAACTTACTCTGATGACACATGTAATGGTGGGAAAAATAAAATCCCTGCTTATACAGAGACAGTACCCATAAGTTGCCAGTATGACAGCTAACACAACACCTTCCTATCCGGAATGTTATCCTATCACTTAATAAAAATGAAATATTAAACATTATCAAATAGTGTCTGCGAATGATACTTCTCTACAGATCCAAAATCTCTCGTGGCTTAACTAATCTACCACTTCCTAGTTAGTTAGCTAGCTAGTTAGCTAGTTACCTTTAGCATAGGTTTTAAGTTATCACTGGGTATATCAGATACATCATTTACTGGAAAGTTATCTTGTGATAATGCGACCTGTTGTTGTTCAAACTCCAAGTCCATATCTCGTTTTAGCACTTTGCTCTCAATGGAAATAGACTTTTTTATGTGACTTGTGTTTCTTCGCAAATGTTTTTTGCTGCTATTATCAACTATCCAGTAAGATCTAGGTTCTTTGCATTTTTTTTAATATAACCTTTTCTCCAGTGTTTATCCTTCCCTGTCTTATGTACAATTTTGTCACCCTCATGATATTCAATTTCTCTTTTTCTCACATTTAAATTTGATTTCTCTTTAGCAATTGACTGTTTTAATTCTAATAGTTTATGAACGCCAGTCTGTACTTGGGGTTCCAACAACTCAGGTCTTACAGGAGCGCGGGTTCTAACCTGCCTACTATTTAAGATTTGTGAAGGCGAAACTTCTAGCCCCGACAGTGGTGTGTTATTATAGCACATTATAAAATTCCTGAAATCTACTAAATCTTCTTTGGCTTTTTCAAAATATTCTTGCTGATATGAACAGCCTTTTCAGCCATTCCATTACTTCTGGGATAATGAGGACTACTAGTGACCAGACTTATATCTTTCTCCCTGAAATACATCAAACACTCTCTCGAGTTGAACGGATTATTATCCGCAACTATTTCGACCGGGTAACCAAATCTCATAAAAACCTCTTGAAATGCATTTATCACAGCATTAGATGTCTTGTTGTAAATTGGCATGATTTCCAACCAGTGAGACAAATAGTCAACAATGACTAAAAAATAATTTCCTGCAAATTCTAGAATGCCTGTACCGATTTTAGCAAATCTTAATTTTGGAATTTTATGAGGAAAAAGTGGTTCATTGAGTATTGGCCGGTCGAAATTTTTCACAAGTTCTACATTTCATCACAAATTCATGCACCTCACTGGACAATCTGGGCCAATAGAACAGAAGTCTTGCTTTTTTATGCACTTACCCACTCCCGAATGACCTTCATGAACCAGATTCAGAACATAAGATTTTAAATTCTTGGGAACAATTATTTTGTTGCCATAGAATGCTAACCCGGCTTCAAAATAGATGTTATCTTTTAGTGTGTAATACTCTTTGCATTCTTTAGGTATTTTCTGTTCAGCAGGCCATCCATCATGGTAGTACTTGCAAATCAAGTTTAACACAGGATCATTGTTAGTTTCCTTCCTAAAAATAGACTTTCTTTCAGGTGACATGGGTAAATGCACTGAAGCTGAATGCACCAGATGAACCATCTCCTTATCATTCTCTGTATACCTTAGTTAGATCAATATTTGCTAGGTTCGGTCTGCCGGCACAACTGCCATGGTCACCGATAACGGGCCACCATTTCAGTCGATAGATTTTAAGGATTACTGTAGCAAAAACTTTACAAAGCATGTGACGTCATCACCGTATCGACCTCAAGGAAACGGGGCGGCGAAAAACGCCGTGAAAACAATTAAAAAAGTACTTAATCAAAAGAGCTATTCATGAGGGCGAAAACGTTCCTAAAGCCTTGTGTAAATTTTTATTTCAATATCGGAACGTTGAGCATGCGACAATGAACGTCCCGCCAGCCGTGGCGCTGCTGGGCCGCCGCCTGCGCGGTTGCCTTGACGCGCTGCGGCCGGACGTGGCAGCCGTTGTACGCACGGCTCAGCAGCGGCAGGTCGCGAACAAGGGAGGGCAGGACCGAGACATCGGGGTCGGTGAATCAGTGCTTGTTCGCGGTTACTCCGATAAAGGGCAGAAATGGGTTGAAGAAAACAGATGCGGTGATGGAGAAAACAGGATCGGTATCATATAAAGTTAAGGTGGGTGATGGGGTGCAATGGCGTAGGCATCAGGATCAAGTAATTTCTGTGAATCAAAGGCGTAAAAGTAGGTATTCTCTTTCGCGCTCTAAGTTTAATTTGTCTCAAGATTCCGTTAACTCAATGAGGCCGGACAGCGATGCCGAAGAGACATTTGAAGATGCAGCGGGGGAGGAGTCGGAAGTAGACAGTCCTGAACGCCGGCTGGCGGCTGCCGCACCGGTGGCGCCGCCGTCACGGATCGCGCGGTGCTGTTGCCGCCAGCCGCGCACGCTCCGACGCCTCCGCTGCAGGACGCATCGGCTCGCGCTGTGCGAGCTTACAACAGAGCACAGAAATAGTGCATATGCCGATTAGAGTATATTAAGTTTAGTAATTAAGTCATAATATAATATTAAGAGTTATAAGGGTGATATACGTTTAAGCTTTTTAGTGTATATGTATTAGTCATGTATTTGAACGGGGGAAAATATAGGGTTGACTTCTACTATAATGTGAGTAGGCTTTAAAGAAGCAATAAACAGTCAGTTTCCTACCTCGGCGTTTCATTCATTGCTCCAGATAGGAAGGATTCTTTTTTATAAATAAAAATACTAGAAAGTGGAAATAGTGGAATAAAAAATTATTAAATTTTAATATTATTGGAAAAAATAAGATTCTAAAAGCTGATAATATACAAGGATCTAAGGAAGAAAGAAGGACCATTACACAAGAAGGAAGCGGAACACGGAAAGAGATTAGGTCATTATAAAAATTATGATGATCATAATTACTGCAGGAAAAAAAGATATGGTTAACGTCTCCAAAATCAACTCTACAGTCGCAAGATGGGTCATTTATTATTTTCATTCGAGCCAAATGGGCTGGCGTGCACGTGTGGCCCAGCGCCGCATTCTTATTAAAACAGTGGTGGCACGTTTACTTAATTTGAGTTTTAAAAAACCATGGTTTTATTGGTATTGCTGATTGAATCTGCCTGTAGTGTGCCTTTGACAGTGCTGGTATGATCCCAATCTTTATCCTAAGATTCTTTGAGATAAATTTTGGGTAGTGCAACAAGATCATGAGAAAAGTTTTTGTACGGAAAAAGGTCTCCACACTCCACAGCCTCATTAGCCAATTTATCTGCTAGCTCATTGCTTTTTATACCGCAATGACTTGGTATCCATGCAAAATTAACGGTAAAGCCATCAGACATACAGCGTAAAAGTTTGACTCTAGCGTCTAGTATGCTAGGGTAACACGTTTTAGATCTAAAAGGATATCTAACAAGTGAGTGTAAAGAACTCATAGAGTCACTAAAAATAACCGTGTTTTTCAGTTTCATTAACAAAATTTATTCTAGTGCCTTTACATTGCGTGAGGCATGATACATTAATTTCCAAGTTAAACCATTAGGCATACAAAATCACGCAAAATCAATCTTGTAAATTCTTACTTATCCAATAGAGTCCAAAAAGTTGATGTTGGTGGTCTTCAGGATCGACTATTGTCATGGGGGTGCCACAGGGTTCAATACTAGGCCCTTTTTTATTACTAGTTTACATTAACGATCTCCCTTTTTTTGTGAAAGACATATTTGCTGACGATACTTCTTTGATTTTCAAAGTTGATAGATCTAAATCTAATTACGATGGTGTAAATGATTCACTATCGCGTGTTCTTGAGTGGTTCACAGTTAATAATCTTTTGCTTAATGCTAAAAAAACGAAATGTATCAAATTCACATTGCCAAATGTAAAACATTATCCAACTAATATTAAAATAAATGGGGAGACACTTGATCTTGTCAAGTCTACCATTTTCTTAGGGCTTAATATTGATGCAGGGTTGCAGTGGGCACCACAAATTGTGGTTCTTGCTGGTAGACTTAGTTCCGCTGCATATGCAGTTCGTATAATAAGGCAGCTTACTGATGAAGCTACAGCTGGGCTTGTTTATTTTTGTTCCGAACGACCGACGTAGCGCTAGATTTAAGTTAGAAAATAGAATTAAATTAAAATAGATTTAAAAGCAAATAGTAGGGGTAGGGAATAAATATTAATCCGATCAGTCGTTTCACTACCCAAATAGATAAAAATACATAGATAGAATAGTCAACACAAATAAACATTGGTCTGTTCGTTCGTTTTATTACCCTGAACATACAAAGGTACTTAGGTAGGTCCCTATACAGATCGACAGGCTGCCCGGCAGAAGTATTGTCTATGGAAAATAGCCACCAAATAGAATAGAAAGGCCCTGTAACAAATAGGTAGAAAAAAAGGTAATAAAAACCTTGAATGGTCTAAAAGGTACCTTTGTTTATTATAGAAAAATCGTATAGGAAACAAAATAGGGTAAATAAAATGTATGTATAGAGAAATAAGTAAAACATACATGTACATGCATAAACAGGCAAAATTGTATATAAATTTGTAAATAAATCGCGCTTATTCAGTCACCCGCTAGTGGAAGGACCGACCGCAATATATATATTCGTCAATTTCAGTCAGTCGACACAGTCTATTTTTACAACTCGCGTTATTCGGTCCTCCCCCGCGCTGCAACTGAAGAAGCCTCAAGAGGAAACAAGGCTTTCTTTCACACCCCCCGGAAGGCATCCCCAGGCAGGCAGGCGGCACAGGAACAGGCGCTCCACATCGAAGATCTCAACGCGACCGTCCTCGCTCTTCGCTCTACAGATTCCGGCGCAACAGTACGCTTCAGGACGCCGGTCGGAACCGGGACCATCGAACATAGCATACAGTCCACGAGGTCCGTCACACAGCCTGGTTCCGGCTGAGCCGCGTCCCGTACAATTTTAGCTACTTCCATAGTGTTATGTCATATGGTATCATACTTTGGGGTAAAGCAGCAGATATCCAAGCTATTTATGTCTTACAAAAACGGGCAATACGTGCCATTGTAGTGTGTGGCGAAGGGGGGGGGGAGCCACCTGTGAGGTGTATGGAGAATTGAAACACGTCCGGCTCTGATGAATGCTCGTATATTGAGTAAAGTACTTACGCTATTACATTGACCACACCACATCAAGGGGGTTATAAACAAAAAAAATTTTTTTTAAAAGTAAACATTTTTTTTTTCTTTTGGGCTAATTAAACACGCAATAAACACAAAATAAAATCATAAAACTAAACATTAAAATCTTTAAAACAAAACAATGCTCATGCGCTGGCATGCCTTATCTTTATAATGTAACTCGAACTCTAAACACTATACCTACAGAAATGTAAACAAATTTGAAATTGTTTTATGTTACGTATTTCTTGGTTCTGTTTTTATGAACAGTTTTTTGTTTATTGTCTTTAATTATAGTTACATTAGGTTCATTTTCGCTCAACACTGGATATGGACCATTAAACAATTTATCAAATTTTTTACCTGTTTCATTTTTTAACAAAATCAAATCTCCTTTTTTATATTCTATTGGGTTACATTTTCTATCATACAAACATTTTCTTTCAATTTTTCGTGACACTAAATTATTTCTAGCTTCCTTACTTGCTAACTGTAACCTATACTTAAGTTCTAAAACATAATTATCAGGATTATAAAGTGGATTTACCACGTCATTAGTTAAATTGCTAGGTAGGTTACATGATTTCCCGAATATTAACTCATATGGTGAGTACTTCGTCTCCGTATGCACGGTGGTATTAAATGAGAAACACCAAAATTGCAACCATTGGCTCCATGTTTCTGGATGTCCGTCACACTGTGTTCGTAAGAACGCAGCTAGGTGTTTGTGGGTATTCTCTAAAGCTCCTATGGATTGGTGGTGGTAGGCAGTAGAATTTACCTTCTCGATTTGTAGTAATTTACACACCTCTGACATAAACTCCGTACCTCGATCTGTTACTATGGTTTTCGGTAAACCATATCTAAGTATAAAATTATTTACAAAAGATCTCGCTACACTTACCGTATCTTTTCGCTGGATCGGATACGCTTCCACGTACTTGCTTAACTCGCATTGTAGACTTAAAATATAAACATTACCTTCTAAATCCTTATCTAAAGGGCCCACTAAATCTAAATATATCTTTTCGAAGGCACTCGTTGCTGTAGTAGTTACTACCATTGGTTCTACCGTACTTCTAGAATACTTACTTGTTTGACATTTCTGGCATTTGCTCACGTACCTGCGCACGTCGCTTTCTAGATTCGGCCAGAAGTATTTACTTTTTATATTATTTACCATACGTCTGACGCCTGCATGTCCGCTTGTGGGTAATAAATGGTAATCATGTAGTATGTATGCTTTTTCGTCATTTTCTAGGATACGTTTTACTCCTCTAAGAATATTTACTTGTGGTCCGGACCACTTTTCTCTACATTTTATTTCGTTGACGAATTCTTTTATAAACTTTTCATTCTTTTCATTTCTTATTATGCATACTTCTTTAATATTTACTTTTCTACAACAATCTCTCAATAAATTCGCAAATTCGGCTCGCGTAAAATACGACATATAATTGAGGTTGATGAATAGAGTAGATTCATCTTTTACATATGCTAAACATTTTTCTTCATAGCTAGTATTTTTTTTTAATAATTCCTTTCCTGTTATAAACTTCATCTCTACAATGTCATATGGTTTTCTTAATATTTCCGCTACCCTGGGTTGGCCAAACCTAGGTTCGTCAGCTTTATTAAGAGAACTTTTAGAACAACATTCTGTCTTTTCTTCACATTTTGACTCTAATTTGGCTTTTTGTGCCCTAGTCATTACCATAGTGATCACTTTTTCGTTTAATGATTTTAATTCGTCTGAAGTTATGGTCACCCTACTCAATGCATCAGCTGCTGAGTTATCGGTACCTTTTATGTGTATAATATCGTAGTCATACTCTTCGAGTTGTAATCTAAACTTTAAAAGTCTTGTTGACGGATCTTTCATGCCAAATAAATAAATAAGAGGTTTATGATCCGTCATGACAGTAAACTTTCTGCCATACAAATAGGGTCTAAAATATTTTATGCTCCATACTATCGCCAAAAGTTCTTTTTGTATAGTGGGATAATTTAGCTCCGCTTTATTTAGTGGTCTGCTTGAATATGCCACTGGTCTTAGGTCTTTGTTGCATAAAACAGATCCTATTGCTATGCCCGATGCATCTGTTTGCAGAATAAATTCGTTTTCTTCGGAAAAATCTGGGTATTGTAATACTGGTGATGTCATTAATTTATTTTTGAGATTTTCGAATCATTTTTGACATTCATTTGTCCAAGTAAATGGTTCATTTTTCCTACATAATTTATTTAATGGAACTGTTATCTCTGCAAATGAAGGAATGAATTTTCTATAATAATTACAGAATGCTACAAACCGTCTAAATTCGTCCGCATTCTTTGGAACTGGGTATTTATCAAGTACATTTATTTTCTCAGGATCCGGTAACACACCGTCAGCCGATACTACGTGACCTAAATAGAGCAGTTGCGTTTTCATGAAATCGCATTTTGCCGGATTAAGCCTGAGGTTAATTTTTCGAAGTCGTTCGAAAATATCCATCAAATTCTTATTATGCATTTCCGCTGTTCTTCCAAATATAATCAAATCGTCGCAGTAAATAAAGCACTTATTAAAAGTTAGACCTGACATTGCTATAGACATTACTCTAGAAAATGCACTGGGTGATATTTTTAATCCCATTGGAAGACGTTTCATACGATACTGACCAGTACTTGTCGAAAAACTAGTTATGTCTCTACTCTCTGGTTTTAAATTTACTTGGTAAAACCCTTGCTGAAGATCTAGATGGCTAAAACAAACACTACCTGAGAGGGAGTCTAAAATTTCAGTTATATTTGGTAGTGGGAATTTATCATCCTGAATTGAATCGTTTACCTTCCTATAATCAATAACCAAACGCCATTTTTTCTCTCCGTCTGATTTTTTAGGTACTAAAAGTATTGGACTGTTCCACTCACTGTTTGAAGGTTCTATTATATCATCATCTAACATTTTCTGAACTTGTTTGCTGATCTCTGGTTTGGAAGTCTGTGGTAGACGATAAGGTTTGGTATAAACTGGTATCGTACTACATTTCACACCTATAGACTGCTCTATAACATCTGCTGTACCGAGTTTATCTCCTTCTAAGAAAAAGATATCTGCATATTTTGCACAAATTATTTCTATTTCCTTTTTATCATTTAAATTTAAATGTGATAATTTTAATTTTGTTAATAATTTTTTCACACGTTCGACGCCTTTTTCTGATTCATTAAACAAACAAACATTATAATGCTCCAGATAATCTAAATCTTGTAGTTGAATTAATTTTGATTTTAGTATTTTTATTGACTTTTCACCTGTATTCAAAATTTTTATCGGAATTCTACCCCTTATAGGCTTCACAATGCTACCTGCCAAAAATACGTTTTCTTCTAATTGTTTTGTGTGTACAACACAGTCTTTATATATGTTCTTATTTATTTCTATAAAGTGAATTGACTCACTTCGTTTGGGAATAACTAAAAAGTTTTCCATATCTTTAAATTCATTTTGTCGCTTCTGTATCTTCATCGTACATTCAATATGATTTAATCGTAAGGTAAGTCTGTTCGTTGGTAAGTCTATGTTCGCATTATACTTCCTGAGAAAATCTAAACCGATAATACCGTCTGTCGCACATGGCACGGTATCAAATAGATATAACTTGTGAGGAAACCGTACGCCTGTCTCCGATTGCAATGGTATGTATGCATAGCTATTCGCTTGAACTTTGCCTCCTATTCCTTTGATAATTGTACTATCTTTGTAAGTTTTGATGTGACTTTTTATTAATTGTGACCTAATTATAGAAATTGATGCGCCTGTATCTATTAAAAATTTTAACCGATGGTTTCCGAAATTCAAATAAATAAAATCTAAACCTTCGCACGTTAAAATGTATTTAGGATCGAAAAAACTGACTTAGATTTATCTCTTCTTCCTTTTCTCTCTTATGTACGGCATTCGAGCATGAGGGCTCGTCGCTTGTTGCGAAATACGCGTTTCGCTGGTTACCTCTATTTCTTCCACCATTCCACGGCCTTGAGAATCTTGTACGTTGCGGATATACATACCTTCCACGGTTGTAACCTCGCGTTCCGGGTGCGGTTCCCCGGTTCTTTTGACGTATATATGTCGTGGTCCCACGGTAGTGGTTTCCACGGTAGTAGTTACCACGACTCCGACCGTACCTATAATTCTTACCACGTGTGTATGAGAACACGGCATCTTGACCTGATGTCCCGGGGCGTGCCAGTTCCTCGTCCTCTGCGGCACGCACTGCGTCCTTTATCTCGCTGTAGTTCCGGGCTGCCAAAATCGTACTAAGTCGTCGATTTCTTAATCCATCTGAAAACCTTTTTATTACTAACTTTTCATTTATGGGACTTAAAATTTCGCTCGCTTGCTGGTTTCCGTCGGCCTGCGCTATGGTTAGACTGATAAACAATTCCTCCAATTTTTCACCGTACTCTGTAATAGATAGCTGGTTTTGGGACAAATTATTTATTTGCGCCAACAAGGAATTTGCTGATTTCTTTGTGAGAAGACAAGCCTTAATATCTTCTACCAGATGAGACACGGTTAAATAATTTCTTTTCAATTTAAGCTTTGCTGTTTTTGATAAACGTGTCTTTATCACGAATGAAATTAGCAATTTCTTACTGTCCTCGTCTTTCAAACAACTGTCATACATCTCTATTCCTTCTATAATTTTTTCAACTGTCTCTTCTTTTCCATCCATGGACGGTATCAAAGTACTTGCCGTTTTTAAACTAAAGCTCTCCATTTTCATAGGTATTTCTTTTTCTTTTTCTACTTTATAATCCTGTATTTTATTTTAAATACTCTCTATTTTAATTGATAACAATTCTAAAATATGTTCAGACAAATCAAACTTTAATGCTTTTTTACATAATTTTTCATCTTTTATCAACAGCTCATACTCACAGTACAAATCATCTGCCTCCTTAAATTTTTGATGACCAGATTTTTCATTTCGCCTTTTTGGACCTAATTTTCTAATATTTTCACATAAACTTTTTAGTGTCTCGTGAATAGTAGTTAGTCTTTCCATTTACAGTTATTTATTTCACCACACTTGAATGTCTATTTAATTTTGCCGATTTTCCGCACTAGTCTTTTTTTTTTTTTTTTCGCACTTCACTTTTATATTCCTACGCACTTACTGGTTTTCTGCATCATCTGCAACTCGTCCTCGACCAAAAGATGCTCGTATGCGCCGCATGGCATGCTGCGCAATTTCTTGCTGGACCATTTTCCGATGGCAGCTGCTGTATATTTTCCAAAGGAAAAACAATACTATTGCACTTATAATGACAATCAACACGATTGACATCGCATGCAGGTTCTCTACGCGTCCTCCAAGATTTTTCAAAATTGCGTCATTTCCTGCCGCTGCGTTCTGAAAAACTTCTTCTTTTTCCACCGTTGCTCGACACATTTTGAATAATTTTTTCTTCCGGTATAGTAGTACGTAAATTTTTTTTTTTTTTTTTTTTATCTTCTTTCTTCATATTATTTTATTGTTTCTTTAATTAAATCTTAATTTTTTTTTCTTTCTTCATTATTTATTTTCTTTCTTCAAGTTCATTTATTTTCCGCTAATCCTGGCTGTGTCGCCATGTAGTGTGTGGCGAAGGGGGGGGGAGCCACCTGTGAGGTGTATGGAGAATTGAAACACGTCCGGCTCTGATGAATGCTCGTATATTGAGTAAAGTACTTACGCTATTACATTGACCACACCGCACCATTTATAAAATGAAGTCGTGTGACTCCTTGAGGGAGCGTTTCAAAGAAATCAATATTCTTACAGTAATATCGCAATATATCTATGAAATATTATTACATACACATAAACACTTGGATAGTTTTATGATAAAAAGTGACGTGCATGGTATTAACACGAGAAATAAGCACAAACTAAATATACCAAAATTTCGATTAAAGAAAGTAAGTGGGTCTTTTATGGGGAATTCTGTACGGTTCTATAATAAACTTCCAGAAGGTGCATTTAAACTTCCTATTCGAAGATTTAAATCCTACATAAAGATGAATCTAATTAAGAAAGCGTATTACACTCTTGATGACTATATTAATGATAAAGCCGCGTGGCCTGATGTCGCTCTACCCCTCGACTAAAATGGAAATTTGCAATATCTGTACTTGCCTATTTACATGTTTCTATTAGATTATTATTTATAAGTATAACAAGCGTAGCGTGTGCTGTCTTGCATATTTTTGCTGATCTTTATTTACTTTTGACTACCTTCCTAAGGTTTTTAAGTTCTCATTTACCAGCAACTCCTTGCTCCGAGGCACCACACAGGCGCTTCTCACCTACTATTAAGGCGGACCATTTATGTAAGCCAAGCCGTGTTGTTGCCTGATTCTTCTAGGCTTGGTCGCGTTGGAACAGGAGTAATTTTAGCTTATAAGACGATTCAAAATGATCCTTGTGATTTCAATGAATAAAGTTCTTTTTGACTTTGACTTTGATGCCATAACATTCTCCAGAAAACACTGACGTTTCAGGAGGAAATTTAACTTTTTGCTCAATATTATACTGTTTATGATATACACCTACACCAACATTATCTGTCTCGGAGTGCTTGGAAGCATCAGTATAAATTTGATGCCAACTAGGCCATCGCTCACTAATAATGGATTTAAAATAAGAATTTGCATGTGTTTCACTACGATCTATATTCAAGTCAAATTAAACATCAGGAGAAAATATGAGAGCTTGGAAACTACAGTCGAATATGGGAAGGAGAAGTGATTGGTGAGTTGGGGTTGACAAAGTTTTGAATTTGTTGTAACTATGAACTAACTAGTGGTTCGCCCCGAACTGAGACCTCGCGATGACACCTTTATTAGCCCGACTAATTTAAGAGGGGAAGAAAGGGTTTTGTATTTAACGGCTATGTAAGTGTTTTTGTATGGATGATCCATCAGAAATCTAAAACTATCGAGTCAATTTCTCTAATATGAAAGATATTTTGTGAAGCAAGAAAAAAGTTTTTTTTAATTAAGCAGTGCCATTTAGTTGTAGTTTTGCTACCTAATTTTTAAAGACTTAAGTTTTCTACTAAAAAGTCCTCAATTTACGACTTCTCCCCGTAGAACAAAATATACTTAAATAATAAATTTCAGCATTACCAGAGAACTTGAAGTATCTTCGAGATATTTTTTTGCATATTTTACTTTCCTTCCCTTCCTTTTCTTTTCCCTTCTAACCGATTTCTAAAACATTTACTGAGAAAAAAATTTAACCTCTATAGGTAATTTTTCTACACATCATCGAAATAGCCTTTGAATAGGACTAAGCAACAGGGTGTAAATACTACATACCTGTTAGTATTTAAAGTACTTGACGAATTAATTGATAACGTCCTTTTGACGATACATAGAACTCCAATGTGATTCAAATTCCTAGGAATGGGGGGTCAACAATGGATGTTATATTGGTTATTGTTTTTTAAGGTTCAGGTTTCTAATTTCTTCAATTTCAGACTTTTTCCTGTAGTTGTGACACAAAAGCCACAAGCATACCAAATTTCAGCATTGTGGGACTGCTGGAAGTACCCTAGAATTTTTGATTCTTGCGTTTTTTATTTTCCCTTATATCTCAGAAACTACTAAGTTTAAATACTTATTAAAAACAGTTTTGAAATGTCCAACTAAAGTTCTTTCATTAGACACCCCATTTGATCTGACTGTCTCACTTTTTTTTTTTTACCCCCTCTTGGACCCTAATATCTCAGCAACCCCCTGCCCGATATAGCTCATAACCTTACCTACAAATTGTACCAATACTATCTACCCCCATACCAAATTTAATGAAGATCGGATTAACGGTTTGGAAGTTTTCATCGGACAAACATACATACATACATACATATATACATACATACAAACGCCGATTCTTCCAACTTGACTCAGAGAACTCTCTTCGCTCGTTCAAAAAGGTTGACTGTTTGTTTTTCCAATATGAAGATGTCGAAGTAAGTAGTGATAGATGTTGAATTTTGGGAAGAAGTTGATGGTTGGAAAACTGCAGAGCACGGAAAAAAAGCCTGCTGGACAAGAATTGACGTCTTAAATGTAAAGGCGGATCGCCACATTCCACCTGGAGAGCATTGATAGGGCTAGACTTCATTGCTCCAATGATCATAAGCATTGCTTTTGACTGGATCCCATTCAATGTCTTAAAAGCTGCTATTCTGCCAGGTTCTAATAGATACGTACCATAATCTAAAGTACTTCTTATCATTATATATATATTCATATATATAATGATAAGATTATTATTTATTATTCATTATATATATTAGTTTTAAAGAGAAGGGATGTGCACCCCACCAGACACCAGTGAGGCATCTCAATAAGTTCAAATGTCTTTCACATTTCGCAACAACATACTTACAGTGTGGATGGCCAGTGAGCTTCGAATCCAAAAAGACGCCTAAGAATTTAGCATAACTTTTTATTTTAATGGATTTTTGCAAGTTTCGGGTTAAGCTGGCGCGTGAAAGTAACTACGGTACTTTTAGTCACTGAAAGCTCCAAACCATGTTTATCTAACCATAATTTTTAAAAATTTAGAGCAAATGATGTTTTAAAGGATGCTGTATCAATGGAACTGTTAGAAGTGTTTAGCAAATCATCTGCATATTGTAAAATACTAACTGTGTCACTAATGGATTCTTCTAGATCATACGTATAAATATTATACAGCAAGGGGCTCAAAACAGAGCCTAAAAAGCCACTCTTGTAAGCTGGGTGTGGCTTGTAATTTAAAATGATTACTCGACCAGCTAACATGTTTTGAATAAAGTTGATTAAAATAGGAGGAATTTTTAAAAAGTTTAACTTTTTAATCAGTATTTCAATTAAAACATTGTCATAGGCAGATTTTATGTCTAAAAATGTGGCTACAACTGATTAATTGAGTGAAAAGGATATTCGAATATCAGTCGTAATAAAATGATTACTGGACCAGCTAACATGTTTTGAATAAAGTTGATTAAAAATAGGAAGAATTTATAAAAAGTTTAACGTTTCATTGTCATTGGCAGATTTTATGTCTAAAAATGTGGCTACAGCTGATTTATTGAGTGAAAAGGATATTCGAATATCAGTCGTAAAAACCACAGGGCGGTTGTTCTGATAAATAAGGCGTGCTCGGTTTTTGGGTCGGATTGGGTCGGCTATTTAGCCGACCGAGCCCTAGTTGTAAACAATCTTGTAAGCAATAAATGAATTACTATGAAATAATGATATTTTACACAATAATGGCACTAATGTCCTTATGTTTACTCTAAAGCTCACTAACGAAACATACATTTAGAACAAAATAATGAAGCAAAACTACAATTTCAATGAAAACTGTTGAAGCACTTGTGTAAAGTCAGCCCAGGCCGATACTGGCTTTGCCTCGTACCACAATGCACAATATTACACTCAGGCATTGTGAAATCCAACTTGTGTAGTAAAATATATAGGTATTTGCTAATAAAATAGTGAAAATTTACGAAAACACAAAAAGTAAACAAAACTTTGAATGAAGGCAATCAAAGGTCACAGAGTATTAAATGAATGTTTGAATGGCAAGCTAATGGTGGGCAAATTTCATACAAAACAAATGTTACTGCCGCTCCATTTTGTTCCTTGCTCCAAGGTAAAAACACTATCGCTTGCGAAACGTTTCAAAATTTGTTTTTCTTTTCTTTTTTTATTAACCGGTCATATTCTTACGACCTCAGAATAAGACCTTACGACACTCTCCAATAACAAGGTATGATATGAGCCTGGGGTGCAAGGCGCATTGCTTGGAGCAAGGAACAAAATGGAGTGACAGTAACATTTATTTTGTATGAAAATTGCACAGGGCGGTTGTTCTGATAAATAAGGCGTGCTCGATTTTTGGGTCGGACTGGGTCGGCTATTTGCCCGACCGAGCCCTAGTTGTAAACAATCTTGTAAGCAATAAATGAATTACTATGAAATAATGATATTTTACACAACAATGGCACTAATGTCCTTATGTTTACTCTAAAGCTCACTAACGAAACATACATTTAGAACAAAATAATGAAGCAAAACTACAATTTCAATGAAAACTGTTGAAGCACTTGTGTAAAGTCAGCCCAGGCCGATACTGGCTTTGCCTCGTACCACAATGCACAATATTACACTCAGGCATTGTGAAATACAACTTGTGTAGTAAAAAAATATAGGTATTTGCTAATAAAATAGTGAAAATTTACGAAAACACAAAAAGTAAACAAAACTTCGAATGAAGGGAATTAAAGGTCACAGAGTATTAAATGAATGGTTGAATGGCAAGCTAATGGTGGGCTCACTATTTTGGTAGCAAATACCTATATTTTTTACTACACAAGTTGGATTTCACAATGCCCGAGTGTAATATTGTGCATTGTGTTACGAGGCAAAGCCAGTATCGACCTGGGCTGACTTTACACAAGTGCTTCAACAGTTTTCATTGAAATTGTAGTTTTGCTTCATTATTTTGTTCTAAATGTATGTTTCGTTAGTGAGCTTTAGAGTAAACATAAGGACATTAGTGCCATTGTTGTGTAAAATATCATTATTTCATAGTAATTCATTTATTGCTTACAAGATTGTTTACAACTAGGGCTTGGTCGGGCAAATAGCCGAGCCAGTCCGACCCAAAAATCGAGCACGCCTTATTTATCAGAACAACCGCCCTGTGCCATTTTGTTCCTTGCTCCAAGATCTATTATGACCATGGAAGTAATAAGTACTACGGTTGTACTTGTAATTATCTATGCTACTTGACATTGGCAAAATTGAGAAAATCCTCAGAAGCCATTAAAAAAAAAAAAAAAAGAAGTGAGTGAGTGTTTGTTTGCTTTTGTTTGCTTTGCTCAGTGATTGTATTGTTATTTTAGATTGCCGTGCTGGAGACCAACCATGAACTATTGTAAAACCATCATGTTTCCGGAGCGTTTTGTTTCAAGCTTAAAGTAACATTACTCGGATTCGTACCATGACTTTCATAAACAATAATGTTTTTAATCCTGCGTAGTGATGTAAAAGAATGAACGATAATCTATTACTGCTCTAGGAAAGAACGAGACAACGCTCTATTTTCGTAGAGCGTTATCACTTTCGCACATGTTTCGGCTCATGTTACGGCACACGTTCCGATACCAAACCTTTACAAATCGAGTTCTCTCATTTTGTTTAATTGTCAGTCAATTAGATTTTGATAAAAACATGCGTAATTGTGTATTGAAACATAAAATTAATCGAATTAATCCAAAAATTACATGGACCTCGTTGTAACATCGATAAAAAACGGAAAATAAATAGTTTGCTATGTTATCATTTCGTAAAACGAAATGGTTTTTACATCGGTGTCATTTGAGAGTCACCTTTCGAAGCGGCGCGACACTTAAAATTTATATAATTTGTGAGAATATTTTTGAAGTATTTGTTTTGTTAATACATATAAAATGATGAATAGAAAGTAAGTAACTACCAGCTATAAATGTGTTTTTGTGATTTGAGTTTTAAAACAAAGAAATAGTTATAACTTGACTGAAAGTTTTCGACGCTCTAAGCCTATGGAATTTCAAGTGTGTTCAAGTGGTATGTTTATGTTTTTTTCAGCATCAGCAGAGGGCGTAGGGTTTCCAGGCGGCAGCTAGACGTTTTATGGGATTTTTTAAATTCTCATAGATATAGCTACTGCCTACAACCGATCTCTTCAAGCCAAAGAGTATTCAAAAAGAAAATGGACTGAGATCGCTGAAGTTTTGAATGCTCAAGGCGATGGAGCCCACAAGGAGTGGAAAGAGTGGTCTAAAGTAATTATTTTAATTCTTGTTGTAAAGTTTTTTTAGTGTACTTTCATATCCGTATTTATGAGCAGCAGGGCTCTTCGTTCAGAGTCCGTCCGGGGAAGTACCTACTGCCACCTTACCTACAAATTCTGCCGCCAAGCATTAATGCATAGGTGCTGTAATTCGGTATTTTTATTTGCATATTTTTTCAGTACTGGGTAGACTATAAGGCAAAGATGAAGAAAAGGGTGAGTGCCTTACGGTTAGCGCAGTCAGCCACCGGCGGAGGGCCATCGACAGAGCAACCTTTGTCAGACATAGAAAGTAAACTTCTACAATTACTTGGGGAGGTTTTTGGACAAGGGTTGCCGGGTGTCCGTTTCCAGAAGTAAGTAGAAATAAATACTATTCTTTAATACTATTTTTTCTTTATTCTAAGTATTACATTTTATAAATTTATATCAATATTATTTTGTTATAGAGCTCTATTACTGTGGGTGATGCTGATGCTACGGCCTCAGGGTCAACTCAAGCTGAAGGGATCGCATTCATCACGTAATTGTCTACGACGCTGCTTCCTTGAAGAGTTTCCTTCGGAGTTATCGGCTTCCAAAAACTCGAATATTTCGTATTCGTTGGCCATCTAGCAGGACATAGAACATCAATTTGTGTTTTCCATACCATTAAACCACATTTATTGAAAAGAATAACGAAAATAAACACGTATCACACACTTTCTAGAATATCTTATCGTTTTCTCGTATTAAATTGTGAAAAGCAATGTTATTTACGCCGCCAATGAGTAACTTTTTTAACATTGCTAGAATCGGGTAGATTTGTCATAAAAACAATATTACTCGCTGTCAAAAGTCACCTCATGGTACGATTTGAGTGAATAATTTATGGTGACGTCACCAAAACTGCCTAGTAAAACAATACTAAAGTAAGCTTACTTTATAGACGTCATGGTACGAAATTTCAATGTAAGATTAAAATAACATTGCTATAAGAGGTCATGGTTGGCCCCGTATCAGTATTTTACGTTCTTTTCTTCTTGCAGTATTATCAAAACAAAACATAAATAACCTCCAACCAATCGTATGCTTATTTTTCTGAGCTCAGAGTGAACCAATCTCCAGAAATTCAAGGAAGTGCGTCTTGGGAGATGCACTTCCGCACTTCCGTTCAGCCTGCTCATTATTCCGACTTCTGTTGTGAAAAATGACAACTTTACAAGAGCTAGGACGATGCCTCAACTGTGGGTTAAAGTTAGCTTGGAACTGGAAATTAGCGGTTTCAGAAATATCACACACACACCAAACAATTTTAGCGCAATGGATAAAACAGCAAGTAAGTAGTCGTAGCAAGTCGGTGGATGGAGGCGGCTCAGGACCGTTCGTCGTGGCATTTTAAGGAGGAGGCCTATGTCCAGCAGTGGACTTCAACAGGCTGATGATGATGTTGATGATGGATAGAATAGGAAGTAAGTTCATCATAACGGAATTACTATTCAGAAGTGCACAACAAATCAGTTGTTATTTAGATGCAAATTTAATTTGCCTCTAATTTCACAGTCACTGGCCACGCTCTAATCACATTATGTAATAAGTACAAGAATAATAGTTTGGTAGCATAAATCATTGTGAAGAGGTTTAAGCCACACTTCTTCTCACACAAGTGAAGAAAGATAAGCTGCTTTCATTTTTTATCGCAATTCACTTAACCACCTTTCACACTTTTAGAAAAGTCGTATCAAGAGGCTGTAGTGGGTTAATGTTAAAGAACTCCCTTTTCCGCATTCGAACTCTATGGATGGTCCATTATGCGTGGGCTGTAGTGGGTTAGCTTTGTTCATATTATATTTGTTATGATTTGTTGTAGAGAGTATGCTTTTCTGATTGGAAAAGTGTACTTAACTCATTTTTCATGAAGGTGTGGGTTGAGTCTCTTTACCACCAAAGCGACGAAATGTGCTAATATCAGAATATTCTGCACTTTTCCACCCTATGCTGGGTATAGGCACCCAGACCGCCAATTTCTCTGCCGTTCCAATTATTTGTGACAGGATTAATGGTTGGAGCGTTGATCAGGGGGCACAGAGGAAAAAGGATTGCCAATTCTTGGGTAAATCGTCGTCCCATCTCAGAATTTTTCTCCCTCTTCTTTGTTTCCTGTCAACACCGAATTTGTTTTCTACTAAGTAATCATCATCATCATCAGCCTGTAGAAGTCCAACTGCTAGACTATATTAAGTAATTACTATTGCATTATTAGCCAATCTATTCACATTTGAATTCAACTTTTCACAGTTGCCGGAAGGTGGAAAGATTTGTGCAGCATGTCTCAATGCAATAGAGAAATGTGAAAATGATGAGCAGCCACCGAGGACACTGGGACATGATACTATCTGTACTGGATGTGGCCTATCCCAGTTTAGGAAGAGCCACAAAATAGCATCTGAAGAAGAAATGACTTTGATGTTCGCTTGGTACAAGCAACTCGAGGTATTTATAATTGATTGTTTGAAGAGCTCCGTGGCACAGTAGGCGAGTAGTCGACTGAGACGCAAGAGGTGCGGGTACGATTCCCGCTGCGGGACAAATGTTTGCATGATCTGCAAATATTTGTTCCAGGTCTGGGTGTTGTGGTATTTTGCTACTCTTAGTTCCTGATACCCACGACACAGGGAATCCTAGTGTGGGATCAGGATTATGTATGTGAATGTAATTGTTGTCCTTGATCCAATTTTCTGGTCCGCTGGTGATCACCAATGCTATAAGGAAGCGGTATTGAAACAAAATCCCTCAAACAATGTGATAAAATAAGTATATTTATAAGTGTATGTATAAAGTGGTAGTGTAGTTTGTATGTTGTGTGTTTTTATGTGTTGTATATGTAAGTATATTATGATATAATGTAATACACATTTCTATGGGCCTCTGTCTAGATTAAATTTCATTTTAGCCTGAAATAAACAAATTACAAATTATTGGTCAAGTTTTATTATTCTTAAGGCGGATATTCATTAGGAAACATTTGTTAATAAACTGTTTATGATAACATGTTTATAAACAAGTTCACTATAAACACTGTTTCTGAAACTTGGCAGTCCCACACTTGTCAGTTGTTGCTAGGATGTCGCCCGAGGAGGTAGTGTTTTGGACCACACTACTTCCATGTTTATAAACTCGCGCAACACACGTCCACACCAGTTGACTGTTAACAAATGTTGCCTAATGACCACCCGGCTAAATTTTAAATTTTTTGGGGTAATTATATGTACTCATTGACAAAGAATAATAAAATTAAAGATATACTAACGCGAAACTAATAAAGGTATATCTAAGTACCTATTGCACTTTTTTCAGACTCGTGTCATGTGCAAAGCTTGTGTGAGTCGACTGTATAGAATGAAAAAAAAAATCACATGCGAAATTGCGGCTGTAGAAAACTCAATATCTGATTTTAAAAATGATATAAGTTCAGAAGCTGGTATTGACAAAATTGAGACGCCAACTGATTTAAAAAGCCAAACAATCTCCAATCCTAAATTGGCCGTATTTGAAGATGACAATCTCATTATACCAGGATACAAACGAGCTTCAATAACACGCGGGATATGTTTAATACCCAAATGCAAAGCCCCGGGCCAATCAATACCAAGAGTTAAGAGAAAAATGATATTCCTACAAACAGACACCCTACTAAGTCGACGTGCCTCGCTGTGCAAAGCACATTTGCATGGTAATGAATGGGGTTCTCTGGTTCACGTTAACGGCTACAGTGACTTCACCATACAACATGTGGAGGATATTATTAACATGTGCGAAAAACCTCCATCAATAATAGATTTCGATCGAATCAACGAAATGCCCAACCACATATGCAATTATTGGACCGGCTTGGGTGTTGAAGAGTTTAAAGAGTTGTACGAGAAATTGGATGTTGATACCAGTCAGTTTCAGTCGCTTAGAAATGCTCTTGCCATACATTTGTTAAGGAAAAAAACGGGTGACAGCCTAGTGAGGCTGGCAGACTTGTTTTTGATGACAACTTCGCTTTTGTCAAGGCAGTTATTGGTGATTGAGAAAAGTTATGAAAAAAAAAAAAGTTTAGATAAATAGTTGTTTGCTGAGCAATAAATAGGGTCATACATTCCTAGTTTTTGACTTTTGTTATTTATCCCTCCCTTTTTGAATTTCTTCATGTTAGGACTACATCTATTTTGGCCAAGATAGTCTGCAGAGTCCGCAAGACAAATAAATCACTGAGTGGGCTGAAAATGCCTTACGCTCACCCAATTTATGAATGCTTCGAAAGCCGCTAAGTGCTACGTCTGTCGCATGCCAAGCGAGCTTTGAGCAAAGGTAGCCACCGAGTGGCGCTCAGAGTTTTTGACACGGACACGGTCGTACTTATGGTGTAATATAATATATTACATTATATATACAATGCCCTTGCTATATATTAGCAAGGGTTTTGTATGGCGACACCGATGAGCCCCTAGCTCTAACTCTGTGAACCTCATTTTCCATACAAATTACACCGTCCGTGTCAATTGCTTGTCAAAACTCTGAATCAGAGGCCGTACCATGAGCTCATAAAGCGATTCAGTCCAAAATATGGGTTCCGTGATGTCCGCAAAGGCACAGTAAGTAGCAGGTCTAATAGACTTCTGCGATTAAAGTTATTTAATGACGGATGTCAACGACGAACCGATATTTTGTACTGAATCGCTATAAGTTCTCATGGTAAGACCTCGGTACTCACGTTCTATTTAAAAAGTAACGCGGTTGGATTAAACAATGTAACTTATTTCTCTAGAACTCTGCTATCATTAAGTGCTAGCTAGACTCACCAAGGAACCATGTTATTATTTAGTCTGCGAGCAGCCCCCCAATTAAAGTAGCAAATGGCAATGGGGAACGCAACAGTGGGAATCATTTTGACAGCCTTATCTAAATCTCATGAAACTTGAATTTGTTGAAACTTCTTGACCTAAATATTCCTCCTTTCGAGTTTCAAAAGATTTGGACAGTGCTAAGGTTTCCAAAATTATTCCCATTGTTGCGTTCCCCATTGCCATTTGCTACTGTAATTGGGGGGTCAAGCAATACAGAGATCATGTTGTTGTGTTGCCACTCACTAGAATCACTTCTAATGACCCTTATTGACTTCCATAAAGGTCAATGTGCTTAAGCACAAATGAAAGTGCAGAATTTAGGTATTGCGCTTTATTAAATACAATACAAAACCATAATAAATATCAACATACATAATTATTAATTACCTTTACAATCTTCATTTAATTAAGGACCACTTCCAATAGGTACAACAATGTAGGTATGTAGAGTCTGTTCAGCAAGAGAACCGTCGCGTCGTGGCCAAATTGTGAACTACCTACTTATTAAAACCAAAATTAGGAGCTGGTTTCTTTCAGTCGGCATTTTGAATTAAAAACTAAAGAAATAGTAAAATAAATAAATGCAGGACATTTCACACAACATTCTTTAGCCCAAAGCTAAGCAGAGCTTGTGTTATGGGTACTAGATAACTGATATACTTAAAGCTCATCAACACTTCTTGAGATAGCGAACACTGGTTTTGCGGGAATCAGGATACATAACACTCATGTCTTAATTGAAAGTATCTCATAAATATCATTAGTTTTGCTACGAATGTCAATGAACCAAAAAAAACACTATACAAACAAATCATTCATTGACATTCGTAGCTAAACTAATGATATTTATTAGATACTTTCGATTATGTATAACATGTGTGTGTTAGGTTTCCTGATTCCCGCAATGTCAGTGTTCGCTATCTCAAGAAGTGTTGTTGATGTGCTGTATAATTAGCAAAAAACACAATGAAATTTGAATTTCGCGGCACTTGCGAAACGTTTCACATTTTTTTATTTTTCTTTTAATTTTTTATTAAGCCGGTCATATTCTTAAAGTATTCTTACGACACTCTCCAATAAGGTTTATGAATCTATTACGACTCTGACACTGGCAGAATTGCGACAGTTAGCCACAGATGCCGTTGCCATAAACTAAGAAGTGAAGTGAAGTGAGTGTTCGTTTGTATCTTGGACGAATTATCACAATGGACGTAGTCATAGGACGTTGCCGCTCTTACATCTGTGTATCATATTATTGATCATATATCTTTGTCCATCCCACGGAACCTAGCTACGAGTAAAAGAGAAAGTAGATGTAAGTTTGGCAACGCCTTACTGCTGTGTAAATCGTGTAGTGTCAGTTGATTACCGGCTAGTCGGTCAAAACATTGCGGTGATGTTTGAAAAGCAAAAAATGCTATGAAATTACCGTGGTTCATCAAAATAAATTTGAAAAAGTGAAAATATGTCATGTTCCTCAGTGTGTTGTTCATCAAGAACAACAAAAGGAAGAGTAAAAAACCTGGAATTGTAATTTCATACGAAAGTCTTGGTCAATATATTTTATCTTTTTACATGCTAAAAGAGCGGGTTTTTTTCCAGAAAAACTGTAGTAATTACATTTGATTAGTACTTAGTCATATATTCCTATGTGATAATGATAAAAGTTAAGTGTAAAAGCATTAATTATTGTAAAATAAAATGCATTGTTTTAGGCATATGTGCTAGTGATGTACTACACCAACCAATTTAGCTTTATCGATAATATTTTAGTTTCCGTTTTTGATGTACACACAATGCATCGTATGTGTTTGCTGCGGGACAAATGTTTGTATGATCTGCAAATATTTGTTCCGGGTCTGGGTGTTATGATACCATGGTACTCGTAGTTCCTAATACCCACGACAAGGGAATTCTAGTGTGCGATCATGACTACATATGTGACTGTTTGGTGTTATGTTTCTGTTATGTTTGTATGTTAGTTTGTTTGTTTATGCCTCGAATCTGGAATTTAAACCAGTTCCACCCAACCGAATGTGCTAAAATTTTGCATTATCAAGTTCCGATGATAATACACACATAAGACAATTAATGAGTTGATATCTTATAACGCCTTTTTTATTAATTTCGGCATTATTCATCGATAGGTTAGTCAATGAAGTCACTTTTCTAGTCACTCATACTAATACATAACTACAACTGCACACTAACAAAAAACGGACACGCTTCGAACCAAACTGCTCTGTCCATTGTGATAATTCGTCCAAGGTTTGTATGCTCAGCTCAGAGCTCAGTGATTGTATTGTTATTTAATAGGTAGGTAGGACTTTTTCTGCTCTTTCGAAGGGAGACGTCGCGTCGAGTGTTTCCCAGTGGTCAGACTAGTCTGGCCAACGGGAATTATTTTTCCCGTTGTTCAGATTAGCTCTTAATTTAGTAAAGTACTGTTGAATACAAAAAAATACGAAGAGGTCATGTAAATTTCTAAATATGTTTTATTTATAACTTGCACTGATTGAAACTCTTTACTAGATGTTTTATGGTTATAGGTATAAAACAAAATTTTCCTGTTCAAGAGTTTTACTCTGGATTTTGAAATTGCTGCTTCTAACGCGTTAAAAGAAGTATACCCTGGTGCAAAAATAAAAGGTTGCTATTTTTATTTCTCCCATAACGTATGGAAGCAAGCAAAAAAATAAAAATTAACAAAATCTAAAACCACGAAACGCATAATCGCACTTTCCGGAATTCTGCCATTACTACCGCCACATTTAGTAAAGGAAGGTTGCCAATATATAAATAAAGATGCTCCTGATTCGGCCAACATACAAAAATTTAAAATATTTTCAAAAGCAGTGGCTAGAAAAGTCCAATTTTAAGCAAACTTGGTCTGTTTTTGGGCAGAGGCACAGAACTACTGTTTAGAAAGTTGGCATAAAGAACTAAATAGAAATATAACAAGAAAAGGACCCGGGATAGACAACTTATGAGAATTTTACAAAAAAATGATTTTACCAAAATAACAAATAAACGGACAAAGGAAAATATAATGAGAGACGAATTCATAATGCATTCACAAATGATGTTAACTACTGGAGAATTGACTGTTGGACATTTTTTAGAACGCCTTAGATAAAATTTTGATAATAAAATGCATAACAGTTTTTTCTTAGATTGTACTTTTTCCTATGTCTTTTCCAGCTGTCAAATAAATCTGGCCAATGGGAAAAATAATTCCCTTTGGCCAGACTAGTCTGACCACCAATCTGACCACTGGGAAACACTCGTCGCGTCCTTTTTTATTTTATTTCAATTTCTAGTGTTTTTTTGAGTTATATCGTGTAATTTTGGTGGCATTTTAACCGATGTAGCATATAAAGAACACATGGTAGTGAATTTAAAAAAATAAGTGTATTGCGTGTCTTTTCGAAGGGGTGGAATGGAAATTGTCCAGGAACATTCTAGTAAACTGCCATCGATTTACTAGAACATGACTTGACAGAGGACATGACGACTGGACATTGTTTGATAATTATCTATGCTACTTGACATTGGCAAATTGAGAAAATCATCAGATGCCATTTAAAGAAAAAAAAATAGATATATATGCAGCTGCTGTTTTGTTCCTTGCTCCAAGAAAGAGCTGCTGTGCTGATTTTACGTTCTTTTCTTCTTGCAGTATTATCAAAACAAAACATAAATAACCTCCTACCAATCCTATGCTTATTTTTCTGAGCTCAGAGTGAACCAATCTCCAGAAATTCAAGGAAGTGCGTCTCCCACCGTTCAGCCTGCCCATTATTCCGACTTCTGTTGTGAAAAATGACAACTTTACAAGAGCTAGGACGATGCCTCAACTGTGGGTTAAAGTTATTTTTTGGAAGCAAATGGAAATTAGCAGTTTCCGAAATATCATACACACACCAAACAATTTTAGCGCAATGGATAAAACAGCAAGTAAGTAAGTAGTCGTAGGAAGTTGGATGGAGGCGGCTCAGGACCGTTCGTCGTGGCATTCTAAGGGGGAGGCCTATGTCCAGCAGTGGACTTCAACAGGCTGATGATGATGTTGATGATGGATAGAATAGGAAGTAAGTTCATCATAACGGAATTACTATTCAGAAGTGCACAACAAATCAGTTGTTATTTAGATGCAAATTTCATTTGCCTCTAATTTCACAGTCACTGGCCACTCTCTAATCACAGTAGGTAATAAGTACTTACAAGAATAATAGTTTGGTAGCATAAATCGTTGCTTTGGTGGTGAAGAGGTTCAAGGCACACCTTTTCTCACACAAGTGAAGAAAGATAAGCTGCTTACATTTTTTATTGCAATTCACTTAACCACCTTTCACACTTTTAGAAAAGTCGTATCTAGAAGCCGTAAGTGGGTTAGCTTTGTTCATATTATATTTGTTGAACGAGCGAAGCGAGTTCTATGAGTCAACTTGGAAGAATCGGCGTTTGTATGTATGTATGTTTGTCCGATGAAAACTTCTTAACCGTTTGTCCGATCTTTATGAAAATTTGTGTGATGGTAGACATTATTGGTACAATTTGTAGGTAAGGTTATGAGCTATATCGGTCGGGGGTTGATGAGATATTGGGGTCCAAGAGGGGGTAAATAAAATTAAAGTGAGACAGTTGGATCAAGGGGTCTAAGGGTCTAAGGTCTAAGGGTGTCTAATAAAAACGCTTTAGCTGGACATTTCAAAACTGTTCTTGATTAGTATTTAGACTCAGTAGTTTCTGAGATATTAGGGAAAACCTAAAACGTAAAAATCTAAAATTATAGGGTACTTCCAGCAATCCCACAATGCTGAAAAATGGTAAGCTTGTTGCTTTTGTGTCACAACTACAGGGAAAAGTCTGAAATTAAAGAAATTAGAAACTTGTACATTAAAAAACAATATCCAATATAACATCCATTGTTGACCCCCCATTCCTAGGAATTTGAATGACATTGGAATTCTATGATTTTGTCAAAAGGATGGTATCAATTAATTCGTGAAGTACTTTATATACTAACAGGTATGTAGTATTTACGCCCCGTTGCTTAGTCCTATTCAAAGGTTATTTCGATGATGTGTAGGAAATTACCTCGAGGTAAAATTTTTTTCTCAGAAAATATTTTTAGAAATCAGTTAGATGGGTAAAGAAAGTAAAATATGCAAAAAATATCTCCAAGATACTTCAAATTCTGTGGTAATGCTGAAATTCAGTATTCGAGACGAAAGTGATTCAGTATTCAGTGTTAGTATTTCAGTATATTTTGTTCTACAGGAAGAAGTCAAACATTGAGGATTTTTTCTTTGTAATATCCTTTTTTAGCGTAGAAAACGTAAATCTTTAAAAAAAAGGTAGCAAAACTACAATTAAAAAATATTTTTTTTTGCTTTACAAAATCTCTCTCATTTTAGAGAAATTGACTGGGTAGTTTTAGATTTATGATGGATCATCCATACAAACATACTTACATAGCCGTTATATACAAAACCCTTTCTGCCCCTCTTAAGTAGTCGGGCTGATAAAGGTGTCATCGCGAGGTCTCAGTTCGGGGCGAACCACTAGTTATGATTTGTTGCATAGAGTATGCTTTACTGATTGGAAAAGTGTACTTAACTCATTTTTCATGAAAGTGTGGGTTGAGTCTCTTCACCACCAAAGCGACGAAATGTGCTAATATCAGCATATTCTGCACTTATCCACCCTATGCTGGGTATAGGCACCCAGACCGCCAATTTCTCTGCTGTTCAAATTATTTGTGGCAGGATTAATGGGTGGAGCGTTGATCAGGGGCACAGAGGAAAAAAGTGTCAATTTATTTTCTTCAGTGCCCGCATAACCACACCCCAACCGGAGTGACACCTTAACAGTACCTGGACTTTGCTCGGTGCTACCAACAAAACCATTTAGCTTTCCAACAATCTAAAAAATATTTATTTTATTACTTATCCAGTCTTTAAATAAAATGATTCAATTGGTTAATATTTTACATTAATAATTGTCTCACTAAAGAGTCAATAAATCAGAAACTGATCCTGCTAGGGTCTCTGGTTGGTTCAGTCTTTACAACTTGATTGGGTAACAAATTAACATCCAAACATTCAAATTTTGATTTATGTTTAAGCATGCTACAGCATTTTAAATAAATAAATAAAAAAAAGCCTTAATTCCACTAACCTTAACCTACTAATCTAATACTAAACATTGGTAATCTATGTTTCACTCATTTGATTAGTAATCTACGCCATTTCTTGGGTAAATCGTCCTCCCATCTCAGAATTTTTCTCCCTCTTCTTTGTTGCCTTCAACACTGAATTAGTTTTCTACTAAGTAATCATCACCATCATCAGCCTGTAGAAGCCCAACTGCTAGAATATATTAAGTAAGTAATCTCTATTGCATTATTAGCCAATCTATTCACATTTGAATTAAACTTTTCACAGTTGCCGGAAGGTGGAAAGATTTGTGCAGCATGTCTCAATGCAATAGAGAAATGTGAAAATGATGAGCAGCCACCGAGGACACTGGGACATAGTACTATCTGTACTGGATGTGGCCTATCCCAGTTAAGGAAGAGGCACAAAACATATACATCTGAAGAAGACTTGACATGGATGTTCCCTTGGTACAAGCAACTCGAGGTATTTATAATTGATAGGCGAGTAGTCGGCTGAGACGCAAGAGGTGCTGGTTCGATTCCCGCTGCGGGACAAATGTTTGCACGATCTGCAAATGTTTGTTCCGGGTCTGGGTGTTGTGGTATCATGGTACTTGTAGTTACTGATACCCACGACACAGGGAATCCTAGTGTGGGATCATGACTATGTATGTGACTGTTTGGTGTTATGTTATTGGTGTCCTTGATCCGATTTTCTGGTCCGCTGGTGATCACCGATGCTGTAAGGAAGCGGTTTTTAAACAAAATCACTCAAACAATGTGATAAAATAAGTATATTTATGAGTGTATGTATAAAGTAGTAGTGTAGTTTGTATGTGTATGTTGTGTGTTTGTATGTGTTGTATATGTAAGTATATTATGATATAATATAATATACATTTCTATGAGCCTCATTAATTTTCATGTTAGCCTGAAATAATCAAATTACAAGTTATTGCTCAAGTTTTATTATTCTTAAGCCGGATATTCATTAGGCAATATTTGTTAATAAATTGTTTATGACGTGTTTATAAACAAGTTTACCATAAAGTTTTTGTTAGTAGTAGAACTTCTTGTGAAAGAGTTCGTCCGGGGAAGTACTACCACCGTACCTATTTCTGCCGCCAAGCAGTAGTGCTCGCATTGCTGTCTTTCGGTTTGAAAGGTACAGGTGCCGGTGAAATTACAGCAACATGAGACTTTTCATCTTTATGTCTCAGGGTCGGCAGTGCGCGTGTGATGCCTTTGGTGTTGCAGGCGTCCATAGGCTACGGTAACTACTTTCCATCTGGTGGGCCGTATGCTTGTCTGCTTGCCAAGTAGCATAAAAAAAAAACACTTTTTTCTTTTTCTTTTCTGAAACTTGGCAGTCCACACTTGTCAGTTGTTGCTAGGATGTCGCCCGAGGAGGTAGTGTGTTGGACCACACTACTTCCATGTTTATAAACTCGCGCAACACAGGTCCACACCTGTTGACTATTAAAAAAAAATGAATACTCGGCTTAATTTTAAATTGTTTAGGATAATTTTATGTACTCCTGGACAAAGAATAATAAAATTAAAATATATTAACGCGAAACTAATAAATGAATATCTAAGTACCTATTGCACTTTTTTCAGACTCGTTTCATTTGCAAATCTTGTGAGAGACAACTGAATAGAAAAAAAACAAAAATCACGTGCGAAAATGCGGTTGCAGAAAACTCAATATTCATACCTTCTGATTTTAAAAATGATATAAATTCAGAAGCTAGTATGGATAAAATTGAGACGCCAACTGATTTAAAAAGCCAAACAATCTCCAACACTAAATTGACCATATTTGGAGATGGCAATCTCATTATACCGGGATACAAACGAGCTTCAATAACACGCGGGATATGTATAATACCCAAGTGCAAAGCCCCGGGCAAATTAATACCAAGAGTTAAGAGAAAAATGATATTCCTGCAAACAGACACCCTACTAAGTAGACGTGCTTCGCTGTGCAAAACACATTTGCATGCTAATGAATGGGGTTCTCTGGTTCACGTTAACGGCTACAGTGACTTCACCATACAACATGTGGAGGATATTATTAACATGTGCGAAAAACCTCCATCAATAATAGATTTCGATCGAATCAACGAAATGCCCAACCACATATGCAATTATTGGACCGGCTTGGGTGTTGAAGAGTTTAAAGACTTGTACGAGAAATTGGATGTTGATACCAGTCAGTTTCAGTCGCTTAGAAATGCTCTTGCCATATATTTGTTAAGGAAAAAAACGGGTGACAGCCTAGTGAGGCTGGCAGACTTATTTTGGATGACAACTTCGCTTTTGTCAAGGCAGTTATTGGTGATTGAGAAAAGTTATGAAAAAAAAAAAAGTTTAGATAAATAGTTGTTTGCTGAGCAATAAATAGGGTCATACATTCCTAGTTTTTGACTTTTGTTATTTATCCCTCCCTTTTTGAATTTCTTCATGTTAGGACTAGGATCTATTTTGGCCAGATAGTCTGCTGAGTCTGCAAGACAAATAAATCACTGAGTGAGCTGAAAATGCCTTACGCTCACCCAATTTATGCATGCTTCGAAAGCCTCTAAGTGCTACGTCTGTCGCATGCGCATGCCAAGCGAGCTTTGAGCAAAGGTTGCCACCGAGTGGCGCTCAGAGAGCTGATTCAAGTTTTTAGCACACAATTGACACGGACACGGACATATGTTGTAGTATAGCAAGGGTTTTGTATATGGCGACACCGATGAGCGCCCCTAGCGTGCACTCTGTGAAGCTCATTTTCCATACAAAACATTACACCGTCCGTGTCAATTGCTTGTCAAAACTCCGAATCAGAGGCCGTACCATGATCATTATGTGCTAGCTTGGACGAATTATCACATCGTCCAAGTGTGCTAGACTCACCAAGGAACCATGTTATTACTAGTCTGGGAGCAGCCCCCTAATTAAAGTAGCAAATGGCAATGGGGAACGCAATAGTGGGAATAATTTTGACAGACTTATCTAAATCTCATGAAACTTGAACTTCTTGACCTAATAAATATTCCTCCTTTCGAGCAGAGACTAGTAAATACTACTAGTCTCTGTTTCGAGTTTCAAAAGATTTGGACAGTGCTAAGGTTGCCAAAATTATACCCATTGTTGCGTTCCCCATTGCCATTTGCTACTGTAATTGGGGGGTCAAGCAATACAGAGATCATGTTGTAATGCCACTCACTAGAATCACTTCTAATGACTGACCCTTATTGTCTTCGATAGAGTAGGTCTACTGTTTAAATTGACAAAAATGTGCTTAAAAAGCACAAATAAAAGTGCAGAATTTAGGTATTGTGCTTTTATTAATACAATACAAAACCATAATAAATAACAACATACATAATTATTAATTACCTTTACAATATTCATTTAATTCAGGACCACTTCCAATAGGTACAATAATGTATGTAGTCTGTTCAGCAAGAGAACCGTCGCGTCGTGCCCAAATTGTGAACTACATATTAAAACCAAAATTAGGAGCTGGTTTCTTTCTGTCGGCATTTTGAATTAAAAACTAAAGAAATACCTATTAACAATTGCATTAGGATCAAAACGGAACAGACGCGCTATTGCTAAACAAAAAAGGTAATAAGCACAGCAGCGCCCGCCAATCCCATGACGGTTCTCTCGCTGAAGACTCTACCTTCAATGTCCTAGAGAGTGGCAACCTATATTGTACCGTTAGGACTTAAGAGGCCACAGGGAATATGGTGTCCTCCAAGTGGACCAAGGGTCCACCATCTCGATTAGGCTACATACTAAAAGCAGCTTTTTTAATTTTGTGGAACTGAATGAGCTGATAATGTACTGCATAACTCAACGTTGAGAGGTCACCGGTAGGGTCTTACGCCCTTTTGTATGCCAACGAAGTTTGCATTCTATTTTGGCTATTATTTCATCAAACTCCATTAAATTTTGTACACATGATAAGTACACTAATAATTAGACCCGTTGGGCCTGATAGAACATGCATGGTACCCTTTAATTATTGCATAGATCTAGGATGGTCTAGCTTGTATACAAAGACAATCTGTTACTCCGCCTCTTTGATAAAATGTCATCATGGTGAGATTACGTTCCTTCATAAATATCCTTGAACCTAATTATTTTCTTTTATATTGCCCGTAGCAACTCTGCACAAACACACCTTATATTAGCTTCCCTGAGTAAACTGCTTTGTTCAGATAACAACAGAGGCCCAATTCTCTAACTTAAAAATAGTTAAAATAGAGTTCGGATCATGTTTCGATCTTGTGTCGATGCCTTAATTGTCAGAAATGGTATTCTATAACTTTAAAATACAACACTGTAATATGATTATATCGAAATGTGGCCGAAACTTGAACGATTCAAAGTTATTTCGATAATTTTAGCTTAAGTAGATGGGGTCTCTCTTTACTCTTTCCAAATAAATATATAACCATCCTACTCTAATGGTAGTCATCGTAAATTGAAAGTAGTCTTTATGAGGGAGCAGAATACCAACTTTCTGTCAATTCACAATTCAGTCTCGATTCGGTTAACTTTCAGTGTAGTTATAAAATAATTTAGAGAATTGGGCCTCTGGTTATTGGACCCAGAAATGTTCTAAGGAGAAGTGATAACGCGTGCAGAACATAAAAAAATTTGGATTGCTACGTGGCTGTGGTATATTTTCGTAGGTGGTCCACTACAAAATGACCTCGCCTAGTCATCAAGAAGCGAGTAGTGGAAATGCTGCTTTGCAAGGTAACAATAGCTCGACATCGTCTATAGAAAAGTTGGAAGGAGTATCAAAAATTGGAAATTTGCAATTTGGAAAAAATTAAAATGCTGCTTACCATGGATGGCTTATAGAATACAATCGAAGGCTCCGAGACGTGATCTAGTGAGAGATCAGCGTTCCTTGGCGCGCATAGCTTTATGCATCAAGCCGGCACTTACGGGCACTTTATCAATATATCAGGAATGCCACTTCAGCAAAAGGTGCATGAAAAAACTTAGCTTATATATTTGAAAATAAAGGCTTGTTACGGCGTGTGTTAGTTTTGAGACAACTGCAAAGAATTGATTATGCTCAGTTTTCAAGTATGTCTGAACACATACAGGGTGTCATGACCCTTGTGCAGCAGCTCTTGGATATTGGCTGTAAGACAGATGATGCTGAAATCGCAGAGATTTTATTGAGTGGTCTACCTTAGAAATTCGAATACTTGGTTTCTAATCTGGAAACAGTATGTTTAGCCAATGATCTCACCAGCGAGATTGTACGAACTCGACTTTTAAAAGAAGAGCTGCTTCTGCGGAGAAGTGATGATGCATCAAACAATAATAACAAAGCTTTAATTTCGAAGAACTCTTTCGAGACGAAGACTTTGGTCTGTCATTATTGCAACAAGCCTGGCCATATCAAGGCCAAATACTACAAGATGAAGAATGACAAGAAAAATCAGTACAAGCTTCGCTTCAGCTTTGTTTGTTCATCAAAGTAATGCGTGGTTCATCGACTCCGGTTGTACCTACATCTCATATGACAAATTTTAAAGAAGATATGGTGAATTATAAAGATTAATTGAAATGCAAAAGACAATACAGTTGCTGTAGCAAATAATGAACAATTGAGATGTAGTGTTGCAGGAGATTTAATGGTAAACTTTGGAAATGAGGATCATACCCAGGACAGTTTGAAGGACTGCATACCCTGCCTTGAGGGGAAGCTACAGCCGTTTCCCAAAAGGAGAGCGCAAGCGGGCCGAGCGACCATTGGAGTTGGTACATTCGAACGTCTGCGTACCAATGCGTGAGAAGCTTCAAGAGCTTGGGAGGTGCAAAATATTTGGTTACGTTTCCAGATGATCACACAAGAAAAACATTTGGATACCTAATTAACTACAAATCTATACCACAGACGAGGAGCATTACTGCACAGGCAGTGAGAATGAGCCCCGCTGTACAGAATCATCGTCAACAAACCACGAGTCTGTGACTTCGTTATCCCGCGCGTTCGAGGGGAAAGAGTGACGATTATGGAGGTACCCTGGGCTGAGACTGATACCCGCCCTGTACAAAGTACTCGTTCAATTCCGCCACTAAAGTTATTATGATTATGATATTTAAACGTATGTTATGCACTAGGCCTGATATCGCTCATGCATGTAGCCAGTTAAGTTAATTTAACTGCCACGATAACAGTCATTGGCAAGCTGCTAAACGTGTTTTACATTATTTAGCGGGAACAATTAATTACAGCTTACTACACTCGAGAGCAATGAATCCGGGTCACTTAAAGAATCCTAAAAATCTCGGAAACTAAAAATGCTAGGTTAATGCAATAAATTGTATTTAATAGACAATGTAATACTCCTTAAATGAAGGTATTAAAACTTCTTAGTTATTGTAAAGTTATATCATAAAAAAATCAAATTTGAAAAAGGGCCACTTTCGAAGATGGAACTACGAAATTACAGCATTTGGTTTTGCTTTGTCATTTATCATTGTTTGATTTCTGTTTTTTTGTTGTTTTTTTTCTGCGTAAACGCAGTAATGGAAGCACGAGGAGGCAATACGAAGTATTAAAATTCAAGAAAATCAAAAATTTCATGTTTCCTATTTTTGTTTTAAGGAGAGATCAGCAGTTTTTTTCTTTATGTAATTTTGTGTTAATAAAATGTATGGTGACTCATATTTTTTTTACCTTCATTTAAGGAGTATTACATTGTCTATTAAATACAATTTATTGCATTAATCTATCATTTTTAGTTTCCGAGATTTTTAACATTCTTTAAGTGACCCGGATTCATTGCTCTCGAGTGTATTTGTAAGAAGTAATAGATTGAGTTTAGCCGCTTATACTGATGCAGACTGGGCTAATGATATAACTGATCGTAAGTCTTATACTGGGTACCTACGTCGTGAAGCTAGGTAATAATAAAATAAATTGGGAGTCACGCAAGCAACGTTGTGTTGCTTTATCTACTACAGAAGCGGAATATATCACAATTTCGGATGTTTGTAAGGACATATTTTTTGACGACCTCTGTAGCGCGGCGGGTGAAGGTTCGCCTGCGACGCAAGAGGTTGCGGGTTCGATTCCCGCCTCGGAACAAATATTTGTATGTTCTGCAGATATTTGTTCAGTGTTCTGGGTATTTTTCTATGTATAATAAAAAATATCTAGCTACGTAATGTATTGTATTAAGTATATCAGTTATCTAGTACCCATAACACAAGTTCTGCTTAGCTTGGGGCTATATAATGTTGTGTGAAATGTCCAGCATTTATTTATTAAGAATCTGTTATCAGAGATCTTTTGTTTAAATGTGGAGCCAGTTGTTTATAATAACAATCAAAGTGCATTTAAGTTGTTAGAATGTAAGATGTCTGGGTTGTTCCAATAGTAGGTAATAACAGGGCCGCGCGGCCGTGGAGAGTCAGTTTAAAAAAATTATATTTTTATTTTTATTTATGGTTTGGTTACCATATAATTTTATAATAAATTAACGCACCACGAGGTTAGATATTAGTGTACTGATCATGTGTACAAAATTGAAAGGAGTTTGAAAAAATAATAGCCAAATTAGAATCAAACTTCGTTCGCGTGCAAAAAGGGGGGTCGTAAGCGCCCGGTACCAGTGACCTCACTGTAAGTTACTACTCTCCATGATCATGTCTAGAATATTGGAGCTATCGAGGCAAAGGAGCTATTCGGATGGAGTTCCCTTGAGTATCAGTGTGGACCGTGAGACCCATTTCTTGCAACACTTCATTGTCTACTGAACCTCGGAGAGTCAATTTTGAAATCAGCTCCTGTAAAAAAAACATGTTAACTGACAAACCGACAGACGAGGCAATTCCAAAAAACCCACAGGAATGATCCTGCAGAACGGAACAACTACATTGTGAAGATCGCGAGAAGTCGGTGGATGGAGGCGGCTCAAGCCTTTCATCGTGACATTCTATGAAAGAAACCTATTTCCAGCAGTGGACATCAACCGACGGAAATGATGAATTGGAAAACCTAGCTCCCCTAAATGTAACTAAATTTCTTAGAAACGTAAACCCCAAAAGCACAAAATATTATAGGTACAAAAGGCAAGCTCAGTAAAACAAGCGGTAACAGGCGCATGCACACATAGATAGAGCCACGACGATCTCCGTAGACCTCTGTTGAACGCCAGTCGCGAGTCGACCGAGTTCTACGTGGGTATAGGTCGCGCAATAAGTTATGAGCACTCGGCGAAAGTGGTGGGGTTGATTGCGCATGTGTACATGTGCGCGTCTGTATCTAGGGAGCACGATACGCGAGTGCGGGGCGCGCGGTACGGGAAGGCGACTGATCAACCAATACGCGCCGGCGCTGGCCGCCTCTCTCCCCCCGCTAAACAGACCTAAAAAATGCCTACTGCCCATTGAAGATCAGCGCTCATAACTCGTAGCGCGTGTCTACGTGTGGATGCGCCTGTTATCGCTTGTTGTACTAAGCTGGCCTTCTGTACCTATACAATGTATAACAAAATACCCCTGAGGGGAGGGTATTCCACACGTCATGACGAACAACTTTTGCTCTACGTCTTTACATATTAATTTCTATTTTTTTTATTCATGAAATGCCTCGTAAAATTTCCTCCAGAAATGTACATAACACAACATGGGGCTTACCTATTTCAGCATTCAGAGTTCACACATGAATGCTGAAATAGATGCTGAGAGATGCGCAAATGAGCAACTGTAGAAGGGTAGCTCCATGTACATTGTATGTACATTTCTAGAGGAAAGTTTACGAGGCATTTCTTTGAATGAAAAACTTCGAAATTTTATAGTTGTTCGCCATGACGTCTGTATTACCCTCCCCTTTGACTTATAGGGTTATTTTGTTACACATTGTATATTTTGTGTCCAAAAAGTGTGACTAAGTGTGTGTGCCTCGTCCCATTTACGAAGTTAAACATCTAAAAGTGACTTCATCATCACCATAATCAGTCGTTAGATTTCCACAGCTGAGAGCAGAGGCCCAATTCTCTAATTAAAAACATTCAATTCGCAGTATAATCTCGTCTCAGTTGCACTGTCTCCAGTGTCTGTCTGTCAGTGCGACAAACACGAGATTATATTGTGATTGGAATGTTTTTAAATTAGAGAATTGGGCCTCTGATTCTAAGTTTTGAAAAGCTAATTCACACGGATTTTTGTATGGAAAATGAGGTTCCCAGAGTGTACGCTAGGGGCGCTCATCGGTGTCTCCATACAAAATCCTTGTCACACTACACCATACGTCCGTGTCAATTGTGTGCTTAAAACTTAGAATCAGCTCTCTGGACGAGACCTATTCATAGATTGCAATAGAATTGAATGAAATTTGCCATAATCACTACGCTTGGCAGGCGGATTGGTGCTAAGGACTCAGGTGGATGCTGCCCATCTCCTGGTGTAATTAGTGGCATAATTTGCTCCTATTTACAACTTTGCTATCCACCGGTAAATGGCGTTTTGCCACTTCTAATGCATTGTTAATCGCCTTCTAATCTAGTCAATAATAATTTAAAAAAAAAACTAATCATCTAATCCCTGATTTTTAATTTTAGACAATTTTTGTAAACGAAATAATGTCACTGTGTGGATAAGTGTCATGTATGTGTATATCAACCTTTATGATGATGATGTTCATTTCATGAATTGACAGATTTGACATGAGTTAATGTCTCGTAAGCATAAAAGGCTCAACACACCGGATGCGTATGCAGCACATCATTTAGACACGCGCGTCTCTTTGTATGTACACGTCACGCAAGCGGTGTGCCATGTCTCATACAGTTCCATTCATTACAACGTCATGGTATGTCTACGTTTACGCAGCCGGTGTGCTGTGGCCTTAAGCCACGACACTGAGACGTGGTCGCTAACAATTGGCCGTATAGACAAGCTCAAAGTCACGCAGCGGGCTATGGAGAGAGCTATGCCAAGAGTTTTACTACGTGATAGAATGCGAAATGAGGAAATCCGTAGAAGAACCAAAGTCACCGACATTAGCAAGTTGAAGTAGCAATGGGCAGGTCATATAGCTCGAAGAACTGATAACTGACCGGGGAATAAAGGTTCTCGAGTGGCGACCACAAAGTGGATGACGCGGTAAACGACGAAGGCCCTCCACTCGATGGACTATAAAGACGTTAGAAACGTCGCAGGAAGTCGGTGGATGGAGGCGGCTCAAGACTGTTCGTCGTGGCATTCTAAGGGGGAGGCCTATGCCGCAGTGGACCTCTATAGGCTGATGATGATGATGGTGTAACCCGTAAAATAAGTAACGGTGAACATGACCATTACTCATATAATAGTTACCATATTTTCCGGACAGTTCTCGCACAGGTTACGTACAGCGAAGATTACCCATTGCATGATTACTGTGTTTGGAGTTAAAAAATCTATCACCTTGACCAATGGTTACGGTAAACCACACCAAATAAACCCGTTTATTTGTTTGTGAACACAACCACATGCAGCCTTATTACAAAACATGGTTTAAATCTGAGGCCCAATTCTCTAAGTTATTTTAAAACTACACTGAAAGTTGACCGAATCGAGACTGAATTGTAAATTGACTGAAAATTGAATTTCTAGTCCCTCATAAATAACAATTTAGTCTACTTTCAATTCATGGTGACTACCATTAGAGTAGGATAGTTATATATATAATTGGAAAGAGTAAAGAGAGACTCCATCTACTTATGCTGAAATAACGAAAAAACTTTGAATCGTTCAAGTTTCGGTCACATTTCGATATAATCACATTACAGTGTTGTATTTTATGTCAGGAGAATACCATTTCTGACATTTAAGACATCGACACAAGATCGAAACATGATCCGAACTCTATTTTAACAATTTTTTAGTTAGTGAATTGGGCCTCTGAGTTTAGACCAGCCAGCCTAGACAAAACGGTATTCCCTTCGAAGCGATATCGATTGCTTACGTGAATCTCATACATTTTGGACTTTTCTACTAGCGTCATCGCTATTAGAGTGTTACTTTGTCTACGGCCTCAGGTCTCGATGGACCCGAAGTCCGTGGATGGAGGCGGTGCAAGACCGTTCGTCGTGGCATTCCATGGGGCACCACTTTTGTCCAGTAGTGTACTTCGACTTGGATGATTATGATAAAGGTTTTTAAAAGGATACAAGGGTTGCGCGCGTCAATGTTGCAGCAATCCAACAACACAGAAATTACGTCCAATTCACGAATCTGCAATCAAACATTAACATATTTGAGGACCACTGTGGCGCGGCGGGCGAAGGTTCGCCTGCGACGCAGGAGGTTACGGGTTCGAATCCCGCCTCGGAACAAATATATGTACGATCTGCAGATAATTATTCAGGGTGTTCTGGGTATTTTTCTATGTATAATACAAAATATCTATCTTTGTAATGTATTTTATGGTACACGGTGACTACCATTAGATATATAGAAATCGTGATACATAGAAAGAGTAAAGAGAGACTCCATCTGCTTAGGCTCAAAATTATATTAGGCGAAAAAAACTTTGAATCGTTCAAGTTTCGGTCACATTTCGATATAATTACATTACAGTGTTGTATTTTAAGTTAAGCGAATACCATTTCTGACATATAAGACATCGAGACAAGATCGAAACATGATCCGAACTCTATTTTAACTAATTTTTAGTCAGAGAATTTGGCCTCTGTTAGATTGACACCTGTTAAATAAGTATTGGTCGGTGAAAATGGACATTAGGTGCTAGAAACAAATCATTGGACGCAACCTAAGTCTGAGTATAGGACGTAACATGGTTACCTGTCTCTTATTCTCTTGGTTTTTCCAGCATAGATTAGCGAGGGTTCGCACTAACGCCGCCTTGAAGCCGAACGCCACGTGCCTTTCGACCGTCTCCACGCAAGTGACAGCTTTCTTGTCCGTAGTCATGTTCACAGCGCCTAGCCTGAAAACAAAAACAAATTGCTTGAAATTAACATTATTATTATTATTATTAAATTTATCGAACGGAACCGATATAGTGCATGAATCGATAAAATTTTACAATAAAATTGGACAAAACGGGACTATGTCGAGGTCCGTAGCATCGAACTCACTTTATTGTCTGATAAATTCGACCAATCTTACCGAATTTACCGAAAACTCTAGCACGGATCTTAATTTTAAGATAACCAGCTTCCCTATTTCCGTAAAATACGTAAATAAACTCACTTGTATTCTGACTAACAGCTATTAACAATCCTGCCCTCTCGTGACACCCAAAGTTGGGCCTAGTCGACACTGGTGGAGCTCTGAATTGCAGAGGCTACGTCGTAGAGTGAGGAAACTGTTCAACCGAGCAATAAACACCCGGCAACTCGTGGATTGGGAGAACTACCAAACCACAAAAGCAAACTATAAGAAGCGCTTGCGTCTCAGGAAACTGGAATGTTGGAAACGCTTCTGCACAAACATCGAAAGCACCAGTCAGGCAGCCAGAACAAAAGGCATACTTTCACGCGAACCTGAGCGTACAATAGGATGTCTTAAGAAGCCTGACAATACGTATACCAAATCAGATGCTGAAAACAGTGAACTACTGCTTGAGACACACTTCCCTGGATGTCAGATTGCTGACACCCACGACTGGGAAGTGTACGCCGAACGAGCATCCAGTAGTCAAGATTGGACCGTAGCCCAAGACCTAATCAATCGAGACAAGGTGTTATGGGCCATAAACAGCTTCCTTCCCTTCAAATCAGCTGGGCTTGACGGGATATTCCCGGGTCTGTTAAGGTGGAGCGGCGATCTGTTAGCCGACTATCTTGTTAACATCTTTAGAGCTTGTGTCGCCCATCGCTACGTACCTCGGAAATGGAGGGAAGTGAAGGTAGTATTTATACCAAAACCAGGCAGGAGCGACTACACTTTGGCAAAATCATTCCGGCCTATTAGTCTCACATCGTTCCTCCTTAAAACTCTAGAAAAACTGTGCGACCAGGAAATAAGAGGAAATGCTCTCTTGCACAAGCCCCTACATCCACAACAACACGCCTATGGCAAAGGTAAATCCACAGAATCTGCACTTCACAGCGTAGTATCACGCATTGGAGATGGGTTAACCACAAAACAACCAACTCTAGGTGCCTTTATAGACATCGAAGGAGCGTTTGACAAGACCTCATTCACTAGCATACATCAAGCACTGGAGGGATATGGCGTCGCTCCAACGCTTGCAGAGTGGATAGACAATATGCTGAAATACAGAGCTATACAGTTCACAGTCAACACGACCACTAGAGGCATAGTGGCCAGAGGCTGCCCACAGGGCGGTGTTCTCTCGCCACTTTTATGGAACATAGTCGTAGACGAGCTCATCCGAAAACTGAATGGCCGCGGGCTATTCACGGTGGGATACGCAGATGACCTTGCCATTCTTGCGACCGGATGCTTCGAGAATATCTTATGCGACCTCATTAGCTCTGCCTTTAGAACAATCGAAACCTGGTGTACAAGCCATGGTTTATCAGTTAACCCTACAAAAACTGAACTCATTATGTTCACACACAAAAGAAACTTAGGGAATCTTAGACTCCCTAAGCTATTCAACACTGAAATAAGATTAACCAACGAAGTCAAGTATCTAGGGGTCATACTGGATAACAAACTGCTATGGAATAAGCACCTTGACCATAAACTACAACGAGCATGTGCAGCTTTCTTTCAATGTAGCAGAATGCTCGGGAAAACTTGGGGGCTTTCTCCAAAAATAACATTGTGGCTTTACACAGCCGTAATCAGACCGACACTTACATACGGAGCAATCGTATGGTGGACCAGAACTGAACTAAGCACCGTGATTACTAAGCTGCAGCGATTTCAGAGACTTGCATGCTCTGCAATCACGGGCTGCATGAGAACAACACCGACAGCCGCCCTTGAGACCATTCTGGGCCTACCGCCGCTCGACTTCTTCATACAGCAGGAAGCAACCATGGCCGCTATCAGACTCAAGCACCTAGGATTGTGGGGAAATACTAGGAGTTTGCACGCATCCATCCTAGACAGAGCGATAACTTACGAACCGCTATTAGCCGCCCCGTGTGATAAGATCCCTAAACAACACATATTTCGGAAACACTACCACATACAACTCTACGAAGACCTAAGAGATCAATCAGGAATCAGCGAGGTCCGTGTCTACACTGATGGCTCAAAAACCATACAGGGAACTGGCGCTGGAATACACTCGCTTGATCTCAACATTAATATATCATTAACGCTAGGCACACACAGTTCTATTTTCCAATGTGAATGCGTGGCCATCACCGAAGCCGCCACCGCAATGAGCAGGAGAGGGATCACAGACTACAACGTAAGGATCCTCTCCGACAGCTCAGCAACACTCAGAGCTCTGGAGAGCCATAGCTGCAACTCCAAGCTCGTTTACGAATGTCACCTGGCCCTGGAGAGAATCGCCATAGGAAACAAGGTGACTCTACAATGGATAAAGGGACATAGTGGATCGCTGGGTAATGACACCGCAGATGAGTTGGCTAGAAGAGGGTCGGGAACAACCACAGAGGGACCATCTCCATTCCTACCTCTACCCTTTTCTCAGCTACGCACTTGGATGCGGCTTCGCACCCTAAATCAACACAACGAGCGTTGGGCACGGACCACGGATTGCAGACAGTCAAGAGCAGCCGTTCCGGCTGTCTCACCACGGCTCACGCGTCGTCTGCTCAACCTTTCAAGACCGGACCTTCGTACCATCGTGGGGACACTCACAGGCCACTGTCTCCTGAACAAACACCTCTACAACATCGGAGCCACAGACAGCCCACTCTGCAGGGGGTGTCTGACCGAAGAAGAATCGGCTGCCCACGTAGTCCTGGAATGCGTGGGAGTAGCAGCTCAACGTGAACAAATCCTCAACAACCCGAGGTCACTCCGCGAAGCCTGCGAAGACCCCAGGAAACTTCTGTGCTTCTGGACGGAGTTAGGCTGGCTAACTATCTAGCTAGTTTACTCTCACGCATAATGGACCATCCATAGAGTTCGAATGCGGAAAAGGGAGTTCTTTAACATTAACATTAACATTAACATTCCCTATTTCCCGAGTGACTTCACTGTGACACTCAGTGACTAACGTTTGACAAGTAAAATTACCATCAATTGCTCAAAGTTATCATTAAGAATTGTCAATTGATAGTAATATTACTTGTCAAACGTTAGTCATCGAGTGACTTTCAGTTAGGGAATAGGGGAGCAGTTGACAAAATAAAAATCTCGATACACGTTATCGAGGATAGTTCCATGCTACGACCTATCGACACGATTCGATAGATAAAGTCAGTAAGTCTGTTCTGCGTGCCCATTGCCACTACAACTTGCTAATTGCTACATCGGTGATATCACGTGGTGAAACTCCGAGCATAGTTCTCTCCATAGCCCGCTGGATTTGTCGGCTGATCTCTTTGTCTAAGGGATTACACTAGGGGATGGGCAGCAGCATCCATTTGAGTACTTATCACCAACTGCGATCACCAATCCGCCTGCCAAGCGTGGTGATTATGGTAAATCCCCCCATTGTATTCAATGGGGGGAGGCCTCGTCCAGCAGTTGACGTAAACAGGCTGGTGATGATAGTGATGATGATGAGGACTGTGAACTGTTTTTTTTATACTACTTGGCAAGCAAACAAGCATACGGCCCACCTGATGGAAAGTAGTTACCGTAGCCTATGGACGCCTGCAACACCAGAGGCATCACACGCGCGCTGCCGACCCTGAGACATAAAGATGAAAAGTCTCATGTGCCTGCAATTTCACCAGCACCCGTACCCTTCAAACCGAAACACAGCAATGCAAGCACTACTGCTTGGCGGCAGAAATAGGTAATATATTTTATTTTGTAGTGCTACCCTGGACGAACTCTTTCACAAGAAATTCTACTACCAAGAGAAGAATCTACTTTCTAATATTTATCCTACGTAACCCTTTGTGACACGACCTTGGCCAAAACTTACCTAGATTTCTGACTTTCGGGAGAGTCGATCTTAACGGATGGAACTTTATTCACGACATTATCATCCGATATCTTCACTTCTTTCGGCGGCTCGCTTTTTTTCTCCAAATTCACGCTTTCCACCCTCGTTTTCTCCGATGAAATACCCAGAATCTTCTGCAACTGTTCACTGAGATCAAAATCCGTAGACAAATTCTGACTCTTCTTAACCTCTTTTGGCGTTTCGGGCGATTGTTTTTGAGACTCCGTTTCCAATAACAGTTCCGTCAGGGGCGGGGAGATTTCACTAGGAGACGCTTTGACTTCCGGCTTCAATTCGTCTTTGATCATGTGTATTTCTGTTGGTGGATCATTCGGTGAACTATCCTGGGAATCGCTTCTACTCGGCTGCAGATCTAATCGTGGCTGCAAAGCAACAGGTATAACTTCTGCTATAGTGTTCATACTCCCACACGGTGATATCGAGTCTATGATCAACGGCGGTTCTGTATCATCCCCAATATCGATCTTATGTTCGAGGCTTATTCGTCTTGTTGGTAAGGGGATTCGGTCTTCTGTCTTAGGGACGGAGCTACTTCTTCTATATGCTACTTTGGATAGTTCTGTGTCCAATTTGACAGAGTTGCTTCTGGCCGTTTTCACGTCGGGCATTGATTCTGTGAATTTTAATGGCACGTTTTCTGTTGGATTGTTGTCGAGTCGTTCCATGAACGGCGGGTTATCGGTGCATTCGTAGTACTGCTCGCTGCTCTCGGATTCCGTGCATTCTGATGTTGTTTCGTTGCATGACAGCATGTTGTCTGCCGAATCGTTTTTGCTGAGTGGATCTAGAGACAAAAAATACAACGCAATCATATAACTATTCTTCTTCTTTTAACGATGGTTTCCGTGACATAACCACAATTTTGCTAATGTCGATTAAGATTTAAGACGGTAAGACGATGGAGATCTAAGATAATGAAAGTTAGCCAGTCTTGTAAGAGGGAGACTCAACCAGAATTATTTATGTTAACAAAAGGAGATTTATTTATCAAGGGATAACACAATGATTGAAGTACATCAAAATTATAGATATAAGTAATAATATACACACACGACAATTTTATTTTACATAATAGTGCTATAATAGGGGAACAACTAGGGATAAAAGTAGTTCGGAAGAGAAAGGACAAGGTTTTTCAGGAGGCACATCATATAATTATAGGCTGCGTCTAGAATGAGGGCTTTTCAACTTCGATAAAAAAAAAGTAGTTCAAATTGTTTCGGTAGATGGCACTGACTCAACTGTAAATGCCCAGATTGTCAAATGTATTATCTGTGGTGTACGCGTACTAAGCTATTATCTAACTAGTCTGTGGCTATTAGTCATGATATTCAGTTTGTGTTTGTTTCTTGAGTGTGCTCTAGTGATTTCGTGATGTTTTAAGAAGTAAGCAAAAATAAATACCACGAAACGAAAATATATCTACGTTGTTGATGTTGACATTTAACTTTATTTTGACACTTGACATTTACGTAACAGAGCAGCGCCATCTATTTTCAACGCTGATAGCATGATATGAAACGGCCGTGAAAACACCTCATTCTAAAACTGAACGTCGCTCCACTGCTTTAACTTGGCACTTGGCACAAACCTGATGTTCGAAAACGGTCCTTGTAGTTGCGGATTATTTTATTTTGACGTAATGAAATAGTGGGACGTTAAGCTTTAGATAAGACACACTCTACCTACTTATTAAAAGGCGCAATTTTTAGGGTTCCGTACCTCAAAGGTACCAACGGAACAATTATACAATCACTTTCTGTCTACAAAAGACTTACCCCCTTATTCATAATCATTTTTTTATTTTTGAAAACTTTAAACACTTTGTAGGCAACTAAATATAACTTAATATTGTATTTTGGAAAGACATCTAAATCGGATTTACGAATAAAATGTATTTCTGTACAGACCAGAGGCCGTAGACAAAGTAACATTCTAATAGCGATGACGCCAGTAGAAAAGTCCAAAATGTATGGAATTGACGTTAGCTATCGATATGTCACGTGGTCTTTTGTATTGAATTACGACTGTAGACAGACAACAGAAAACAGACTTACTGATAGTTTCGCCGGGTGCATTCACAACGAGATGCTCATCATTGATCAGCTGTTTGCCGGTGGCTGCATACAGTTTGTTCAGGGATGAAAAGAAATTGTCACTCTCCTTTCCTAGTTTGTGGATAGCACGGAGCAGGACTGTAAAAAAAATACTATAGATAATCTCCTTGCTCATAGAAGCATAGATTTATGGCGATTTGTGAATGTACATTCACAACTTGAGTTAGTTGTGGTTGCGGGTTCGATTCCAGCTGCGGAACAAATGTTTGTATGAGCTGCAATTATTTGTCCCGGGTCTGTTTGTTATAGTACCATGGTTCAACACAGGGAATCCCAGTGTGGGATCAAGAGTACGTATGTGACTGTTGGATGTTATAAATAAATAAATAAATGCTGGACATTTCACACAACATTATCTAGCCCAAGCTAAGCAAAGCTTGTGTTATGGGTACTAGATAATTTATATACTTAATACAATACATTACATAGATAGATATTTTTATTATACATAGAAAAATACCCAGAACACCCTGAACAATTATCTGCAGATCTGTTATATTAAGTTATGATTAGGAGTTCTACTTTTTATTTGAGTTGATGACGGAACTGGCATGTGGCCCACCTGATGATGTTAAGCGGTGACCCCAGCCCCATTACAAATGCAATCTTAGGTCACGTCCACCTAGGACGCGCCCTATGTTGCATTGCACTGCGGTCGGCACATGCGCCTGAGACATAAAGATATAACTTTTCATTTAAAAAACCGACTTCCGCCATAGTATTCGACTAAATATCTGGATGAAAAAAAAACGATGAAAGAACCATAATGATGAAAGGGTTATGACACTTTCTGAATGCAAATGCTTGGTTTGTTGCTGAAAATATCAAAATCGCCATATGTATACCTACAATATTTGAGGAGTTACCTCAATTCCTCATGGATTCCATCATCAGAACTGGATTCTGAAAAAAATGGGACCAATCTGGAAGTATATTTATTCAAATAAAAAAGAATTTTCCAAATTGGTTCATACATGCCGGAGATATGAGGTAACAAAAAAAAAAAAAAAAAAAAAAACAACCGAATTGAGAATCTCCTCTTTTTTGTGAAGTTGGTTAAAATGTCTCATGTGTCTGTAGTTTCAAAAAAAACTTGTTAGAGCATAGATACTAGAGTAGTGAATATAAACTTAATAGTTAGTTGTCAAACTCTCCTGTAATGTGAAAGGATCGTACCAAGTTGCTCTGTAATAATTATCTAAATTTCTATTGATAATCCGTGTTTAATTTGCCACAAATACATCAGGTCATGGGCGCAGTAATCTTCATACGCGTTATTTCAACAAGATTTTGCGGATTTCATGAAAAATAATTATTCGTGAAAAAGCCGGTCATTTTTGGCATGACACCGTTTTTTTCAAATAATTAGAAAATTTTCACGGTGCACGGATTCACAATGGCAGGGACGACGGGTGGTTCAATTCCTGTCGAGAAACTCAAAGGTATCCAGGACTATAACACGTGGAAGTTCTTGATGAAGATGTATTTGATACATGAGGATATGTATGACTGCGTATCGTCGGAAAATGCATGCAAAGATGAGAAGAAGCGGCAGAAGGCTTTGGCAAAGATCTGCTTGTCGGTGAGTGCGGATGTGCTTCCGCATGTACGCAACGCTTCTTCGGCATTCGAAGCTTGGAACAACCTGCAACGTGCTTATGAGGACCGGGGATTGAGTAGAAGTCTTGGCTTACTACGATCGCTTTTCGGGCTCAAGCTAAGGGAGACCGAAGGCATGGAGAAGTACATTATCAGAATCACTGAGCTATCACAACAGCTTAGAGAAATCGACTCACCATTGGACGATGAGTTTGTGGCCATCATCATGCTAAGTGGACTCACAAATGACTACGATCCACTTATTATGGCCCTGGAGAACTCTAATATGAAGTTGACCACGGAGCAAGTGAAGTCAAAGTTGCTTCAAGAGACACAGAGACGAGACGACAAGTTGGAGGCACCGGAGGCATCTGCCTTGACTGTAAAGAAGGTTGTAAAATGCTTCAAGTGCAAGAAACCTGGCCACTACAAAAGGGATTGCCCGACGAACACTCGTAAGGCGAAGGATACAAGCAGCAAATCGAAAGATGCGTTGTTGACCGCGCTTGCAGTGAACGTGAATGATAATAGGTGGTATCTCGACTCTGGAGCGACGAATCATATGTGTAATAGAAAAGACAACATGAGTGAGTGTGTCTCGGTAAAAGCGTTAGATGTGCATGTTGCCAACGGGGCAAAGTTAGCAACGGCTTGTCGAGGAAATGTAATAGTGATGTTAGGAAATGGTAAAAAGACAATTAGCAATGTTTACTATGTGCCTAATTTAAGTACTAACCTTTTGTCAGTAAGTGAGTTGACTAGGAAAGGTTATACTGTAAAATTTGATAGCAAACAATGTAAAATCTTAGGTAAATCTGGTAATGAAGTGGTAGCGACAGCGTCATACATCAATGGTGTTTATCAATTAGACACTGTTGGAGAGTTGGAGATTGCCATGAGTTCTAGTGTGGAGCCGGAGGCCTGTGAGGAGTCACAGAAGGTATGCAGTGACCGTTCTACGGACAACGTCACACAAGGAGTTTGGCACAAGAGGTTAGGTCACCTCAACTCCAGGAGTATGAACCTTATGAAGAATGGGATGGTTACAGGTATGCGTTTTGAAAATTCTAACTTCAAAAACTGTGTTGCTTGTATTGAGGGAAAACAGACAAAGTTACCCTTTCCCAAGAAATCTTTGAGTAGGTCTAAGGTGTTTTTAGGCCTGGTACATACAGATGTATGTGGACCAATACAGATACCATCACTTTCTGGTGCTCGGTATTTTGTCACTTTTATAGATGATTTTTCCAGAAAAACGTGGGTTTATTTCCTTAAAACTAAAAATGAAGTCTTTGAAAAATTCAAGAGCTTCAAGGTCCTAGTGGAAAATCAAACTGATAGAAAAATAAAATCTTTGAGGAGTGACAATGGAACTGAATATGTCAACTGTATATTTCAGAAGTACTTGGAAGCCAGTGGAATCCGGCATCAAACTACGGTTCCGAGATGCAGTTCACAGAACGGGGTAGCAGAGAGAGCCAACCGGACGATCATGGAGAAGGCTCGTAGCATGCTCCAGGATGCAGGCTTGGACAAGAAGTTCTGGGCGGAGGCCGTAAATACAGCAGTCTATCTGAAGAACCGCTCGCCTACTAAGGCGGTACTGGGGGTCGTTCCAGAGGAGAAGTGGACTTCGGAAAAGGTAGATGTTAAACATATTCGGGTTTTTGGATGCATTGCATATGCTTTGGAAGAGAATCGACGAAAATTAGATTCCAAAAGCAAGAAATGCATATTCGTGGGTTATTGTGAGGACAGTAAAGGCTACAGGCTGTTGGATCCATCATGTCCTAAGAAATGCATCAAGGCAAGACATGTAACGTTCTTGGAAAATGTATTTGTTAAGGGAGATATATCACATGATGATAACAAAGACATCGCCGGTATTTATGAATGTCCAACTGATTCAAATAGCTCTGAGAGTAGGAGAGAATCCGGTTCTTCTTCACAGGAAACACCTGAGAGAATTCACCAGTCTGATGACACTCTGGATGTGACAGAGAGTTATGACACAGGGGTAGATGAAGCAGATAATTCTTCGGATCTAACTTACGTTCCAGGTTCTTCAGATGAAGATTCAGAGATGTAGTTTGAAGGTGTTCACGAGTATGCGCAGCTAGCTGGGATGAGAGAGTTGTGAGGTATTTAAAGGGTACGGTTGAGAATGGTCTCACGTTCAAGAAAGGCGACATGTGCATAACTGGCTACGCGGACGCGGACTGGGCTGCAAATGAAGTGGATCGGCGCTCCTATACCGGGTATGTGTTTCATATTGGTAACTCATTGGTTTCGTGGGAAAGTCGTAAGCAGAGGACTGTGGCTCTCTCCAGTGCTGAGGCAGAATACATGGCAATCTCTGACTCATGTAAAGAGGCGTTGTTTCTACGTACATTTATATTTGAATGCTTGAACATAACTTGTAATGTTACTCTGTGGAATGACAGTCAGTCAGCACAGAAATTGTGTGTAAATTCATTTCATCATGCAAGGACCAAACACATCGATATTAGGCATCATTTTATAAGACAATTGGTCAATGAAAAGATTATTTGCATTGGATATGTACCCACTGATAAAATGATAGCTGATGTGTTGACTAAACCTTTAACTAGGGAAAAACATGTAAAGTTTGTTTCTTTGTTTTTCAAGTAATGTAATAATTTAAATGTATGTGTGTAATTAAGCTTGTTACATATTTGGTATTTAGGTATCGGTGACTTGTGAAGTTTGATACGTATGTGTTTATGTTACATGGAAGTTAAGTTTAAGGGGTAGTGTTAGAGCATAGATACTAGAGTAGTGAATATAAACTTAATAGTTAGTTGTCAAACTCTCCTGTAATGTGAAAGGATCGTACCAAGTTGCTCTGTAATAATTATCTAAATTTCTATTGATAATCCGTGTTTAATTTGCCACAAATACATCAAAACTCGATTAAATTTTAATTTCGCGCCACTTGCGAGACAATCCACCTTAAAATACAGTTTTCATAGTTTTGTAGGGGTAATGTTAAAGAACTCCCTTTTCCGCATTCGAACTCTATGGATGGTCCATTATGCGTGAGTTTTGTAGGGGTATTAAATACCAATACTTATGTATAATAGATATTTTGTGAACTTAGCCAGGAAAGTACCTGTTAGTATTCAAAACATCTGTGTAAGTAATGGGGAGTTTTCAGGGAGGCAATTAATAAAAAAAAATAGTTCTTAAAATTCCGGTAGATGGCGGTGACTCGCAATGGTTGTGTTTTCTTTGTGATTTTGCTAAAGCACCACAGAGAACAAATTCTCTTTGTTTTATCTTTTTTTCCTCCAAGTTTCGCGTTACGATTCCGAAGCTCGTTTTTCAAGTCTACAATAGGCCGGTCTACTTGGTCCGGCTTCAAAAATAACAACAAAAAATTATAACAATAACGTAACACTAACAAATATAGCAGAATTTCAACAAAAACTTTACGTAGATAATTAATTTACTTCACCAACAAACAGCATGAGCAAGTGAAGTCAGTGACACTGACAGTTGGTGGCTGACCGACAAAATTTAGACAGCAAAATCGGACTGCGCCATCTATGAATGGATTTAGAAGATTTAGAGGTTAATGATATAATCAATATAGTACAGGAAAAAAAATGTTAGGAAACCAATAACCAACAAAGGCCATCTAGTGATATCTGTTTTTGACATAGTAGCTCTTCTTTTTCAATAGAGTAGACTAATGATGAGGGAGTGTAAGTACCTAAGTAATTTATTACTGCTACATTGAATGTAGAATGGTTTCCGTCTCAATTGACAACCAGTGGCCAGTTCATGGTGGTCAGATGGTCCGGAGGGAGACCGATGACATTGTAATCACAAGAAATTGGTTATGGAGTTGGCTCATGACTGTTGGCCTTGGCATTTTTTGGGGGGATACCTGTATCCAGCATTAGACATCTTTCCGATGATGATTACTCATAGTTAGCTATTAATTAGTTAGCTCAATGCAATTTTTTTTTGTACAGTAAAAACTTATTTACTCCTTGTTTTACTGGTTTGTCTTGGTATGCCTGAGGTATGGGCATGCTACTTATTAAAATTGTTAAACAAGGTCTACTTACAAGCACAATTTATAAACAGTGAAGTGTCACTTTGCAAGCAGTCCATATAAGCATCCATACTAGAAGCTGTTGCAATAATTTCCAGCAAGAAAACAACTTCCTGAGGCTCGATCGTATTCACATATTTATCAACTGTTTTTAAAACACAGTCCGATTTACTCTTGAACTCATGAGCCATAAACTTCACAAAGTTGACAGACACATTGATGTCCTGCGACTCGGTTGACATCAGGATATTGTATGCAAGGTTTAATACAAGCATCCGACTTTCTGGTTCTAACTTCGAGTACAGCTTTTCGATGTATGTGTTTTCAACACCAATTAAATATTCAATGATCAGATGTGGGTATTCTGTGTTACCGTTGTTGTACATGTAAGCTAGAGAGTTGAGTAATGTAACATCATCATGTAACACATTAGGCTGGCCTAGTAGTATGTTGTATATTATCATGGCTGCAGCTGTGGCTATTCTGTCATTCTGACCTACCAAGCAGTTGAGTATTATCGCGTCAAATTTACTCCAAATCATGATCTGATTGAATGGATTATTCACAACTAAGTTTCCCAAGGTTTGTATCAGAATTATCATACAGGATTCATATTTTTTTTGTATTTCTTCTCGGACGAAATCAACACTAGGATGCAAGTACTCCGTAGCTAGAATAAGCATGGAGTCCAGGATAGAGAGCTCTTTAGATATGTAAGTCTGCATCTTAGTGCCGGCGGCGGCGCAGGAGCGGACGAGGCGCATGCACTGTTCGGCGACGGCCAGAGTGCTTCGGTTGTATGAAGCCTGTTCCACGTCTAACCTCATTATGTGAAGTACTTCCGCTATAAGCCTTAACGTATATTCAGACGCCTTTTTCCTACAAAAATTGATAAAACATTAAAAATCTACTCCATTGATAATGGACGAAGGCTACAGAGGCCTGTAATTTATTTACTTACGGCCGTAGTCTCCCGGTTTCTGCGTCTCGCGAAAGTTGAGCCTCGGCTCGCAGCATTTCCTCGACCGCGTCCCATTCTCCCGTCTCCAGTTGGAAATTTATCAGTTTAGCATCCAGCAGTATCTCTTCGGCAAACCAGACGCTTTTATCTCGCGACATCATATATTTCACAAAATTCTAAACCCAGGTAAATTAGCATGAAACATGAATTGTGAACAAACGAAAACAAAAAGAAAAACCATGGATTTATTTACTTCTTCTTCTTTTAATTATGGCTTCTGTGGATTTATTTAATTCGCTTACCAGTCATCAATGACAGTTGCAGTTGACACTTGACATTGACAGCAAGACTAAGGATAGGACGTGCTTGGTCCTACACTCTGTCTATTAGAGCCATGGAAGTAATAAGTTTTACGTACAACTACACTCTGTCTGTTAGAGCCATGGAAGTAATAAGTACTGTTGTACGATAAAGGTTGTACGTAGTACTTATTACTTCCATGGTTATAGCTCTGTTAATAGACCACACATAGAGTTATATTTTGAAAGTAACTAGAGTTACCAAAATAATATCGATAAACTTAGAGTCGATAAACATCGATAGTTCATATACGATGCGGTCTACGGAAGTACGACCACGAATCTGTCTGCCGCGTCCAACTAAAATAGCTTGAGATCCGAGAGCGTCGGAAAATCCATGTATTATATCTAAAAAATACATAATCCCTTATCTCCCAACTACCTCAGGGATCGTTTCACTCACAAACTAAACGATACTACGCATGTTTCACTCCCCTGAAAGCTGCGGACCATCCTGTACGTTCTTCACAACATCTAATGACTCCTCAGCCTATGACAGCTCACTACGCAGACTCCTTCACAATTTCAGCTATTCGACTTTAGAAGAGTATTCCATACCAATATCGTGGGGTATCCTTAACGTGACCATACGTCCCGGTTTAGGCGGGACAGTCCCGGTTTCAAACCGTCTGTCCCGGTGTCCCCAGCGAAGCCAACATAGTCCCGGTTTTGCAAGCAGACCCAACGATAGTTTAAAATATTTTTTAATAAATGCGCAGCCTACAAATACAAAAATACGACTTAAAAGTCACGCCACTACTGGGGGCTTCGTTAGTAAGTCATGCCAACTTAACTATTTTGTGTTTAGAGCTTTGATTATTTTGTGTTATTCTATCTTCTATAATAAAATAAGTTAGTACTTGTAAAACACTAAAAACTTTTTAAATTAAGTCTATATATATCCGCAGATGTGTCCCGGTCTGACAAAATAAATAAATGGTCACTTTAGGTATCCTCAGTTGAAGTTTTCAGATCCAAAGTACATAATCATTACCTCACTCTCATGTACGAATCCTACTGATGATTGGTCTCCCAACGTTTTATACGTGACTTTTTCTTTTTCTGTCTACGTAAGTATCTACCTAATTTAAAGTTATGTGTCTATGTATATTTTTTTATGTTATGATATAGGTGCCTATATTAAATCTATCATTTATGTAATTTGTTTATTGTATAATATTATTGTAATATTTGTACCTACCTATTTTCATGGATTCTTGAACTTCTGGATTTTAATTTTGTGTACTAGGTACCTACCTTGATTGTTTTTTCACAAAGGTAAGCTGGAAGAGAATGCTATCTAGCATTAAGTTCGCCTAGGGCAAGCATGTCAAACAAGCGGCCCGCGGGCCGCATGCGGCCCTTTACACCTTTGACTGCGGCCCGATTCAATTTTAAGAACAAAGTATCTATTTCTGTGGTTTTACTACGTATTAAGTAATGATTAAACGATTAGTGTCCTGCGCCCCATTCCCTAACTCACTACTAACGTCTGACAAGTAAAAAAATGACCATCAATTGATCAAAATTATCATTAAAAATGTAGAATTGTTAGTAATTTTACTTGTTAAACGTTAGTCAGCGAGTGACTTTCAGTTAGGGAAGTAGTACTGACCCCTAGGCAGTACTACTAGGTATATTATCCATGCAATGAGTTTTTTTTCTATGGGGTTGGGTTTTGCGGCCCTCTGATTCTACGGTCTTTAAGCCTTTGGCCCACCAATAACTTTGAGCTTGACATGCATGGCCTAGGGGTTTTCACGGCCGTTTCAAATCATGCTTCCAGCGTTAAAAATAGATGGCGCTGCTCTGTAAATTACCTGTCAAGTGTCAAAATAAATTGAAATATCAACAACGTAGAAATAATTTTCGTTTCGTGGTATTAGTTTTTGCCTACTTCTAAAAACACCACGAAATCATTAGCGCACACTTAAGAAGCAAACACAAACAGAATATCATGACTAATGGCCACAGACTAGTTAGATAATAGCTTAGTACCCTTAGTACGCGTACACCACAGGTAATACATTTGACAATCTTGTCAGCTACAGTTGAGTCAGCGCCATCTATCGAACCAATTTGAACTACTTTTTTTTTTAAAAGCCTTCAATAAAGCGAGTAGAACGGACCCCGACTCATACTCTCCATAGATAAATTAAGTAAATGCCCTTCCCCGCTCGCCCGGCCCGGTTTCCCCCCGCCCGCAGAACAAAACGATAGGAATGGCATTTTATGCGTGAAATAAATCAGGATTTAGTGTGTGAAATTCTGCTACGGACTAAGTGTAATCCATTTACGTAATTATCTCGTAAACTAATCGTAGCACAGTGCAACGTTATGTGTTCTTTCACTTCGTTTTTGTGTCGAAAATTTTTTAAGTGACTCGTTTGGGGTGGTATCTCAGGATTTCGTTCACTTTTCTTATAATAATGGACAGACTTCCCGCTAACATCGTTGATATTTAAAACATTAGGTGAGTCATCAACATTTTAAACAGCTAGCATGTTATGGAGACTGGAGCATTGAGAAAAGTTGGTACCTATGCATGCTTGGTGTTGCTATTAAATGTCCTGGATGCTCGGTGTCGAGTTTCTTTATTTTTACACATTTATTTTGGTTTTGTGGATACTTGCGTGGCTGCAACTTATAGAGGAATGTAAACAAATAAATACCTCTATTTATGTCCCACAGAAACTTGCATTGTATCTCAGCATTCCTCAGTTGTTAGTCATCTAATTTCTAGAACGAAAATCTTGACATGATTCCGTTTGCATTTTAATAACACAAAGTGCACCACACAGCACTCAAGTCCTATATTCATCCTAATCCCTGCCAGGACTGAAGATCTCTGAAGGCAACATGTTTATCAGTACCATCTATATTTATTTTTGTCTGATTTCACTCAACAACACAAATGGCCAAGAAAAGTCAGTTAATCCAATTAAATTTCTTTTTTCCTTTGGAACGCATAGGTACCTACACTTGGATTTGTTAAATTAAAGCTTATTGAATAGCGGCTGTACATGGGCTTTGTCAAGAAATAGGTACATAAATAATATATAATCAGGATAAGATTCTCAAAATAAAACACAAGCAACAAATAGAACAAAACAAACAAAAAACTCCAAACCTACAAACATTAATGATACCTACAAACATTAATGATCCTGTAAACCTGTAAATGATTGGCTCTATCAGTAAAATCCAATCAACTAAGCCTTCGATTTTGAGAACATATTGTTATAAATATAAATCAAACTCAACTGATAGTGATCATGGGTGTGTTTAAATTTCAAAATTACTGGTTAACCAATCGACAATGGTTTTGGTCAAAAATGAGATTGTAACATGGCTAGATTCCGTTTTTGAAGGTTGATCAACTAGTAAAACCCATTAGGCTCTAGAACGCTACATAGCTTTTTTCATAGCGTTTTACATAGTTTTTCAAAAACAAAACAAATAAATATCAGCTACTGACTTCAAGTAAAAAACTGTTCATAGGTTTAGTTATATATATAATAATAATAACAATAAATGCTGGACTTTTTCACACAACATTATCTAGCCCCAAGCTAAGCAGAGCTTGTGTTATGGGTACTAGATAACTGATTTGGACATAATGTGCCTCAGTCCTAGGTAGTAACCGTCTGTAACCTGTTATATATCAAATCAAAAGAATTTTATTCATTGAAATCACAAGGATCATTTTGAATCATCTTATAAACTAAAATTACTATATTATACAGTGATAGAACAGCTTTACGAGTAGAAAGTATTGGGAGCAGATAATTGGTGGAAGCTTACTTAGAAGGTACTTTCACTGTACAGGTAAAACAGAGTAAATTTAACCCTTCATAAGTTTTTTGTTTACCTATATTTTATTAGTTTATCGGAAATAATTCAACGTAATAGGTAAATCCTACTAATATTATAAACGCGAAAGTTTATGAGTATGGATGGATGTTTGTTACTCTTTCACGTAAAAACTACTGAATGGATTTGAGTGAAATTTGGAATGGAGATACTTTACGCCCTGGATTAACACATAGGCTACTTTTCATCATCATCATCATCATCAATTTTCATCATTTTTCACGCGGGTGAAACTGCGGGGCGCAACTAGTACAATATAAATTAAGCTAGGTTAATATTAAATATTAAGGAGAATGTAACTTTACATTAAGTCCAAGAGTAGGTCATGGAGGCTTTGTAGAGCCTCGTAGAGGCTCACTTCCTTGAGCTGGGGGTGGCGGAAAGGGGGTTGGATACCCTTTTTTGGCACATCTATGAATAAGACCTAAACGGCCCATCAACAAAAAAATGTGGTGATGATGTTCTGTAGACTCACATAGTGAGTGAAAGAATTTAATTAACTGAAAGTTAATTAAATTTATAATTTCAACTTGCAGCTTTATTTACAGAAAGAACTGCCAATTTTATTATATTTACAGAAACAGAATAATATAACGTTAAGAATAATTGTAACTAATAAAAGTACCTAAATGAACACTAATAACTAGTGGTTCGCCCCGAACTGAGACCTCGCGATAACACCTTTATCAGCCCGACTACTTAACTAAGTAATTTCCATATTTTCTATTATTATTTTTGAAAATTTTCACCTCGAGGTCTACCAGTACAGTACAGAATCTACCAGTAACTACTCTAATTTCCTACACATCATCGAAATAACCTTTGAATAGGGCTAAGCAACGGGGCGTAATACTACATACCTGTTAGTACCCATATCAAGTACCTGACGAATTAATTGATAACGTCCTTTTGACGAAAACCATAGAACTCCAACGTCATTCAAATTCCTAGAAATGGGAGGTCAACAATGGATGTTATATTGGCTTCTTTTTTATGGAGTACAGGCTTCTAAATTCTTCAACTTCAGACTTTTCCCTGTAGTTGTGACACAAAAGCCACAAGCATACCAAATTTCAGCGTTGTGGAATTGCTGGAAGTACCCTAGAATTTTTGATTTTTACGTTTTTTATTTTCCCTAATATCTCGAAAACTACTAAGGCTACATACTTATTAAAAACAGTTTTGAAATGTCCAACCAAAGCGCTTTCATTAGACTCCCCACTTGATCTGACTGTCTCACTTTTATTTTTTTTACCCCCTCTTGGACCCCAATATCTCAGCAACCCCCTGACCGTTATAGCTCATAACCTTACCTACAAATTGTACCAATACTATCTACCCCCATACCAAATTTCATGAAGATCGGATTAACGGTTTGGAAGTTTTCATCGGACAAATATACATACATACATACATACATACAAACGCCGATTCTTCCAACTTGACTCAGAGAACTCGCTTCGCTCGTTCAATAATTAAACTTAGATAATAATACTTAATAATATTACTTAATCCTAGGAGTCCTAGGTAATAACTGTCTGTCATCTGTTATATCTTAGTAAGAATAATTATTATAGTTCTAGGCTAGGACTAAGGCACAGATTTCAAGTACATGTAAAATCAAGTAAAACACACCCACAAATTTTGAACAATTTTAGCTTAAAAGTGTACAATTTGTTTGGGTTTGTGACATCAGTTAGTGGTAAGGTACGAAATAAAACTCTAATTTTGAGACCATTACAGAAGGCATATTAATTTCTAAATTATTCAAGTTTCACATTCTACAGAGGTAAAACCAAGTGCAAGCGATTAGTGCAATCACGCGAAACAGTCCCATCTGATCACGTGATCAGATGTAGCTACCTATACCTACTGAATATTAATATTTAGAACCAATATCCCTCCATAACAATCAATTGAGTTCAGTAATTTTTTTCTATCACAATGTAATAATTTTTCCTCCCATACAGTTATATAAAGATTGTCTCGCATCAGGCGAGTACCTAGAGCATGGAGAATAATGACCATTGTTGTACAGTTTATCAAACACATTTTTGTTTTGATCTTCACAATACAAGATTCAATGTAGCGTGCATTTCTTGAAACTGAGATAAAACTTATCATAAGACTTGTAAAAATCCAATATCTCAATATCTATGAGTTGATTATTAACTAACATTACGCAGGAATTTTCTCGCGGCTCTGCCAACGTGTAACCTACGTACTGACACAAATGTTTTATAAATTATATCCTTCCTAGATCAGTAACCTGGGGGTTTATTACGATTTTTGATAGTTTTCGAAACTATCAAAACTCGTACCATCGTGCAGCGCCCATAGCGAAAACGAAAAGAAAACTAAGGACGTTGTCAGGAAATGTATGGAAGGAAACGAAACTTCATATAGTTTCGAAAACTATCAAAACTCGTACTAAGCCCCCTGCGCAACAGTGCTTCATTTCAATCCGTCCAGTACAACTTGAGTTATATACACAGACAGACAGATACGGCCTTTTATAACTGTAGTTATAATAAAGGAATCGAATCCTCACATACCTGCAATCGCTGCTAGACCGATAGCTTAAATTCTTAGATAACCTCGGCGAATTTAGTGATTTTGACGTTATTTCAAGGGTGGATTCAACCCTGTATGGCGTGCCAAGCGCACGGGGCGCCTGGGCACAAAACCCGTAGTGAAGAAACAATTTATGAGAAAGTTATCGGTAGGGCATTTACGCCCTTTTGTACCTACGCGGATGAAGTTTGCTTCTATTTTGGCTATTATTTCCTCATACTCTAAGCAATCTCAAACTCCATGAAATTTTGTACCCATGGGGTGCGATTTTTTAATATCATCGAGCGACTAAACGTCAGTAAAATTGCCGTTAATCCCCGATTTCCAGATTTCTTAGTGTCGCGCCACACCTGCGTAACGTACCGCGCCTAAAGTTCAGCTGAAGTTTATTTCTTGACGTAATTTTGGTTGATGTGTCATAGGGAACTTGAAAAACACTGCGAGCGTATTGAACCGAACGTTCGGTCGCGGTACGTTCCGCAGGTGTGGCGCTATACTTAACATTGAAAATCATTGATGACTAAAATTTTGATACCTATGATATCAACACAAGTGCCTCCTCCAGTACATTTCTTGAAAAACGGTGTTTTGCGACCTTTTTGATGATATTTAGTTACTAGATGACATTAAAAAATCTCACCCCTGAGGCCCAAATCTCTAACTTAAAACTAGACAAAATAGAGTTTGATCATGTTTAGATCTTGTGTCTATGTCTTAAATGTCAGAAATGGTATTCTCATAACTTAAAATACAACACCGTAATGTGATTATATCGAAATGTGACCGAAACTTGAACAATTCAAAGTTTTTTCTATAATTTTAGCATTGTAGATGGAGTCTCTCTTTACTCTTTGTAATTATATAAATAACTATCCTACTCTAATGGTAGTCACCGTGAATTGAAAGTAGACTAAATTGTTATTAAGGGAGCAGAATACCAACTTTCTGTCAATTCATAATTCAGTCTCGATTCGGTTAACTTTCAGAGTAGTTTTAAAATAATTTTGAGAATTGGGCCTCTGATCAGTACACTAATATCTAGACCCGTGGTGGTAATTTGTTCCAAGTTTCAACAGCTATAGCGATAGTGGTAGAATTTCTGTCTAGTGCATAAGCAATAGGAGTAAATGTTTTTAAATCAACAGCGTTCATTAGTGATCTGATTGTTATTTACTATGTTAATTATAGCATTGTCAATATCTTCCCTACTATCTTGACATAGCTGAATAATTATTCCTCTATTATCTAAATAGGAGTGAATAGAGTATTCCACCTCACCACATCTTGTACCTCATGTTTTTTTTCTTCCTGCTTGTTTAATACAGAACCGATGTTTGTTGCGAAATATTTGATGACTTCCATCCATAGTAGCTATATTTTTAACCGACTTCCCAAAAAAGGAGGAGGTTCTCAATTCGGTTGTATTTTTTTTTTTTGTTTTTTTTTTTTTATGTTTGTTACCGCATATCTCCGGCGTTTATGAACCGATTTGGAAAATTCTTTTTTTATTTGTATAGATATACTTCCAGATTGGTCCCATTTTTTTCAAAATCCAGTTTTGATGATGGGATCCATGAGGAATTGAGGGAACTCCTCAAATATTGTAGGCATACATATGGCGATTTTGATATTTTCAGCAACAAACCAAGCATTTGCATTCAAAAAGTATAATAATCCTTTCACCACTATGGTTCTTTCATATTTTTTTTTTCATCCAAATATTTTGTCAAATACTATGGCGGAAGTCGGTTTTTTAAATGAAAAGTTATGTACCTATTTTTTGTCTTTTGACAGTTCTTCTCTCATTTGTTGTACATTCGCAGCATTATCTGTCACAAAACTTTTAACTTTTACGCCAAAAGTTTCTTCAGTTCATTTGATTACAATTAAAGAAACATTTTTCAAGTTATTGTTATCAAAGATGATAATTAACGTTTCGAACTCTGATTTATTTGCAGGTCGTCTCCAATCGGAATGGATGAGGGCCTTCTCAACGACCTCCTCGAGTGCTCAGTGTGTCTGGAGCGCTTGGACACCTCATCCCGTGTGCTGCCGTGCCAGCACACCTTCTGCTTGAAATGTTTAAAGGTAAGCTGAACATTATGCATGCCATTTCAGCTTCAACATGGTGCGAGATAGGTCCTGAACCACAGCTTAAAGCGTGTTTGTTCAAATAAGTAAAGCTACTGTTACACATGCTCTAAAATAGCATGCTAAAAAGCGTGCTATTGAGTATGCTCAATATGAGCATGCTTATGAGCAGTTTACATTTGCAAGCAAAAGGCATGCTAGTTTTAAGTATGCTCCTGAATAAGCATGCTCAAAGCAAACACTCCAATACACATGCCATTTTATAGCGTGCTCTCTCGCTCTCTGTCACAGTTCAAACAAAGCCATGGACGATCAAACAGCTATCCGTATGGAGCTGAATAAGATCATCCTTTTGCTGGCGATGCAATGCATCCAGAAGCTTATATCAGCTCGGCAAAAAAGAACGTCGAACTGTTGCGAACGACTGATCGATACTAGCATGCTCAATAAGCAAACCTGTTCACACGCGCTAAAAGCACGCCCCCCTCCACCCGCGCTGCAGGTAGCATGCCCAAAAATAGCACGACCGTCGATTTTTGAGCAAACTCGAAATGAGCATGCTCATTATTAGCAATGTTTCAATACACATGCTACTAATGAGCATTTGCTCAATAAAAGCATGATTTCGTGCTAGTAATGAGCATGTGTAACTGTAGCTTAACTTCACTGAGATCGAATATTACCTAATAGGTATTTTGGTATAAAATATGGCTATACCAATGGAGTGCCGTAACTGGATGAGTCAATCACTGAGTCACTTGATTGATGAGTTTAGATTAGAGAAGCAATAAAGTAGTGTTTATTTACGATGCCCGAGGATGGACTGTTAGCAGGATGTGGCGTACTGTCAGAGGAGAAATGCCTTGTCACTCAAGCAAGACTAAATTGTCTAGATCCTAAACAAAGTGTCCATACGAAAGTATGGAGATTACATAAACAATCAACAAAGTTCCTTTTTAGGGTTTCGTACCTCAACTAGTAAAAGTAGAAGTGGAAATAATACTTAGAGTCAGGAAGTAATATAAGAGTCACTATAGGTGTGACTCTAATATTACTTCCTGACTCTAAAAAGTACCTTGGTATATTAACGTGCCGTATTTTTGTCTGCTGTTCCAATAATTAAATATAAAAGGTTTTGCTCCGACTGTACAACCGGTAGCCTTGTTTATATTAGGATGCCCTAATTGTAAGAGCGAAGGGTCAGAAAACATGTGATATTGTTTAGAAATTCTGTAACAAAAAAGAGCTAAAATAACCTATCGAAAATCAACCATTAACGGAAAATAATAAAGTTCGATTTATCATGTCTGTTATTGCCGTACAGCTGATGGTGACAACTGCCTGCTTTTTATATATTTCCAGTAAGAGAGCTCGTCTAATAATTCAATAGGTTTTAAAATATCCCTGTGTGAATGAAAGTGTTAAACTTGGGGTTTACAGACTTCGATTTGAACCATCTCGTAGAGTCCAAGTTTTTACCTTGGTTTATCACCATAGCATTAGTATTACGGTAGCTCGATGGGGAAAAAAATCCCAACGGGTAACAATTCCGCTCCTCTCCAACGAAAACTCTAAAAGAATTCGACACGTGTTTCGCCTCTCAACGAACTTTGACTTTATATCCGGCGTTCGGCGAGGGAACTTGGCTGCGGAGTTTTTGCAGTATTGTGCCTTTGTTGTTCTAGCGCGCAGTGAGTCAACTGTCTCCTGAGGATGCTTCGTTGAGAGGCGAAACACGTGTCGAATTCTTTTAAAGTTTTTGTTGGAGAGGAGCGGAATTGTTACTATGTATTTGTTCCTCTATTTTATATTGTAGTGTTAACTCCACTTCAACACAGTTGTGGAGTAACAGTGTTCCAACGAGGAAGTGTTACTCGTTTGGGTGTTACTCGTTGGGAACCCTCCTAGCTGCCGAGAAAGCTGATAGGACTTATATCCCCGTACCAAGCTAGCGAGGCCACGGGTGGATATAATTAAACTGTCTACCATAAGGTAAATCGTTCCCACCGTCACTCGTCCAACTATCATTTGGCTAGTTTCAGTTTGGCTGGGCCGTATCAAAAGTCTGGGAATCTGGACTCAAAGTCAAATGTATTTTATTAATTGAAATCACAAGAATAACTTTGAATCGTTTTATAAACTAAAATTACTCCTGTTCCAACGCGGCGCGTGTTCTGTTAGTAGTAGAACCTCTTGTGAAAGAATTCGTCCGGGGAAGTACCATACCATACCTATTTCTGCCGCCAAGCAGTAGTGCTCGCATTGCTGTGTTTCGGTTTGAAGGGTACGGGTGCCGGTGAAATTACAGGCATATGAGACTTTTCATCTTTATGTCTCAGGGTCGGCAGCGCGCGTGTGATGCCTTTGGTGCTGTAGGCGTCCATAGGCTACGGTAACGGCTTTCCATCTGGTGGGCCGTATGCTTGTCTGCTAGCCAAGTAGTATAAAAAAAAGGCCAAGACTAGAAAATTCAGGGCAACAAACACAGCTTGGCTTTCTTTTTGATGATCATCCTTACTATTGGGATAGAAGCGCCTATGTTTTGCTTATCTATATACGTGTCGCGTACACTACCCGATGCATTAGATAGATCATAGTTCTCGTCATTATGAAACATGCCAGTTCTAAAATAACATGCACTTTGAGCTTTACACTGCGTTGTTCAAGTATACGGCCCTAAATATAGATTACCCCTATGGTAATGGTTTGTCGTCTGACCAACACGGAGCCAATATCGCGATACAATCGATGATTCACCGGCCAATGCCTTAACCGTTTGAGTTTAAATAGATTGACCTTACGACAATAAGAATGGCGCCTACGCGATAAGGATACGCTAATGTAGTATATTTACCATCTTTATGTTTATAAAATCCAACGTTTGTCTGTCTTTCAGTATGTACTATGTATATTCGTACCTACCTACGTAAAACACAATTTATAGTTGAGTGTTACGGACTGCACTTTGATAAGCTTAAACTTGCTAACAATATAATAATATGTCAGTTTATAAATTTGTCGAGAACTAACTGGGGGCTTAGTACGGGTTTTGATAGTTTTCGAAACTATATGAAGTTTCGTTTCCATCCAATACATTTGCTGACAGCGTCCTTGTTTTCTTCTCGTTTTTGCTAGGGGCGCTGCAAGTAAATGTATGGAAGGAAACAAAACTTCATATATACTCGAGAGCAATGAATCCGGGTCACTTAAAGAATCCTAAAAATCTCGGAAACTAAAAATGCTAGGTTAATGCAATAAATTGTATTTAATAGACAATGTAATACTCCTTAAATGAAGGTATTAAAACTTCTTAGTTATTATAAAGTTATATCATAAAAAAATCAAATTTGAAAAAGGGCCACTTTCGAAGATGGAACTACGAAATTACAGCATTTGGTTTTGCTTTTGTTTGTAATCTGTCATTTATCATTGTTTGATTTCTGTTTTTTTGTTGTTTTTTTTCTGCGTAAACGTAGTAATGGAAGCACGAGGAGGCAATACGAAGTATTAAAATTCAAGAAAATCGTAATAAAGTTCAAAAATTTCATGTTTCCTATTTTTGTTTTAAGGAGAGATCAGCAGTTTTTTTCTTTATGTAATTTTGTGATTGACATCAGGATGTTGGGACCCATGAGCTAGGAATCTGGCTCCTATGCTATGTTTTTCTAGCCATTTTGTAGTCCCTGAAAACACTATTCCCTGAATTTGTAGTTCCATAGTTTGGAAGTTATAAGCATTTTTCTTGGTCCGTACAACCAGGTATCAGGTTGTACGGACCACCTCAATCTCCGAAACTGAAAACCTGAGAGAATCCGTCAAAGGCAAAAGTTTTTGTAGTCTTTTTGTAGTGAATTTGTATGGTTTTGTTTTTTTCGTAAGAACTATAGTTAAAGAGAAAATAGGTGTTTAATGTAAAAAACATCAGGTTGTTAGGACCACCTAGATCTCTGAAACTGAGGACCTGAGGGAATACGTCAAAGGCAAAAGTTTTTGTAGTCTTTATGTAGTGAATTTGTATGGATTTGTTTTTTTCGTAAGAACTATAGTTAAAGAGAAAATAGGTATTTAATTTAAAAAACATCAGGTTGTAAGGACCACCTAGATCTCTGAAACTGAGGACCTGAGAGGATCCGTTCATAGCTAATGTTTTTGTAGTAGTTGAGATTAGGCGCACAGCAAATTTTCACGCAAATCGGATGAGTATTTTAAGAGAAAAGTTTGTCGGAAGCAATTTCAAATCAGCAAGCGTCCATTCTAGAACTTTTTGGGATAGGGTGACCATTTTTTCGAACAATAAGTCCCAATAAGTGGTCATCTTCATCATATCAGGCGGTAGATGTCTACTGCTGGATATAGGCCACAGACAAAGGCCTTGGTGCGTCAGTTTAAAAAAAACTTTTTTTTTTAATTTGTGATTTAGTAACCATATAATTTTATAAGAAACTAACGCACCACGGGTCTTGATATTAGTGTACTGATCATGTGTACCAAGTTTCATGGAGTTTAAAGAAAACAGAGTGCACTACTTAGACTAGACCTAACAAGAAACCGATCACGTCTAGTCTGATCACACGAAAACAGTCCCGTCTGATCAAGATAACAGACAGGACTACCTAAACAAAAATTAGTTACTTTCTGATTACGCACGACACTTTTATTTTATTTGCGTGTCTAATCTAAAATCATCCCGAATGATGAACGAAAAATATTGAATGAAAAATCTCGAACGAATGATCTCGAATGAAAAATCTCGAATGAATGACGAATGAGTTGCCTGATGGGAATCATTTTCCCCATTTTTAGGGCAATTTTCAAGAAGTTGGAAAATCAAAATTCTGATTATGCAGAACCCTTTCGAGTACCCCAAAATGTTGCCTGATGGAAATATTTTTTCCCATTTTTAGGGTAATTTCCAAAAAGTTGGAAAATCAAAATTCTGATGATGCAGAACCATTTCGAGTACCCCAAAATGTTGCCTGATGGAAATAATTTTCCCCATTTTTAGGGTAATTTCCAAAAAGTTGGAAAATCAAAATTTTTATGGTTCAGAACTATTTCGAGTACCCCAAAATGTTGCCTGATGGAAATAATTTTCCCCATTTTTAGGATAAATTCCAAAAAGTTGGAAAATCAAAATTCTGATTATGCAGAACCATTTCGAGTACCCCGAGATGCTGCCTGGTAAAAAAAATCCCCATTTTTAGGGTAATTTCCCCAAAGTTGGTATATCAAAATTCTGTTTATACAGAACTGTTACCAGCATCCTGAAGTGTTGCCTGGTCAAATAAATTTTCCCCATTTTAAGGGTAATGATTTTAGGGTAGGGATATGTTTTACAACATCATCAGAATTTTGATTTTCCAACTGTTTGGAAATTACCCTAAAAATCGGTAAATTATTTCCATCAGGCAACATTTTGGGGTACTGGAAATAGTTCTGTATAACCAGAATTTTGATTTTGCTACTTTTTTGAAATATCCCTAAAAACGGGAAAAATTATTTTGACTAGGCAGTATTTTGGGGTACTTGAAATGGTTCTGTATAATCAAAATTTTGATTTTTCATCTTTTTGGAAATTACCCTAAAAATGGGGAAAATTTAATTTTGGCAATCCCGAAAACCCCGAGATTAGCCAAGTATAGTCCCGGGATTTTCGGGGCCAGAAAACGGCCGGGATCCCGGGATTGTATTCTCTAGCTACCGGTGACCAAACTGGTTTGCCAGGTGTAATGCATTTTTTGGGATAGTTTATGTAGGTAATAAATACACTACATACTCATATGGTATGTACTCCATAGGTTTTATGACCACACGTCAAACCGCACTCACTAGGGGCGCTGCAATAGATGACAGAATGCAAAACGACTTAACTGATTGTAGTGCGCTTTGTATTATTTATCTAGATTGTGTAGGTAGTAAGAAGGTTACACGAGGTACAACCGGTGAGGTCTTCGGTGTGAACTGACGGTTTTGACCCGCCTCCATCCACCTTCTTTGGGCCTATGTCCAGCAGTAGACATCTACCGCCTGGTATGATGAAGATGACCACTTATTGGGAATTTTTGTTCGAAAACATGGTCACCCTATCTCAAAAAGTTCTAGAATGGACGCTTGCTGATTTGAAATTGCTTCCGACAAACTTTTCTCTTAAAATACTCATCCGATTTGCGTGAAAATTTGCTGTGCGCCTAATCTCAACTACTACAAAAACATTGGCTATGAACGGATCCTCTCAGGTCCTCAGTTTCAGAGATCTAGGTGGTCCTTAAAACCTGATGTTTTTTAAATTAAACACCTATTTTCTCTTTAACTATAGTTCTTACGAAAAAAACAAATCCATACAAATTCACGACATAAAGACTACAAAAACTTTTGCCTTTGACGTATTCCCTCAGGTCCTCAGTTTCAGAGATCTAGGTGGTCCTAACAACCTGATGTTTTTTACATTAAACACCTATTTTCTCTTTAACTATAGTTCTTACGAAAAAAACAAATCCATACAAATTCACTACAAAAATACTACAAAAACTTTTGCCTTTGACGGCTTCTCTCAAGTTTTCAGTTTCGGAGATCGAGGTGGTCCGTACAACCTGATACCTGGTTGTACGGACCAAGAAAAATGCTTATAACTTCCAAACTATGGAACTACAAATTCAGGGAATAGTGTTTTCAGGGACTACAAAATGGCTAGAAAAACATAGCATAGGAGCCAGATTCCTAGCTCATGGGTCCCAACATCCTGATGTCAATATTTTGTGTTAATAAAATCTATGGTGACTCATATTTTTTTTACCTTCATTTAAGGAGTATTACATTGTCTATTAAATACAATTTATTGCATTAATCTATCATTTTTAGTTTCCGAGATTTTTAACATTCTTTAAGTGACCCGGATTCATTGCTCTCGAGTGTAGTTTCGTAAACTATCAAAACCTGTACTAAGACCTCTGATACTTTGTTTTTTTATTTGAGTAAGTGGCAGAACTGGCAGGTTACTCAAAGTTGTCATGTCATACATTTTATCTTAAAGCATTTTATAACGTTTTGTTGTTTTATTTATTTATTTTTTATGTTACTTGCTAATCAACCAAGCATACGGCCTACCTGATGGAAAGTAGTTACTGTAGCCTATGGACGCCTGCAACACCCAGAGGCATCACACGCGCGCTGCCGACCCTGAGACATAAGAATATAGAAGAAATCTCATGTGCCGACCCTGAGACATAAAGATGAAGTCTCATGTGCCTGTAATTTCACCGGCACCCGTATACCCTTCAAACCGAAACTCAGCAATGCGAGCAGTACTGCTCGGCGGCAGAAATAGGTATGGTGGTAGTACTTCCCCGGACGAACTCTTTCACAAGAAGTTCTACTACTTTCATAAGCTAGGTATGTGTTGATTTATGTTTTGTGGCATTAGAATCAACTTAAAAGTGTCATCAGACAAACCCAGGGCGGATAGACTTTATTGAGGTATAAATAGGGTCGTTGCTCTTCCATCCTGAAATATCGACGGCTATTTGAATATTGTTTCGGGTAAACGCGGAATATGGCCCGGTCTATGTATTATATTTGCTATACAGGTAAGTCGTTTGAAGCGTCTTCATAATAACTTTTCATTTAAATTGATGAAAGAACCATAGTGGTGAAAGGATTATGATACTTTCTGAATGCAAATGCTTGGTTTTTTGCTGAAAATATCAAAATCGCCATATGTATTCCTACAATATTTGAGGAGTTCCCTCAATTCCTCATGGATCATCAAACTGGGTTTTGAAAAAAATGGGACCAATCTGGAAGCATATCTATTTAAATAAAAAAAGAATTTTCCAAATCGGTTCATAAACGCCGGAGATATGAGGTAACAAACATTAAATAAAAAAAAATAAAAAAACAACCGTATTGAGAACCTCCTCCTTTTTTGTGAAGTCGGTTAAAAAGCATTCGTAACTAGCAGAGGCTTGTAGCTTTGAATGTTTACTTCGCACCTTGATTTAAATTTTGCGGCAATAATATCTGTAACTGAAATGTTTATCTGAATCCATTGCATTGATTAGCTATGCCTATTTATGACATTCATCATAATTTTCCATGATTTTGTTTTCACGGAAAAGTAGGAACCCTTTAGTATTCGGGAGCTGACTTTTACTTCCGAGATATTCGACAAATAAATAAAATATCTGTCAACAAGGGTTGGTTAGGCTAAACAGCCGATAACTGCCTATAACTATAATTGTTCTGGTGAACTTTAGCCTAAGATTCGTTAAACCACTACTTCATCTTTCTGGGAAGTGTTGACTATCTAAAGAAATTATTTTCTCAAACTTTTAACTACAAGATACATTGTAGACATTGTAGTACTTATCTAATAGCTTGTCACAACATCCCACATTGCAAATTCAGTAAATATTCAGGTTAAAAGGACACCCAGCCGTGTTACAGACAGGGGAGTGTCATAAATAGAGTGTTATTGTTTCTGGCGTTTGTCCGATCGCGTCTGAGGGTCGCGGTTTATTTATATATACTCGTGTTTGTAGAGGGTGGTACATTACCAGTTATGGAAAGATTTATGCAAGCCTTGAAATGATAATTTAACGGGTTTATTTTCGTCTAAACGTATGAACGGAAACAAGAAAGTATTTAAGAGGGCACTATACTAAAATTTAGGCTCCCTCTTTAACGGACGCGATAACCCGCGCGCCGCGGAAGCGTGCACAAAAATGGAAGTTTTTTTATTATGGCGAAAATAAAGTGTTTATCAAAAAACTGATTTTAGCATAAGAATAAATAGTTATTACCTACTTTTTGTAGTAAAATTTATCTTAAAACACCGTAGGGTTCCTGAGATTTCTTTCAAAACGTGTGGGAAACAAGGATTTTTCATTAAATAAAACTATCGAGGTTTTTTTTACATATCGTGTTTTCAACTTTACATAATAAATGAAAAAATATAAAATTTTCATATTCCAAAATATTTAACTCGTAGAACCCGTAGATACTGAGTTCTAGATCGATTTTGTTGGGCAAAATCACATAGTACGCCCTGTTAAGACACCGGCCTGTGTGGCTACTCTTGACGCTCTACTCTACTCCAATCATAGTTCAGGATTTAGTATCATTTGTCGTTAGAGAGTACAAGATTCCTTAGTCATTTGGTACTCTTGAACTCAATACTAGCGCACAATTTGGAATGGAGATTAGTGGATTTTTATGGAACTAAGTGAAATCGACTTTTTGTCTCTGTTGTTCTTTACGAGTCAACACGCGTGCTCTATCTCAATTTCAGACTCGATTTGGTTCAAGAGTGCCAAACAAGCGTCACTCAGTGACATAAACAAAATCGCACCCCTGATTCCATAAATTGCTGATGTATATATATACACATCATTCTTCTAAATGTGCAGCCAAAGGCCAGATAAAATCGTACGCGCGCAGCATCAAAAGCGCCTGCTTGAATGCAAAGCTCATAAAATAAAAGTATAGGATGCTTGCCGCCTGTAATGTTCGCAATGTGCCAAATGTCTCGTAATTAGAACAGCCCGTCGTGCTTCAGTGTTGAAGGTCCATGATTAATAGATTTTAAAGAAAATATGCGAAAATTTGCCATTCTCTTTTTTAGGGTTCCGTACCCAAAGGGTAAAACGGACCCTATTACTAAGGCTCCGCTGTCCGTCTGTCACCAGGCTGTATCTCATGAAACGTGATGGTTAGACGGTTGAAATTTTCACAGATGATGTATTTCTGTTGCCGCTATAACAACAAATAATAAAAAAATGATTTTATAGATTCATCTGTCACCAGGCTATATCTCATGAACCGTGATAGTTAGACACTTAAAATTTTCACAGATGATGTATTTCTGTTGCGGCTATAACAAATAATAATAAAAAAAAGTTAAGGGGGCTCCCATACAACAAACGTGATTTTTTTGCCGTTTTTGTAGATAATGTTACGGAACCCTTCGTGCGCGAGTGCGACTCGCACTTCGCCGGTTATTTGCCTTTAGCGACAAGGGCCTAATCCGATGGGTTGCAAAATCATTGGTCTCAATCATTGGTTTTTCAATTCATAAGTAAGCTTTTCAAAGTTAGATTTCAGCATACGTCGCCTTAGGACTAGGAGGGAAAGACACATGAATAATACAAGGTCGATTGGAGTGGCGTTTGAGGCTTATACCCAGCAATGGAATATTTATAAAGCTGCCTTTCCAATGATAATAAATTGATTTTATGTAAATTACCTATTTTGTTATTATCAAGGGTGGCTAAACGGAAGTACTTAAGCACTAAGAAGTCGTGTTTTCCACCTTGACTCACAAAACTGTTGATAAAATCAATTGATTAGATTGTGACCATGCGAGTCACGTTATTTACATTTGTAATGATCAATGATGTATTCGATTCTACATTATTTCTCACTTTCAAGGCTATCAAGTCATTGTCACCATGGAATTACACACTGCTGAACATAAGCATCTCCTTTCAAACGCTTAATTTAGTCTGTTTTCTGAGACATAAGATCAAAAGATTCCTGTCATCGTCCCTAATAAATCATGTTATGTATTCCCGGTAGCCTGGTATCTCTGCATTCCCTTGCTACATATAATCTTCCTCTCAATCTGACTGAAGCTCTACTGTATTCTCTCCCTATAATAAGAAATAATCAGAAATAATCAATATATTGGTAATTATATAACATTTACAGGTCAATAGAACAGATAATAGTATTACAGTCACAATAATACTTCAAAAAAGGGCTAAATTATAATTACATAACTTAAGTACCTACTTAAGACTTAATATAAATTAAGTCGGTAATTCAAAATTGTAAAAAATAAAATAAATTAGATACAAATTGTCATATTAAACGATTCAAACAAAATTCAATGAATAAAAATTATTTTGATTTGATTATCTAAAAACTATTTGACTTTCCATACAAAATCTTCCACATGAGCCATAATTTTAATTTAGTCTTGAAAGATGTAAGGCTACCTGATTCTATAATATGCTCCGGCAGGCGGTTATATACAGCAGGTCCCAAAATGTGCGTGAGCCTGTCTGATTTGGCAAGTGTCCTATGTGACACGAACTCATCTATCGACACATGAACAACGCCCAAAGGCGTTTAGCAATTACCAAGTTGACAAAGTTAGTATTTGGCCCATTGGAAGCTCTTCTCCAGGCACAATGTATACAGTTAAAAAGAATAAGAGTAACTGAGTTCATTAAACGACTGCAATCGCATGAATGACAAGAATATGATATAGTTTTTTTTGTTATACTACTTGGCAAGCAGGCAAGCTTACGGCCCACCTGATGGAAAGTAGTTACCGTAGTCTATGGATGCCTGCAACACCAGAGGCATCACACGCTCGCTGCCGACCCTGAGACATGATGAAAAGTCTCATGTGCCTGTAATTTCACCGGCACCCGCACCCTTCAAACCGAAACACAGCAATGCGAGCACTACTGCTTGGCGGTAGAAATAGGTACGGTGGTAGTACTTCCCCGGACGAACTCTTTCACAAGAAGTTCAAAACGATGGGAATATCTTTTATGCATGTTTGAATTGACGACATTTTTAATTAATTAATTGTTTGGGTGACTCAACTCTCGCCTCGATTAAAGGAATGATGCAATTCGCTAGAGTCTGGCTAGTGCAAGTAGACTGAAAAAGTGCGGCAAATTTAAAAAGTATCAGCATGGCATTCCCAAAATTAGTATGAATATTATTATTAATTATTATATTATATTATATTATATATTATTGGTCGTTCGGTCGCCGCTACGACCGCACGCTCTCACGGACGTCACCGTATCGCTAACCGGTTACGTACACTAGTGATGTGCTACAACTAGCCTAACTACAAATATGGAAAAGTTCGTGACTCGCTCGTCATCTACTCCAAACCTCGCCAACAAAAGACCCAGAGATGAAACTGGAGTGCAATGGAGTTTTCCGAAGAGATTTGCTGCTCCCATGCGGATCTCCAAAGAAAGTGAGACCAGCACTAGCAATCGCTTTGAGAGCCTTGCGGTGGACGGTAATGACGATATAATGCAGTCGTTCAGAAAAGCCACCAAGAAGAAGCCCAGTGGCCAAGTCCCGCCGATTGTTATTGATCTCCGTGATGACTGGGATCACCAAAAAATCAAGGACACAATCGACTCATATGATAAGTCCTACCATCTTCATTACAAAGGCAACCACTGTGTTAAAGTCCAATGTTACTCGACAGCTGGCCATCAAGCGGTCAAAGAAGGTCTTTTGAAGGAAAATATCACCTACCACTATATATATATATATTATTCTGGTAAAAGTATATGGTATATACTTTTACCAGAAAGGACGAAAAACGCCCTAAAGCCGTAATTAAAGGTCTACCCAAATTTCTTCAAGATAATCTATCGTCTGACCTTGCTGCAATTGGATTTCCTGACGCCTCAGTTACGGAATTAAAAACCAAGAAAGTAGTGCAATGCCCTCCTCTGCTCATCCAATTACCAGTCGGGACCGACATGGGTAAATTCAAGCAGATTAAATACGTTGCCAACTGCGTTGTGGAAATACAGCCTTATAAGCCGATCAGGAACCAGGGCACTCAGTGCTTTAGATGCCAAGGGTTTGGACATGCTTCACGAAACTGTAATAGACAGGCCAGGTGCGTCAAATGCTCGCTAGGCCACCTTACCTCGGAGTGTCCCCATCAGGGTCCTATAGATACTGCCCGTTGCTGCAACTGTCAGAAGGATCATCCGGCAAATTTTTCTCAGTGCTCTATGCGGCTCAAATACCTTGACCGCATCAGGTCAAAGCGTGAGATCCTGCGCAATGCCAAGTCGGCCTGCTTTGCAACTAAAGCAATTCCGGCGTCTTCTATGAACTTCGCACAGGCAGTATACTCCGCCAAACAGTCCCAGCAACGTGAACCCCAAATGGAGTGCATTCCCGCAGAACCAGTTAACACCACGCGACTTCTCCACGGGATTACAACTAACGTGACCGGGGGAGTAAATGCTGATCCCCAACTGCAGGATGCTGACACCAAAGAGATGTTGCAAATACTTACTACAATCAAAGCCCTAAAACAAGAATTTAGGAAGTGTGCATCTTTTATGGACAAAGTTATTTTGATCATGTCCCATGTTGGACATTATTTTTAACTCCGATAAGCTACGTATACTTTACTGGAATGCTGATGGCATTCGAACTAAACAACATGAACTCAATGATTTAGCGGTAGGTGAGTTAAATGTGGATATTATTGCTCTCTGTGAGACTAGGTTGGCGGACCGGAGTAGGATTAACATCCCTGGCTTCACTTGCTATCGCGCCGACAAGCGTGGTAATGGATCTGGTCAGGGAGTAGCTATCTTGGTACGGGTTGACATTGCTCACTTCATTACCCCAGCCCTTGCCACACAAAACCTTGAGGCCATAGGAGTATCATTGAACTTACCTAACGGAGAAGTCATGGTATGCTCCGTTTACCAGTCTCCAAATCTTCCCCTATTAACTAGTGACCTCGATTTGCTCGTGGCCACGGGTAATAGACTTCTCATCGTGGGAGATTTCAATGCGAAACATCCATACTGGTCACCTGGACCCACAAACCCCCATGGTAAGAAATTATTGGAATACGTGGTGCACAATGATATTATTATTCACGCTCCATCTGAGCCAACCCTTGTTCACTACCGAACTGGACTAAGTCCTTCAACACCTGATCTACTACTTACCAAAAATGTACACTCTATTAATGATATCTCGACTGCCCATGCGCTGTCATCCAACCATTTGCCTGTTCTAGTTGAAATAAATATTAAGATGGTGCGTGAGCCCATTAAAAAACATAATTTTGCCAAAGCTGATTGGAATAAATATAGAGATGTATTAAATGATAAAATTTTCCTAACCAACAATGTTTTCAAAGAAGAGAGTGAAATAGATTCTGCCATCACTGACTTTCAAGACCAAATAATTCTTGCAAGGGACTCTAGTATACCTATTACAACCCTTAAGCCTTGGAACACGACCATTCCACGGTGTATTAAGAGAAAAATCAAAACCAAAAATCAGCTACGTAGATATGCTAATAAAGAGACTGATGTATTGACTCGCCAGATATTTGTGCATGAAGCCAAACGTCTTCAGTCTAAAATCAATGTTGCTTTGAAATCTCACCACGATAATCTATGGAATCTTAAGCTCCAGAAAGTCGACAATCCCAGTAACGACATCTGGCGTCTGGCTAAGAGCTTTAAAACGACTACTTTCTCCATACCAGCACTTAAATCTAAGAATGGTAGTTTGACCACAAATCAAAATGATCAATGCGAATTACTAGCAGACACTTTCCTCAATAACACGCTCTTGACACACGGTTGGAGTAGTGAGAAGCAGTGTCTTGTAGGTAGATCTCTCTCTTCCCTTGATTATACTCACAATGAGCAATCATTGCACAAACTAGTTCATCCAGTTGAAGTGAAAAAATGTATCCAAAACCTTAAAACTCGTAAAGCACCTGGCTCTGATAATATATCAAACATTCTGTTGAGAAATCTTCCACAAAAAGGCGTTGTATTACTGACCAAGCTTTTCAACGCCTGTCTTTTGTTAAGCTATTTCCCACTACCCTGGAAGACAGCTAAAGTTATTGCAATTCGCAAACCTGGGAAAGATCCTACTGATCCTGTAGGTTACCGACCAATAAGTCTTTTACCTTGTATAGGTAAACTCTTTGAAAAAATTATATACGCTCGCCTTTCACGTGCTACTAGTGATCTTCTAATTGACGAACAGTTTGGGTTTCGCCAGGCTCACTCTACTGTCCAACAACTTGCAAGAGTAGCCGAATCTGTGTCACATGGCCTAAACAATAAGGAGTCAACTGGCATGTTCCTCTTAGACATTGAAAAAGCATTTGACACAGTTTGGCACCAAGGGCTCTTGCATAAACTAATAAGCCTAAATATCGCTTTTCCACTAATTAAACTCATCCGGTCATACCTCTACAATCGTTCCTTCCAAGTTCACATAAATAACTACTCATCCTCATCAAAGCCTGTGCTTGCTGGTGTCCCCCAAGGTTCGATCCTTGGCCCGCACCTATTCCTAATTTTTATCAATGATATTCCCATCCAACCACGCACTAGCTTGGCATGTTTTGCTGACGATACCGCGTCTTTCACATCATCCAAAGATATCGATTTGGTAATTGATCGACTTCAATTATCCGTTGACTTGCTCTCCTCGTATTTTTTTTTTGATTGGAAGCTAGAAATAAATGCTTCAAAAACAGAAGCTATCATGTTTACTCGCAATCGAACTAGTCCAGTTCGAAATCTAATAATTAAAGGCTTCAAAATACCTTGGAGTAATTCAGTAAAATACCTCGGTGTTTCCTTAGATCGTAGACTGAACTGGACGGAAAACTGTATTAAAGTGCGCACGAAGGGCCTGAAAGCCCTAAATACTCTAAGCCCAATCCTCAATAGGAATTCGTGCCTCAGTAGCACTACCAAACTTAGAATTTACCGTACCCTTGTTCGACCATGTTTAACGTATGCTTGCCCCGTATGGAGCAGTACCTGCAAAACAAATATTAAAAACCTTCAAGTCATTCAGAATAAAGCCGTAAAGTATGCTTTTAACACTCCATTTCGTACCAACTTACATGAACTACATCTAAAAATAGGACTCCCCACCCTAGAATCATACATTTTCAAATTATCTAAAAGATTATTCTTGAATAGCAATCCGTTTTCCAAAAATAAACTCATAAGAAATATATGCAAAACTCGAAAAAAAGATCTGCCTTACTACGATACATATTGCCGCTATAAGTTACCCCATCACTGGTTTCTCGAGTGCAATGAATAGCCGCTTGCGCAGGCGTGCGTCGTGCGCTGGCCGCTGCGCGCGCTGCTCTCGTCCTTATTATCTTGGGATATAGGTCGATAGTGGCGCGTGCAGCGCTCCCGGACTACGCGCGCGCTTGTGTGTGCTTCTGTTCTAACTTACGATGAGTGCCACATCTTTTGTTCATGTTGTTAGCTTGCTCATTAGTCATTACGTCTGCTTTATTTTATAAATACCTTCTTTAATTTTGTATTTTTTCGTTTTAGCGATATTTGTTAAGTAATTAAATCTTGCCTCAAAAATGTAACGCTTTGCAAAGCTTACATGCTCTTAAACTTAAGTATAAAATCTAGTATTAGGTAGGTACCTACTTACCTATACCGTCATGGAATAACTATTAATTTTTATTTTTATAAGTTTTAATCAAGTCTTACTTGAAAAACGTACGTTTCAAAATATTGTTGTTAAGTTCTAGGATATTCTACACTGGAATTTGTACTTCGATACCTTCATTATGTAATAAAGAACCTTTAAAATTGAAAATTGATGGAAAGTAGTTACCGTAGTCTATGGATGCCTGCAACACCAGAGGCATCACACGCTCGCTGCCGACCCTGAGACATGATGAAAAGTCTCATGTGCCTGTAATTTCACCGGCACCCGCACCCTTCAAACCGAAACACAGCAATGCGAGCACTACTGCTTGGCGGTAGAAATAGGTACGGTGGTAGTACTTCCCCGGACGAACTCTTTCACAAGAAGTTCAAAACGATGGGAATATCTTTTATGCATGTTTGAATTGACGACATTTTTAATTAATTAATTGTTTGGGTGACTCAACTCTCGCCTCGATTAAAGGAATGATGCAATTCGCTAGAGTCTGGCTAGTGCAAGTAGACTGAAAAAGTGCGGCAAATTTAAAAAGTATCAGCATGGCATTCCCAAAATTAGTATGAAATACCTGGGTTTAAGACGAAAATTTCATCAACCCTTGGTATATGGGGATTTTCTGTCACAGTAAACAATTTATGTTAAAATTACAATGCATCTTTTTGCACCTACTACAATCAATGTTTTGTTACTCTAAAATAGGAAGGTGCATTTTATTAGGTAAGGTGTGTGACGCTAGGGTCAACGAAAATTGTTGTATGAACTAAAGAAGGCGAGCGCACGCTCTTGGTTTTATGTCCTTATAAAATAATGATATAAAAATTCCCTTTAAAGTTTTGTTAGATTTTGTTGATGAATTCACTAACCCAATTTATAAATTATAAGTTACCAAATGTTCCAAAAACTAAAACGTGTTAGAAGTTAATCTAAAATTAGTTAAATTTTAAAAAGGTTAAAACATTTTTAAGTACTTTTTATTTATATTTAAACTGTCAACATTCAGCGGGTTTAAAAAAAAAAGAATGCCAGACATGTCCAGACGGAAACGCAACTCTATATATACCTTTCTATCGTTTTTCGTTTACGTTTTTCATCCACATTCATTTTGTGTATAACGTTAAGACGCTATAGGTTCACAAAATGCCTTTAATGAGCTCTAGAATATTTAAATTTTTGATGAGTTCTTATAGTTTACAAAAAGAAAAAATAATATCGTATTCTTAAGCTTTTTATCTAGTGAAATCATAAATTCAGTACACAATTTGAATTACTCCACTTGATAAAAAAAATAAACAATGATAACTATCTTTGTTTATTTTATATAAATAAAAAGTACTTAAAAATCTTTTATGATTTCAGGTGATTGTAGAATCGCACAAGGAGCTACGATGTCCGGAATGCCGTGTGCTGGTGGAAGCGAAGGTGGAGGAGCTGCCTCCGAACGTGCTCCTCATGAGAATCCTGGAGGGTATGAAGAACTCTGTGCCCAGGAAACCTATCACCACCCAGCGAGTGTTGCGGAGTGGGCATTCACAGGTACCTTACTTAATAATAACAACAGGCTAACACAATATATTCTTAAGCCGGACACGTCAAGACAAGACAGCAAGTTCAGATACAATGAGGGCTTTTCAAATTCCATAAAAAGACTGTAGTTCAAATTGGTTCGATAGATGGCGCTGACTCAACTGTAGCTGACAAGATTGTCAAATGTATTATCTGTGGTGTACGCGTACTAAGTTATTATCTAACTAGTCATGATTATTCGGTATGTGTCTGCTTCTTGAGAGTGCGCTAGTGATTTCGTGGTGTTTTTATAAGTAAGCAAAAATAAATACCACGAAACGAATATATATCCACGTTGTTGATGTTGACATTTAACTTTATTTTGACACTTGACATATACGTAACAGAGCAGCGCCATCTATTTTCAACGCTGAAAGTTAGATTTGAAACGCCCGTGAATACCCCTCATTGAATATGAAAATATACTGCAAATTTATGAAATGAAATGATACCCGCTCGTTCAGTTTACATGACGGCTGTTTTCCGCGATTGTGTTATTCTGCTGCCTAAATCAAGCGCTGCAAGAGTAGCGTCCATTGCTGGTTCTATTTTATGAATTAACAAAATATAGCCGAAATTATATATTATTATATTTATATTGTACTGCACAGCCACAAATGAAGCCAGGAAAAAATCCGGACTCCAGGAGCTGATAGAGTCCTGTTTAACTTCATCCGTTACTCATTCGGGGACACTGGAACAGTGCTGCCACCAACCCAGGGTCCTTCTCCGTTATTTTAAGGAGTTGGGCTGGCTGGGGTAGGGTTAGCAGGGGGACAATGCACAATACACCCCAATGCGGGAAGTCAGTGCAGATCTTATCTCCCCCATTTTCAATTAGAATTAGAATTAGATAGCCGAAATTACGCCGTGTAGTCTGACTGCGGCGGAAGAACCGTCCGTATAGCAATGAGTCTTAGCTAATCATTTGGTTATAGGCCCAGCCAGCGGCTCAGACGCGGGACGGTAAACAACTACCGCCGCACGCGAGAGCAATGCACGATTACATCTCCAAGGAAATGGGGTAAGTTGTTTCATACATAAACATCTTTTTATAACAGCGCAGCGGGAATCGAACCCGCGACCTCTTGCATAACAGCCGGCTGCTCGCCCGCGGCACTACAGAGGTCGTCATCACCAGCCTATTTATTTCCACTGCTAAACGAGGCCTCCTTCATTGAGTACTACCACCGTACCTATTTCTACCGCCAAGCAGTAGTGCTCGCATTGCTGTGTTTCGGTTTGAAGGGTACGGGTGCCGGTGAAATTACAGGCACATGAGACTTTTCATCTATTAATATGTCTCAGGGTCGGCAGCGCGCGTGTTATGCCTCTGGTGTTGCAGGCGTCCATAGGCTACGGTAACTGCTTTCAATCTGAGGCCCAATTCTTTAAGTTATTTTAAAACTACACTGAAAGTTGACCGAATCGAGACTGAATTGTAAATTGACAGAAAGTTGAATTTCATAAATAACAATTTAGTCTATTTTGAATTCATGGTGACCACCATTAGAGTAGGATAGTTATATATATAATTGGAAAGAGTAAAGAGAGACTCCATCTACTTATGCTAAAATTAACGAAAAAACTTTGAATCGTTCAAGTTTCGGTCACATTTCGATATAATCACATTACAGTGTTGTATTTTATGTCAGGAGAATACCATTTCTGACATTTAAGACATCGACACAAGATCGAAACATGATCCGAACTCTATTTTAACTATTTTTTAGTTAGTGAATTGGGCCTCAGGTGGGCCGTATGCTTGTTTGCTTACAAAGTAGTATAAAAAAAAATGCAATGTGGAAATTGCCATAATCACCATGTTTGGCAGACTGATTGGTGATTGCAGTATTGGTGTTAAGTGCCCAGGTGGATGCTGCTGCCCATCCCCTGATACAATCTCTTAGTACAGCTTTTACCGCATCCACGGGAGGTGACGGAGGAGTCTATTCTTAGGCCGGACACTACAGGAGGTAGATACCTACTGTGATTGAGTGAAGATATCAAATTTGGCTCCAAACATGAATCTATCTGTTTGTTCTGCTTTATCATCTAATTGTTAGAAGCAAGGTCAGGTAAAGCCGATTGGCACGCACGAGGAGGAGGAATACTACCCTCCGAGACACAGTTAAAAACTAGTTCGGAGTGGTAGGGCGAATCTAAATCTGCCACCAACTACTATATATACATAATATTATTACCTACAGACTGTTAAACAAACTACTCAATTGAATCAGCTGATTCATTTTGTATTTCTTAATTTATTTATTTTTTTACTTGAATATGTTTGTACCTAGTTTAACTAAGAAGTGGTTTGTACTTTTATTTAGAAATAAAAAATATTTGATTTGATTTGATTTGCATTTTCACGGAATACAAAACAGCTAGTTTTAACATCTTGAGTAGCTAATTAATGAATTAAATGAAACTAGTGGTTCGCCCCGAACTGAGACTGCGAATGCACGCCATGTAGGAAACCTACTTGTATAACCTTGCTACTTACACAGCTTCAAAAAACATTAAGATGAAATTTTCACGATATCACCCCGATATCATTCCCTAAACAGCATCGAAAGCACCATTTGAGTCGTACTAATCAACGGTGAAACCAGACAACGCAGTATACGAAGGTCTGGATGAACCAAGGACATTATAAAGGTCGTAGGATGTCGGTGGATGGAGGCGGCTCGACATTGTTGTTGTTCGACTATGCCTAGCTGTGGACTTCTATAGGCTGATGTACCAACCGAGTAGTCGTATTCTAAATTAACAAATTCTTGTGTCATGTTTTTGTTTTCAGCGACCTGTCTTTCAAGAAAGGCGAGACTATCCTCCTTCAGAAGAAAATGGATTCTTACTGGTACCAAGGAGAGTGTGCCGGCCGGTCCGGGATGTTTCCCATCACCTATGTGCAGGTTAGTGTTGTGTCTATTTTGATATTTTTACGGTTCCGTGCCCTGTTCACTGGCTGACGCAGACGCCCGTGTGGCAGCGCCCTATTACTAAGCCTACGCAGGTGTATATAATTATATTATACTATATAATATATACTACTATGCATGCTCTATTATAACTTTTGAAACTATCATGGTTATTAACATAATTATCACTAGAAACGGGATATTTACCATGATTTTTGAGTTTTGTTCAACTTTATTGGAATCAACAAAACTCAAAAATCATGGTAAATATCCCGTTTCTAGTGATAATTATGCTCTATTATACTTATATTATTATTAAGACTCTTATTAAGGCGAGCTCAACCCCGAAATCAGTTCAAATCAGTATTTTAGAACGTAGAGTGTGACGTAACGGAACAAAGGACAGAACTGTTCTGTCACAGAATATACAGTGTGATTTTTTTAAACTGGCACAGTATGGGGATTCGAATTAAGGTGGCGTTAACACTACATAATAGTAGGTGCTAGGTAGTCGCTTAGCTTATAACGAAGTGTGGCGCTACCATTAGTTTGTTTAAGCGGCGTTCCAAAAGTATGATTGGCAATGACTTGTTATTCGATACCTCGAACATCGACAACGAATCACCTGCCTATCAGTGTTTAACATACATTCAAACATGCAAACGCTTATTCGTCCAAGATTACTCCGAGAACTCACTGCGCTCGTTCAATAAGTCATCATCATTTTTCATTTGTAGGTTGTGGTCCCTCTGCAAGTCCCGACGGCACTATGCAAAGCGCTCTACGACTTCAGGATGTCTGCGCCCGATGAGGAAGGCTGCTTGGCTTTTGATAAAGGTAACTTTTGTGTCCTGGGGCCCATATTTATTATATTGTCACGGGTATTTATCGCGTGTTACCTTATTGTTATATTCTTCTAGGCTGATTCTTCTAGGCTTGGTCGCGTTAAAACAGGAGTAATTTTAGTTTATAAGACGATTCAAAATGATCCTTGTGATTTCAATGAATAAAATTATTTTTGACTTTTGACTTTTATTTGTGTGCATTCGAAACGTCGGGTATAATAAATAGTAAGGTAACACGCGATAAATACCCGTGACAATATAATAAATATGTGTTCTAATAGCGAGAGTTTCAAAAATACTCCAGGGGCCGTAGACAAAGTAACATTCTAATGGCGATGTCGCCAGTAGAAAAGTCCAAAATGTATGGGATTGACGTTAGCTTTCGATATGTCACGTGGTCTTTTGTATTGAATTATGACATTAGAAATGGAATCGCTTCGAAGCGAATGCCACTTGGCTAGGCCCTCTGGGGCCCAGTTCTCGCGATAATGGTCATATCGAACTCTTATGTTTTCATGCGATGATAATGTATTAGAGTACATTATGCAAGTATGGATCTCTAAATCGATAAAGGACATGTTCCAAAACGGCCTATATCGATGTACACCAGACAAAGAATGGCGAAAAAATCAGTGATTATCGTAAAAATACTCTTACTCAAATTTGAAGCATAATTTACTGCACAGAAATGTTTAAAATTCGAAAAAAAATCACAATGGTAACATATTTTCCTAAGCAGCCATGACACGTTTATTGCTCCGTGGTTGCTTACTTTATTCGTTCGTTGAGAGTAGTGTGTCTACATAGAATGCGTTGCTTACGCTAGCTTTATTACGATCATCACATCAGTACAAGTTCTCCAATTCAACATTTCGATTACACGCGAAAATATTTTCCTTGCTCCAAGACCTTGGAGCCAAGACGCGAATGAAATGCTGTTCCAAGACCTTGGAGCCAAGACGCGAATGAAATGCTGTTCTGGTCAAAGTTGTCAACAGAGCTGTCGAAACATTTTACTACAGAGTAAATTGTATCCACCCCGCCATATTGTTTTGTCTTGTGTTGCTCTCCGTGAGAAAGATATTTTAGGAACCTGCATTAAATGAAGCGAAATAATCAAAAAATTACAATGGGAAAAGGTTTTACATATATTTAGCCACGTTTACACAAGTGTACACCGACAAGGGCTAGGCTCCATACATCTTGGTACAACACCTTTTACATTAAAATTCTACAAAACGGGATTATATCGAGATCGGTAGCATCGAACTCACTATCGATTGTCCGATAAATTCGACCAATTTTACTGAGTTTGATTCGGGGCAGCGTTGTTGTTTAAATATTACTTTCACTGAAGCTTGTACATTGTTGGCATTGTGTCACTAGAGCGGCCAATGCGATGCGAGCGGCCAAATCGACTACCGGTGTATCAAAGTGTTTCAGTGTTTGCAATATGTACCATCCTATTTGAATCCCCACACAACACGCATGACGCCGTTTGGTGTTTTTTTTCTTTAGCTTTGTGTAAACTAAGCTAACGAAATCGCCAGCGGGTCAGCTAGTCTATAATATAATATTTTGTGATGTTCCAGGAGCTATAATTACGGTGCACAGAAGAGTGGACGAGAATTGGGCAGAAGGTAGACTGGAGCAGAAAGTCGGCATATTCCCCATCGCCTTCGTCGAGCTCAACCAAGCGGCCAGGATGCTCATGAACAGGTCCGTTACATTTTAATAGGAATGTCATAATAACAATCTGACGAACCGGCGAGATCGAACCCGCCGGTTCGGTTCAGGTTTTTTACGGGGGCTATGCCCAACAGTGCACGTTTTCCGAATCATCATCGGATGATGCAGCTGGTCATAGACCTTCCCCAATGAATGCCACGACGAACGGTATTGTACTGCCTCCATCCACTGACTTTCTGCGACCGTTAATTATTTATCTATCAGAAGATCAACAGCGAATACCGAGTTCTGATTGAAGGTGAATAATTACAGTTAAAATAGGTACTTTGCTGCCTTCTAGCTTTTGTTATGAATATGTTTTTACATGGTGTAGGTGTGTATGCGTAGGTGTGCGTATGTGAATATGTATGGGAATGGTTATTTAAATATTGTCATCGGTCCAATGGCGCGGCGGTGCGCCGTACTACAGCGCGTCGCGTCGTCCGGTTCGTGAATTGTTCACTATTTACTATTTCTTATCTGTTCTTTTGGTGATTTCAGAACGCCTTTGAACCGCCCGGTGCCGCCCATACCGGATCACACAAAAGCGGGACATTCTGACCATAGACACCATGCAGCACAGGTAATAACCATGGATTTATGATAGAAGGATCGCTCACTGGCCACAGAATTGCGCCCGAACCAGAGTGCCTAATACGAGTTTTGCATTGCAACAATCGCTTTGCGTGTCGTGAGTATTCACTTGACTTACATAGTAACTATTTATGAATCTGTGCTGTTTCTATCGACTGCGCGGCACAGAATGATGAATAGTTACTGTGTAAGTCACGTTGAATATTCGACTCGCAAAGTGATTGTTGCAATGCAAAACTCGTAATAGGCCCTCTGAAGGCTGACACTCGTAGATAAATTACAATCGCATTGAATGTTGACCGAATTGTGTTGTTCGTTACTGAAAATCGGTATCCTGTTCACTCATAATAACAATTTAGTCTACTTTCGGTCAACTTTCAAGCTCGATTTTGAACCCACATATGTGGTTGTTTACAGTGGTATATTTGGTATAAAATTTATGGCGGCCGTGGATTAGAGTAGGATAGTGTTATATATCATTGGAAAGAGACGAAAGAGACGCGTCTATTAAGGTGAAATTTTAGACAAAACTTTGAAAAACATTGAAATTATTGATAATTGTTTTTACGCCGTTTTAGCTTTGTTAGATTATTATTATATAAATATTAATTAATAAATATTATTAATTAATTATTACTCATCAGCAAACTGAAATATAAAGAAATAGCTATACGACATATCAACAAAATTCTTAATCTTAGTTTATCTCTCCTTAGTCTGTGATGGTAATGACCTCAGAATAAGGACTACAGCATCCTTATTCTGAGGTAATGGCGATTTGTAGTGCCCATAGACTAATAGTACTCTATGGCACAGAGTACTTTTAGTCTATGGTCAGTCGGTCTCAATTTTAAAGAAATGCCGGTATTACCTAATTACGAACAGTTTTTCATCGCAAAGTGATTGTGAAAACTTAAGAAGAAGTTGCTAAAAAGAAGTGCCTAACGTAATCGGTTTGTATAATCGATGAAGCTATTTCATCCAGATGACCTGGAGAAAGGCTTCCGATAAAATTGCAAGAAGTATTTACTAAAAACTTATTTATTTCCAGCATCTACACCGCTACCAGCCAATGTCGACATCCATGCCGACAACCGCACAAAGCAACTACCAGAACATGGGCACAATGAGCCAATCACACCCCAATTACCAGCCAGTGGACCAACCCATCCTCGCGCCAGTCAGCCAGCAAATCACGTCTCACGTCATAACCACTGCTCCGTTGCAGCGAAACATACTCGAACCCACGCAAACAAAACACTCATTGGACTTGATACATTTTTCAAACATGGGCAAAGGCGCTGTGCAAAGTTTACAAAGCGTACCGAGAATAGGAGAAAATTACGACAGAATTCGCGGAGTCAAATTTGACTACAACTCCACCGTACACAAAGTAGAGACTACATATCAAAACGTTCGTACCCACGAACATTTCCCTGTAACCACCGTTAGTTTTAACACCAACTTAAGCTCGGATTCCAGCTCAAGTATGAACACGCCATCTGTCGGTTCTACAACTACACCTAACACTAGTTCTGATACCAGCACTTGCGAAAGTGCTGAGCCTAGTCTACCAAGCTCGCCTGATAACAATACAGAGCGAAACGCGACCGTAATCATCGGTAATACGGCTCAAACTAACCCGGAGGAAGAAAATGAGCAGGAGCCAACTCTTGACACTTCAATGGGAGTGCTCAGTTTAAATGAGAGCTCAACAGCGACTAACACGTCTTTAAATGTGAGCCTGCCACCGGCAGAGAGTCCAAAATTAAATGCAACGGTCGCAAGTAACACTTCTCAAAATCAAGAAGAGGTTCAAGAAAGCACAAGCAATAATGAGCCTTCGCGGCTTGAGCTACCCTCTTCAAGCAAAGGTAGGTCTTCAAGCAACTCATGTTGTATTTATTATTAGATAAATGGAAATACAATGGGCGGTCTTATCGCTGAGAGCGATCTCTTCCAGACAACCTTGGGATGGACTGGAATTGATGAGAACGATAAAGGACGGTGGTATAAAAACAATAAAAGTATATGCATACATACAGTGTACTCAATAATAAATAAATACCTATATAACTTAACTACACATACAATAAATAAAAAATACAAATAAAAAAATTATATGTATATAGATCTGAGCATATTACTAGAGCTTACTTAACATCTATAGATATATATAGCGCCGTGTCGCAATAAAGTCGCATAAAGTGACTGAACAATATATTTTTGAAGATAGGAAGAGATTTAATATTAATAGATAATAGTGTACGGACGCGGCTTCGCTTGCATTGTACCGGGATTAAAAGTTATGGGTGTATCAAATTTAATTGAAATCAGGTGGTTATTCGCTATGTATGACCTAAGAGATTCCTTGTCAATAACGTGTGACGTCACCCATACGATTCAGCGATGATTCCACGCAGATATCGTAACGAGCCCGCGTTATGTTACGTTCGGTCATAGCGAATAAGGGGGCTGTTCAGTAGTTTCAGCGAGATTGAATAACAAACAAATATCTAAACATCCAAACTTGCAAATTTATAATATTAGTAGAATATGATGGCGCGTAGCCGGCTGAGACGCTAGAGTTGCAGGTTCGATTCCCGCTGCGTGGCAAATGTTTGTAAGATCTGCAATTATTTGTTCCAGGTCTGTGTGTTGTGGTACCATGGTACTCTTAGTTACTGCTACCCACAATACAGGAAATAATATTGTGGGATCAGGACTATGTACCCGACTGTTGGGTGTTATGTTATATAGTTTACTAAAATTATAGTTGGGTAGGTTTAAGTAGGTATGTTTTAATTGTACACCGTCGTCTTTTTGTTTTTATTTATTCTATCCATCCAAAGATTGTCTGGGAGAGATCGCTTTTAGCGATAAGACCGCCCATTGCACATTATTTTATTTTTTGAATGTTTATTTTATTTTCGTATTTTTATTTGGTGTGCAATAAAGAGTTTATCTATCTATATGTATTATTTTTCAAAGGTCGTTCGAGTGGTCCCGATTCGCTGCTAAACTTCGGGTTAGGACTACAAGCAGTGCTGTCGCCGTCACACGGCTGTGACGGGAACTACATGTCTGCGCGACACAGGGACCATCACAGAGAGAAACGACACAGCCTCACGCCGTCCTCGCATCTACAGAACCATTCCAATCAAAACAGGTGAGTTCTGCACACATCCTCTTTACTTATTTTATTTTGTTTGTTTGTTAGAAGATAATAAATAAATGCTGGACATTTCACACAACGTTATCTAGCCCCAAGCTAAGCAGAGCTTGTGTTATGGGTACTACATAACTGATATACTTAATACAATACATTACATAGATTTTTTATTATACATAGAAAAATACCCAGAACACCCTGAACAAATATCTGCAGATTGTACAAATATTTGTTCCGAGGCGGCAATCGAACCCGCAACCTCCTGCGATACAAATACAAACAAAGATCAACAGCAAATACAGTTTAGATTGTTTCATATAACTTATGTTATAAAAAACCCAATAATAGATCTTCCTAAGGTAAATTACAATTAAAATAGGTACTTTACAGCCCTCTAGCTTAGGTATACGTCAGTGATGGGTGTGTGAGTGGGTGTGTGTATTTACCCCTAAGTCACACACGCTCGCATGACACTTGGGGGGGTTAGGTGTGTCCGGCCTAAGAATAGGCCCTTCTGTCTCGGTTATTTTCATAGAAAGTCAGATCTACAGAGATTTTGCAAGCATTTTTGCAAAGTGGCAAAAAACTATTTGCCACTTTGGCCATAATGCAAACACATACAGCCCCCCCACACCTGACAGACGTCATGCGATGCGCTTGCTACCGACTATTCAAAGGCTAAGGGTGTTAACGCACACATCAATAAGCGAGCGGAGAGAACTGCCCCCCCGCCCGCGCCGACAGATTCATTCCCCAATGTACGTAGCCGCGGACGCACGCGCAATATTATATCCGCGACCCGCGCTGCCTACTTACCTAACATTGTACATAATTATCATCATTCTACATCATTAAACTTATATTCAGAAGAAGAGTCTTTCAATACAAGACACCAGGGACATTACACCAGGGGATGGGCAGCAGCATCCACCAGAGGGTAAGGCCAAGGGTAGCACGCGTGGTGATAATGCCAAATCCCTCCATTGCATTCTGATAATGGGGGATTTGGATCCATGGTAGGCCTCGTCCAGCAGCGGGTGTCTACTGGCTAATGATGAACTTGTCTAAACCATATTGTTAGTTTAGATAAAGGGGTACTGTGCGTAGACTTATCTAGCAAGCGAAGTGGTCCTCTCAAAACTACAACAAAATGCTCCATGATTTCAGAAATGAATGATGGTTTCATTTGTATTTCAGGCACTCAGCAGAGATCCTAGCAACTAGTTTACTTGACCACAGCGTGGAACAAACAGCTAGACCAGGCGAGAGACGTCGCCGGCGCGAGCGCAGCGCCGAGCGTCCATTGCCCGCCGCTTACGTAGCTGTCTACCCCTACAAGCCACAGAAACCAGACGAGCTAGAACTGAAGAAAGGAGGTATGTTACAAGCTGGCATTGCAGAGCTCAGTTAGTACCCTGGAGTTCAGTTAGCTATCTATAGCTTAGCTAGCAACACAGTCTTTAGCTATTAACTCAGAGTTTTGCTGTTCAGCAATCCAAACTGCAGCTCAACCCAGACTTCAACTAGCAAACCAGAGTTCTGATAGCAACCCAGAGTTCTGCTAGCAATCCAAACTGCAGTTCAACCCAGACTTCAGCTAGCATTCCAGAGTTCTGATAGCAACCCAGATTTCTGCTAGCAATCCAAACTTCAGCTCAACGCAGACTACAGCTATAGCAACCCAGAGTTCTGCTAGCAATCCAAACTTCAGCTAGCAACTCGGAGTTCAGCTGGCAACTCAGTGTACATCTCGCATCCCAGACTTCAAGTAGAGTGTAAAGAGTTACGCAAATACCTGCTTCGTCACTGTTTTGTATTATTTTATAGATTGCAGTCAATTGTGGCCATTGATAGCTAACTAAATTTCGCCTATGCTGTAAACCGGTAATGTATACCTCGTTAGCGCGGTGGGCGAGTAGCCGGCTGAGATGCAGGTTCGATTCCCGCTGTGGGACTAATTTTGCCATGATCTGCAAATATTAGTTCTGGGTCTGGGTGTTGTGGTACCGTGGTGCACGTACGTGTACGTGGGTAGGTATACCCACCCACGTACGTGTACGTGGGTAGGTGTACCCACGACACGGTATCCTAGTGTGAGATCAGGAGTATCAGGGCTATGTATGTGACCGTTGGTTGTTGTGTTATCGCTGGATGTCCTGTTTAATCATTGTAAACTATGTATATATTATAATTAATTGTGTGATGGTGTGTTTATAACTGACTCAAGGTTATCTTAACATAACAACTGAATTGTTACTATATTACCACACCCCTTTATTATTATCTGAATATACTTACCTAAATTCTTACAACTTACCCTTTTGTATTTAAGTATAAGCCTGTTTGGATGCCTAGCTTTATGGATAAGTGCCTAAGGCCTAGTTTATAATAACGAGTTCTCGGTGGTTGTTTTGCTGTTTCCTTTGCTGAAACAGCAGATAGCTTCCGAGTACATGGCTGCTGTGACGACAGCAGCATTCTAAGGTGAGGCTGAAAAACAGCGTGGCTGAGCCCTCGTCCTTTTCTCGTACACTAACTATTAAACTTTATTATAATTGTACCTTTGTAACTAAGATTAGTGTAAGTGAATTAATGCCCTTTTATTTTTTTTATTTTTTTTAATATTTTTTGTTTTCAGGCGTGTACACAGTCAGCGAGAGATGTCGCGACGGTTGGTTCAAAGGATGGTGCGCGCGATCGCAGCGCCACGGCGTGTTTCCCGGGAACTACGTCGCTCCGAGAGCACCCCACCACCAGCCGCGACAGCCAAGAGACAACAAGGTAAATGATAATGTCACTATATACAGATTATACAGTCAGCAAGAGATGTCGCGACGGTTGGTTCAAAGGACGGTGCACCCGTTAGCAACGCCACGGCGTGTTCCCCGGGAACTACGTCTATTTATTTTTGTTTAGGCTGCGTTTCCACCAGAGATGAGCGGGGATGCGTAGCGAGGGATGTGTTTTTTAAGAACCAAAACCAATAGAATCAGTTCATTTACCTAGCCTCGCTCAGCACAGCTCTGGTGGAAACGGCTTAGCGAGTGAGGTTTTTATACGTACAAAACAAGCGAGGTGCGTGCGAGGAATGTGTGCAAGAGATGTGCGCCAGGGATGGACGCGAGAGAAAGAGAGAAACTACTAGCTGTCAGTCTGAAAAGAGCCCGCTACACATCCTCGCACCGCTCAGCTACGCACCGTTCCACAGCCTCGCTATGCATCCTCGCACCGCTCATCTACCACGTACATCTTTGGTACGCAGCCTTATACTGAATTCGACATTTGTTTCGCCTCTCAACGAAGCATCCTCAGAAACGTTCCTCGTTGAGAGGCAAAACAAGTGTCGAATTCTTTCCGAGTTTTCGTTGTAGAGGAGCGGAATTGTTACTATATATTTTTCGTCTATTCAATATCTAAGAATGGATTTCCGCAAAGTCATGCTTGAATCAATTAATTATATACATTATTTGAGTATGAGGCCAAAAGTTAGTATCAATTTTATATTTTTTTTAGACAACGGTGCCTGCGCCCGCTCTAGTTACCCCAAAATCGACGCAAGCATCTACCACGACGCAACTAGCGCCACCCGACGCGCCGCCCAGAGCGCAAAGCCCCGCCAATACAAACGGTACCTAAAGAACTTTTTTAATGTTTAATTTGAGCAAACTTCTGAGGCCCAATTCTCTTAATTATTTTCAAACTACACTGAAAGTTAACTGAATCGAGACTGCTCTGTGAATTGACAAAAAGTGGGTATTCTGCTCCCTTATAAATAACAATTTAGTTTACTCAGGTGGCTACCATTAGAATAGGATAGTTATTTAGATCATTGGAAAGAGAGACTCCATTTATTTGATCAAGTTTCAGTCATATTTCAATATTATCACATTACCGTGTTGTATTTTAAGTTAGGAGAATACCATTTCTGACATTAAAGGCATTATTGACATTAGATCGGAACGTGATCTGAACTTTATTTTGACTCATTTTTGTTACAGGACTTGTGACCAATGATGAAGGAACCAGTGTGATGAAGGCTTCTATGCGCCTCACAAGCACACGCCTTGCTGAATTTTTGGTTCTAGGACATGTCGTTTCCCTTACGAGGGTTTCCTTCATCGTTTCAGAGCACGTATTATTGACACATAAATTTATTGAGTGGAATAATCTATTAGACCGGATTTAAATCGATCCTGGAGACGTTAAGCTTTGATCTCGCGATGGTAACGCACAACGCTGCCGTATGCGGCTCAAACGCAGCGTCACGACGCAACGTTTACAGTCTCTGCGGAGAAGTGATCAGTTGATTAAGCCGCAACTAAATTAAAGCTAAATTATCTTCAAACAAATCCATTGTCAACCCGTGACGCACACCGCAGCGAATAACGACGCTGCGCAGTGCGGAGTACCCGCTCTTCACTTCACCGTGCTTGCCCTTCCCCGCTGATGCATACTGCGACGGAACATGAGACCATTCTAGACGTTTTCCATACGATTATATGTGCGGCACCGCATGTCGCAGCGTTGTGCGTTACGATCGCGAGACTAAAGCTTAAGACGAGGACGCGGCTTTTTAAGGAACGGTACGGAGACTTTTCTGTTGCAATAGTTTGACCTAATTGGATAACGCGGGTAAAACTGGGGGCGACCGCTAGTAGAACATAGTTGGCGAGCATTGTATAATCTAATCTAGACGTTCAAAGTACAAAATTATAACTTTTTGTATTTTCCATAGCTGTTCCATTGCTGTATTCGTGGAGTTCGCAAGTCCAACCACAGTCGCAGCAAAGCACACCGAGAATAGAAAAGGTATCCACTATTAATATTATAAGGAAGTACAATTTGCTTGTGTAATGTGTAATCTCTAGAACTACTAAACTGATGCCAAAAATTATTTAACTTATAGAAAACTACACTATCCCTGGTGTAATATATGCTATTTCACGCGGACGAAATTGTGGGGTGTTTAGCTAGTATTTAATGAATCAGACATGTGTTTCTTCTGGAACCACGTATATTGTAGGGTTACGAAGTTGTCTCAACTCAAGACTAGATGTCACCACTAGTAGATTAGAACGCGCTATCAGTTTTATTCCTTGTTTGGAGAACTATTGTACTAGGACCCTTGGAATTTGGTTGGTACTCTTACGGCTGTCGAAATATACCCCTATGACAGAATACAGACAAGCATACATACATACAGACAAACAGATGGATGGACGGGTGGCGAAGGCTTTGTCCCGTTTGGTACCCTTTGGGTACAGCAACCTAAAACAACGCATAGTGTACGGCGAAGTGAAGTCACAGTTTTTCCTCCATAACTCAAAAACTTTTCATCGCAGTATATCTCGGATATACTAGCAAAAATATAAAAAGTATACAAAGTATATTGCACTGCGCCCGCTACCCTGAGACATATAGTTGTAAAGTCTCATGTGCCTGTAATTTCACTCGTACCCTATACCTTTAAACCGGAACACAATGCTCACTTGCATTTCTACTTAGCGGCAGAAATAGGTGTGGTGATAGTACTTCCCCAGACGAACTCTTTCACAAAGACCTATACTGCTACCTAGACATACATCTAGTATTAAGTCTTTTAAAATATTTTGCTCAATAGTCGAAAGATAAACCGAAGACTGAGAAGTCGTCGATCTCGACTGGTGTCAGCCTCATGAAGCGCCTTGCCGCCATGAAGCGCTGCAAGTCGCCCCCGCCGCAGGGCTACAGCATGGACAATCCTGTGTTCGAAGACGGACCCAGCACCTCGCTCATGTTGAACCTGCCCGCCCAGCATCACCCCGTGCACGTCAGGTATGTTCTACTACATCTATACATGGATAACCCCATGTTCAAGGACAAACCCGGCACCTCGCTCGTGTTGAACCTGCCCGGTCAGCACCATCCCGCGCACATCATATATACGGAAACTCCGTGTTCGACGACGAAAATACGGACAATGATAGCGTCGTATAGAGAGGCGCGTAGAGAGTTGATCTGTACGTACATTCGCCATGTTTACGGAGGTCATTCTGCCAGAGATCTTGGAAAATGGACGGAGTTTTTAAATCCAATGTTCAAGTTTAAAATCATACGATTCGGTGGCTAACGACAGTGCGGTTTGGATGAGATGAATTTTTGATATGAGATATAGGCACAGTTTAGAAAAATTACTACCATACACCACGTACTTTACTATTCTCCTGCTAACGTTTCGTTGACCATTTAGAGATCCTTCCTCATGAGCACCGACCGCGACCACGCTCGAAGGTCTTCAACTCTAAATGGTCAACGAAACGTTAGCAGGAGAATAGTAAAGTACGTGGTGTATGGTAGTAATTTTTCTAAAATGATACCAAGCCACAACAATTTCAATTATACAATACCATAGTTACACACATAGTCCTGATACCACACTATGATTCCCTGGTCGTGTGTATGTGGAGCTACGAGTACCACAACACACAGACCCAGAATTTATATTCAGATCATGCAAACATTTGTTCCGCGGCGGTGGAAATTAGTATTAATGTCATCTGAAGCCCAAATACCACCTTTGCTCATTAACATCTGTGTGTGTATTTTGTAGCATGTATTGTGTATGGGACGGTGTTCACGCACACTCATTGTCATATCACATTGCATTTTGTGTGTTTCACGTGTATGTGTTTGTTTTATCATGTCAAATAGTCAACAGTATAAAACTATTTTATTCATCTATAAAATCGACCATGATAAGTTTTCGTACACGTCGTTGAACTTTTCGGCTGGATCATTCTTCAAGTCACTAGTTTTTGTCTGTTTCATTGTTTTAAAACCTAAGTTAGTTTTGTACGTCATCCGATTGATTGTTGCCTTATCCGATTTAAGCAACAAAAATTGATAAAGATCTGTCTTGTAGTTTTTGAATAAAAACAAAACGAAATAAAAACACTTAATTGCTCTTATTTCAAAACTACACGTCAGAATTTCATCAAATTTCGTAGGTTTAATCGTATAACTGAACAAAATACGGAATTAACTTTGATTTTAAAACAATGAACCAGGATAAAATGAAAGGCATGATTTGTCGTGGAATTTCAAGTTCCTTACGGGAGTCTCTCAACTTAAAAGCGAACAAGTCAGGGCTTATTGTGTATAGTAAAGCGTGATTTGAGCATCTTAATAAAATAAAAACACACTGTTGACTGGTTGAACGCTTACCTAACGTCCGGTCGCGGGTAGGTCCGGCTCTTGTCCGTCGCAGCTGTTGCGAGCGCTGCCCGCTTCCGCGTCCGCGCCTGCGCCCGCGCCTGTCTCCGACCGACGACACAAGGAGAGACTTCAAGAGCACCTCGCACACAGGTTGGATATCGGACAAAACTATTAACAACACGAAGTTGTTAAAGAGTATGTGCGGAAAGAGAATGTTGAGTGATAATTATTATTTTGTTCAGTATCAAGGTCTTGTGATCGAGCTATAATTACGAGACAATACTAACATTACAAAATCGGTAACTTATCACCTCGAAGTCCTCCTATCCCACGACCATTCTCTTTCCGAAAAGACTCTTGCACTATCACAATATAATACCAATGCTTTTAATAAGTCTTTGTAACTTACCTTTTGATCTAAATCTAACTAAAGAAAAACATTGGATCTCTGCTTCGTAGATTACTTTTAAGGGTTGTCGCACATATATCAGCTCGACACCATCAGGGCTATTTTAAAACGTTCGGAATGGTTTCCGATCGGATTCGTTAGTTTTTAATTTCAATGTGGTAGGTAAGTAACTAATACAATTTTCTCTAAAAACAATATTTATTGTTTTTTACTGTATCGGAAACCCTTCCGAACGTTTTAAAATAGTCCTGCAGATAATCAGCATCGTTACGGCGTCGCCTCGCCCGGGACAAGCTCGTGGACGGAATGCGGTTCGTGGTCAACACGTTGCCGCGCTTCCGACTCGCTGAGGGGACGGCGCGTGGTTCGTCTGGTCCCGCTCTCTCAAAATATGTCAAAAACTGTAAACGAGCTGTCGCCCCTCGCCTTAAGCGCGTTGTCACCCAGTTGTAACTGCGTTGATGGCTCGGCGATGCTGAGCCGCTACGGTATGTGCCTGCGTTGCGTTGACGGTGAGGCGGTGCTGATCCGATGCTGGGGTTATAGTGTGCGACAATCTTAAGGCTCATTTACTACAAAATTAAACTGCTTTAACTTTTGCTGGACCTTTTGCCTTTGCATAAAAAACGCTTGGACCTATTATATACATTTTATATTATTATACTATATTTATATAGGCCTTAGTATCATAGGAATAGAATAATAAATTAAATCATGTCATGACTAGCTGTAACCCTGTTTACAGATTTTACTAAAATAACTTTCGTGAATTATATAATTCATTTTATGAAACGGGAAATTTTCACGTACCGATATGTTGGTGGAAGCACCAACAGGTTTCGACCCTAATCGAGGGTACTTCATCAGGGTGGGTATATGTTCCACGCTACACTCCCTCCTCGTCCCTCCTCGAACTGCGTCTCTCGTAGGGAGGAGTGCCGAGGAGGGACGCGGAGGGAGTGTAGCGTGGATCCTATACCCACCCTGATGAAGACCCTCGATTAGGGTCGAAACCGGTTGGTGCTTCCGCCAACATATCTGCTTACAGATGTTTCTTGGGTTACGTTAGCTGGTTGGTATTTGAATTTGTGCTGCTTTTCATTTCATATCACGCAATTATAGTATTGACATCTTCCTAATCCCTCAATTGGTGCACAGTTTTTATGTTCTAACAAAATCAAGCAAATCAGACAAGATTAAACTATAATGTTTCCGTCTAAGCCAAACGCCTGAGGGCCTTATTCATAATTATTTTTAAACCTGTTTTAGTTAAAGTAGTTTTTGTTTTGTTCTCTCTGATGTAAAATGTCATACGTCAAAATAAGACAGAAGCTATTTTAACTAAAATAGGTTTTAAAAATGATCATGAATAGGGGGATTACTAAACAAATACAATAATAATAATAATAACAACAAAACACTCTTTGGTGTTGGTCTATTTATTGTGCCACAGAGAAGACTACGATTGGTCGGACCACAAAGACTCATTTTCTAAGAGTGGTTTGATTGAGGTGTGGTTTTTATATCACGATGTTATTAATAATTATCATAATTTCAGAACTAACGAGGGTCCGTGGCAATCGCAACATCGCAAGTCGCAGTCACTGGACGTGACAGCTGTCAGGCGAGACAGGCATCACTCGCAAACTGTCAAAGAGAGGTGAGTTCCCAAGTTCACCAACACGCCATTCAGACAGATTGGTGATCGCAGTATTGGTGTTTGGGAGAGTTAGACGAGCGGTTACTGTAATGGTTAATATAAGTCTGCCACGCGTGGTGATTATGGCAAACCCTATCCCCAATATGGTAAACACTACTTTCGCCGCTCCGCTATTCCGAAATGAGGTAATCCGTAGAAGAACCAAGATCACTGACATAGCTCTCAGAATTAGCAAACAAAAGTGGTACCGTCTGGGAATAAAAAAGGTTCTCGAGTGGCGACCACAAACCGAACGACGCAGTAGAGGAAGGCCCTCCGCTCGTCGGACTAAATACATTATAAAGGTACTTACCAGGAAGTCGTTGGATGGAGGCGGCTCAAGACCGTCGTGGCATTCTAGGGGGAGGCCTGTGTCCAGCAGTGGACTGCTAGAGGCTGATGATGAAGATGATGAGTAGCATTATACATGTTAAATAGTATAAATAAGTGATGGTGTCAGCGAGCTGTTCTGATGATGGAGAGGGAAGGTGGACTACGGAATTCCTTGATGAATAATAGTATACAGAGGCCCAAGCACGAACATCTAACGTTATCGCGACGCTAGCGTTACGATAGTAAACGTCAAATATGAACCAATCAACTTACTAAGATTTCAAGTTACCCTGATGTCATTGGCCAATATTTGACATTTGCGATCGTCTAGCTCACAGCTCTAGGTTCACAAATATGTAAGTTTTTGATATGAGTTCTTATAATTTACAAAAAGAAAAAAAATATATCGTATTCTTAAGCTTTTTATCTATTGAAATCATAAATTCAGTACACAATTTGAATTACTACACTCGATAAAAAAAATAAAAAGGTACCTCCTTTTTAACCTTTTTAAAGTTTAAATCTGATTTTAGACTAACTTCTAACACGTTTTTATTTTTGAAATATTTGGTAATTTATAAGTTATAAATTGGGTTAGTGAATTCATCAACAAAACTTTAAAGGGAATTTTTATATAATTTTTTTATCAAAACCAATGTATCAGAGCGTCGCCTCCTTTAGTTCATAAAAAAAATTTGGTTGAACCTATAGCGCCTTAATTAAACTTATTTTATTTCAGATTCCGCTGCATAGTGCCCTATCCGCCGAACTCAGAGTACGAATTAGAACTTAAAGTGGACGACATTGTAATTGTATCGAAAAAACGTGGTGACGGCTGGTACAAGGGCACCTTACAGCGCACGGGACGGACCGGCCTGTTCCCGGCCTCCTTCGTACAGAGCTGTCCGCAGGAATGACACAGGCACGGATCCGGAACGCTTTACCACCGCCGCCGGCCGCACAAATAACATACAAAACATACATAACATAACACCGAACACTCCTATCAGAGTGCAATTTTAACCTGTCTAATCCCAGAAAATGAAACAATAGTTTTTCTTTTGTAGTTCGGTCGAGTGAGGCCGCGCGGTCCCTGACTTGTTGGCTGTTGTATTATTTGTCAAAAGTTATTATAAAACTGGCCTCTTCCACTATGGGTAGATAAATTGCTGGTTAAGGGCGCGCCTTACGCAAAATACCGATCGTAGATTTGATTTGATTGAATATACAATATTGAGATTAAAATTGCGTGGATACTACATTATAATTCCGAGGAAATACTCTACCCAAAAAAACGATAGAACAATATTTTCTCTATAGAAAAAAAAACACAAAGTTACTGTAACTTTTGAATAGGTGCGATTGTTTCTTAATATGGGGCAGATTATTGGATCAAAAATTAGTAATTAACATACAACACAAACTATGACTTGCTGTGAGGATTTTTTAAAACAATCGATACTTGCGAGATATTCAATTAAAATGCCTTTTTCGAGCGGCGCGTGGCGTTTTTTTTTTGTATAAATATTTATGTTTGCGCAGTCTTAAGATGATAGATAATGTCAGTTTATTCAGATAATACAAACTTAATGATGTGAATACCTCCGCGTGGAAAGCGAGTAGCCGGCTAAGACGCAAGAGGTGCGGGTTCGATTCACGCTGCGGGACAAATATTTGCATGATCTGCAAATATTTGTTTCGGGTCTGAGTGTTGTGGGACCATGGTACTTGTAGTTCCTGATACCCACGACACAGGGAATTCTAGTGTGGGGGTCAGGACTGTGTATGTGACTGTTGGGTGATATGTTATGTTAATAATTATACAGTAATCCGTACATACATATATAAACACACGCCTTTTTCTCCGAAGGGGTAGGCAGAGCCTCAAAGGGCCTCTTTATCACCGTGGGTTACACAATCGTTACAATTAATATGTAAGTAATTTTGCAAAGTGTTAAGAACAAAAAACATCATTGACGAATGAATTTTTAAGCGCGCTAGGTCCCACTCTATAATTCCCAGTGTTGTGCGTCAATACAACACCTGTCAATAACTTTCATTTGCTCTGCGCGTATATAATGTATACTCTGATTTTTAATCTTAGATATTTTTTGTTACCAAAGTAATGTCAAGATATGCCACTGTGTATTTATGTGTCATGTATGTGTATCATATGTGTATATGTATTAATATACAGGATGTTTTTTTTTAAATGGGACAGTATGGGGATATCCGAATCCATAAGAGATACGGGAAAACTGTCTTTGGAACCATTTGCTCATTTTGTATGAAAATGATTTTGGCATAGTTATTTTTTTGGTCAAGCGTGAGTTATCCATAAAAATGAGTAGTTTTGATCAAAAATTTTTTTTATGCGTATCGTTTCAGTTTCTTGTAAGGATTGTTTCAATGTATGGGAAGAAAAAAATCTGAGCAGCAGAAGTTAGTCAAATTTTATAAAATGTTTTCTCATACAAATTGTAAGTAATCTGGTACCTACGTTAATAAAACTATCGCAATAAATTTTAAAAATGGCCTCCCTCTTGCTGTTTCCAGGTACGGGTACGTTTCAGAATACCTCTTGTGGCCTTAGACAAAGATTTTCTTATTAAAGTTTGACTAAGTTCTACAGCTCTGATTTTTCTCATTTCACGAGACCATCAGAGCAGTAGAACAACATGCACCACACATCTTTGTCTAATGCCACTAGAGATGTTCTGAAACGTGCCCGTACCTGGAAACAGCAAGAGGGAGGCTATTTTGAAAATTTATTGCGATAGTTTTATTAACGTAGGTACCAGATTACTTACAATTTGTATGAGAAAACATTTTATAAAATTTGACTAACTTCTGCTGCTCAGATTTTTTTCTTCCGATACAATGAAACAATCCTTACACGAAACTGAGTCGATACGCATAAACAAAATTTTTGATCAAAACTACTCATTTTTATGGAGAACTCACGCTTGACCAAAAAAATAACTATGCCAAAATAATTTTCATACAAAGTGAGCAAATGGTTCCAAAGACAGTTTTCCCGTATCTCTTATGGATTCGGATATCCCCATACTGTCCCATATAAAAAAAAACACCCTGTATATGTGTGCTCCCAGTATCTTAAAATATATACTACTGAAAAATATTTATTTCTCATACAAAAACTCAATTTACGCAATAATATATATGTTAAAACTATTCTAATTTTATATTGTATTAGGTTTTGGCTAGCAAAAAATCCTACCTATTTTGTTGGGCCAATTTAGTAACCTACTACCTGAGCGTACATTTTTGCTCTGGTATCCCCTTTGTTTACAAAAAATATCTAATATTAAAAATCAGAGTATAGCTTGTCATTAGCTACCAGCTACGATCGGTGGTAGAGGCCCGAACCGCATCTCTAAATTGCCAGTATCTTGCCCAGAAATTAATTAAAAGCTCAGTTATGACTTCACGGCACCACGTTATCCATAATAATATATCTATACGTTAATAATAACATTACCATATTCATTCAAACGAAGAAGTACAGATATATAGAAAGAATTAGCCCGTAAAAGTCCACTGCTGGACATTAGGCCTCCCCCTTAGAATGCCACGATGCATGGTCTTGAGCACCCACGGACTTCCTGCTACGTTGATAATGTCTTTAGTCCATTGAGTGGCGGGCCTTCTACCGCGTCGTCCGATTTGTGGTCGCCACTCGAGAACATTCCCCAACGGTTATGCTATATGTCCTGCCCATTGCCACTTCAACTTGCTAATTCTGAGAGCTATGTCGGTGACCTAGAAAACTAGAAATACATATAAATATAAAACTATAGATAACCACACTAAAATACGTAAAAAATAAAATAAAAAAGTATGTTATCACCGCGAGTTTTGGTCGTAGCCTTCAAATGTAACTTGTGATAGATTGAGCTCCCTGATGTCTATGCATCTAATTAGTACATTTTAAAAAAAATCTTTGGTTTTCTATTATAGCTTTATTTTCCGGCTTAAGAATAGACCCTTCCATCTTCTCCCGTGAATTTCGTAAAATCCGCCTAAGGGATTAGACCAGGGCCCCAATGCGCGACCTATACTAGCTATTGTACTCCTTCGTTTGAATAGAAATGGTCACGAGGTGCCGTGGTATCTTCAATTTATGTAACAATTTTATTTAGCGTAATCAAATTGAGTTTGCTTATTTTATTTTTTCTACTCAAATATCATCTTTCCAAGCATTCATCATCATGATATTCAAGAATAACCTTCCACTTTGATTTATAAGATAGTTTAATACAATCTAAAGAGGATCATCACAGACCGAGCGGCAAACTGCTCGTAGACTCAATTGGTGTTATTATAAAAAATGCCCTTAGTCTGGGTTTTAACCAGGACTACCAGTCTAGGCTTAAATATTGACCTATGGTACATACGACTGTAATACAAAAACAGATGGTTTGTTTTCCAGTAGCAACTTTCGAGCTAGATATGCCAAAAATGACATAAGCTTGGACTATCTCTGGTTTATCTAAAACCAGGCAGCCCCCTAGTTTAGCAATGGTCTATAAATTGACAGTTGATTGCTTGTTAGAGGTAAGAATTTGGACATCTCAATTGTGATGTGACACAATCCGTCAGTTTGATACTTTGGAAATTTGCGAAGTAGCGCGAGAATTGATTTCGGAAAACAAACCATCTGCTTGCGTATTTAAAGTTGCATATGCCTATTGTCGATAATTAATCCTAGACTAGTACGCCTGGACTAAATTCAGATTTAGTCCCTGTAATAAGGCCGAATATTTCGACAGATGACTGATTATCGTACTATACCATAAGAATAAACACTACACTGGCGCTAGTGAGCATGTGAAATAGATGAATTAAGTTTTAAATTCAATTATTTTACAAATTTAAACGAAAATCAAGTGAAAAATCAGAGGCCCAATTCTCTAATTCAAAATTAGTTAAAATAAAGTTCGGGTCACGTACCGATCTCGTGTCGATGTCCTAAATGTCAGAAATGATATTATCCTAACATAAAATACAACACGGTAATGAGATTAAATGGAAATGTGACCTAAACTTGAACGATTCAAAGTTTTTTCGATAATTTTAACTCAAATAGATGGAGTCTCTCCTTACTCTTGCCAATGATATATAATAACTATCCTACTCTAATGGTAGTCACCGTGAATCGGAAGTGGACTAAATTGTTATTATGAGGGAGCAGAATACCAACTCTCTGTCAATTCTCGATTCAGTCAACAATCAGTGAAAATTTAAAATAATTAAGAGAATTGGGCTTTAGGAACACGTTCTAGAGACCATGCATGTCAAACTCAAAGTCATTGGTGGGCCAAATGCCTAAAGACCGCAGAATCAGTGGGCCGCACAACCCAACCCTAGGGAAAACAAACTCATTGCATAGATATACCTAGTAGTACTTCCTCCCTATTCCCTAACTGAAAATCACTCGGTGACTAACGTTTGACAAGTAAAATTACTATCAATTGACAATTCTTTATGATAATTTTGACCAATTGATGGTCATATTTTGACTTGTCAAACGATAGTCACCGAGTAACTTTCAATTAGGGGTTCATGTTCTTAAAATTGAATCGGGCCGCAGTCAACGTTGCAAAGGGCCGCATGCGGCCCGCGGGCCGCATTTTTGATATGCTTGTTCTAGACCATCAGCTTTTTGGCTGATTTATTCATAAATTTTCCGTCATGCTGTGCCATGCCTGCATCTAATGCCGTTAATTAACGCACTGAAATTATCGTAGTCCTCTTTTAATTGACTGAAATTAAAAAGATAACATAAGTTAAAGCAAAACTTGGACAAAATATGCCAAGTGCATTATTTGGACTTGCCTGACTACTCCTAGTAGGATGTCCTCACTGAACTCATGGATGTAGCAGAGGATATTTTCCATTGAGACTAATCGACAGTTTTGTATGTGCGAAATGAAAATGACTGGTTTAATTTTAACGCGCTGTGCCACTTATCTGCTAATGGTGTCAGTGGCCCTTAGTATAATAATTTAAAAAACTAGTCTTAAGTTTTTATCATAAGGTACTTTCAGACAGTTTTACTATCAAACATTGTTATTTTTAAATACTTAAACGTAAGATGAAGATACGCTTATTATTTTGTAATATTTTATTAGGACACTGCCATATTCAATTTCTTTACACGGTAAATCGTATATCCGATCCCTTTAAGACTTGTATACATAGTTTAACAATGAAATTAATATTAATACAGTGAATTACTACTCCCTTATTAATAAACGTGGGTATCTAGAATAACTAAGCTCCATTCAACAGTAATAATCGGTAGCAAAAACGTCACAAGAAAGAAAATATATTTAAGGTGAAACGTTTCACAAGTGGCGCGAAATTAAAATTTTATTTGTTTTTTGCATATTACAGCTTATCAACACTTCTTGAGATAGAGAAAACTGGTTTTGCGAGTATCAGGAGACCATTCAGACATGTTTTCATTGAAAGTATCTCATAAATATCATTAGTTTAGCTACGAATGTCAATGAACGAAAATAACACTATACAAATTATTTATTGACATTCGTAGCTAAACTAATGATATCTAAGAGATACTATCAATTAAAACATGTGTGTTAGGTCTCCTAATTCCCGCAAAATCAGTGTTCGCTATCTCAAGAAGTGTTGATGAGCATTAATTAGCAAAAAACACAATAAAATTTGAATTTCGCGCCACTTGCGAAACGTTCCACCTTAACTGAATGTGACTCTATCGCATGATATGTCATCCCAATATTTGGCCACAGCGATTTTGTGTCTACAATGTTAGATCAACGTCCCTTTTCTTTCTCAAATGTTAGAAAAAGACAGCGGTAAACTAACCCTGTGTCTGTTAAGGGGATCTGATTTATCAATATCAAACTGATAAAATATAAATAAGGTCTAGGGATTAGTCTAGAAAGGTTAGGGCCTTACTCACCAAGTCCTGTTAAGGTGGAACGTCAGCATAAAAAGCTTTCATATGAAATTAGTTCGACAGAGTTGAATAAAGTACATGATATATTCCTCATTATATAATGTTATTATTTTCGACTCAATTTGCCGTGAATTAAATAAAATATCATATTTTTCAACCAATCATTATTATTTTGAATAATGGTATTGTATGTGTCATAATGAGGGATTTTCAACTTCGATAAAAAAAAAGAAGTTGTTCACATTGGTTCGATAGATGGCGCTGACTCAACTGTAGCTGATAAGATTGTCAAATGTATTATCTGTGGTGTACGCGTACTAAGCTATTATCTAATTAATCTGTGGCTATTAGTCAAGATATTCTGTTTGTGTCTGCTTCTTGAGAGTGCGCTACTGATTTCGTGGTTTTATAAGTAAGCAAAAATAAATACCACGAAGCGAAAATATATCCACGTTGTTGATGTTGACATTTAACTTTAGTTTGACACTTGACAGCTACGTAACAGAGCAGCGCCATCTATTTTCAACGCTGAAAGCATGATTTGAAACGGCCGTGAAAACCCCTCATTATAAAAAAAATATGATAAATACACATTCATTTGCTATATTATTTTTTATGAAATCTTTTAAATGACGTGGAAAGCCTCTATAAAATCAAATGTCAAAAACCTTTAGCTAAACTACAGACACATACTACTTGGTGAGCATTTTGAGCAAGCAGTTTTATTATATTATTAGAGACCGAACATTGTATAGTATTCTATGTCTATCCAACGTTTACTAGTAAGGATAGGCATAGTTTTAACGTTTTTCTAAATACTCATCTTGGGTTTCCTAGACCTTAATCAGTTTAACATTATCTAGTAATAATTATAGATGTATTATTAATGTATACCTAGCATTAATTTATTACGGTAGGTATTAGATAATCTATATTTATATTAACTAATGTTATTTATAAACAATCTACATTTATCTTAATCTGATTTCAATAGAGAAGTTTTACATATTTTTGTGAAATTAAGACTGTACAATATCTTCTTTTATATAAGTTTTAGAACAAATTTAAAGTAAACCCTAGAAATAATGTTTTAAGTGTTTTTACTAGGATGTTAGATGGAAAACAGTTTCGAGTGATTTTTTTAATTTAGTTTAGACATTAATGAACAATATAACTGATGGTTAACTATATTACTGGGGGCTTAGTACTGGTTTTGATAGTTTACGAAACTATATGAAGTTTCGTTTCCATCAAATACATTTACTGACAGCGTCCTTAGTTTTCTTCTCGTTTTCGCTAGGGGCGCTGCAAGTAGATGTGTAGAAGGAAACGAAACTTATTAGTTTCATAAACTATCAAAACCCGCACTAGACGTACAGATGGTAAACTATATTACTAATCGTAATACACTTTATCTTTGGTTTATGTAAGTTCTCAGTGTGCAGTTTTGTAGATACTAAGAATTGTGATTTTAAGGATATTATGTGTGCTTAGATTACCTATTTATTTCTCTATCTTTATTTATTGGGATCAAACTGTAAATATTATCAATTTGAATCAAAAATATGTAGTTTAAACAATTTTATCTTGAAAAAAAAAACAGTAAACAAATTTTATTTCCTTAAATTTTAACTTTAAGGTTTAAGGAACGTTTCGCAAGTGTCGCGAAATTCAAATTTTATTGTGTTTTTTGCACATTATAACTTTCTTGGGATAGCGGACTCTGGTTTTGTGGGAATCGAGAGACCTATAACACACATGTTTTAATTGGAAGGGTCTCAAAAATATCGTTTTGTTTGCTGTGTCAATGAACCAAAATAACACTATACAAATTGACATTCGTAGCTAAACTAATGATATTTATGAGATACTATCAATTAAAATATGTGTGTTAGGGATCTTGATTCCCGCAAAATCAGTGTTAAATCTCAAGAAGTGTTGATGAGCTGTAATCGGCAAAAAACACAATAAAATTTGAATTTCGCGCCACTTGCGAAACGTTGCACCTTAATCAGCACATCTAAAATTTTATTTTTCTTTATTTCAATATATATTTATGTACCTAAGCTAAGCTCAATTGTATTTTTACCTTTAGACAATTATACTGTAATTTTTTAATGTAACTACCAAGTATTTGTATTGAATTTATATATTTTTAATGTAATCTTGGTAACTTATGTTTTGAAGGTGTATTTTGTAGTTAAAGAACTGTTTTTTTTGTTAATTGTAGCATTTTTTTTATGTATTTATCTTTACGAGTCTAATTTACAATAATGTCGTATGGTTGTGCCACATGTCTATATTGGAAGCTAGCGTCCGTCCGTGGCTTCGCTTACGTACCGATAAAGTAGTGGGGGTGGTAGTCACTGTGACTAAACTCCCATTTTAAATTAATTAATTAAAAAAACCTTTAAGGCTTCATATACACGGGCGGCACGATGTCAACGGCAGAGGCAACAGCACCCGGCAGCAGCCGTTGACATGTCAACATCGAAGATCTGCGGCAGCCACATACATAGTCAATAGATCTGTAGCAAGCGTCGATGGCTGCCGCCGATGCGTTGACGGTTGCCGCCGATAGATGTCGACGGCTACAGTTGCCTCTGCCATTGGCATTTTGCCGCTCGTGTACAAGAGCACTAAGGTGAATGAGGTCAGGTGAGGCCGATTCACGCGAGGTGGACCGGGCGCAATTACATTTTAAAATAATTATTTTTTAAATAAAATATACTCTTACATTAAAATAAAATCATATCTAGCTTGCTAGAACATCTAAGGCCCCATTGCACGAACAGGATTAGCATTTTAACCCTAGATTATAATTATGATACAGCTGTATGGCTCGAAGTAACTTAGCTCAGAGTTAATAATGCTACGCCTGGGTGCTATTGGGCCAAGTTGTCTTATATAATTGAACGTAAGTATATTGTGCCAAGCGTACAATATTTGTGAGGCCATCTTCCATAGACGATAGGTTAACACTTTGACGACACGGTATTGTAAAATAAGCTCGAATGTACTATATTATAGTTTAAGCTGTAACCACAACGAAACCTGAATTATATTTTCATGACAAAAATATTTCCTTAGTGTTTAAAAGTTAAAAAATGTAACCATTTGGATTTCATTAAAATTTTATTGTATTAGAGTTCAAATTTTTTGTATAAAATTTTTAAGAAAAATCGTTTAAAATTTTGACCAAACTTTTGTTATTTGGAAATTTGAAGCGTAAGGCTGCATATTCACGAAAGCGAAGCGGGTACAAGTAGCTGCACGAAACTCTAGCGCTGACCGTTAATGTGCAGAAGTCAAAAGTAAGGTATCTAGGGCGGGATCTCCATCTCTATCTATCTTATACTAATTGTATTGCTTGCGCGACAGTAAACATGCGCAACTATCCCCTCCACGTTTCGTTTAGCACTAGACTTACGTGCCGCTACTTATAGAGATGTGTTAAAAGCAACATCGCATAACCCCAAGTAATTGTAGTAATGGGAAGTTTTCTGACAGCTGAAAGAAAATAGTTCTAAATCCATGCATAGATGGCGCAGTCCAGATATGGTTGTCTAAATTTTGCACAGGGCGGTTGTTCTGATAAATAAGGCGTGCTCGATTTTTGGGTCAGACTGGGTCGGCTATTTGCCCGACCAAGCCCTAGTTGTAAACAATCTTGTAAGCAATAAATGAATTACTATGAAATAATTATATTTTACATAACAATGGCACTAATGTCCTTATGTTTACTCTAAAGCTCACTAACGAAACATACATTTAGAACAAAATAATGAAGCAAAACTACAATTTCAATGAAAACTGTTGAAGCACTTGCGTAAAGTCAGCCCATGCCGATACTGGCTTTGCCTCGTACCACAATGCACAATATTACACTCGGGCATTGTGAAATCCAACTTGTGTAGTAAAAAATATAGGTATTTGCTAATAAAATAGTGAAAATTTATGAAAACACAAAAAGTAAACAAAACTTTGAATGAAGGCAATCAAAGGTCACAGAGTATTAAATGAATGGTTGAATGGCAAGCTAATGGTGGGCAATTTTCATACAAAATAAATGTTACTGCCACTCCATTTTGTTCCTTGCTCCAAGAAATTTTGTCGGTCAGCCACCAACTGTCAGTGTCACTGACTTTACTCGCTTATGCTGTTCGTTGGAGAAGTAAAGTAAATATCTACGTAAAGTTTTTGTTGAAATTCTGATTATATTAGACTTGAAAAACGAGCTTCGGAATCGCAACGTGAAACTTGGAGGAAAAAGAGAGAAAACAAAGAGAGTTTATTCTCTGTGGTGCTTTTTTAAAAACTTCAGAAGACAACCATTTCATGTCACCGCCATCTACCGGAGTTTTAAGAACTATTTTTTCTTTTTAATTGCCTCCCTGAAAACTTCCCATTCTAATTTATATCCGTTACGCTTTGGTGGGCAGGTACCCTAATAGTTATGTTGGTTATATTATTCTAGTGTAAATTGGATTCATATCGAACAGTTTGGTAATTATGAAGAAAAATAAACGTTTCTTTACAATGTGATTTTAGTTTTGATAAAAGTTGTTAGTATGTGCGGAAAGAGACTACCGGTTTTGTGTTATTTGTTACTTATATAGCTCCAAAGTAAGATAAAAATCTTAGGCGCTGTTACCTAAGCAACATATGGTGACATGCCAAAGACATATCAGAGGGCCTAGCCAAACGGCATTCGCTTCGAAGCGATTCCATTTCTACAGTCGTTATTCAATACAAAAGACCACGTGACATATCGATAGCTAACGTCAATACCATACATTTTGGACTTTTCTACTGGCGTCATCGCTATTAGAATGTTACTTTGTCTACGGCCTCAGGGGTGCTATTTTTGAATGTCACTTGTGACTAAATATCATGAAAAAGGCCGCAAATCAACGTTTTTCAGGAGATGTATTGGAGAAGCCACTTGTATTTCGGCCACTTTGACGACCTCTGTGGCGCGGCGGGCGAAGGTTTGCCTGCGACGCAGGAGGTTGCGGGTACGATTCCCGCCTTTGAACAAATATTTGTACAATCTGCAGATATTTGTTCAGGGTGTTGTGGGTATTTTTCTATGTATAATAAAAAAATATCTATCTATGTAATGTTATTGTATTAAGTATACCAGTTATCTAGTACCCATAACACAAGCTCTGCTTAGCTTGGGGCTAGATAATGTTGTGTGAAATGTCCAGCATTTATTATTATTTATTATGTATTGATATCATAGGTATAATCATTTTAGTCATCAATATATATAGAAATCGGGGATAAACGGCAATTTTACTGATGTTTAGGTACTCGGTGATATTCAATAATCGCACCCCAGAGTACAAAGGCACTCGATAAAATGTCGTCGTCGGATGAAGACGCTTCTGGGTGCATCCTATGAGGGGAAAAAGTTAAAAAATGGTGGCACATACGTCGTTATGAAGGAATTAAATAGAAACCCTGATAGATTTGACACATTTCACAGAATAAAAAAGGAGATAAAATAAAATCCAACTATTTCAATCCAAGCAGCATCATATGAATTTATATTACTGTAATCAATCTATTATAATCTTACAGACACGCTCTTTCTAGAATGAATTCTCCGAAATCAATTTTTGCTTTTCAAGACTAAACAGGTAGGTACTTCAATTCATCAATATCCGAGTAACAGCAAAAAGAGATTTTTGATTGAACTGTAGGCATACTAGATTTTTGAGAATAGGTACATACCTACTTAAACTGGTTTTTCGTATTCGTAACTTGCTAAACAAGCAGTAGGTACTTACTTATGTAGTTAAAAACCGTTCTGACGCAAACTAGAACTCCCTTTTCCGCAATCGAACTCTATGGATGGTCCATTATGCGTGGACGCAAACTACTTTTTTTTTTTTTTTTTTTTTTATCTTGATTATATTCTTTTTGGTTTAGCAAAATCCAACATTAGATTATGGTGAAACGTTTCACAAATGGCGCGAAATTCAAATTTTATTGTGTTTTTTGCTGATTACATGCTCATCAACGCTAATTGAGATAGCAAACACTAGTTTTACGGGAATCAGGAGATCTAACACACACATATTATAATTGATAGTATCTCATAAATATCATTAGTTTAGCTACGAATGTCAATGAACCAAAATAACACTATACAAATCATTCATTGACATTCGTAGCTAAACTTAGGACATTTATGAGATACTTTCAATTAAAATATGTTTGTTAGATTTTCTGATTCCCCCAAAACCAGTGTTTACTATCTCAATAAGTGTTGATAAGCTATAATGTGCAAAAAACACAAAAAAAAAAAGAATTTCGCCCCTTGCGAAACGTTCCACTTTAGGTAAAGATACCTAACCCATGTTAGATTTAATCACTATTCTTGTTTGCTACTTAAGGTGGTAAATGTATAGGTAAATCCCCCCCATTGCATTGTGCATGTATGTGACCTCGTCTAGGAGCGGACGTACCTATAAGGGCTGATGATGATAATCAACCTTACCTAATTACTTGTCCTGCACTACATAATATATCCTCCTCGGTTTATTAAGAGATTCACAGTGAGAAAACTACAACAACGTTAATCCATTTTAAGCGGTAAGTGTACTACTACCTATATAAAATATTACAAAACACCTATTCTACAGTTCATCTTTAACCATTTTCAGAATATAATCTTCATCCTCGGACCAATGATCGGGGTCACTGGTCATCTGTCCCAGAGCCTCCATTCGCCGTTCCATCGTCACCTTATCCAGGATATGCTCCATCTTCATATGCATGCAGTCATTAAAAACAGATGCGTATTCGCAAATCTCAAATATTCCGTCGATGACCTTAGTACATTCTTTCACCGCACCTTTCATACGGTCTAGAACTTCGCTATCATCGCCGTAGACTGCCTTGTTTGCTTCGAGTAAATTAACTTTGTTTATCTTATTATTCGTTATTATTTGATTCCTCTTCAAGATACACGCTACGAAGCATTTACCTTGCATAGACGTTTGCGGAATCCTTTTCAAAAAGTGCTCAATATCCAGCATGGTGGCTCTCACTTGTCTCGCGCATTCTGTCAAGTTCTTGCGAAATGGTTCAACATGCTCGTTCATTTTATCGTAGTTATCGATATGCTGTTCTTTGGTAAGAGGCGTAAAAGACACTGCTAAGTAAAAAGTTGTTCCGAAAATCAGAAATAGGATTATACTGCTGAATTTTGTGAAAAACGGCATGTTTTCTTCCGCGACGCGCGACCGTGTTAGTTGACTCATTCTTAATTGGATTGTTAGTCGAATTGAACTGACGTGTTCATAATACTAGGTTAACTGCAATAGTTAGGTAGATTAACCGATAGGAATGCAGCTGTTGAGGTAGGTACCTCTACCTAGGTAGGTACTTAGTATCGCGTGTTCAGTTGTACCTAACTCTGCATGACGTGTGTTGAAATATTTGCAACGGAGAACACCAAGAGGTAAACTAATTGAGATAAGAAACGCTTATATTTTAAAATTCACAATAATTTGTAGGTAGGTAGGTAGGTACCTATTAGAACCAATTATTACTTAGGTACCTATTTAGTGGCAGCCATCAATGGCTGTTACCTACCACTAAAACCAACTAAAGTTTAAAATATTGATGTGCACAAATGATGACATGACATAGGTAATAATAATAATAATAAGCATATTTATTGAGGAACAGCTAAAATATAGAATCATGTACAGTTTGAAACGATGATAGAAGTATGAAAACTGTGTTACCTAGACACCAACGCACAATGGAACGATTGTATGGAGAGGGTCGGACATAGCCAACAAAAATAAAGTTGATGTCAAAATGTGTTAATCTAATAATGTTATCGTGTTCAACTAAGTATTCTCTATTATAGTTATTCTCGGGACTTTTGCCGTAAGTGCAGTATTTAATGAATAAATTGAGGAAACGTTGATATATTAATTATTTTGTATGAAAACGAATATTCAAATTGCCATAACTTCCTATTTTCCTACGTTTTCGGAATGAGGTATGTTTGTAGAGTACTGTTAATAAACCGCATTCCGAAAACGTAGGAAAATAGGAAGTTATGGCAATTTGAATATTCGTTTTCATACAAAATAATTCATATATCAACGTTTCCTCAATTTATTCATTAAATACTGCACTTACGGCAAAAGACCCGAGAATAAGTATACCTAATAGAGAATACTTAGTTGAACACGATAGCATTATTAAATTATTTTGAGATTAACTTTTTTTATTGGCTATATGTGTATGTCCGACCCTCTCCATACAATCGTTCCATTGTGCAACGCCCTCCTCCTTTAAAGCAACAAGTTCCAACCAGGTAAAAGGCATACAAAAAATAATCTAAAAATAAAAGTTTTGTCCCCACAGATCAGAAGGATCTGAGTGTGTGTGTATGTGTGTGTGTGTGTGTGTGCCTGGGTGTGTGTGTGTGGGGTAGGGTAATTTCATTGAATTTCACATTGTGCTTTAAGCTTACGCCCTCGCAAGCATAACTCCCACCTAGGCATAGGTACCTAGTATCTACCTACTTGCCCACAATACATCCGTAAGTCATTTTTCATTTTATGACCTCCGACGAAAGGTAAGGCGCTTCCTAGCGAACCTAGCGAGCGATTTTGCCGACGCAAAGGTTGTGAAAACCAATAATGTTTTGTTTTCTTTTATAGGCGAGATAGTTAACTAAAGTACATAGCTACAGAATTAATTAAACGAGCAAAGCTAGTTTTCCGAGGTAACTTAGACGAATCTGGATAACTTTCAAACCAATTTCCAAATTAATTTTGAATTCATGATTTAAATATATTAATAATTAGTTGCGCCCCGCGGTTTCACCCGCGTGAATAATGATGAAAATTGATGATGATGATTATGAAAAGTAGCCGTAAAGTATCTCCATTCCAAATTTCACTCAAATCCATTCAGTAGTTTTTACGAGAAAGAGTAACAAACATCTATCCATACTCACAAACTTTCGCGTTTGATGATGATGATCATGAAAAGTAGCCTATGTGTTTAATCCAGGGCGTAAAGTATCTCCATTCCAAATTTCACTCAAATCCATTCAGTAGTTTTTACGTAAAAGAGTAACAAACATCCATTCATACTCACAAACTTTCGCGTTTATAATATTAGTAGGATTCGTGAAATTCGTTGCACAAATATCGATCGTTGACTTGAAGGCAAAAAACTAAATCTGACTAAAATGCTGCGTTTCCACCAGAGATGAGCGAGGATGCCTAGCGAGGGATGTGTTCGTTAGAACCAATAGAATCACTTCATTTACCTTGCCTCGCTCAGCGCAGTTGTATGTACAGCAAGTGTACAGCACGTTTTTCATGACCACCTAGTAATGAAGGCTTTCCAGTTTTCCACCTTCGATAAAAAAAGTAGTTCAAAATGGTTCAATAGATGGCGCTGACTCAACTCTAGCCATAGACTTTCTAGCTTGGACGAATTATCACAATGGACGTAGTCATAAGACGTTGCCGCTCTTACATCTGTGTATCGTATTAGTGATCATATATCTTTGTCCATCCCACGGAACCTAGCTACGAGTAAAAGAGAAAGTAGATATAAGTTTGGCAACGCCTTACTTCTTTGTAAATCGTGTCTATTGATAACCGGCTAGTCGGCGAAAACATTGCGGTGAAGTTTTTAAAATCAGCAAAAAATCATATGAAATTACAGTGTTTCATAAAAATAAATTTGAAAAAGTGAAAATATGTCCTGTTTTGCTGTGTGTTGTTCATCAAGAACAACAAAAGAAGGAGTAAAAGACCCGGGATTGTCATTTCATACGTAAGTCTTGGTCAATATATTTAATTTATTTACTTGCTAAAAGAGAGAGTTTTTTTAACCGGAAAAACTGTAGTAATGACCGTTTATTAGTACTTAGTCATATATCCTGAGTGATAATCATGAAAGTTAAGTGTAAAACCTTTAATTATTGTAAAATAAAATGCATTGTTTTAGGCATCTGTGCTAGTGATGTACTACTACACCAACCTATTTAGCTTTATCGATAATATTTTAGTTTCCGTTTTTGATGTACACACAACAGATGCTTTGCGCATGTGTTTACTGCGGGATAAATGCTTGTATGATCTGCAAATATTTGTTCCGGGTCTGGGTGTTATGGTACCATGGTACTCGTAGTTCCTAATACCCACGACAAGAGAATCCTAGTGTGAGATCATGACTACGTGTATGTGACTGTTGGGTTTTATGTTATGTTTGTATGTTTGTTTGTTTGTTTAGGTCTTGAGTCTTGAAACTGTGAGCCAGTTCCATCCACCCAACCGATTGAGCTGAAATTTTGTATTATCAAGTTCCGATGATAATACATACATGTAACAAATTAAAGAGTTGATATCTTATAACGCCTTTTTCATTAATTTCGAAATTATTCATCGATAGGTTAGTCAATGAAGTCACTTCTCTAGTCACTCACACTTATACATATCTACAACTGCACACTGACAGAAAACGGACATGCTTTGAACCAAAATGCTCTGTCCATTGTGATAATTCGTCCAAGCTTTCTAGCTATCAAGATTGTCAAATCTATTATCTGTGTTATACGCGTACTACTTGGAGCAAGGAACGCGTACTAAGCTATTATCTAACTAGTCTGTGGCTATTAGTCATGATATTCTGCTGAGATCTTCTGTTTGTGTTTGCTTCTTGAAGGCTTCTTGAGTACTTGGCTAGTGATTTCGTGGTGTTTTTAGAAGTAGGCAGAAATAAATACCACGAAATTTAAATATATTTACGTGGTTGATGTAGACATTTAACTTTATTTTGACACTTGAAAGCTTAGTACTGAGCTTAGTACTGAGCAGCGCCATCTATTTTCAACGCTGAAAACATGATTTGAAACGGCCGTGAAAACCCCTCATTGGGTGAAAGTCTACCTAATCCCTAGCTCCCATTGATCAATACTAAGGATCAATACGAACGAGTCTTGTTTGCACTGTTTATTTCAAACATTTTCAGTACCTCGGTAGGGTGCTAGGTTTTTTTTGCTATTCTAAGAACCGTTCCATGCAAAAACTTCAAATATTTTCACTCCCTTAGCAGGATGTTAGGTTTTTTTTGTTATTTTAAGAGCCATTCCTAACATCAACTTGCACAAGAAAACAAGGCATCGCTACTGGTGGCTTCGGATGATCTGGGTGAACACAATCGTTCCTAACAATATGATCACGTATTGATAATGCACAACCAATTTTGTACGGAATTTTTTGCGCAGCATGGTATTTGGAAGCCATGTTTTGCAATAAATAAATATCATATCATAGTCCCTACTCCTAAAACAGAGGCCCAATTCTCTAGTTTTAAAAACGATTAAATTACAATATAATCTCGTGTAAGTCGCATCGGTCACTATTAGTACGTAGTAACTACATATTACTTAATCTTCGTATGCACTAATAGTAACTACGTGACAATGCGATTGACACGAGATTATATTGTAATTTAATCATTTTTAAAATTAGAGAATTGGGCCTCTGATCGTTGACCATGACCACACCACACTCAGTTTTCGTTTCAGAGTCCCATCCCATCCACACCCACAGACCTTTATGGTTTATTCTCAGAATAATGACTCATTGTTTTAACATCAGGATGTTGGGATCCATGAGCTAGGAACCTTTTATACATTACATTACATTGTTAGGTTAGGTTAGGTACCTATACAAAACATGTCAAATCTACATCGGCATATTATTATGATTTGTGTTGTAAAATTGAATTGTTTTTATTTTTATCTCTTTGACATATATTTCTTAATTTTGATTTCAATGCGCATCCCAAAAATTCTTTAAATTGTTAATTATTAGGTACTACCTATTATAATGACATGGTAATGGATGTATCTACCAAGTACCTACTTATGGGAACTAAATTATTTGTATGTCATAATGTACGACTGAGTATGTTGGACGTGTGAATTATGACCATCTATGTAAAATTACCATATTCAACACAAATAAATTATCTTTATCTTTATCTTTATCGGCATTAAGAAAAACTCAGGACTTTTTTTTTCAATAATTTACTGTACTAGCTATCACTCCCGGTTACATTTGTTGTAATGAATGATAACCTAATTTTGAATACCGGATAGCGGTCGCCTTTCATTTCACTCCTCTAAGGCCTGATACTGCATTAAGCGGACGCCCGCGCGGTTCCAGACAACCCATAGTGGACACCGTGCCCGCACAACGTCGCCCGGCGTGCGGGGCAGTGATAGACGTAAATTTTGTCACTATCTAACTCATTAAAGTTCAGGTAAGTTAGAAGATGACGGTATGCATTTCTATGGCCTTATTGTTTAGGTATTGGATACATATTTTAGCAAGCCTGAAATAAATATATTATTGTAAAAACTGGTAAGTTTCGAAAAAAAAACACGAAACGCAATTAATTTTGTTAATGGCTACCCTGGATTGAAAATGTCGACGACACCTTCGTATTAGTGGTGGGTACTCAGCACGTGAGGTAGCACGATTGTATCTACTCACTTCCACAAAAAGAGTCACTCACTCTTTTCTGTTGGACGTGCTACCACCTGCTACCACAGTTGACGCCTCGCGACTCGCGAGTCTGTGCTGCCGTAAGGCGCGAGGCGAGGGAGCAGGATGAGTATAGCGAGAGGCGGTCGGTCTGGTCGGCACGCACGAGTGAGTGAGGCGTGCGACTGTGATGTGAGGTGCGAAGTGTGCGAGGCTGCGAGCTCGCTATCATAATTTTATGGCTGTGACTATGCGTGCCCGCGGACGGTCCACGGTGGTGTGCGAGTGGTGAATGAAAGAATGAATACAAGATTCGCTAGAAATCCATTAGAAATCATAAAATGCTGCGGCCAGTAACCGTGCGAGCTTGATTGTGTCAGTTAAGGGTAGTTATTGAGCTCAATTTCGTTTTTCAATTTCAAATTTTAGACAAAAAAAAAGGGTTATTAGGGTTCCGTACCCAAAGGGTAAAACGGACCCTATTACTAAGGCTCTGCTGTCCGTCCGTCCGTCCGTCCGTCAGTCTATCACCAGGCTGTATCTCATGAACCGTGATAGTTAGACAGTTGAAATTTTCAAATAAAAAACAGAATAAAATAAATACTTAAGGGGGCTCCCATACAACAAACGTGATTTTTTTACCGTTTTTCTTTTGTTTCGCGTGGGATTCTACTTAGGTACCTATATAAGTATCAAGATCCAATAAAAATGGAATGTATTTTGTACTGCTATAACTTAACCCCTTGACTCACGACCGCGAAAATAAAAAATAAAACAATTAAAAATTTTAGCAAGCTTTTACTTTAAATTAAATTATCTAGGTACTATTACATATTGCAATTCAGAAAAAGTATTTTATCGACCTTTGATCCCGTTAGGCGGCTTCTTCTATCCGATATTAAATGACCAGCCTTCGAGAAAACTCTCTCAGATGGCACTGACGATGCGGGGATGCAGAATCTTTTTAACATTATTTGGTACAACCTGGGGTATGCATACTTTTTTCCTTCCCACTACCTAAACGGATCTCTTTGGCGTTGAAGCAAAGGTTCTTCCAGGTACTTGTCAACTTCTACGATAGAGGCAGCTCTCGGGTTAGCATTTCTCAGGCATTCTGTAACCCGACTGTCAAAATCAACCCAGATATTCGAACTGGTATCCGCAGCATCACTATTTGAAGATGTTATTGGAACATTTTCTAAATCATTGGACGTGGCTACACACTCCAATGCTAGCACGACCCGTGCTGCTAGATCATGTAGTAAATCTTTTGCCCTAATGTAACTTGCTGGTTGGCTTTCAGGAAACCCGTATTTTTTCAATCGTGGATCGAGTATTTTACTAATAGAAAACAAGCTATTGTCTTCAACCCTCAAAAATAGCTCCTGTAATTTTCCACTCAACTTACGTGCCATATTATGCACGGTTACAGGTAGCTCTTGAGTATCAACAAATTTTTTTGTTTTTTCTTTTAGTAGGTGTGATAGCGTTATTATTTCGGAAATGGTTACAGAGTTTTCCTTGCTCATCATCTCGGTGACGGATTTAAATATTTTTAATATCTCACAAGCTTTGGTTATTACTAAGACGTCGCTGTTTTCTAAATTTGGTGTTCTCGGGTAATTAATCGCTAGAGTCGATACTATGCTCGTTTTTATCTCTAGCACTCGCTGGAACATATCATATGTAGAGTTCCAGCGAGTGACCACATCTTGTTTAACTTTGAGCACTTTTTCACCCAGTCGTATTTGCATTGCTTTTAAGCGCTCTGAAGCTAAAAGGCTTCTTCGAAAACGCTCTACAATGGTCTTGATTCTTTCGCGAGTGTCTTTGATTTCTGCCAAAGATGACTGAACACTCAAATTTAAAGTATGGGCAAAGCACGGTACTTGTCTCCAGCCTGTTATCGCGATTGCGCCCTGCGCGTTAGTAGCGTTGTCAGTGGTGTACAGCCTGTACTTTTTCCTGTATCTGCCACCTCTCGCAGGAATTTTTAATTTCTTTTGCCAGATTTTCACTGGTGTGCCTGTCGCTGTAGTAAAAGCACTGCAGCATGTGTGATTTTAAAACTGTGTTCTGGTCAATGTAATGGACTGTTATAGAAATGTACGACTCTTTAGCAATCGACGACCAGCAGTCTGTTGTTATTGCGACAAATTTAGCTGTTTTTAATTTTTCTATGATGTTTTCTGCATGTATGGCGTAATGTTTTTCCAGAAGGGCATTTGAAAGAGTTTTTCTTGTGGGAATTGGATATCCAGGATTGGTTTTGTTTATGAACTTTCGGAATGATGGACTTTCTACTACATTGAAAGGAAAATAGTTTTTGACCACCATTTCCAGCAAATCTTTGTTAAGGTCATCAATAGTTTTTATGGAAATCGGTCTTTGGAAATAAGGCCTGACAGAAGTATTACTTTTTCTTGGAACGGCAAGTTGGAGTTGGTTCGAGGCGCTTCGGAGAAGAGCTTCAGGTGGCACGGGGAGAGCTTCAGGTGGCACAGGGAGAGGTTCAGGCAGCACGGAGAGAGCTTCAGGCGGCACAGAAGTTTCTATTTGGGTAGATATGCTTGAAGTGCTTTCATCCAGTGGCCCTGAAGGAGGTTCAACACTCGGAAGCGAGATTGGTGGTAATGTTACTCTAATTGTTGTTGCTACTAAAGGATGTTTTGCCTTTAAGTGACGTGTTAAATTAAAAAGGCCACCCCCTTTAATCGATAAAATATTTTTGCAAAGTGTGCATTTCTTTTTATTTTCTGCAGCATCTATAAAATATTCCAGATCGGGGAAGTTCTTTTATCAGCCATTTCTAGGTAGCAAGTTACCTATAAGTATAGGTAGTTCTATACGTACCAATGTTAGTGTCTTTACTTTTTAGGTATTAGGTACCTACCTACCTACGTTAAACTAAAATAGGTAAGTCGGTATATGTAAATGTTATAAGTTCCCGTCACCAAATCAATCACCAGCATCAATCATAATAATGTAATAGGTAGGTAGGTAGTTTCAAAATTATCCTTCACCATTTACCAAGCCACCAAAAATCACTTAGGTACTCAGGTATTTATTTTCATAATCAGTTTTAAAAATCACTATTGTTTTTTAAACTATAATAGTAGGTAGCTAGGTATTTTATTTTTAATTTTACTGTTCAATTAAATAGGGTCAAGGTCACCCGCACCGAATTACACCTTGCACTAGGTAATACTAAATAAAAAGTAAATATTAAATAAACAAAGCAAAACAGCAAATAAAAATCATACAATGGTGTCTATTCTGTTGTTCATCGAACTAAACTAAAATTAAACTAAAATTAAATTTAAAAATGTCAAATTTAGTTCTAAAAGCTATTCTGTTGTCAGGCTGAACTAAATTTAATCTTCGAAAACGACAGGACTATATTTTAATTTGACAGCCACCAAATTGAATTGAATTGACAGAGTTAAGTGAATTAAGTGGGGTTTACACGGGTCCATTTTCGTCGTGCGGCTCGTCGCTTTACAAATCGCCTCACCAAGCCGCATCGCTAGCCCATTTACACTAGTGACTAAAATCTCATGCGGCTCGGTCACTTCCTTCGAAAATGTTGAGAAGAATAGGTGTTCGTGCCGGAATTGAAATAGTTAGTTATTCAATTAATCAAGAACGATCTGTACGTAGAATCGCAGTAGTGAAACAACGTGCACGAAACACACCTTCATGCGGCGGGCGATTGCCTACAACATCGTTTACACGGTCGATTTTGGTCACCAGCTGCATGTGGCCGGTCACCGCGCAGCCAAAGTCGGATGCTACCCAACTTTGGGGCTTGCGGCTTTAGTCACTTGCGATCTAGTCGAATTGCCATTTAGACGGTCGATTTTCGCCGCGCGGCAAAAATCGCGCGGCTTTAATCACCCGTGTAAACCCCACTTTAGTCTTTGGATTTAACTAAGGTAGAGCAAATTTTTTTTTAATTCGCAATTCGAAATTTGGCGCTCAAGAAAACCTTTTTTTAACAAACGAGGTCGAACTTGTTTTTCAAAATGCAAAAATACAAAGAAATAATCAAATAGAAAGTAAAAACATTTTTATTTTTTTATGGAAATTATCCACAATTTATTGATTTATATAACTAGTATAATCGCCTCCGTCAGCAGCTATGACGGCACGTAGTCTATCTCGCATTAGATGAGACAAGGCGCGCGCATAAATCAGTCCCCCTGATAATCATCCATAACCGTGCAGTGTGATCTAAGAGCTTCAGGGGGGTTTCTTTCGTTCTGACAGTTCCAGCGTTGAACCATTATGCCCCATAGATTTTCAATCGGGTTCATATCTGCTGACCAAGCAGGCCATTTAATGAGACTAATGTCACGGGTGCATGTTAAACCACGCCATGGTAGCCTGGGCCTTGTGTATCGGTGCATTATCCTGAACGTAATCAATTTGTGGGAATTTTTATTAGTATTGACCGTGTCCTGATTTGCTTTTATGATCTGTTATTTGACCTTCATCGCCATGACGCCGAATCCAAAATCTCACGGTGAATCGAGATATATTGAGCTCTCGTGATATCGCACTAATATTCAAGCCATCTTCGTGGAGAAATAGTATTTCAGCCCTTTGTTGCAGAGTTAAAGCCATTTTATTTCAATCAATCTATCAAAGAGGATGCAATAACTATACGTAAGAAGAGACGGGACATAGAGTAAAATAAATTACTGTCGTCAAAACAGGGCTACCGCAAAAATCCAACATGACGGACGACTGACAAAACAATCAGTTCTACCAACATACAAAAATGGAATAGTGATGTGCAGCCAGTATTTAAAATCTATCGATATTGATAAATGACCTTACCTACAGTTTGAAATAATATTTTTTTTTTATTATTTTCACCAATTTTGTTTTAGCACCACTAAAACAAAACCAGTGGCACAAGGTCCAGTTTATTGGATTTGTGTACAATCAAAAAGACCATAAAGTAAAACAACATTTATTTTCGGCATTTACCAGGCAGTCTTGGCGCTAAAGAGCGATCTCTTCCAGACAACCTTAGGCTCACCCATAACATTTAGGTTATAAACATCTTAAATATACATGTGCTAGTAGTAATCAGTGTCTAGTGTTTCATCGTGGCAGTGTATGGGGGAGGCCTATGTCCAGCAGTTCTTTGTAGACTTCTTTGGGTTGATGATGAAAGATTTAGTAATTTCACCAATTTTTTACACCTAAAAATAAAAGTATCGATTATTATAAATGAAGATATCGTTCACCACACTATCATTCAGAATCAATATTATTATTGCTTGGGATTATGATATTTTTTGGAATCTATGATATTTTGGCCCAAGAAGAAGTATGTATTGGACTGATAATTTATCTAATAATCTAGGTAGGTACTAACCGGACTTCATCCAGAGGAAACCTGGCCATAAAAAGTTTTCTGCCGTTATTTCTATCTGATTGTAAGCAGCATATTTCACAATTTATGTACTTCATATTTCATATTCACAGAAATTAATTAGGTTTCAGAAGCAAGCAACACACATAAACGTATTTAGACCACAATAATAAAATATTTTGCAATATAAATTTTGTCTAAGACAAACAGGGAAACAAATTGACCATGTGAGAATGTAACTGACTGACAGGTCATCAAAGAACGAGAAAGGCAGAGGAAGTGAAAAATGGTCACCATTAAAATTCTGCCCCGTTTCATACAATCTTTTTTTTTCTTTTAGTTGCGACAGACTGCAGTCTATATTTACTAACATTCAAACTTATTTTTTTGTTAAATGTCATTATGGTAATGTGTCAACTTTAAAATTAAGAAATGAGGTTCACCCATGGAAGTAATAAGGTTGTATGTAGTACTTATTACTTCCATGGGTTCACCATCAAAAAGTATCTTTTTGTAGGTCGATTCTAGAACTTTACTATCAAAAAGTAATAAGTAGGAGATATAGCATTTTAGACTTTACTGCACACAGTATGGTAAAGGCCAAGGTACACCGGATGCGTATGCAGCACACGGTAACGTAGACACGCGCGTCTCTGCGCCGCGCCGCAGAGACGCGCGTGGACGTCACGCAAGCGGTGTGCCATGGCTCATACAGTTCCATACATTACAACATAATGGTACGTCGACGTGCACACCTACGTCTACGCATACGCAGCCAGTGTGCTGTGGCCTTAAAAGATGATTTATGCTAGACTGTGCTGGTACTGAACCATAGCTTTGGGTGCGGACGAGGCATGGCCTAAAAAGGTACAAACATTTTATATATGAAGTAGCCGTGTACTATCCGTGCTTCGGGACGAATTGAGGTGCGGGCGCCGCTGAACTGGAACTACTTTATTTTAAATTCGTGCCTCGTAAGCACCTGTTTATGCCACGGCTCAGACCCAGCCCGGTCGCATAAATCATGAAAGCTATCATCTTAATTACAACAAAACTCAATACTTTGTGATCCTAATTGTTTTCCTCTACTTGCAGTTTGTAAATAGTTGATTTAAGTATTTATTTTCTTAGCGAAATATGCCCCAAGAATACTTTTTTTGAATCACTAAATTTAATCCACACCAGTTTTCATGAAGACTAATTTTAGGTAGATTTTTCTAATATTAGACATAAAACTGCACAACAGAATATAAAAAGACCACCTAAACCTAAGTTGAGTAACTAAGCTAATTTTAGTGCTGTCTGACTAAGATTTAGTTTAGTGCTGTCATTTTAGTCGATTCTCAATAGCATAAACTGTACAACAGAATAGGAAAAGACCACCTAAAGCTAAGTTGAGTAACTAAGCTAATTTTAGTGCAGTCAGATTAGGATTTAGTTTAGTTCAGTCATTTTAATCGATGTCTGAATAGCAAAACGTCATTTTGACGCAACTAAAACTAAATTTAGTTTAGTTTAGTCTAGTTTGTGCCAACAGAATTGACACCAATGTCGAGTTAGAAACAGCGTAAGATTTTCATTGCTGCCAGTCTATTTTCGATGTTACTCATCATCTCTTAAGGTCTAACATTGCCTTTCATACAAATTATACCTTTCGGGTCGAGCGAGTCGATTTCAGCCGATTCCAGCCGACGTAACACGAACTAGCCGCGCTAATCTCCTCGCGAACTGCATTCAATTCTAAATTTGAATTTCAAACTCGGCACAACACGCGCATGCGTTCTACATTCAGAGAGCTGCCCCCGTATTGTCTATCAAACTGGTAATCGCTTTCGAATACTTATAATTTTTCGATGCATTGCGCTTTATGTTTCGAAAATTTCTGCTCATGGAAAAGAAGCTAAAACACGCGGCGCAATGTACTGCAAAATTGAATTTAAAAGCGATTACCATTTTGATAGGCAATATATCCTGCGCTGCCTCGCCTCTTTTGTTGTACCACAATGTGCCAGCACAGTTTGAAAAAGAGGGCCTCATGGCCTCGCACGATCCTCATTTTAAAAAGGTGTGCTACCCAAGACTACTTCGTATTGACCAATGGGGGGCTAGGCAATAGATGGACTTTCGGCCAATCATAAGGTGGTCGCGAAAAATGGTGCAAAAAACACCATGTGATGATTTTGTACGGCGATTATTTACAACACAACATTGCACACTCTGATCATTGGTAGCCACTGGCTTCCAATGAACGGGATGTACATAATCAGGCTGTACAATATCAGGCCGTGTTTAATCATGCTGTGCAAATAACGTCCCGCAGAAAGTACTATACATACTTACTTATAATTTTAAATTCTTCCTTCAAACGTATCCTTCCTTTTAGCTCTTAGTAATAAAAACTCTACTCGTGCCCTTTTAACTTAGATTCTCTAAGCCTTTTAAAATTTCTCACCCTTTATAATTTTCATACTGTGACTTGAGAAATTCTCTAAGTACTGTGATAATAATTTACGTATTGGTTCCTTTAGATATAGTTGTATTTAGTTTTATTTGATTTCATTTGATCAGAATCAAAATATTTTGTTATCATTTTTTTTTATTCGCTTTATGACGTGAAACGTGAATTAGTACCTACGTGAAGTTGGCAAAAATATTCCACAATCTCCAAGTAGAAACAGATGCCATTAATTAAAAAAAAAAAAAAAAAAACTTGCAGAAAGTTGAAGATGCACGGTACGCGACGCGTAAAAAATGTGATAAAACTGGTGTAGGTCTGTTTATTTACAACAACCATGTGTTTTTTTAAATACCGTGGATCAAGTGGATGGTGTTGCGTTTGTTTTAACAAGTTTAGTGACTTCTCAATCTTGAGAATTGAGGTTACAGTTTCTGTGCTGTATAATTTCTAGGAACCAAAAAATCTGTTCAACACAAACAGCCACTTATATAGTCAATTTCACACTAGGATTCTCTGAGTTGTGGGTATCAGGAACTACGAGTACCATCATAGTTCATCCATTGAGTCCATCCATCCAGTTCCACCACCGAGTTCTCGAGTTTAAAGATCTGCGTTGTTGGCATCAAGCTATTCTAAAGTTGTCGGTCGTCGAATTACTGTGCAGCGACCACAAAAATAAAAGTTGTCCTGATTATACCTCTCATCTATGAGGTTATTAAACATGGCCATGCAACATACATTGATAGCCAAATGTAGTAAATCCCAGAAACTTTCTTCTAAGCTCGCTGGTCAAATACCTGTGGGGTAATTCAAACACATAAGTTATTTGGTCTTTAAGTAAAAAATATGAAATAAATACCATAATGATGACTTGTTGCGCAAATTTATTTGGCATAGTCATAAAAAAAATTGGAATAATACTGTCAGAGAGAAAAAACTAAGGCCTATCAAGTTTATAATGAAAACGGGGTCGCTTTGATCGCCCCTGTTTCCCTGTTTTCTCAACTGAAAAAGTTTTTTTTTGTTTATTTTTGTTGTTTTCAAATCTGCAATTGGCTGTTTAGCCATAATCAGATGTTTTCTGGATTGATTGGTAGTTTAGGTGTTATCCCAATGAATGACACCATATAATTTAAAGAACTGATTAGATTCTGTGTGTTCTGTCTAGGTCCAATATTTGCCATCGCTTTAGGCTTTTAATATTGTCTTGAACGTTTAACAGGTTAAACTAATTCGTTTGAGTGGTGTTCAAGTCTTTCCTTGTATTTTATGCAGTACTTGCTAACTTCCTCCTTGACGGTTGGCATTTAAAGGTATTCGTATAATTCTGTGTTTCTCACAAACCAGTGTGCGCTTGAGACAGTTCTGAGAGCAATGTTTTGAAACCTTTGAAGAATTATAATATTGGAGTTGCTAGCTGAGCCCCAAAGTTCTATCCCGTAGGTCCAGATCAGCTTTATGATTGCCATGTAGACAAGCAGTTTATTGCTGAGAAACAGCTGGGATTGACGGCCTAACAGCCAATATAAACCTTTATATTGTAAAGTGGCTTCCGTTTTTTTTAGCTTTAACATGGTCGGACTAAGTCAGTCTTCTGTCTAGGTGTAGAGTAGACCTAAATATTTTACTGTGTTATGGCTTGGTAGCAATTTCTTATCCATGTAATATATAGGTGGGCAGTTGCCTTTTCGGAGTGTGTACGTAACTTGTGTAGATTTAGTTAAACTAGGCTTAATTCTCCATTTTTGTAACATTTGTGTCTCTATTTTATTGAGCTGCTCCTGTAGTTTCAGTGGAGCCACTTTTGGATCCTTGTCACTTGCCAGGCATGCCGTGTCATCTACATATATTGCTGTTACAACGTCTTCTGTTTCAGGCAAATCTGGCGTATATAGGTATTAACGACCTCTGTGGCGCGGCGGGCGAAGGTTTGCCTGCGACGCAGGAAGTTGCTGGTTCGATTCCCGCCTCGGAACAAATATTTGTACGATCTGCAAATATTTGTTTAGGGTGTTCTGTGTATTTTCTATGTATAAAAAAAAATATCTATCTATGTAATGTATTGTATTAAGTATATCAGTTATCTAGTACCCATAACACAAGCTCTGCTTAGCTTGAAGCTAGATAATGTTATGTGAAATGTCCAGCATTTATTTATTTATTTTATAAGTATATAGAATACAGAACCGGGCCAAGCACCAATCCCTGTGGGACTGAAGCAGCGATGTAGTCCAGGCTACGTCCTCTTCATATTTGACCTGGAATACTCGGTGGTCTATGAAAGATTTTAGGATCATGTAAAATGAGTTTGGCAGAAGGGTTTTTAGTTTGTATAAAAGTCCTTTGTGCCACACTTTGTCAAATTTTTGTTGGATGTCTAAGAATACAGCAGAGCAATACTCTTTTTCTCAAGTGACTGTCTGATTTTGTGTACCACTCGATGGACTTGTTCTATGGTTGCATGTTTCTCCCGAAATCCAAACTAATGGTCAGGTATGACCTTGTTCTCTGCCCGGACTGGTTTAAGCCTCACTAACAGTATCTTTTCAAACACTTTAGATAGTAGGTAAAAAGATGAAAAAAAAAATTTTATTCACTCATTATTTTTAGAGATACCCCCAAAAATAAATAGGGCGAATTTTATGACTCACAAAAAAGGCATATTTATTACAAAAAAATACTAGTGGTTCGCCCCGAACTGAGACCTCGCGATAATACCTTTATCAGCCCGACTACAGATCGCGCGACGAGAGTTTGGCTTTGACCTTCGGGTGGAGGGGATTACTGCGCATGGGTACTGTCACGCACACAATACTTTTCCTTTTTTATGTACCAGGTTGGATATTTGAGTGGGTCAAAATTCATGTACAGTGTTAATAATGCTAGAAAATAATACGAAATACACTCGAGAGCAATGAATCCGGGTCACTTAAAGAATGTTAAAAATCTCGGAAACTAAAAATGATAGATTAATGCAATAAATTGTATTTAATAGACAATGTAATACTCCTTAAATGAAGGTAAAAAAAATATGAGTCACCATACATTTTATTAACACAAAATTACATAAAGAAAAAAACTGCTTGTGGGGTTCAGACACCCATTTATGGGTCTGGGAACTGGTAGGAAATCAGAACAAACAAACGGATAGTAATAAATTACAAACGACACGCCCGTCCGGGCCGAACGTTGTCCAAGCAATGACATTCCACGGGGGCGCCTCGATCGTAATCGCTTTATTTCAAAGGCTGAATACCACATCTCTTCCTTTTTAACAAATTAAAAATTAACAATTGCTTATTTCCAAAAGTTAACTTACTATTCTTATTTTACTATATACTTCTAGTAATTTTACAACATAAAGTAAGCCATCATTATTCTAAAGTGATACTTCTAATGATTTTACAACATAATTATTATTCTAAATCGAATTTTATTTTAACCAAAAATTAAACTACGCCGTTGATGTAATTTTTAATTAAGTACCTATACAATTATCGATCTCTTTACTAGGTACGCTATTATTGTCCTCCTCAATTTCTTCATGATCACAGATCTTCCAATTACTACCTTCTACTCTTTTCAAGTGTAGGTATTATATTCCAACGATACTCCCGATCTTCCTGTATCAGAGCCTTCCAGATTTCTGATCCATGTGCATCGCAGAAGCAGCCTACACCTTCTGTATAGATTGAAGTAGTTCCCACCTCTGGTTGTACGCAGTCTCCGGTTAGACAGGTTAAATTCTGGTGGCAGACTTGGAAGACTGTGGCGTATTCAGATAAGATGGCGTTGGGATGGGTTTGCTACTCAGTGATCTGTTAGGGCAAGTTGTCACAAATAATTGCTTTCCAAATGCCTTCATTCACAAAACTTAAAGATACTACGACACCACTCTGATAATACAATTAGGTGAAAGTGTGGTGTCATGCGAGATGATATTATTAGCTAGTTGTAAGTTAGTGCAGACAATCAATTAATTTTTAATCTTAATTTAATGTTGCACAATTTGACATGTCGTCATAGAGACGTTTTGTATTTTAATACTAATAATTTTATTAGAAATTTTGTTTTGACACGAGATACTGTTGATACATAGTATCTTGAGTCAAAACAGACGGCAGACATAGTAAATTCATAATTGATAAATTGTTAGCATTTCATATTTTTGATCTCGTTATAAGTATCTACTATAACGCAGTCCACGAGCTCGTGGTTAGAAGTAGGTAGTACTAATGAGGGTAAAAGGTAGGAGTGTCAGCTGACAGTCATTTAAACTAGTTCGACAATGAGAAGGCCGGCCACATAAAATGTACAAGCCCTTCCCAGCAAAATCTTAGGCTTAGAAACATTTTTAAACAGTTTGAATGTACATTATCATGTATGTAACTGAACACTGGATGTTACAATTTGAGTTACTCCCTTATTATGAGAATTACAATATTGTAAGTTCATACAAACGCAAGAACGCCATAGGGTTCCTTAACTGTTGTTCGAAATACTTTAAAATGCAAGAAACGTAAAGATGTTGCAAATCTCACTATTGAGAGGACTATTGAGCTGTTGAGCTAGAGCTGCATATCATTGTGTGTTTACCGTCCCCCTGACGCAGACTTCGCGTTATTTTAATCCACTATGGAAAAAGTATTGCTCAAAACTTTTGTACATAGTAAAATGCTTATAGTCTGCGGAAATTTCAATATAGGTTAGTTCTTTTTCTGAGAGGCTGCTTAATTTGTTTAAATGTTTTAATTTACATCACCTCTTCGAATAACCAACAAGAGTGACACTAACAACATCCACCTGTTTTGATAATATTTATTGTAGTAGTGTTCCAATTGATACATCAGTAATTAAACATTTCACCTCAGATCACTATGGTCTCAGCACAGTGCTTTAAATACTTGTAATTTCACTTATCACAGATAGTCGCATTTTGAAATTCCACGGCAGTATTGATCTAAAAATGCCCCTTGTACGTACCGTGCGTAGATGATCCGAATGACCTTTTTACCAGTTTGTCTAAATTGATAAGTGAGGAACATAGTGAGATTGTAAAGCTAGAGTGAATGTCGGGTTAGCTGATTGGGCTACAACCCTATATGAACTCTATACGGCTGGGGAATCAATGTTGCACGACCCAACGTTTATCTTGTACATAAAGAACTATTCCAAGTCCTTCAAAAAGTTTGTCATACATTAAAATCATTGCATTTGAGAAATTCAATAGAAAAGTCAGCAAATAAAATTAATACAACTTGGAAATTAATAATGAAACAGGTAAATCTAAACCTTGTAGTAACCAGATGAATTTAAACATAAACAATACTATGTTATCAAAAATATTCAGGTCATGAATGCCTTTGATAGTTTTTCTCTAGTAATTGTGCTAGGTGCTGATATTGCACCGTGTATGGCCTACATTTTCAATAGATGTCTTGACGAGAGTCTTTCCTCATCTTATGAAACATAGTAAATTAATCCTTTGTTCAAGTCTGGAAATGATAAAGATCCAGGTAACTATAGGCCAATTTCTATATTGCCTGCTTTAAGTAAGATCTTCGAGAAACTTATTCTTTCTCAGTTATTGTCACACTTCGACCTCCACGGACTTCTTCAGTCATTCATTTGGAATAACTAAGGTTCATTCGACAGCCGATGCTGATACCATGCTCTTAGAACACATATTTGAAGCGTAGGAGAACTCACAGAACGCGATCGTCCTTAGCTTTTGACTGCGTGTGGCATGATACATTAATTTCCAAGTTAAAACATTATGGCATCCAAAATCAGGCAATTAATCTTGTAAATTCTTACTTATCCAATAGAATTCAAAAATTGATGTTGGTGGTGAAATGATCGACTATTGTCATGGGGGTGCCACAGGGTTCAATACTAGGCCCTTTTTATTTCTAGTTTACACTATCAATCTCTTTTTTTACATTATGTGGCATAGTTCTGTTTGCTGACGATACTTCTTTGATTTTCAAAGTTGATAGATCTAAAGCAAATTACGATAGAGTAAATAATTCACTGTCGCGAGTTCTTGTAAATAATGTTTTGATCACAGTAAATAATCTTTTGCTTAATGCTAAAAACGAAAAGCATCAAATTCACATAGCCAAATGTAAAACATTATCAAACTAAATATTAAAATAAATCGGGAGACACTTGATCTTGTTAAGTCTAGTATTTTCTTAGAGCTTAATATTGATCTAGGGGGTCAGTGGGCACCGCAAATTGTGGCTTTAGCTGGTAGACTTAGTTCCACTGCATATGCAGTTTGTATGTTAAGGCAGCTTACTGATGAAGCTACAGCTAGGCTTGTTTATTTTAGCTACTTCATAGTGTTATGTCATATGGTATCATGCTGTGGGGTAAAACAGCTATATTTCCAGCTAAATTTCTCTTACAAAATCGGGCAATACGTGCCATTTATAAAATGAAGTCACGTGACCCCTTGAACGCCTTGCGTTTCAAAGAAATCGATATTCTCACAGTAATTTCGCAATATATCTATGAAATATTATTACATACACATAAACACTTGGATAGTTGTATGAAAAAGGGTGACTTGCATGGTATTTGGATTTATAAATACAACCAAACTAAATATACCAAAATTTCGATTGAAGAAAGTAAATGGGTCTTTTATGAGGAATTCTGTACAGTTCTATAATAAACTTCCAGAAGGTGCATCCAAACATCTTACTCGAAGATAAATGGAAATTTCATATTCATATTCATATTTATATCATTTATTCACCGTAGGAACACTGGGAGCACTTGGTTTTGTTATGGTGTACATACATTTTAGCGGCCGCACATAAGCCTTGTCAGATAATTGCTACATCTGATTTGAGCTGATTTGCTATAATATCTGTACTTTTCTCTTTACATGGTTCTATTAGATTGTTATTTATAAGTAGGTATACTCATACTGATACTCATACTCATTTATTAAAACCATAGGAACAATTATTAAGAACACTTGGTCACGTCATACATTATATTTAGAAATTAGGTTATATCAGAGACTAGTTTTACTAGTCTCTGGTTATATCAAGTGGAGCGTGTACTGTCTTATAAACTTTTGCTGATGTTTATTTGCATTTGACTAACTTTCTTAGGTTTTTAAGTTCTCATTTAATATGTATCAGCAACTTCCTGCTCCGAGGCACCACACAGGCGCTTCCCACCTTGTGGTAAGACGTATCATCAAATTAAGTGATTGCAACAAGATTGACAAGCCGTGTTTGTTGCCTGATTCTTCTAGGCTTGAGCGCGTTGGAACAGGAGTAATTTTAGTTTATAAGGCGATTCAAAATGATCCTTGTGATTTCAATGAATAAAATTCATTTCATTTGATTAACAGAGGGATCAAAATGCACTACCTTAGAGTACGTACCTACATTAAACATGTGTAGGTATCGGAGGTTATTGCCATTTATCGCTCCATACTGTCACCATTTTGTAGACATTAACATTCGTCTTTTAGGCAAACTTGCGTAAATATATACGTGGCACAATTTCAATGAGTAGGTACAAGTTTAATTGACTCATTGAAAACAACTTTATAGAAGCTCGTAACACTTTTGTCCATTCCCTGGAGTTGGTTCACATCAACAAGAACTTTATAGGTAGTTATTTGCTATAAGCAAGGTACCAGAAATAAACTCATAAATTGGTTGACATGAACTGGAACATTTTGCCTTATTATTTTGTCATTTCATTATGGTTGCGACGTGTTGCGAGATAATTAGCCACCATAAATTTATTTCAAGTAAGAGGGTACTTAGTAAAAACTTTTAAATTCGTGTGGCCGGTTAAAAATCAAGTTAAAAATATCTAGTTACGACCACGTTACGACTGATTTAAATCACTAAGAAGAAGTACCCTTCCTCGAGTTTTAGAAAAGTTTTCCATGTATGTCGGTATTCAATTAACACAACACTACGCAACTTTTAGTCGAATTAGCGACTAGGTACTCACAATTTTTTATCCTCGTCGCCAATGTGGGGTTCAGACACCCATTTATGGGTCTGGGAACTGGTAGGAAATCAGAACAAACAAACGGATAGTAATAAATTACAAACGACACGCCCGTCCGGGCCGAACGTTGTCCAAGCAATGACATTCCACGGGGGCGCCTCGATCGTAATCGCTTTATTTCAAAGGCTGAATACCACACTGCTGATCTCTCCTTAAAACAAAAATAGGAAACATGAAATTTTTGAACTTTATTACGATTTTCTTGAATTTTAATACTTCGTATTGCCTCCTCGTGCTTCCATTACTGCGTTTACGCGGTTTGGCATGCTGTACACCAAGTTCCTTATACGATTTTGGGGAATATTCTCCCATTCCTCTGTGAGAGCAATTTTGAGCTCACGAAGCGTGATTGGGGGAGGGTTTCGTTGTTTTACGCATCTGCCTAGCTCGTCCCAAGCATGCTCGATCGGGTTGATATCCGGGCTGCGCGCTGGCCACTCCATACGAGTAATGTTCATCTCTTGAAGGTAGTCATTCACAATCCTACCTGTATGAGGTCGGGCATTGTCATGCATAAATATAGCATCCTCACCTAAATTGACCATAAATGGACCAACGTGATCATTGAGGATTTCTTCCACATATCTTACGCTAGTTAAAGAGCCGTTTTCTATGATCACCAGCTCTGTGCGACTTTCAGAAGAAATTCCGGCCCACACAAGTACAGACCCACCACCGTAGGCTACTTTTTCTTCGATGCATGCTTGCTTGAATCTTTCCCCTGGTCTTCGATACACTCTGTGTCTTCCATCGTGCTTGTAGAGCATAAATTTTGATTCGTCGGAGAACATAACTTTTGACCAATCTTCAATACTCCAATTTACGTGGCTCTGGGCATATCTTAGTCTTGAAATACGATGCCCACGCTCCAGTTTAGGGCCGTTTGCAGGTCTAAGGGGTTTTAACCCGGCGCCAATGACGTGAAAATAATAACGTGGACAATGACACCGGGTCATGGTGACCCGAGGTTTGTCATCATTTTTTTAATAACATTAAACGATAACAGTCTATTTTAATGTTTGTATGTATTAGTACAGGTTATATTGTACAGGTTGTATAGTAAATAAAATGTATATATATTCAACGAATCAACTTTTATTAACTTTTTCTTAAACACATGCAAAATCAACTTAAAAAACACAACTTCTGTAATATAATAATTTTCTTTTGGAATTCTTACTAATAATATAAAACAAAACGCTTATTCACTAAAAGAGAGATCATACCCACTCAGACATATTATAATTACACGTAATCAGTCTTCAGTTACGTCATTGGAAGTCATGGAACTGCTACAATTTTCACAGCACGGAATGCAATGATCTGGGCATATGTAAATCTGGCAGGCATTACAAGTGTGGCTAGTTTTTTGTCCTTTTTTTGAAGGACACACTTGGCATCTCCTACGAGTTCCAGGAACCTTCTGGGGAGGTTCCTCGGAGAGTGCACCTGCAAAATCTGCGATTCTCTTGCGCAAATGCCGGGGCAAATTCACACGTGTCCTTCGTTCTTTAGAAAATGACGCCTTTTTATTCGTGTCTCATTGTTAGCCCGATATATTATGATGTTTGTATTTATGCCCGATATATTTAGCATTACAAAAAATCTCGTCAGCGGCCATTTAGTGATACGTGATCTTCAATTTCGCCGTCCGTAGATGCTTCAGACATTTCATTGTTGGAGTCCGACTGCTCCAAAGCCTCCAAAATTCTTTCCGGGTGGTTTGTAAAAGACATCTTTACCAAAGTTAAATGATTAATAACAATAAACAAGATAAATGATTAATAAACACAAAACACACAAATAAAATAATGTCACAAAAACACTACGCCATCGATGACGCTGGGTCATACATACCCGTTTTGGCTTGACTCGCGTATATCTCCCTGCGCAGGCGACGTCGCACTGAGCTTACGAGCGATGCGGGTAGAGGAATACTGTATCTCCAGCTACTAGAACGTTCATAACCACGGTGAGGGTAATAAACAAAATATGACCATTTAAAATCACCTCGGGTCAATATGACCCAGCGTCATTGGCGCCGGGTTAAGTTAGATTCAGCAAGCCGACGTCTTACTGTCCATGCACTTGGGTTACTTCCTCCGAGGCGTCGAAACTGATTTGTGAGTTCAGTTCCTGTGAGAAAGCGATTTCGAAGCATGGTGTTCACCAAGTATCGGTCTTCTCGTGCTGTGGTACACCTGGTTCTGCCCGTTCCTGGTCTGCGTAGGTTAGAACCAGTTTCTTCGTAACGTCGGAGAACTCTTTGTACTGTTGACAGCGACACACCGACAGTCCTGGCTGTATCGCGCTGACTCCGGCCGGTTTCCAGCATTGTAAGTATTCTGGTGCATTCTTCAGGCGTAAGCGACATAATTTCAGCTTGAATAATGAATATAGAGCACTATCAACATGGTTTATGTACCCACATAAATGACAGATTACAAACAAAAGCAAAACCAAATGCTGTAATTTCGTAGTTCCATCTTCGAAAGTGGCCCTTTTTCAAATTTGTTTTTTTTATGATATAACTTTACAATAACTAAGAAGTTTTAATACCTTCATTTAAGGAGTATTACATTGTCTATTAAATACAATTTATTGCATTAACCTAGCATTTTTAGTTTCCGAGATTTTTAGGATTCTTTAAGTGACCCGGATTCATTGCTCTCGAGTGTAGATAAACTTCTTCATTTATTAAAACTATTGATAGTTATTTTACTTATATAAAATGTTTATTTCCTTTTAAAGTTTACAGAGACAGCGATGAAAATTCTAAATAATTGTTTTTTAATAAAATTATTTATTCCAAGATACATGTAAAATTGGTACATACAAACAAAAGAAAACTTAAAATAATTATTAAATACAAAAGTTAACATGAAAAAAAGTCCTAGCCGCAGTGCTATTCAGATTCTGAATCAGTTAAAGGTTTAACGCCTTCTATGAAATCACCGCATGGTCCAGTGGTGCTGCTTTTTTTTAAATCTTTCTTTTTAAAGTTTTAAATCTTTCTTTATTAGCTTTTATCAAGTTGTACAATTGTGGCTTGAGCATTGTTGAATCATATTGTATGCCTTTATCAGTTAGCCAATTCTGCATATCGGCTTTTTTGGTATTGGAGGACGGTGCTAAATCCCATTGTTTATTGTGGTATGAGGCGTTGTCGACAACCACTACAGAATTGGGTGGTAGGTTGGGAATTAATTGTGTCCTAAGCCATTTTTCATAATTCATGTTGTCGTGATAGTCCCCTGTTTTGGTGCCGGCTTTAAAAGTTAATAAAGCATTTGGTATAAACCCAGCTTCAGATCCTGCGTGGACTATCACGACTCGTTGTCCTTTAGAAATGGTTTTTTTAGTCCTTCCGTAGGGCCATCGCTCCAGGCTTTGGTTGTTGAGTGCGATGAATCTACGTAGGATTCATCTGTGTAAACAATGGGTCTTCCTTCTTGTCGATATTTTCTTATTTTTCTTAAATATTCAATGCGTTGTAATCGGATATTCGATGTTTCTATTAGTAATTTACGGTTGTTTTCTGTTTTTTTCCAGCGAAATCCTAACTCCTTTACAATTACACGAAGACTTCTGACCCTTTAAAGTTTATATCTTCCTCAAGTTTCTTCTTTAGTTTCCCAATGGTGGGAAGTTCATTATTCGTCTTGTGAAAATTGTGTATACATCTTTTTATAACACCTTGGTCAAAATTATCAATATTCGTAACTGGTTTAGCTCTGGGACGTTTTTTTCCAGGTGTTCTGAACATAATTAGCAAATCGGAACTCTTGGCTTGATTTGCGATATTTTTTACAGTGCCAATTGAAGTCTTAGTGGCCTCCGATGTCCGTTTTTGAATTTTGGCTAATTTACTGACTACACAATTTAATTTAGAAACAGTTTCCGTTTTCATTACCTGCATAGTCTGTATAGTTTGGTTATTCTCCGACTGACTGAGTAAAGAAGCAACTTCCTCAATCTGACTTCGAATTTGCTTCAATGAATCGATACACTCGTCAGCTTCTTTCTTTAAAAAGCAATTCACGTCATATATCATTTTCCGTGCTTGCCTTTTTAAAACAATGTTTTTTTACGCATTTTCAAATCACTTTTTAATATTTAACAAAAAAAACTTAACTGACAAACTTAAACAAACAAACTCAACAAATAATAACAATCGACAACAATAAACAATTAACGAAAATAGCAATTCACTTGTGAACGTGATTGTACAACAGGAGTGCGCGGTACGTCGTATCGATGCGAGAGGCAGGGAACGATTGGAGCGCCAATCAGAGCACCGCATGCGCCTACACACCCGCCCCGCACCCCGCTAATTGCCCGTTGATACCCAATTTCTGATTTCTGCGCAATAACGGTCAAAGCCAAACTCTCGCCGCGCGATCTGTACTTAACTAAGTAATTTCCATATTTTCTATTATTATTTTTGAAAATTTTCACCTCAAGGTCTATCAGTACAGTACAGGGTCTACCAGTAACTACTCTAATTTCCTACACATCATCGAAATAACCTTTGAATAGGGCCAAGCAACGGGGCGTAATACTACATAGGTACCTGTTAGTACCTATATCAAGTACCTGACGAATTAATTGATAACGTCCTTTTGACGAAAACCATAGAACTCCAACGTCATTCAAAGTCCTAGAAATAGGAGGTCAACAATGGATGTTATATTGGTTTCTTTTTTATGGAGTACAAGTTTCTAAATTCTTCAATTTCAGACTTTTCCCTGTAGTTGTGATACAAAAGCCACAAGCATACCAAATTTCAGCGTTGTGGGATTGCTAGAAGTACCCTAGAATTTTTGATTTTTACGTTTTTTATTTTCCCGAATATCTCGAAAACTACTAAGGCTACACACTTATTAAAAACAGTTTTGAAATGTCCAACCAAAGCGCTTTCATTAGACACCCCACTTGATCTGACTGTCTCACTTTTATTTTATTTACCCCCTCTTGAACCCCAATATCTCAGCAACCCCCTTACCGATATAGCTCATAACCTTACCTACAAATTGTACCAATACTATCTACCCCCATACCAAATTTCATGAAGATCGGATTAACGGTTTGGAAGTTTTCATCGGACAAACATACATACATACATACAAACGCCGATTCTTCCAACTTGAATCAGAGAACTCGCTTCGCTCGTTCAATAATTGGTTACAAAGCCAAAAGTAAAAGGTTATCAAAACTATAAAGAATCAACGTATTTCAATTTCTTTTAATCTACCTTAATTAAAGGGACAAAAATGGACTAACACTGATAAAAATTGAGATCAACGTCGTTTATATTATATATGACAAAACTAAAGACACTTAACTTGAGAATTCTCGTTGTCAGACCACAATTTTTTACAAAATAGTTTTCTTAATTGACATCTACGTCCTTATTAAATGCTCTATAGGTAGAAAAGTCTTATTTTTCTTAATCAACATATAGGAACTTCAAGGAACTTTGAGATCAGCACCACTTTATTAATTGATATCATCATAATTATTTACCTTACATTTCCCTGATATTTACGTCACTAGGGAAGATGTAACAATCTTCTACACTGGCCTCCAAAAAAATCGACCCACCTACGTTTTTTCGCAAAAAAGTGTCCCATGGGTTTTTACTGCAATCGATAGATATTTTTTATGTTGATAATGAAAAAATGCAATTATGGGGTTGTAAAAAACCTAAAAATCTCGCGTGGTACGGTATATTTTACATAAAAATGTGTTATGATAATGAAACCATAACATTTGGCAAAATTAACGATTTTACTTTAAGTGGCAAAATTTATGTTTTTTGACATTTAAAAACATTTTCGCTTCACCTTAGTATGGGATGTTTCCTCCTCATGCTTTAATGACTGCTGCCATACGCCGATTCAGCGAACGGATCAGCTTTTTGATGTCTTCTTGGGGTATCTGTTCCCATTCTTCCGTTAATGCGGCTTCCAGCTGATCTAACGTCTCTGGAACTGGATTTCGGGCTCTAACTTTCCTTTTTATCTGGTCCCAGAGATGTTCGATCGGATTTAGGTCCGGACTATTGGCTGGCCACTGCATAACTGGTATGCCAACCTCCCTAAGATATCCGGTTACAATTCTGGCGACGTGTGGTCTTGCGTTATCATGCATGAGCTGGAAATTTTCGCCAATATATCCCGCGTATGGCATTACATGAGGTTCCAGAATATCCGTTATGTAATTTTCAGCATTAACCGTACGATTCCGAAAGAAAACCAGCTCCGTACGTCCGGTCAAAGAGATGCCTCCCCAAAACATTGTAGAGCCTCCTCCAAACCGGACTGTTTCTCTTATGCAGCACTGAGCATAACGTTCTCCTGGTCTTCTCATAACGTTACGACGTCCGTCAGAGCCTACAAGGGACATTCGGCTCTCATCACTGAACAGAACTGTCTCCCATTGACCAAGATCCCATTGGATGTGTTGCCGAGCAAATTCTAACCTTGCTTGCCGATGAGATGCAGTGAGTTTTGGTCCCGTGGCAGGCTTGTGTGGTTTCAGGTTTTGCTCCCGAAGTCTTCTTCTCACCGTATTCTCACTTACAGCCACTCCACGAGTGTCTCTCAGCCTGCCCTGCACATCAACAGCAGAAAGATGCCGATTTCTCAAGGAAGTCAAGGCAATAAAACGGTCATCCGTCGTGTTTGTGACACGTCCTCTTCCAGATCCTGGTCTCCGGCGGTACTCTCCCGTCTCTAAGTATCGTTTATAAACTCGACGCACTGCTGATCGACTCAAATTTAATCTTCTGGCCACATTTCGCTGACTTAGCCTTTCACGAACGAGAGCTACCACTTGAGCGGCTTCTGCTTCAGTTGTATCCATATTTTATGGTTAAAAGCAACAAATATGATTGTTCTAACAAAAGATTAAATCACTACGATGCACGGTGAATGAATATGCCGCGGCAAAAGTTCGAAATAAACTAACCTTGCACTCTATGCAAAAGTCATTAATTTTTTATCAGTGCTTTTAAAATGTTACAAATACCCACAATAGCACTTGTATTCGTCTAAAACAATGTCAAGTGGGTACTCAGATGTTTATATATAAAGCATAAGCAAAACATACCAATATGTCAACGCATACTTAAGATAACAACTTTGTTACTCAAAATTAGCGGGTGGGTCGATTTTTTTGGCGGCCAGTGTAGTAACTTGGGTTGAGGGAGACACGTAATGGTGTCTTGTTTATCTTTTTATATGTCACCAGGAACTGCTCGAAAAATGCTTTTGACGTGTTAACGTCTTATAAATCGATGGAGCCGGCTGCACGCTCGAAAAAACATGACTAATGCGTCGTTACCTCGTCATGCGTCACCTCGCAAAACGCATGCGGTGACGCTGCATGCGCGAAGCGCACGCGCTACGCGCATGCGCTATATATGCTATATATATATATATATATATATATATATATATATATATCTCGCATGCGCATATATATATATATATATATATATATGCGCGAAGCGCATGCGCTAACGCCGCATGCGCGCGAGCGCGGAACGAGCGACAAAGAAGCACAATAACGACGTTGACACGTTGAACTATCGTCAGTAAACAGACTTTACAGACAACCGTTTTTTTTTCTTTTTTGTGACTTATATCCCAAAACCACAAATTTCTCTTCAGACACGTCATCTATCTTACAAACATTTTTTTCCAGGATCGTCCGACAAATTGGACTCATCGTAATTGAAAATGTTCGAAGGTGGAACACCGACTTCTCGTTGCAGGTTGTCAAAATATATGTTCATAGATTCGTGGTTGACTTCTGCTCGGGCCCTTTTGATATTAGTTGCCACTTCAAATCCAGTTTTGTGTCGCTTTAAAACGCTCATCTCCCACTCAATTCCTGGCAAGTTATTTGGGAACCTCGTGATGGCTTTTCCTTGCTTGTCTAAAAACGATCTAGCAAACATTCTTAAATCGAGTGCAGTCAGCGGAAAGCCCCAATCAGCACAAGTAGCTGCAGATTTCAAAATTGCAATTTCTTCTCTTTATGAGAAAACTGGTTGCCCTCCTGCAGTAGATCCATGCAGACCAATACAATACAATTTATTCATAAAGCCGATTTACATGTCAAATTTTACATACATTTTAAAAATACAATACTAAAAGTAATATGAATAGTGTACCTATACGAATAGTATAAAAGTTTCAAAAATAATTTTAATTAATATAAGTCAAGGTCTATACCTTACTCTTAAGACAGTATACGACGACTGTTACTCTTTGTATTTATTATATGGGCATTTCTCTGTAAGCTCGTACAGGTCCCATACAAATGCTGTCCTGGCAATTTTTATTTACATTTGCCAAAAAAAGTGTTCTATTTCGAAGAAAATTAACTATTATATTAGTTAGATAAGGAGGCCCACTGAATTTATTCGTATTTTGCGAGTTATTAGCGATTTTCCAAAAAATTATGACAGGGGACTGTTTGGGGAATCAGGGGACTGTTTTGATCGTGACAGGAGGCTGTTAAGTGAGTCAGAGGACTGTTGTACTTAGAAAAAAGTCATTTTATATTAATCAATCTTTTATTATTTTTATGGCATATTTGCGCATCAATAATCAATAAAGTTTCTATAGAAAAAAACAACAGAAAACATAACTTTCTTTATCAAAAATTAACCTTAAGTGCTAGGAATATTTTGTACTCATTGAGATCAACATAGTCTTATTATTATAATATCAATCAGTAAATGCTGTATGCAGCATTCATTGAAATACTTACTATTATTAATATAATTATTAGAAAATAGTCTTTTCTCTTAAACATATGATATTTCAACTGAGATCTCCAATCAAATCCTAGGGATTTTTCTTAATCAAATAAGGCACATAATAAAGCTGAATCACAATTAACATGAATTAAGCTGAATTACATTTAAAAAAATTATCGCTCGAAAACGTCTACTTGAGTAGAAAACTGATAAAATATTCTCTTCCCCTTTAGAATCAAGTCAGGATTATCCAACTTTTGGATAACTTGATCAAATGCCACGTCTGAAATGTCCTTATCATCTATTCTAAACGTCTGCACTTTTTGGTCACAAATCTTAAGGAAAGTAACACGTAAGTCGTTTTCATCGTCATCGATCTCATTAATCACGGCAGCATAACGATATTCTACATTTTTAGCTGGAAATTTCACAAGAACGTAATCTCCAGTATTGTAACATGAATTCCGAATGCCACTGGTTCCTGGTATATCATCATCCAATCTTTGAGGGGACTTGTTTCGTGTAGGTGTCAATTCAGGTTCTGCAGATTCAAGATCTTCCGGTTCGGACTCTGTAAACACTTCTACTGTCCATCTAGTTTTTAGAGCAAAGTTGATACTGCCAATCTTATAATGCTCACAAGATCCGCTGTTACAAAAGCAGCTGAGACTTTTCATTGTAAGTGTTTTACATTTAGTTGGAAGGCCGAGAATGGAGCTGGTATAAACACCTGCGACCTGATGCACATTTAAAGTGATAAAGATAATTTTATTTGTTCTGAATATGGTAGTTTTACATTGGTGGTCATAATGCACACGTCCAACATACTCGTCATACATTATGACATACAAATAATTTAGTTCCCATAAGTAGGTACTAGAGTAGATACATCCATTCCATGTCATAAACCAGTCAAAGAACCAGTGATACCATGAACAAAGTCCAAATTACACTATTTCTCCTTACAAGGTACATACTTACATATTATATATATTGAAAGGAAGTTTGCAATGTGTACTATATAGGTAAAGGTAATGCTTTTTAGAGAGTATTGCCAGTCCTTTTACTAAGGGCCATACCTCACCGAGATGCCATGGCGACGTGGCCAGCGACGTTCCCATGGCTACGTCTGGTGTCCCTGCGTCGCCAGACTGAGTCGCCCAATCGCGTCGCCAATACATTCAGTTCTGTCTCGACACAGTCAGGAATGGACGTGGAAATTACTGCACTGTTATTATATTATTACCAGCGTCGCAAAAAGATGAAACGAAAAAAGAAAAAAATATGGGTACATCCGTTTGTATCAAACCGAAGCCAAAGCGGTGTTTTTCTTAAACTCTATGAAGATTTAAGAAAATACCCTGAAAAAATTTTCAATTTTCTGAGGATGTCTAACTATGTCTAACTAATGTCTGACTAACATCATTTGATGAATTATTGAGTTTATGTCGGAATGATTTAACTAAACAAGATACAATATTAAGAAAATCTATAAGTCCTGAAGAAAAACTATTTGTGACATTGAGGTAAGCATATATGTACGGGCCAACCCGCACATTCAGCATAAAAGCATTGTGCATAGCAAGTACTTTTACTTTATAATAAATCAGTTCAAAACTCAAAGCAGCAGCGAGCGGTAGTTTCATTCACGTCCCATCAATTATCATAGCAAATTTAGTGGGTTTTTAGTGCACTGATATCACAACGCGTAATGATAGGCGACGTTGCCTTATTGACTCGCGCACTAGCACATTGATACACTACACTATCACTGATTGATTGCTGAGGAGGTAGGGGAAGGGGGCGCGCCGCGGGCGCTGGCGCCGTGGCCGGTACTGCGGCTGCTGGTGCTCGTAGAGACCACGCGCCGCGCCCGCGGCGACACCACCACACGAAGCCTGCCAGGACACCCAATCCGATAATCACGTAGATTGCAGCATAGTGGTGGATGTCGTGATATGATATTCTTGATGTTGTCGCCTCGTTCTCTTTTACGATCTTGATCTGTTGGTCTATGTCCCGCATCTCCTTTTGGTCTCTTTCGCCTATTGATATAGTGGATCCGGGCAAATGTTCAGATAACTTTCTCGGAACACGAGAAAACGTATAACGACATGAAGAAAGGACCAATATGTACGGGGAAGATGCTTTTCCCCATACATATTTGCTATGATAATTGATGGGACGCGGATGCGAATGAAACTACCGCTCGCTGCTGCTTTGAGTTTTGAACTGATTTACTTTATATTAAATCAGTTCAAAACTCAAAGCAGCAGCGAGCGGTAGTTTCATTCGTATCCGCGTCCCATCAATTATCATAGCAAATATGTATGGGGAAAAGCATCTTCCCCGTACATATTGGTCCTTCGAGCCGGATTAACAGTCACGGCGACTTTTGGTGCTTGTGTCCCATATCCGTGAGGAGGTGTTCCTGTGTATATGTATAGGCCACTTACCAAGGACAGGTTTCTAGTATGGCTTTCCTCAAAAACTCTTCTTCAGTCACTATCAATCTTCTCTTCATACCAATTTCACTCAAATGGCAGTTGACACAATTCCAAAGGTTTGTCCCACCATCTTCTATCAATTGCACATCGGGGGAAACTCTGATTGGGAGTCTCTGATTGGACCCAGTTTCTTTCATCCGCCAAAGCCGCTTGCATGCTGATATACCCAACCGGAGTCGGACAGATGCTCCCATGTGATTTATTGTGAGGGTTTGTATTGCAGTTGCAGTGCTCTTTGCCACAAAATATAGATCGTCTGATGGATTCTTTCCTTGTGGTCGGATGCTTGGGACCTCTGCTCCGTATTGCGACACAAATTTTGAATAAAAATACCACGATGTATACTCTCCGATGTTCTCAGGAAAAAAGAACGTTTTGTCAGGGCTCAAATTTATTCCGGCTAGTGACAAGTTCTGCTTATTCATTATCACACATCTTTTATTGTCTTCCGGGCTGTCAGCCAAATACTTTGTGGTTGAATCATCGCTGGATCTCATGCAGATGACCTTCATTCGATTGGCTTCACAATTCATATTTGCTGGGAGGAGACCTACAATCGTTGACACGGCATTCAACATACCCATAAGCATGCCAGGACTTGCTCTAACAAACCTTCCACATGGGGATATTCTTTCTTCTAGCTTATCAAACCACTCTTTTGTTTCTTCGTTCATCGATTCTCTGTAATTGCTTCTCCATTCTATCCTCGAATAGTGTTCTTCATTTTCTACCTTTACCCCGGGGCCAATTTGTATTTCTTTCCAAGCTTGCATTAAGTGACCCACCAAACATATTCTTGAGAATAACTTGCCATATTCAGATGGTTTGGGCAACCCCAATTTTATTCTTGTGGTTTCATCATAAAGGTAGAAGTGGACCAGAGCGAAAATGCCAGGAGAGAGACACTCGTTCCACTTTGTGGCATCTTCAGTTCCCTGGCATATGTGAGTAGCTATTCCACTACTAAGCATGCACTCCTCCAAGTTGTTGGTGATTTTAGCTGAAGGATGTTCCAACAAATGCTGTAATTGTCGGAACTAATGCTTAAATGTTGAATTAGGCGTTCTGCTTCACCTTTAACCAATGATTTTAAAAATTGCATTTTTTGTGCGTTTGATAAAAAGCTGTTGTTATGAATTGCTTCAGTGAAAAGATCTTGAAAGCAGACCCATTTATGATAATTGGTCCTTTTTGTCTTCCACATCTGGTAATAGTGTTTTTAGCAGGAAGTTGTTCTTTTTCTTTCTATACATTGTTTCTAATTTATCTGTCAGAATATGGTTTAATATAATAAGGATCTGTTGATACTCGTTTATAAATAATTTATATTCATTTGAAATGAGTTTGGTTTTTGATAGTTTTTTAATTAGAATTGGGCTACGGGCTTTGATTTTGATTCACCCAGTTCAGCTGATATATTTTTTGACTTGATATTGATACTTTCCATCTTTACAGCGTTTTGTAGTTTCTTGATAAAAACGAATACATTCCAAATCGCCTGATGAAAATGGTGGTTCTTCGCTTGTCTTCTATCTGCCAAAACTTCTGCCTCTCGTTGATGTCAACTTGTACTGTAGAGGACAGGCAGCTTTTTATGAGCTGTCAGTCAGGAGTTGTCATCTCGGCAATTTTCCGATGCTTGTGGCTTTTGGAATTAAATTGTTATTTGTTGGAAAAACGTGTTTTGCATACCAGATCCCCTACATTTTTGGTCCTTGGAGCCGGATCGATCGAAATGCAGCGTACACCGCCAACGCATATGACTAGATACCAAGCCAAGAAAATCGAGGAAGAAAAGCAAGGAAAATCGCAAGATGGCGCCGAGAAAACAGCTCACGTACGAGAAGATTGTAACGTTGAACAACCAGATGTTTCTAAAGAAGCTGTAGAAGCGAATAAAAACAGGAGCGAACTGAATGAAAACATGCCTGCAAGCTTTACAGCGCCGTTTGAGAAAAAAACTCTGAGCAAAAAGCCTTCGACATCATCTTCTACCGCAGCGCGAATAAAGCGGCTTGTATTGGAAGCCGCAGAAGCTAAAGCGCGCATAAAAATGGAGCTTATCGACAAACGATTAGCCGCAGATCTAGCTGAGTTGGAACATACGGGAAGTTGCAGTTCTCTATCGCAAAAGGACCCAGTTAGTGAATGCAACGACCGTCTAGTTGAAAACTGGCTAGAAAGTAGTCTGAAGGAGGTAAAAACTGAGCGTGACACACACCACGACACAGTGGTACTTTGTCCGGAAGTAAAACAAACTTCAGCATTGAACCGAAAAGAGGCCGTTGACCCACAGTCACCATTTATTGAAACTGCACTCGAAGCACGCTTACCACCATCAGTGATGGCTGATGATGGTACAAATGGTACCGTGCACGCACTGGCGAGTGCATTGAAGGATTTGGCTGCTGCCTCTGCTGCCGGTGTCAATGGATCTAACAACCGACTACTCAACCGACTGTGTACTCCGAAAGAATTACCTGTATACTCAGGCGATCCATTTGAATGGCTTCAATTCAAGCAAGCTTATGAAGAATCGTCGTTAGTTTGTAATTTCAGTGATAAGGAGAACCTATGGCGACTGAGGAAGAGCCTTCGTGGGCCGGCAAGGGATGCAGTGACTGCATTGCTCATTGGTGCTACTTCTTCAGACGCAGTAATGTCTACCCTAGAACTTCAATTTGGAAATCCTGACATTATTATTTCAAGAATCCTACAAGATATTAGTAAACTTCGTCCGATGGCACAAGAATACCACAAAGAAATTATTCCATTCTCAATTAAAGTAAGAAACTGTGTTACAGCTGTGTCTGCCATCGGCTGTGAAGATTATCTGAAAGGCATGAATATTGTGTCAGTAATTCTCTCCAAGTTACCAACATTACTGATCTCCAAATGGACTGACTATTGCTATCCTTTAATTAATGAGAGGACCAAGCCGAAGCTTGTGATTTTATCTGATTTTCTCAATGAAGAAGCAGTGAAAATATCGAAAACAGCTGTTAATTTATCAAGTCTGCAAAGTTTTGGTAAACAAAGTGAGAACTATAGACATCGTGTATCTGTGTTGATAAACAATGAATCCAGTGACAGCGACGGTAATGACAGCGAAAAGTGCCGGTTTTGTCGCATGTCAATTCATCTGCTGCCTGACTGTAAAAAGTTTAGAAAATCTCTACGTAGAGACCGATGGACCTTTGTGAAGCGGAACGGTTTGTGCTACAAATGTCTAAAGTCAAAACATAAACAAGATAATTGCTCTGCGCCTTCGTGCGATGTAGATAAATGTGGACTTTCGCACCATCGGTTACTGCATTATTCTGTAAGCAAAAGGTATGTGCAGTGCAATAGTGTGGACATCACTGAAGTGACCGAACCTAAGCCGCCAGTGGAAACTGTAACGCATCTTGTGAACAGCTGTAAGGTTTTGCTAAAGACAGTCCCGGTTTACTTACACGGACCAAATGGTAAAGTTCGAAGTGTTGCTTTACTTGATGATGGCTCAACTGTGACTTTAATAAGTGATGCACTCACATCTAGATTAGGGTTGCGCGGTAATAAGCAATCAATGCGCGTGTGTGGTGCATGGGACAAATCTGAACTTGTATGCGAAAGTGAGGTCGTTGACCTTGACTTGTCAAACTGTGAAGGAACATTATTTACAATTCGAGCGCGTAGTGTCAAAAATATGAATTTACCCCTGCAAAATGTGGCCGCAGTTGATCTGAGTGATTATGAACTGAATTCTGAAATTAGAAATGCTATTTGTGATGGACAATATAAACCAGAAATTCTGATAGGACAGGACAATTATGACTTGCTCTTACCTTTGCAGATAATAAAGGGAAAACCTACTAAACCCTACTTCACTCGTACTCCTCTTGGATGGTGCATGCATGGCTGCATACGCACGTCGCTGGCTGATGGAGAGATGCCGCAGCCCACCTTATTCTTAAATGGAGAACAGACCGAATCAGAACGTCTTTTGCAAGAAATCCAAGAAGAAATGCGGCATAATTTTGCCCTTGAATCTATTGCCATATCTAAGCCTAGGCAAAATAGAGACGACGTACAAGCATGCAAAATCTTAGAACGTACTGCCAAACTGATAGATGGAAGGTGGTACGTAGGGCTACCATGGAAAGATGCCAACTGTAAATTACCTGACTCCTATCCAAATGCATTGTCCAGACTTAAAGGAGTAGAAAGAAAAATGCAGGCTGATCCAGCTTATGCAGAAAGATATAAAGAAAGAGTGGATCATCTATTAAGCAATGATTATGCTTCAGAATGCAATACATCACACAACCCTGCAAAAATCTGGTACCTTCCACATTTTGGAGTTGACAACCCTAACAAACAAAAGCTTAGGTTAGTATTTGATGCCGCTGCAAGAAGTAAAGGCATGTGTTTGAATGACTACCTACTGAAAGGCCCTGATCTTCTCATCAACCTGTATGGCATAATGCTGAGATTTAGAGAGCACAGAACAGCTGTAGCTGGTGATATCAGGGACATGTTCCTCAGAACCAAAATTTTGGAGGAAGATAGGGATGCCCTTCGTTTTTTGTGGAATAATTCAACTTATTCTATGAGCTCCCTAATATTTGGAAGTAACTGTAGCCCGTTTGTTGCTCAGTTTATAAAAAACAAAAATGCTGAAAGATTCATTTCCTCAATGCCCGATGCTGTGACAGCAATAACTAAACAACATTATATGGACGATTATATTGATAGTTTAGAAAACGAAGAAGTGGCAATAAATTTAGTTAAGGATGTCACCTTCATTCACCAGCAAGGAGGACTAGAGATCCGGAATTGGACTTCAAACAATCAATCCGTGCTTAATAGTTTACCAAGCGAGAGTCTGAAAACTACTATTGTAAGATTCAAAGATGGTCAACAATATGATGGAGAACGAACACTGGGCTTGATTTGGTTTTCAAAAGACGATATGCTGGGATTGGATGTTTCGTTTAAGAAATTACCTACATCAATAGTAGATGGACAACGCAAACCTACTAAAAGGGAAATGTTAAGAGTGCTTATGTCTATATTTGATGTGTATGGTCTCCTATCGCCTATCACTATCAAAGGTAAAATTATATTGCAAGATACATGGAAATCTGGAATTAGTTGGGATAGTGAATTAACAGATGAAATATTTGAAAAATGGTTGAACTGGCTTAGAATAATGAAAGAAATAAAAAAAATACGGCTACCTAGACACTACGAATCGGCTACAAGAAGTTATTGCCTCTCTGAGATGGCTGTGCAAAATAAGATGCAGCAAAGTAAGGTAAACGTACCAATTGCTGACCCTCCGCCGCAAATATGTTTATCGAAAGAAACTACAGCCGCAAATAAACGTTATTCGAACTTACAACTACATGTATTCTGTGACGCTTCAACCCAGGCTATGTGCGCTGTGGCCTACTGGCGGTGGATTGATCAAAACAAACAAGTGCAAGTTGCATTCATTTCCAGTAAATGTAGAGTTGCGCCTGTAAAGTATGTGTCGATGCCGAGATTGGAGTTACAAGCCGCTGTGATGGCTTCAAGACTAGCCGACACTATAGACAGCGAACATAGAATAAAGGTACAGAAAAAGTATTTTTGGTGTGACTCATCTACAGTTCTGCATTGGATACGCAATGATGCAAGAAGTTATAAAGCCTACATTGCTCACCGCCTCGGTGAAATAGATGAACTAACAAATATAATAGATTGGAGATACATACCTACGAGCATGAACGTCGCTGACATAGCTACACGAGAATCCTGTGAAATGAAAACATTGGAAAATGAGTGGTTATATGGGCCATTGTTTTTGAATGGAGAAGAACGTTTGTGGCCTAAAGAAAAAGAGTTACAGCAATCTAACGTATGTGATGTGGACCTAGAATACATAAATACTATTCATACCACGGCTATATGCTTACCTGCTGTTCCTGAACCTAAAAGGTTTTCTTCTTGGCTTCGACTCCTCAGATCTACATGTGTGGTATTATGTTTCATACAAAAGTGTAGAAAACTTACTTGTGACGAGAATAGTACCCTGATGGGACGCGCTGAGATTTTGCTTCTGAAGTACTCGCAGATGAAATCCTTCCCTGATGACCTGCGCAACCTACGGCAGAGCCAAAGATTAGACAAATCTAGTAAACTACTCACATTGACACCAATTCTTGATGACGATGGTATTCTTCGAGTGGGTGGCCGCATTGATGCCGCAGCTGAAATTTGTAGTTATGTTAAGCAGCCAGTGATACTCGACGGGCACTGCCACGTAGCCCACCTGATTGTGAGGTACCATCATGTGAAAGCATGTCATGGAAGTCAGGAAATGATAGTAAATGAACTAAAACAAAGATATTGGATTATAAAACTTCGACCAACAGTAAAGCATATAAGTTCAAAGTGCATGCTTTGTAGAATAAAAAGAGCTCAGCCCCATCCACCTAGAATGGGTGATTTACCTGAAGGACGACTGGCTCATCATCAGCGCCCATTTACCCACACTGGAGTAGATTTGTTTGGACCTCTAGAAGTTGCGATTGGACGACGACGAGAAAAGAGGTACGGTGTAATTTTTACATGCCTTACGGTGAGAGCCATTCACATTGAGACTGTTAGCCAGCTTACCACAGATGCATTGATCATGGCTCTTCGACGGATGGCAGCTAGGAGAGGCTGGCCACAACATTTATACTCAGATAATGGAACAAACTTGAGAGGAGCAGATACGGAGCTGAAGAAAGCTATAAAGGAACTGGATGAACAGGAACTGAAAAGTGAATTAATAAATTATAGCATGGCAACGGCATGGTCCTTTAACGCACCAGCAAGCCCTCACTGTGGCGGAGCCTGGGAGCGGCTTATTCGTAGCATCAAAACTGCACTGAAGGTGGTGTTGAAGGAGCGTGCGCCTAAAGAAGAAGTCTTTTGTACGCTACTAGCAGAAGTAGAGAACATCATAAACAGTAGACCTCTAAGCCATGTGACGGTTGAGCCAAAGAGCAGCGAATCGTTAACACCTAATCACTTCTTGGTAGGATCCTCATCAAATTTACCTGTACTTGGAAAGTTCGACTCAGATAACGGAAACTTTAGAAAACGGTGGCGACAAGCGCAGGCACTTGCAGATATGTTTTGGAAGCGATGGGTACGAGAAATCTTGCCTGAGATGCGCCCCAGACAGAAATGGTATGAAGAACACAGACCCCTGCAAGTGGGAGATCTTGTTCTGATAATAGACCCTAACTCTCCTAGAAATATATGGCCTAAAGGTTTAGTTCAAGCAGTATTTCCAGGAAAAGACAGCCGAACAAGAATGGTAGAAATTAAGACAAAGTCTGGAGTGCTGCGCAGGTCAGCGGCACGCGTGGCTTATATAACATCAGAGAGTGAGTGCTGTGCCAGCACTGGGGGGGGAATGTAGAGGACAGGCAGCTTTTTATGAGCTGTCAGTCAGGAGTTGTCATCTCGGCAATTTTCCGATGCTTGTGGCTTTTGGAATTAAATTGTTATTTGTTGGAAAAACGTGTTTTGCATACCAGATCCCCTACATGTACAATATTGCATTGCAAAGTTTTGGTGGTCCCGCATAATATCCACCCTAGGTGGGTCTGTTGCGCAATTACTGCGGTCTGATCTGATCGGCATATACCATCCAAGATGATATTTGAGTATATGTCTGCTCCTAACAAAATGTCGATTGGACGACTGACATTGAAGTTCGGATCTGCTAGTTGGATATTTTCTAAATAATCCCATGTTGGTTTAGAAAACGTGCTAGTTAGTAAATGCTTTGTGAGGGTTTTCATGATATAAACGTCTGTACTAATACGATAACTATTGTTAGTTGGTGTACAATTGATGTTTATCACTCTCTTGCAAATGTTATCTTTCGCTCCTATACCGCTGATTACGCCCTTACATCTCTGACGTGGTAATTCTAATTGCTGAGCGGCGTTTTCCGTGATCAGAGAAGTCTGCGATCCCTGATCGATAAGAGCTCTCATTGTTTGATAGGTGCCATCAACTTTTTGAACTTTGATCATGGCTGTTGATAACAGAATTTCGGTTTCTTCATCCTGTTGCGCCACGTATGAGTTCGAGTTACGCTGATTTGAACGTGTATCATTTTCATTTTGTTTGTACATGTCATGACGTTCGTTGACGGAAAAGCATCTTCCCCGTACAATATATTTATAATTTAATCATACATGTCTAAAATGGTTGATTCGTCGGAGTAATTTGTCAAATTCGACAAGGGTGAGGTGTGTGACATTTCAGAACCTCCGGAACGAGTAGAATATCCAGGATGGTAGCTTGAAGGAGACTGGTGCATTTGTTGGGATTGCGACCATGAGCTTTGGGGGTAATATACAGGCTTAGTTGCGTTGTCGAGTATAGACATTATCTTCATTTTCGTATCCATTTTTCTTTCTGGAGGTACTTTTTGTAATGTACCTACCAAAGACAACATAAATAACCTGTCTTCGTCATCATTTTTTTCGTCAATTTTTTCTCTCGTCTCGATGCTTCTCTGTAGAGTTTCAAGGAATTTATCATCTTCGGTACACGTAGTGGCCTTCGTTCTCTTTTTTTTACGTTGTACCATCTGTGTATCTGGTTCTGAGTTCTCCGTAGGTTCTTCATCAGCAACGTGTTCGTGTTCAGGTTCCTTTACAGCTACAACATTTTTTAAGAATTGCAGCTGTTTAAAGAAGATGTATTCACTTTTACGTGATCCACCGCCAGATCCAGACTTAACATTTTTTTGGCGGCCAATTTCCCTTGTGAAGCAGCCGCGGATACTCTTCCACTTTCTTTGTAATGCAACAGCTGAAAGTAAATTTTAAGTTAGATTTTTTTTGCAGGTATCTTGCAACAGGTTGTACATTTATGGAACTATATTACAACTACAGACTCGGTTATACAACAATATGTACAATAGTTAGAGAAGTGTGTGACGCTATATGCAAACATCAAGGACAATTTATAATATTACCTACAACAGGAAATGATTGGGAAAGCATTGCAAGAGGATTTAAAAAATACACCAATTTCCCGCATTGCATTGGTGCCATTGACGGAAAACACATCAGAATAATCCAGCCAGTAAATTCCGGATCACAATACTACAACTATAAACATTACTTTTCAATTGTTTTACTCGCAATATGTGATGCTAATTATAATTTCATGTATATAGATGTTGGAGCGTATGGAAAAAGCAGCGATTCGGGAATTTTTAAGGAAAGCTCTTTTTACACTAACCTCATGAGCAATTCTTTAAGTATCCCTGAGGCCAAACCACTGATAGAAAATGGTGAGAATATTCCATATACAATTGTAGGAGATGAAGCTTTCGGACTTCATGAAAACCTCATGAGACCTTACGGAGGACACAATCTCAGTTACAAACAAAGAATTTTTAACTATCGTTTATCTAGAGCACGCCGTTATATCGAGTGCACATTTGGTATATTATCCAATAAGTGGAGGATATTCCACAGGCCACTGAATGTTAATATAGATTTAGCAAAGAAGATTGTTAAGACATGTTGTATTTTGCATAATTTTGTACGTTCTAGAGATGGCTATTCATATGACGATACTTTGGTAGTAACGGGGTTCGAACCTGCTACAGATCAGAATCGTAATAGAGGAGGGAGAACAGCTTTAACAGTTCGAGACAAACTTGCAGACTATTTTGTTAATCATAACCCACTACCATGGCAAGATAGAAATGTATAAGTTTAACAAATTATTAATAAAAAATTGCACTTACATAGTTCCTTTTTTTCTGAATTTGTCATGTCTTCTTTTTCTTTAAAAATGTTCACCATTTCATCCCAACATTTAATTTTCAAGTTGCGGTCAGAGTACTCTTTCAATCCGTTGTTCCATAAACACGGCCGATTTTCAATTTCTATGATAAATCTCTCAGTATCGAACGACATTTTGCTCTCAGTACGACGTGTGTTCAACGCGGCGACTGGTTGGCGACTGAGTGAGTGACGGAGCATACAAACACGTGCAAACAACTGGCGGCGTCGCCAGGTACTATGCGTATAGACATTATCTTCATTTTCGTATCCATTTTTCTTTCTGGAGGTACTTTTTGTAATGTACCTACCAAAGACAACATAAATAACCTGTCTTCGTCATCATTTTTTTCGTCAATTTTTTCTCTCGTCTCGATGCTTCTCTGTAGAGTTTCAAGGAATTTATCATCTTCGGTACACGTAGTGGCCTTCGTTCTCTTTTTTTTACGTTGTACCATCTGTGTATCTGGTTCTGAGTTCTCCGTAGGTTCTTCATCAGCAACGTGTTCGTGTTCAGGTTCCTTTACAGCTACAACATTTTTTAAGAATTGCAGCTGTTTAAAGAAGATGTATTCACTTTTACGTGATCCACCGCCAGATCCAGACTTAACATTTTTTTGGCGGCCAATTTCCCTTGTGAAGCAGCCGCGGATACTCTTCCACTTTCTTTGTAATGCAACAGCTGAAAGTAAATTTTAAGTTAGATTTTTTTTGCAGGTATCTTGCAACAGGTTGTACATTTATGGAACTATATTACAACTACAGACTCGGTTATACAACAATATGTACAATAGTTAGAGAAGTGTGTGACGCTATATGCAAACATCAAGGACAATTTATAATATTACCTACAACAGGAAATGATTGGGAAAGCATTGCAAGAGGATTTAAAAAATACACCAATTTCCCGCATTGCATTGGTGCCATTGACGGAAAACACATCAGAATAATCCAGCCAGTAAATTCCGGATCACAATACTACAACTATAAACATTACTTTTCAATTGTTTTACTCGCAATATGTGATGCTAATTATAATTTCATGTATATAGATGTTGGAGCGTATGGAAAAAGCAGCGATTCGGGAATTTTTAAGGAAAGCTCTTTTTACACTAACCTCATGAGCAATTCTTTAAGTATCCCTGAGGCCAAACCACTGATAGAAAATGGTGAGAATATTCCATATACAATTGTAGGAGATGAAGCTTTCGGACTTCATGAAAACCTCATGAGACCTTACGGAGGACACAATCTCAGTTACAAACAAAGAATTTTTAACTATCGTTTATCTAGAGCACGCCGTTATATCGAGTGCACATTTGGTATATTATCCAATAAGTGGAGGATATTCCACAGGCCACTGAATGTTAATATAGATTTAGCAAAGAAGATTGTTAAGACATGTTGTATTTTGCATAATTTTGTACGTTCTAGAGATGGCTATTCATATGACGATACTTTGGTAGTAACGGGGTTCGAACCTGCTACAGATCAGAATCGTAATAGAGGAGGGAGAACAGCTTTAACAGTTCGAGACAAACTTGCAGACTATTTTGTTAATCATAACCCACTACCATGGCAAGATAGAAATGTATAAGTTTAACAAATTATTAATAAAAAATTGCACTTACATAGTTCCTTTTTTTCTGAATTTGTCATGTCTTCTTTTTCTTTAAAAATGTTCACCATTTCATCCCAACATTTAATTTTCAAGTTGCGGTCAGAGTACTCTTTCAATCCGTTGTTCCATAAACACGGCCGATTTTCAATTTCTATGATAAATCTCTCAGTATCGAACGACATTTTGCTCTCAGTACGACGTGTGTTCAACGCGGCGACTGGTTGGCGACTGAGTGAGTGACGGAGCATACAAACACGTGCAAACAACTGGCGGCGTCGCCAGGTACTATGCGTACTGATATATCTATACGTCTCCCGCCCGCCGCGCGCCAGTCTGCCGCTTGGCTTTACTGGGAAGACATAAGAATCCGTTCTTTTCGCATAACCCCGCGAGCCAAAGGGTTTTTGCGTTTGCGAATGCGCAGGACAAAGGGTTAAGCGTAAACAGTGTTGCCGTTAAATAAATTGCAAAATAACCGAAACCGATAAAAAAAATAACAATTCAATCTCTCGAAATTATTTTAGTTAATATACACTTATTAAAATTATCTACTAGATTTAACTAACAATATTCATTCAAATCTTTCAATGGGTATTACGGTATTTTTTGCTACCGTAATTAGTTTGCTACGGTAGGTGGTAGATCGAGGCTGATTACGGTGTTTTTACCGTAATTACGGTGCAGTTGGCAACACTGGTACGCATGTTAAAACAAGGATAGACATATTCTCTGATCGCTTCGTTCCTGAGAAAACGCGAGTACGGTATCAGCCGCTGTACGGAACGATCCTCCGCTCCCCTACTTGCATTATTTGAGCTTTTGTACGTAGGCGTACCTATAATATGTTCAGGCACTTTTTTTATTTCACTAACCAACGACAAAAAGAAAAGTCTATCTTCATCTTCTTCGTCGTTTTAGGTTTCCATATTCAGCAGGCTAAAAGGCTCCATGCAGTAAAACGAAATCCCTTTAAAAAATCCTTTAAATAATTTAGTGGTTGCAACGCGAGACCGCCTCGGCTTCGTTCCCCTGTGCTATCAAGAGCGCGTTAAGCGGTTGGACCACTCGAAGGCGCGTGGCCCATAAATAAAATGGACGCCCTCGAGATAGCTTGTGTTATTTATTTTTACTCCTGAAAACAACAAAAGAAAAATAAAAAAAGATACTGGATTCATCCTTTATTAGAAACACACAACGAATTTTGCCAGTTCGCAAGTTGTTTTCAAGAGCTGAAGAAGCACGTAGATAAATTTTTATAAACACCATTTGAAAATTACTAACAGTTTTATATGACACCATCAAAGGACAACATACTAAATTTCGTGATTGTATCCAACCCGAAAATATTACCGAGATTATATTGTGGCTGGAATGTTTTTAAATTAGAGAATTGGGCCTCAGTTTATAAATTTAATATCAAACATAAGTGGCCCTCTTATACTTTTTTGGTTTGGATTTGGCATATTCATGACAATTTCGTTTTTGTGGATCAAATAAATTATATTAGTAGCAGGATATGTGAAGAAAATCTTTTTTGTTCGTTTTAGGTAAATCACTGTTAAGTTGTCGCTGTCCTCAGATTTTAGCTATATAATACTCCTTTGCATTTTTTTCGTTGAATGGCCAACAAGGGTGACATCACCAATGCCATATTCTAGTTCATCTGTTGTCACATTAACTGATGTATCCATACTACTTTCACCAGTCAAAATCTCGTGTTGTTTAGCCTCTACTGGTACATCGTGAGATTGCTGTTTTTGTGATTCACGTGGCTCGTTCAAATTATTGTCTTCTAGCAGTTCATCGAACCTTGTAGCGGTTCCTGGACGAGGAATGCTGACAAACTGATATTGTCCAAATCAGTTTCGTCTTCGTAATTGCCTCTTCAATATCTGTATCAGTGTCAGAAAGAACCGGTGCAGATTTCTGTATTCGTTTATTTTTTTGGGTTCATCTTTCTATTGTGTTTCATATCTAAATTTTCAATTAGAGATGTGCCAACCCGAAAATATCACAAACCGAGTTGAACGGTTCGACTTTCTATGTAAACCGGTTTCAACCCGGGTTGATCAAACCGAGTTGCTATGACGGTCCTAAGCGTATTAATGTAGTATTAGGTTTGACCTGTCCGAGTCGATCCGTGAATTTAAACACCTACTAGTTCGGGTTTTAAACCTTAGCTGTTTATTTATAGGTTATTGTTACATTTGTTTGTGAGCGTTACCTTGGTAGTGACATAGAGTAATAGTAATTATAAATTGCTTAATGTATATAGTACATAGTGTACATACATTAAAGCTGAAAATTTATTTATAATAGATTTCAAATAAAATGAAACACTGAATTAAACTGAATTGAACTTTCGCACGATCGTCGCACATTTTTCATAATTATAATGAGAGCAGGACGTACTAAAACATTTTCATTTAATTTAAAAAAATGGTTAATGCAGTGTCATTCTGTAGGTAAAGGAAAGGCAATAAAACAAAACCAAGATATGAATCAACATTATTACTCTTAATTGAACATAAACATGAGGTAACTTCTACATACGTAAAAAAATAGAATGGTCAGGTACAACAAATAAACTAAACAGCTTCATATTTGGGTCATTAAAAAGAAAACGAATCATTAAATAAACATAATCGCCTGTTGTAAACTTTGTTGCAACGAGATAAGGTCTACTAATGGTCGTCGTCGTCGCCCGCCCACCTGTTCGGCAGAAATCGGATTTATTCGGCTTCTCAGTTCTCATTTGGTTTGCCCGCTCCAGCTCAGACCGCTCGCGCGAGTCGCGCGCGCGCTGTCGGTTCGGTTTCGTTCTCCCGGCCCGCTGTCGGCGAACGGGCTCGACTCGACGGGTTAGTGGACTATCAAACCGGGTCGGTTCGACTTTAGCTTGACTCGGTTTGAACCGGGTTGGCAAACCGAGTTGACACATCGCTATTTTCAATGCTTTTTAAATATTCTTCACTAGTCAAAAGCTTTTCTTTGCCATCTGTCTCTTTCCAGTTGCCGGCTTAGTATGTTTAATTTTATTCAATAACAAGGTTTCAAATGAGGAAGATGGCTTAAGACTGTTGTTAGCGTCAGCAGAAAGTGCAGCACCGGATACAGTTGTGGCACAATTTTCCGTCTCCTTAACTTCTGGTTGAACAATCTGGAGTGTATTTTTATCAATTGCAAGAACCATAGAACCTTAAGGCTGGCCTAAAGCCACTGGGTTAAATGGGCATGCTCTGAGATGGTAATGTGTTGAATTTCATTAATTGATGTGGGAGCATTTTACTTCTAATCTTCTTTATTCTTTTAGGCTATGTTGCTCATAAATGTTGACACAAACTCTTAACGCTTTTTCGACTGTTTGTGGCATGTTCATTCGGGCGGATCTGATAAGATTTTCGGGAGAGTTATACAGGGTTTCCCAGAAATGGTGGATAATCCTGCACGTGCGTGTGCAGGGGGGGAGGTGGGGCCCCACCTCCCAAAAAAAAAAATCTATTCCCAACAGTCCGCGGTCTACGAATTTTTTTGTAAAATTTAGAAATTTCCCAGTTTTCCTCACATTTGTGGTCATCACGTCCACTACATGAGGCCTAGTTCGGATTTTTTTCTTTTAACGTATTCCCTAATTATTGTATTCCTAAATTACCTTTAAAAAAACGCAACTACTCAGGATAGTAGTTAACTAGTAGTCCCTAAACATAAATTTTATTTCAAATATTTATTTTACAGCTAAGTTTGAGCACCTGTGGTGTAAAAAAAATGTTTTGGAGTGCAGGTACCGCTATTTTCGGCTAACATACATAATTTGATGCCATATTTGTGAGCTTTGTTTTTTATGTATTGGCGAAAGCGTAATCGACCTGTCCATAAAATCAGGGATTCATCCACTGTCAATTCTTTACTCGGATAATATATTTTTCCATGGTTTTATTAAATATGTCTATTAATGAGTATACCTTTTTAATACTTTCAGTGCCTGGTATACTTTGTACATTCAAAGCTCTTAAAATCATAAAGAATCTATTTCTTGACATATAGTTTTTTAATTTAAAATCAAATAAATAATGCCTTTTCCAATAATCGGTTAATCGATTTAATTTTATTATTCCCATCAGTAAAATCACGCCTATAAATGTCTGGAACTCTGACACAGATATTGGTTTCCACTTTTTAAACCGCGCTTGCCCTGTGCTGTTTCTTTTAAGGTTGTCACCAGTTGCGTTTGTACGCGTTAATATAAGTTCATAAAAACTTGTATTAAACAACAAATTAAAAAAATCTATTGGCTCAGTACCTGACATATTTTGTTTAATGCCAGGGTTGCCAGTAAACTGGATTCTCTTTTCAAATGCTGGATTACCTGGGGTCCAGGTTCCTGCTTGCATTTCTTCCACGTTTCGCTGTACTGGTTCCTCATTTTCGGTAGTAGTTACCTCCTCCTCAGCCAAATCTAGCCAATCATTTTCCAATGTATCGCCCATCAGTATACCATATAAATCCTGGTCCGATAATAGGAACTCATCTGAAGGTATAATATCTCTCGGAGACTCCATTGTCCCCAAAATGTCTTCTAATTCATCGTCTTCTGCTCTTGAAGTTGACGGTTGGTCCATTGTTCTAAAAAAAACAAATGAGAGTTGTAAGTTACTTATTTTCAACTTTAGGTCCCTATAATATAGGTACCTATGATAAGATCTTAAGATCTAATAAGTATTGCCTATAGAAATAAAAAACCTGACTGCTAACATAATAATAATAATAAAAAATGCTGAACAATCCACACAGCATTATCTAGCCCCAAGCTAAGCAGAGCTTGTGTTATGGGTACTAGATAACTTACATACTTAATACAATAGATAGATAACATACATAGATATTTTTTATTACACATACCCCATAGAAAACACCCAGACCCCTGAACATATTTCTGCAGATCATGCACATAGAGTATAACAGTAATTTATAATCACAGTCTAGTTATTCAAAAATAAGAAATTCTTAACCAAAACTTACCTTTAACGAACAGCAAGCAGAGCGTTTCAAATTCGGAGTCCAGTAACACAAGCCAAAATGTCAGCACAAACGTAAAATCGGAGTCCGGTATCACAAGCCACAATGTTATCATTAATGCAAAATCACGGGAGTCCAGGTGCACGCAAGCGAATGTCGTCGGTAAGGCAAAACAATAGTAGGAAGAGAGCACGTCTGATGTCTAAGAGGGCACAGCAGAAGTGTTCTCAAAAAGGATAAATCACGATGTGCAAGGACCGCTAGTTTTGTTTTGACGCGTCTTTTTTCGCCAAAATAAACCCTATACAGATGAACATACGGTGCTAAGTAGACAAAATATTCATTCATGAACCGGCTGACCGACCGGCCAGGAAACAATGGACGATATTTTTTACCTGCGATAAATAATGTTTTGCAGAATATAAACCTTATGTTAATAAGAATAGAGTACTTTGTAGGTTCACGCGGCCAACGTAACGGACGAAGATGAGCTTGTGACCATCTTATTTGAATTAGAATAAGGTTTATTTTGAAGGTTATGTTATTATTATTATGCAGGAATCTTTCTAGGACCTTGAGCTACAAATTATTGCATGCAGTAGGTAAATTATTTTAGGTTACTGTTAGTTGTCTATCAATAACGTTAGTTTATTTAGTTTATAAATAATGGATTAGTACTAAACAATTATACCATGTGGTTGACGACTCCTGATAATTTAATTTTCCAAAAAAATGTAATGGCCACAGATAATAGTGTCTCTAATGTGTCAATTTGTATATAAAATAAAAGGATTTTTTGTTTAAAATGAATAAAAGTTGATATTTTAACAATTTACTAATGACGCGCTTGTCGCGTCATTGGCCTCACTGAAGGTTTCTTCATGACGCGCTGCGTGCGTCATAGGCCAGGAATCGGTTACCGACTGTATTCGATTACGAAACTCTGCATAACTTTCCCCTTGTTTCAATTTTAAGGTTTCCAGTTCTATCGCTATACATTATTCATTTTTAGAATCATCAAAAGGTTGTACTTGCCACGGTCGTGTCCCTTTCGACCGCGCATAACCTTCCTTTAGAGGTGGTTAATTGAAAGAAGAAGTTTTACAGAATATAATTATTAGAAGTCCTAATACAAACACAGCTACTTAAATCTAACACTAGATCTTCTAGTCTAGTAGTCTAGTTCTTTGAACCCTACCTGAAGGGCCTAGGTCTAAAGTATTAAATTAAAAGTAAAATAGCCAGAAGGGCTTGGAGTCAGATGCTCCGGACTAAGTGGATGGGGTTATCTAATAGCACTCTCATTAGGTGACACTTGAAAGATGCGAATCTACAAGATGTGAGTGTGAAATTGTCTCTGAACCGCACTGGTACTGCCCTGGGGGCCTATTATGAACTCTTATTTCCCGACAGTTTACGGCGTAAATTGAACTGCGTTGTAATTTCGTATTATGAATGCATAATATCAGCCAGTCAGCGGTCACGTGACACTTGTATCGTTTTCTGCATGGATTTTGGCTGGTTATTCCGTATTATGAGCTTATATTTGACATAAGTTATCTTGTTTTAGCTGTCAACAAGACACTACGGAAACCATTCAAGTGCGGCATCGGAGTAGCTTTTACTGAATTGTTTTCGTAAAACTTACAAAATATCAAAGTTGTATGATGACTATGAAGTGTTTGAGTTCCTAGAAAGTGATGATTCGCATCAAAATCAAACAACAAGAGTATAAAGAAGGCGACTTCGTGATCAAGCTGCTCCGTTCGATATGGATGTTGAACAATTCATCAAACGGTATCGTCTCACTAAGGAGTTGGTGCATAACCTATGTGATGAACTTAGGCCTCATATGGCAGGGCCTACAAAATCCACAGATTTCTCAGTCGATCTATTCTTTCACTAAGTTATCCAGCTGATCATAATATTGTTATATACAAGGTGTTATATAATTCCCCTATAAGCCCGAGGGGGGGTTATTTAGACCAAACATTTGAATACTTTTGCATGTGCAAAGGTTCAATACATCGTATTTGAAATTCTCATACAAAAATAAAATTATTATTATCATAGAAGTTAATAACAACCCTAAGTGTTTGTTTACTTTTTGCGTATCAGCTGTTACGCAACACGCACACTCCTATAGCAATGGACCCACATGCCACACGAACTTGAATCCTTTTACCACACTGGTTCTTACACCATTGGTGTCGAGACGAAGTAGTAGTAGGTATTAGTGGTTAGAAATTACGATCAAATCTATTATTTTTTACGTTGATATTACGCACTTAGTAGGAACTTGTCGAAGTAGGTAAATAATCACCGAAATTTCACACTTTAAGAAACAATGGTATGAAGACAAGTTTTGGTTTATGATTCAAATAAAGAACATACCTTTTTTCTCACCTCCTATGCTAGAGTAGGGACAAGACCAATCCTTGACCGGGTATTACCGGTTCACCACGGTACCTATTATCACAGGTTCACAACATTTATCACAATCACAAATGAATTTTGACATAATTGCCTGTAGGTAAGTAGGTATCACTGGGTTATTAACAACTGAATTTTGGCACGATTTTATAACTTTTGTTAAAGTTAACAGTATCGATTAGGGAAATCCACTTCACAGGAAAGGCTCGATGTGGCTTCCACCTCGAAGGACACACATTTCTGCTCTGCGGATCACGGAACGCGTTGCATTCCGGATAATTTCAGGTGTTAGTTCTGCACACGCCATAATATTTTTTTCTTTCATGGCCTCCGCTGATGAGCTTTCGGTACCATACACAATTCCCTTGAGGTAGCCCCACAAGAAAAAATCCAGCGGTGTCAGGTCAGGGGAGCGTGGTGGCCATGGTACCGTACCAGCGCGACCGATCCACTCTTCAAACCTTTGGTCGAGGTAATCCCTAACTGAGCGAGCGTAGTGCGCTGAAGCACCATCCTGCTGAAATATGATTTCCGCGTATTCCCTAACAGGAAAATCTTCAAGGGCATTTTCAAGTGGCCCCGTTAGGAATTCCTTGTAGTTTTCGCCGTTAAGTCGGTCTGGCAGAAAAAACGGGCCAACCAGCCTGTTGCCCTTCAACCCAGCCCATACATTTAACTTCCAACGGTGCTGAAAGCTGCTCTGGGTGCTGGCGTGCGGGTTCTCGTGGGCCCAGACGTGGTCGTTATGGAGGTTGGACATCCCGTTCCTCGTGAATGACGCCTCGTCACTCCACAACACCTTATCAGGGAATGCGGGGTCGACGGTCACACGTTCCGCGTACCACTGACAGAACGAGTGACGTGGGCCGTAATCAGCTCTTAAGAGCTCTTGCGTTCGTCTGTAGTGGTATGGGTGTTGATCATCCTTTTTCAGGGTCCTCCAGACGGTTATGTGTGACGGTACACCCAGAATCAATGCCGCTCGCCGAGTGCTCCTTCTTGGATCCTCCTCAAAATGGTCCAGGATAGACTGCTCTACCTGCGGGTTCATGTTGCTAGGCCTCCCCTCGCTGCTGCGCCGGTGAAAGGATCCCGTCGAGTGAAGGCGGTTTACCAGTCCAAGGAAGCAGCCGTACGATGGCACTGGTCGCCCTGGATGTTGTTCACTGTACAGCTCTCGAGCTGCCACTAAACTATTATTTGGTGCTCTACCAACACACAACACCATGTCATAATATTCGGCGTTAGAATACATAGTAGGTACCTATTCGAAAGATTTCTCGAAAAGATCTTGCCACGAACGAATGCAACATGCGACTGACGAGAAAGTATCACTCAACCAAAATCAGTTAGATACCTACGCATAATAATTTTTTAGGGTTCCATAACTAGATAACCTAGATTAATCAACCAGGTTTCGGCTCGAAGTCATCAGAGTTTATCTGAGTGAATGCAAAACGCGACTAGGTAGGTTGGTAGGTATCTACTAAATGGAACGCAGTTATGCTTTTTTTTTGTCGTACCTACCTAATCTAACAGCAGTAAAGTAGGTACCTACCTAATTAAATCATCTTCCTTACCAACCAACTTCAGTAGTAGGTACCTAGCTAAGTACCAAGGTAGTACCTACAATAAGTACCTACCTACATACCTACTTCGTGTGATTGAGTTCGTTGTGTACTAGCACAATAAGTTTATCTCTTAACAAAGGTAGGTACCTAAAAAGTAATCTACTTTACGTTTAGGTACCTACTTGTTTATCAACAATGACGTGCTGTTAGCTGTTTGTTTTTTACGAGTCCTTCCCATAGACTACATTGGAGGGATTTGCCATAACCACCACGCTTGGCAGGCAGATTGGTGAACACACTATTGATCTTGAGTATTCAGGTGAATATGCTGCTCTCCATCCTCTGGTGTAATCCTTTAGTCTGCTTTTGCGACATCCACGGCAGGAGATGGAGGGGCCTATTTTAGGCCGAATACACCAAGGCAAATGCATGCGTCGGCTAGTTATGGCGGTTGCTCGGTTTAGTACCTACCGAACTTTATGTAAGTACTTTACCTATGTACTTACTTGGTACTAGGTACTAAGAAATTTGGCTTGGCAGTGTCTAACTAAGCAAGCACCTTACTTGTGGGTCGTAAGGTACCTAAGTACAAAAACAATGAGCGTGCAAAAAAAAATTAAACTACGGAACCTTTTTATGTAATTTAACATACGCGGCGGCATTTTCAAACAACTTCTACAGAGCGCGCCGCACTTTGTCGGCGTCTCTGTGGGTTTTGGCGCTTGCACAAGTACTCTTGTCAAAGAAATGCCGTCAGCCAATCATATCACAAGGCACCATCAAAGACACTTCCCCATTTAATATGATTGGTTATTTTTTTTCATTGCAACCAATGAAAGTACGTCGGTCTCTTTGATTTGTAGATAAGTTATGAGACGAGACACTTTTGAGTTTAAGTGCCTACAAAATTGCAGTTTATTATTTTTAGTAAACTTATTTGTTATCTCTTGTCAAATTACTAAATTGAAACAAAAGTGATGGTAAATCTACATGTTTTAAATTGGAGAAATACGAAACTCACTTAAAATACTTTTTTTGCCATTAGTAAATTACATCTCGTAATCAAACTAAAATAAATCTTTAGATCACATAATAATAATGTTACATTTTAATAATATCTTTGAAAAAAAAACATAACTTACTCACTGAGTCACCTCAATATTAGGCACTTTACTAGTAGGTGCCAGTTCTGTTATTTCATCCAGAGTTCACACAGGTCAAATAAACAGCTGTTATAGGGCTGCCTGATGTTGTGGTAGGTACATTTCTGGAGGAAAGTTTACGAGGCATTTCACCAATGAAAAACTTCCAAATTTGAAAAGTGGTAGAACAAACGTTGTTCACCATGACATGCGGAACACCCTCCCCTCGGCCTTATAGGGACATTATGTAACACCGTGTATATTGAATCGGCGGTTTATCATGGTTATAATATTGCGTAATTTTTATTTTTAGGTTTTGATAGCATTATCATTCTATGCAACAGGCTCTTACCAACGCCCCACTGTTGATATTGCTGCCCATTCCATAGCCCAACCAACCGTGTCTATACCTAACAATAAAACAATTAACGCAATTATTAAATTTGCCCAATATACAGGCAAAATATATAAAAGAACGCAGAGTTAATATAATACGGTAAAAGTGGGGTTTAATAAACTTCAGAATTTAGTTCACTTTATCATCTAAAACAATAGTAGTTTAAAAAATTATTTCAGGTTTTTTTACAAATTTGGAATGCCGGCTGTGTTGGGTTGTATTGATGGCTATTTTACGTCCATCTGAAAATAAGGAGAGTTATTACTGTAGGAAACAGTATCATTCATTAAATGTACAATTGGTAAGATGGTTTTTAATTTCAAGTCAGTCTTTCGATAACATTGTTAAGCCTACAAACAATATTTACATAATTATCACTAGAAACGGGATATTTACCATGATTTTTGAGTTTTATTGTTAATAACCATGATAGTTTCAAAAGTTAAATATTTACATACTTTCCTACACATATTTTACAACAAAAGCAATATAGATTTGTTGATTAATCTTTATGTAGGTAGAATTTAAATCTTCGAATAGGAAGTTTCGATACACCTTCTGGAAGTTTATTATAGAACCGTACAGAATTCCCCATAAAAGACCCACTTACTTTCTTTAATCGAAATTTTGTTAAGTATATTTAGTTTGTGTTTATTTCTCGTGTTAATACCATGCACGTCACCCTTTTTCATAAAACTATCCAAGTGTTTATGTGTATGTAATAATATTTCATAGATATATTGCGATACTACTGTGAGAGTATTGATTTTTTTGAAACGCCCCCTCAAGGAGTCACACGCCTTCATTTTATAAATGGCACGTATTGCCCGTTTATGTAAAAAAAATAACTTGGATATCTGCTGCTTTACCCCACAGTATGATGTCATATGACATAACACTATGGAAGTAGCTAAAATAAACAAGCCTAGCTGTAGCTTCATCAGTAAGCTGCCTTATTATACGAACTGCATCAATATTAAGCCCTAAGAAAATAGTATGTTTTACATTTGGCAATGTGAATTTGATGCATTTTGTTTTTTTAGCATCAAGCAAAAAATTATTTACTGTGAACCACTCAAGAACACGCGATAGTGAATCATTTACATCATCGTAATTAGAACTTTGAAAATCAAAGAAGTATCGTCAGCAAATAGAACATATGTCACATATGTCTGAATTAATAGTTCAATGCTTCCGTGACCATTTGCCACATAAGCTTCGAGTACTCCTGTGCTTGGGCTGTATTATTGTAGCCTGTCGCCACATCCACACATCCAAAAATCAAACAAAAAGTTGGAAGTTTTGTGGACATCCAAAAATTTCCACAAAACTTCCAACTGCCTGAAGGTTACTCGGCGACGATGACGAGAAGTTTGATCTTGTAACAAATCCATTGAACATCCGATCGGTCAAAAACGTCGACACACAAAAGTCAGCCATAGCGGAACACTTCATAGAATCTGGCTCTATCCATTGGATTGAGCTACACAATCCACAGGTAGTCTCAACAGAGCAGCATTACATACCAAGACTGGTGCAAGAGGCAATTGAGATTACTAAACACAGGAATTTCAATAGACCAGATGGTTTTCAATTGTCTGGAGTCTGGAATCCTGTGGTGAGAATGTGTAGGAATTGGAAAAATTGTGTGGTACCATTTATTGACCGGATACCGTTAGTGTGGTGTGTCGAGCGAGATGAGAGTTAAGTGTGACAATGAAACTGATGGTAGGGGTGTTCGTAATAAAAGAGTGAGAAAGAGGGTAGATCGTTACGGCAACCAATAACAATAAAAATCTACTCGCAAAGACTTCAGTTTACCCGTGATCATGGCACATGAAACTATACCGAAATTTCTGGAATTAATAAAGCTCAAAAATCATGGTAAATATCCCGTTTCTAGTGATAATTATATGGTATCTTGCTTCTTTTGAGCTGAAAATGAGGATACGAATTTCTCCGTATAGTAATCGGCCAGAATAAAATTGCGAAAATGATTGGGAACTTCTAATTTCTTCTAAGAAATTAGATATTATAAGAAATATTATTAAATATTATTTAATAATATTATTAATAATATTATTATTATTCTTAGAAGAAATAAGGAAGCTAACGTGGCCAAAATATGCTCTAGCATATTTTGGCCACGTTAGCTTCCTTATTTCTTTTTCGATATATATATGTTTTTTTTACAAAAATTAGGAATCTCGCATGTTTGTTTATTCGCATTTTTACGAGAAACTTATTAAATACTTTAGGAGCTAGTTCTTTACCCTCGGCTGCCTCTTGAATAGCTTCATTGATGGAGACTTCTAGAACGTTTTGCGTCAAGTCGGGTAAACATGTTTCAAAATGTGGAGAAAAACGGTTAATTGTCCTTTGGTCCTACAACATATTATCAAAATGTTAGTCTAGTTTTAATTTTAACAAAATTAAAAGTGCTAGATAAGTACATTTCAATATATGTAATTACTTACTGCTGAAAGAGTAACAGTCTCAACACATTTGTTGATATTGTTTTTAAACTCTCTACAACGCCAATGTGAATTGCCATTTTTATATGTCTGATTACCATAATATTGATGACCACAATATAATAAGATACTTCCTCGGCTCCTTTCAATTATTAAAATATCATCTAAATATCTGTTCTAAATCCATTTTAATTATACTAAAACTAAAAATACGTAATGAATTCAAAAATCTTAATTTCAATAACAGACTTGAAATAATAATTGTTTTTGTTTGAGGAGATTTGATGTTATTATTGAACAGATTAGAAACACGTAAACCCCATGTCGTTAGAAAATTAAATAAATAAATTAATAAATTATTATATTAATAGTAAATAATTAAATTATATTGGTAAAGTAAATAAAAATCTAAAATCTGTTTATGAAATTTTAATTTTATTTCATAAAATGTATTACTAACAAACAACACTAACTGTAACACTTAAAATAATTAAACCAACAATAACTATAAACAAATCAGATAAAAACATTTACTATCTACACTCGGTTCCAAAAATAACGGGTCAGTCACATAAACCCGAATATCTCCCGAACTACGTATGCCATCCTAATGAAACGAAGACTGTTCAATTGAGAATTTAATTATACAGATAAAAAATAAAATAAAACTTAGTTACACCCACAATATTAATCTTAAATTAAAAAAAAACTAAAGTAGTCATATTTTTCTTAAGATTAAATTTTTTGTTATGATTGTTTTTTTGCTGTTTTTCATCACTTTCTTCATTTAATACTTTGTATTGCCTCCACGAGCTCTTCTGACAGCTTCCAGGCGATTAGGCATGCTGTACACCAAATTTCGGAGCCGGTGCTGAGGAATACCTTCCCATTCCTCCACCAGTGCTTGTATGAGCTCGGGAAGCGTGATTGGTGGGGGGTTTCGACCTTTCACGCATCTCTGAAGCTCGTCCCAGGCGTGCTCGATGGGGTTTAAGTCCGGGCTTCGCGCTGGCCACTGCATGAGTTCGATACCGACCTCTTCAAGGTAGTCATGTACAATTCTGGCGGTATGGGGACGCGCATTATCATGCATTAATATGCCATGCCGGTCCATCCTGGCCATGAAAGGACCTACATGTTCATTGAGGATCTCTTCCACGTACCTCTCTGCATTTAGAGTTCCATTTTGAATGAGCACCAGCTCGGTGCGGGCCTCAGCAGAAATCCCAGCCCAAACTTGTACGGAGCCTCCACCGTACGCCACTTTTTCCTCCACACACGCTTGATGGAAGCGCTCCCCTGGTCTTCTGTACACCAACTGCCTACCATCATGCTTATAAAGCATGAATTTAGACTCGTCCGTGAACATTACCCTAGACCAATCGTCTAGTGTCCAGTTTAGGTGTTCGCGCACGTATCTCTGTCTTGCAATTCGATGTCCCCGTTCCAGTTTGGGGCCATTTGCGGGCCTCAATGGTTTCAAATTTGCTTCAGCAAGACGTCTTCTTACTGTTTGAGCGCTTAAATTGCCACCTCCAAAGCGAATAAAGTGAGTTTTTAGACCAACAGCAGTTTGAAAACGATTTCGGAGCATTGTAGCCACCAGTTGTCTGTCTTCCCTGGCCGTTGTGCATCTTGGTCTGCCATTTCCTGGTCTTCTAAGGTGTGATCCGGTCTCTTGGTACCGCTGGACTACCCGCTGAACAGTCGACAAAGATACACCAATGTTTCTGGCTGTTTCACGCTGGCTCCGCCCAAGTTCCAAAAAAGTTAGGATTCTGGTACATTCCTCTAGCGTGACTGCCATGCTTCACCTCACAGAATAATAATTATGCACGTGGAAGACGTTCACGATAATTTTTTTTGTGGCAGAATAGAAATGGAAAGCATCCATAATGACATGAAACAAAAATTTTGTTTTTAAAAATAGTCATTTTTTTAAATTTTGTTTTTCTAATGAAGTTTTTTTTCATCAACCAGTTTAAATAATATGCTATTAGAAGCGCAACTAAAAAGTCTTTATTCTGTTTTTTATTTCATTGATCTAGCTTTTACAGTTCTGGAGGTATTTCAATTTTTGTGACTGACCCGTAATTTTTGGAACCGAGTGTATATAATTGAAGACCTGAGTTCATGAAGGTGATATGTAACAAATTTAAAATTTTACAGAAATTAGCTCCAAAGTTTTGAGTTTCATTTTAAAATATTTCGTTACCGTTTTAGTCTTTCCGAACAGATCCTACCATAACTGACAGAAATTGGGCGTCTAATTTAAAGTATTGATTCAAAATTACAAAAAAACATTCAAAAAAGGTTTTATTTAAGAAAATGTGAACATATCACCTTCATCCAAAAGTTAAACAATAAAATAAATGAACATATCCCCCTTATCCATGACAATTTTACCTATTATAGCTGAAAATTATGCACTATAGGTGGTATGATGTGTAATAAAATATACAAATTTGTTCATTTTTATAACTTTTATTCTGAACCAAGGATGGATTCATAGTAGTAACGATATTCGGGCTTAACGAATTTAATTTGATCCTTCAGATTGGCTTTTTTTCTGCTGAAATAGTCCCATACTTCCTTCCTACGCGTTCTACTTCAAACTGATTCGGCCGTATAGTGTTTCTTTTCGTGATATCAACCTTTTTGAAAGGCGTCATTTCATCATAGGTTTCTTTGAATAGATAAGAGCCATATTCCTCTACACGTATCCACTTAATTCCATCTCTGAAGGAAACCTTCCCTTGTTCACGTCTATTTTTCTATTCAAAGTTGAGTTTGTCTTGCATGTCATTAATTTTTCGAAAATGATCCGACATATCAATAACTACATTTTGTCGTGATGCTTTGCATATGATTTCTCTGTATTGATCTGGTAGTATCTGGAGTATCATGTTTACGCAGCCTTTTCTCGATTCTTCCAAAATCTCTATCTGAATCCAGAAATGAGTGGCCGACCTCAGGTAACTTATGATCTATTACTTTAAAGTAACCCTTTAAGATCATGTACTGGTAAAGAGCAATCATGCTGAAATTTTTGTTTTGGCCTGCGCATGAATCTGACCAAATAAGTAAATGGTCTTTATTCCGACAGGCATTGTCTACCTCCACAAACCTTAATAAGGAACTTGCTACTTCGCAACTACCACGGTCTGCCATATCTTCAGTCCAAGTGCAACAAATAGCCTTTTCTTTACGTCCATCGACAACATGTATGCCAAGGTTGTAAAACCACATCTGCCTCAAGTAAAATGCCTTACTTGTAGTTAATTTTGGTAATGGCATTGTTTGTTGCAAATCCACTGTAATATAAAGCACAGCAGGGTCCTGGGCTGGTTTTTTTCTGTCAGTTGCCATTGCTTGAACAGCATCATGGTAATTTGATATGTGCTCCTCGGTTGAACCTCCAGCATCGCAAGTATGGCACGTGTCACTTCTGGGATATCCAAATGACAAATTGAATTTGGTAACAAATATTTTGTTATAGGAGCTTTTCGTTATTTTGTAACTTATAGGCAACTGCTCTTCTAGACATTTCTCCAAATACAGCAAATACACCGGCAGGCAGACATGAATAAGAATGAATGAAGGAGGCATGTACACGACATAACACATCGATTCCTTCTTTTCGTTGCGGTGGCGCATGACGTATTTATGGAAGAAGGAGTTATTTTCACACAGTTCACACATGTCACCTTCATTCTCTACAAAGTTGTTTACTTTTACTTATTTCACATTAATAGGAATGCTATGTGTCCATAACACTTTCATTCATTTTGAATGTTACTCAACGACTGTACATAACGCCTTCATTGGTTTGTAAATTTGTATTTAAGCTAAAATTGCCTATTATTCAAAGCTCATACTGTGTAACTGGACATAACACCTTCATTTTTGCAAAAAAACTAAAAATTTAAAAAAATGTTACATATCACCTTCATTCACTCAGGTCTTCAATTAAATTATATAATTATGATTTCTAAAAATACAGAAACTTCAACTGACTTCGTCACTTGAAGTTTCTGTATCTTCTTCGTCGGATTCGGACGAGCTGGGTGAGACATTAATTATAAATCTGTCGACAGTTTCATCAATAATATTATAGATTCCGCGCATTTTTATTTCTTCTTTAATTACGTGCTCGACACAGTTTTTCCATTTTAGGGGCGTAATTTGTTGTAATATAATAATTTTTTTAAATCCGTAAATTTAAAAGTGGTATTATTTCGAGCAACGTAGCCCTTTACGTCTGCCCATATCAGTTCTATGGGGTTAAGCTCACAGTGATAGGGAGGCAGTCTTAACACCGTTACTCCTTTTTCCTTCGCCATCTCATCGGCTACATATTTTTTACTATAATTATGTTTTGTTTCATTCACTCTTTCAATTAAACGAGCCTTCGTTTCTGAAGGCGCGTATATAATTTATTTTGAGTCTAGCCACTTCTGTATATTTGCTTTAATCCAAGACATTGTCGGTGTTTTTTCCACGAGTCTGAAAAAAAAAAGGTTAATTTTCTGGTCATAAAAGATGTGTCAATAATTTTATTGGTCAATAATATGTACCTAGAATGGTAACTAGCATTATCCATTACGATAACATCACCGCTACGTAGTTTATAGAGAACTTTTCTAAACCATTCTTCAAAATGAGGTGCGTCCATCCATACTCTCATGGTAATCGCCCGTTTTTGAGGATTCAAAAATCTAATTCATTTCTTCTAGAAATCCTGCCTCATTTCCGATGTGCACCACTATCAGGCGCTTTCCTTTTCCGACGGGATTTTTTGCTCCAGTCGATAACCCTTCCAGAAATGCTTCAGGGGCCGATGTTAACGTCGTATCTTGCCATACTTTTCCAACAGTATGACCTAAAAATAAAACAAACTATTGTTTATAAATTCATATAAATGTATTACAAAGGATAACTTCATAGTTAAAGCATTTACCTGCGTTAACCCATGTTTCATCTAGGTAAAAAATACGTCGACCTTCGGCTCTAATTTGTCGTATTAAATACTTGGTGCGCCATAAAACTATTTCCTGGCGATCTATCAATACGCTTTTTCTGTCGAGTTTTATGTATTTAAACTTTAAATTATGCAATACACGTCTGAGTGTAGTCATGCTCAAATTTGGTAATTGGTCATCTTCATTTATTAGTTGCCAAACTTTTTTCACCGTTGGTAATTCTCCGTCACGATAAAATTGGTGGACTTTCGTTCTTATCGCTGACTTTTCAAAATTGTCTAGCTTTTTTATTATTGAAATTCTTCTTCTTTCTTGTTTTGTTTCTCGTGTTGAATGGGTGTCTCTACACACCCAACACGATAAATTGAGGATTTACTCACTCCTGAGATTTCAGATGTTTTTTCCACCATTTTTTGGTTTGAAGAGTATGCATCTTCGGGCCAAGTCTTTTTAACAAACTTATATATATTTATAATAAGTTCTTGTTCCCCAGCCGTAAGGTTGGTAGGTCTTCTTTTCTTTCTCGGAGATGTAAGCGGTGGCGCTTCGCCAGAGGAACCTACAAAATAAATAAATTCCTAGTATTTTATGAGATACAAGAATTTTAGTGCATAAATCGGAAAAAGCCCTACTTCTTAGTCATGGTCAACAACAGTCTACACGTGCAAGCAATCCCAATTTGTAAACAAAAGAACGAATTTCGAAACCTCGGTATGCATGATGCCGACAGTCGAGTTTATTACGGGCTAGGATTATTTAGAACGTACCTACTTTACTTTACGTACTACGTTACATGGAGGTTACACTGTATTTAAGTTCCTTAAATAAATTAAACATTAATTTTAGTATCTACTGAATTTTTATATAAATCTGTAACTTACCTGCCACAGCCGCGGGCATATGACGGCGGCGGCGCATGCGCCCACGATTACTTGACGACGGACCAGCTTGTTCCGAATCCATAGCGTAACCAATATCTCCCTTTCTCACAAATAACCACAAATCAATAACAAACAACAATAATAACAAAACAGATATACTAATAACAAAAACTCAACGAAAAAACTAACATCAAAATTTCAACAAAAATGAACAACAAGGGAATTAACAAGTTTTACGAAATACTCAAGGACGTACACACGCAAGCGCTATCCGAACAGGGCCCTTATTCCTCATGACCAAACGTAACATAACGCGGGCTCGTTACGATATCTGCGTGGAATCATCGCTTAATCGTATTCTGTATGCCAATGTCAGATTTGATAAACACGACAAGGCGCGTTACAAGCATGTTACGAATTGTCAAAATAACGTGCTTCAATCATCCGCGTTTGGGATAACGTGGACGAAACGTAGTTTAGTTTTTCATAAAATTATGGTAATTAATAACATTATGCACCAAATTTGTGTTGGTATATCATAGAGATCAATAGATATAGATCTCTACGTTAAATATTGTGTGCCGATTTGTTTGTGTAGCCATGATAGTCTCAGCCTAAGAATAGAACTCCTCCAACTCCTCCTGTAGTTTTTATTCATAGAAAGCGAGTCCGTTAGTCGCCTAGGCTAAAGGATTAACTATATAACATAACATAACACCCAACAGTCACACACTTACGTAAGATTCCCTGTGTCGTGGATATCAGGAACTACGAGTCTCATATGGTAATACAGCACCCAGACCCGGGACAAATACTTGAAGATCACGCAAACATTTGTTCCACAGCGGGAATCGAACCCGCAACCTCTTGCTGCAGCATCCACCTGAGTACCTACCTACTTAACATCATCTGTGATCACCAATCCGCCTGCCAAGCATGATGATTATGGAAAATTCCCCCATTGCACGATATGCATGCTATGGGGGAGGCCTCATCCAGCACTGGATGTCTCCGGCAGATGAAGAATAAGTGAAGATCCATTTGTGGTGAATTTGTTGTTACTGCTTGGTGACAAAAAGAAACGCAAACAGACACTTGCACTAAAAAACGCCTAAGGGATCTAAACCACAGGTTCTATCAATGACTACTCCTAATTCCTAGTAAAGATGAGCAGAATTAATTTTTTGGATGGTAGGATCAAGGAGCATAATACACTCTAACAAGGGAAAGTAAACACGGTACCTACTTGAAAAGATTACTTTGAGACGCCACGAATGAAACCCACCAAAAACTTTAGGGCTCAACTTTCCAATAGCGACTGTGAGCTAAGAAGTTCATATTTTTATCACATAATGGGTTCACATAACACAAGCCTAAATATGAAATGGCGTACCGCGGAAACCAATAGTTTTGGAGATATTCATTTTTGAAATCACTATTCGACCGCCATGTTTCCGTGGTATTTGACTTTTTTGCAAACTATCAAAACTGATAATCTAATTATCAGTTTTGATAGTTTGGAATCATGATTTTTCGTTTTTTTTGCGAATGAGAGTGACCGATAGATGGTATAAATTAATGATAAATGAATATCTCCAAAACTATTGGTTTCCGCGGTATGCTATTTCATATTTAGGCTTGTGTTATGTGAACCTACATGTCTGATAAAAATATGAACTTCCTAGCTTACAGTCGCTATTGGAAAGTTAGCCATTATTTGGAGCCCACTTCTGGCTCCAGAAACCCATCAATGGAATCGACTGTCCCTGGGGTAGGTTTAATGTCTTGGCTATTCGTTCCACAGACTAGGGAGATGTACTACGTTTCGTTCCGAAACTAGTTGTGCGAGATTTAATATACATATATCTTACTTATCATTCTTTTTGGACTTTAAACTTTAAAAATAACCGAAATTGCTATAAAATATAGTTAAGCAATTCTATAATTCACGATATACTTATTTGAATTGAAGATTGGACACAAAAAATTAAAATTGATTAAAAACCAATAATTTTCCGAAAAGACCGGATGTATGATTTTGAACGAATCACGTAAAATCAAATAGAAGAAAACACGAGCCATTGACAACCTATCTTGTGGCATACGGAATACAGTTTTTCGATTCCACACCATGGTGTGTTTAGGAACCACGTTTGCGTTTAGAACACCATATGACGTCACACGTTATTGGCAAGGAATCTCTTGGGTCATGGGGAATAACCACCCAGGAATGATTGAACAAGCGACAAAATGGCGAGCCATAGATGGCGAACCCCTGGCGTGTGAAGTCGGTATAGAAGTAGGCGTAACTCAAGCTTTGTTTATTTTTACGAAGTAAATTTGAAAGTGTGAAATAAATTGCTATGATATGTTTTAAGCACATCTATTTGAAATAGAACTTTGAAAAACAATAATTATTCGTACAAAGTCTCAAAATTGACATAAAATCATATGAATTGCTCTATAATGTGCACAGTTTATACCTTTACAAAAATTAGAAAATGAAAAAAATAAGCATGTTGAATCTTTTTATGTACTAAAATATAATTGAAATATACATTTAAATTTATTATTTTATTCCTCAAAATTGATAATTTTTGAGTTACACTGTTTTTTTTTGTAGAACCAAATGGAAGTCAATCAACTTTATTCTCAATTTAAATGGCGCAGACTATATCTGTGAGTTCAGCTAGCGTTCTGGCTGAGATTATTGCATTGGTGTCATCAGCAAAAACAACCAATTTAAGCTCTGATAAATAATTTCCCATAAAGCTAATCAAGTCATTCATAAAAATAATAAATAAAATTATTGTTTCAAACCATATGGGATTTTTTTCAGTAAACAAACTTTTTCACCTTTTATCTTACTTATATTTCTGGCTTTGTAGAATAATTCTAAATTTTCATTTTCGCTTTCATCTAGCATTATTTTTGCGATATATTATTCTAGGTTTTCAGGTTTCTTCATTAATATTTTTTCATTCAGGACTCCGTTTAGATAAGCAGTAGTAACATCCATTTGATGCAGTTTCAAATCTTGTGCAACTGCATGAGCCAACAATGTTCTAATTGATCTTGGTTTTGCTACCGCAGCATATGTTTCCTTGTAGTCAATTCCTGGTCTCTGGGTAAAAGTTCCTTTGTAAGCGACCATCATTTCATCTATGCTATATCTGCATTCTTCCTCCAGCTTCAAAAAGTTTCCTTTGGTTTTTTCCAACCATGGGCGCAATTTAAAGTAACTCGTCAGATATTTCGGAGTTGTCAACAAAGTGCTAATGATAGAAACAACCATATATTTCCACATCTGGACACACATTTATTACTGCTAACATCATAGCCTTGTCATATTCCATTTTAATATTAGTAGGCTTCCAAGCTGTTACTATACTTTTTGTTATGCGAAATAGTATTTCATAGGTTTTCTGTTTTTTGTTAGGAAGCAACGCATATAGGATCGGCAGAACTCTGACATGCTCTCTGTCACTCCCTAAATCGGCATGCATCGTAAAAACTTGATAAAAATTCTTATGGCAACTTTTAAAAGTACCATCAATATAAAACGTCTTGCATTGTGATAGTAGAATTGAGAATTCATCGCCAGCAAATATTAATATTCGATTACCTTCCACACCGTAATCAGCAAATAATAGTCGTTGATATTACTTGGGTACAATAATATCATCCGAAGATGCAAATGTAATTCGTTTCATGCCTAACGATTTATTTCGTTTCCTGTATAGCTTTTTATTAAGTTTTATTTTATTATTTTTATTGTATTAAGTATATCAGTTATCTAGTACCCATAACACAAGCTCTGCTTAGCTTGGGGCTAGATAATGTTGTGTGAAATGTCCAGCATTATTTATTATTTATTTATTATTTTTCTTGATACTTAAAAATTTTGATATTGTGGTCACTATGCTTAACCCTGCATCTTCTAAATTATTAATACAGTCATTTTACTATATACGTGAAACTAGAGTACTTAAATCCTTGGTAATTTTTTTTCCCATCCCTTCCTTACATTATATACACTCGAGAGCAATGAATCCGGGTCACTTAAAGAATGTTAAAAATCTCGGAAACTAAAAATGATAGATTAATGCAATAAATTGTATTTAATAGACAATGTAATACTCCTTAAATGAAGGTAAAAAAAATATGAGTCACCATACATTTTATTAACACAAAATTACATAAAGAAAAAAACTGCTGATCTCTCTTAAAACAAAAATAGGAAACATGAAATTTTTGAACTTTATTACGATTTTCTTGAATTTTAATACTTCGTATTGCCTCCTCGTGCTTCCATTACTGCGTTTACGCGGTTTGGCATGCTGTACACCAAGTTCCTTATACGATTTTGGGGAATATTCTCCCATTCCTCTGTGAGAGCAATTTTGAGCTCACGAAGCGTGATTGGGGGAGGGTTTCGTTGTTTTACGCATCTGCCTAGCTCGTCCCAAGCATGCTCGATCGGGTTGATATCCGGGCTGCGCGCTGGCCACTCCATACGAGTAATGTTCATCTCTTGAAGGTAGTCATTCACAATCCTACCTGTATGAGGTCGGGCATTGGGCATGCATAAATATAGCATCCTCACCTAAATTGACCATAAATGGACCAACGTGATCATTGAGGATTTCTTCCACATATCTTACGCTAGTTAAAGAGCCGTTTTCTATGATCACCAGCTCTGTGCGACTTTCAGAAGAAATTCCGGCCCACACAAGTACAGACCCACCACCGTAGGCTACTTTTTCTTCGATGCATGCTTGCTTGAATCTTTCCCCTGGTCTTCGATACACTCTGTGTCTTCCATCGTGCTTGTAGAGCATAAATTTTGATTCGTCGGAGAACATAACTTTTGACCAATCTTCAATACTCCAATTTACGTGGCTCTGGGCATATCTTAGTCTTGAAATACGATGCCCACGCTCCAGTTTAGGGCCGTTTGCAGGTCTAAGGGGTTTTAAGTTAGATTCAGCAAGCCGACGTCTTACTGTCCATGCACTTGGGTTACTTCCTCCGAGGCGTCGAAACTGATTTGTGAGTTCAGTTCCTGTGAGAAAGCGATTTCGAAGCATGGTGTTCACCAAGTATCGGTCTTCTCGTGCTGTGGTACACCTGGTTCTGCCCGTTCCTGGTCTGCGTAGGTTAGAACCAGTTTCTTCGTAACGTCGGAGAACTCTTTGTACTGTTGACAGCGACACACCGACAGTCCTGGCTGTATCGCGCTGACTCCGGCCGGTTTCCAGCATTGTAAGTATTCTGGTGCATTCTTCAGGCGTAAGCGACATAATTTCAGCTTGAATAATGAATATAGAGCACTATCAACATGGTTTATGTACCCACATAAATGACAGATTACAAACAAAAGCAAAACCAAATGCTGTAATTTCGTAGTTCCATCTTCGAAAGTGGCCCTTTTTCAAATTTGATTTTTTTATGATATAACTTTACAATAACTAAGAAGTTTTAATACCTTCATTTAAGGAGTATTACATTGTCTATTAAATACAATTTATTGCATTAACCTAACATTTTTAGTTTCCGAGATTTTTAGGATTCTTTAAGTGACCCGGATTCATTGCTCTCGAGTGTAATATATATGATTTCCTCCCTTATGCTGGTGAGGACACTTTTCGATTCTGTTCTTTTACAGAATATGAGAACAGTCTTGGGCTCGGAGCAGAGGTTGTTTTGGCTCTTTGTAAAACGATATCAAAGAAACCTGCCAATTTATATTTCTACTACTTCTTCACCTATATTCGGATTCATTCCAATCCGATAGGTATTGTATTGGTTTATTTTCTTTGCTTGTTATAATGCGGTCACACGCGTTGAGAGTTTTGAGTTTTAGGTTTTTCTTCGTATTGAAATGTACGAAAATGCCCGCAGGCTAGGAATGTAATTTAAAAACACTTTGTGTAAAGAAGAAGGATTGTTTTGTAGAAGTTGATTTGATTCGTCGTGGTTTTTCTATTGATTGAGTGGTTAAATCACTTGGAAATTGTGATATAATGTCGAACATTATATTACAATTTCCAAGTGATTTAACTTCACTTAAGTGAAGTGAAGTGATTCGTCGTATCAAATCAACTTGTGAACAAAACAATCCTTTTTCTATTGATTGAAAAACTACGACGAATCAAATCAACTTGTGAACAAAACAATCCTTCTTATTCTTTACACAGAGAGTACGCTGTCTGACAGCACAAGGCATAGGATGACACTGTCAAATGCACCGATCGACCGACCACGCATCATGGCGAAATAGCTCACGATTGCCATTGACGGGCTGTATAAAATGGGGCCGACCGATATTTTCAAAAATTAATAGAAATTTTTTCACCTAGTTTTGTAGAAAATGTAATGAATTAATTGATGAAAATTTATCAAGCTATTCTCGTACCATCTATGGGTATTCGATTTGTCATTTCGCAGGCGTAGTACGCGTTCGCTATGACTCTTTCTACATTAAAAACATGAAAAATTCAAGTTTGGCGGTTAATTGTGCCTCTGAGGCCCGTATTCAGAAACAGTACTCAAGCATAGATCATCACTTGAGAGTAGATTTGAGTTTAGTTTTCATTCCAGATAAGTGCTTGAGAGTAGATTAATTGATCATAGTTCACGTGAGTTTTACTTATTTCGAAACGTCACTCAGACAAAATCGATGCTTGAAAAGAGATTTGATTTGACATTATCTAAAGGAAAATGAGTTCTGTACACAATACAAGTATGCACGACAATCGGATATTCCAACTATCCAGAATAAATATAAAGTACAGGCAAAGGGTGAACAATGGTTATCTAGTGGCAGTGACAGTAGATATCCTTGTATGTCCTATCTACTAACGCCCATCAACAATCCTGCAACAACGGCTAAAGAAAACTATAGCATAGTTCACAGGAAAACGCGAAACATAGTAAAACGATCATTTGGGATGTGAAAAAGATGGTTTCCTTGTCTCCGTCGAGGCTTAGGTAATAAGCTACCTACAGTTTCAGCCATCATAGTGGCTTGTGCAATTCTGCACTATTTAACAGTTCATGCAAATGAAGAAATTCCAGATAATGAAGAGTCAAAAAATGTATTTAATTTCAAAAACATAATTAAGTATCTATATGCTAAAAATAGAAAACAGAAAACTAACTATACAAAGAATTTGGTTCATATGGCAAGGTGCCAAGAGCACTGGCTGTATTCCCACGTTGAATGGCCAAAGAAATTCTTTGTGCGAGGAAGGAGCCAGCCCTCTTGTCACCAGCGGCGTCAATTAACAAGGATGTTATTTTTTTTAAAAAGCTCTTTGTACTAGGTCCCCATGGGCCTAATGTCTCTACTCCAAGTGGCGCAAAAATGTAGTCATCAGAGAGGACTTCGTATTTGCGCCGCTTAGCGTTTTCAGCTGCCTCCGCTGCGGCTCCAGCCTTTGTGATGGTTCCACTGAGGTGAGAGGGGGCTAATGTGTCAACGCAAGTGGCGTCCCACACAAGGGCTCGCCCCTGCTCCCAGGGAACCAAGGTCATACCGTCGGGCCTTTTGCCATCATCACGGGCTAAGTCCACAGGTTCAAGTACACTAGGTACGTTGATGGTGTTAAGCGCCCGTCTCACGATATCATTTAAGGAGCTGTGGCGGAAAAACCTACCAGCACTCTTTTGACAGGAGAGACCCATATTTATCGACGTCGCTGCCACATGAACAACGATGGGGCTCACATATAGCAACACCGAGTCTGAGCCCCAACGCTACCCGAAAAGTCCTATTATCGAGCAGTGTTCCGATGGATTTGGAAGGAATGGCATTGAGCCACTGTCCGGATTCATGTTGCGAGACAGCTAGAAGGCGGGCCCTATCGCGATCACTGAAACAATTTTGAGCCAAAATGTCAAAGGTCTTCTGCACCAATGGAACGTCCCACTGCTTTTGTTGGGTTTCTTCTTGTGGGACGTTATCATTGGGGCAGAGTGACTTCCAAGCTATAATTGCATCCGAAGCGTAGTGTATCTCTGGTGATGGGCATTTAAGAATTTTCCCACAGAGATTTTCCACACTATGTACAGAGGATAAGAAAGCTGGTAGAGCTACACTAGAAATTTTCCGAATGCCGATGCCGCCAAAACGAATGGGTAAACAAGCTTGGGTCCAGGAAGAGTTGTCAAGTGATAGATTTAGAATTTTTTCAAATGTGTCTTTTAGAACGGTATCAATATTGTCTAAAAAATCCTGATGTGTCCAGATTGGGCTTGATCTTATCTTATCTTAGAGTCAAATGAAAATGATGAAGCGGAAGAAACTTACCAAAACCCATCTGGAACAGCTGATGGGTTTACAGTAAGGGCTGCTATTGTTAACAGATTTAACTAAGGTTTTTCAATAATAACACACGCCTGACAAGATCAGCCTTTTATTTAAAATTATTTAGGTATCCTAAGCCTATCGTAATAACTAAAGTTCTTAAAGCCCTACATTTACTTAGTTCACTGGACCATTAAAATAATTGAAAGAAAAATTGTTGGCTTACTACAAATACTATACTACTGACCTGTAGAAATAATTTATGCATGTTTTGCAATCTATAAGCAGTGTGGGTAAAACAACAGGAAAATTACCCTCTTCATCGAAATACCATAAATTATAATTGTGCTGAAACTGCTTTAGCACGTGCTTCTTTAAAATTTTCCTCCAAAATATTTATTTCCAAGTTATGTTTTTCCTTTATGCATTGAATTTGGAGGTTGTGCAATGCCTCAGCTTTCCTCTCTGTACCATAATGTTCGTATTTTAGAATCTCAACCCTCAATTTTTTCTTGTTGGAAGAAAGTTCTGCAATTGGTGCCTCAGAATAATTCCCTGGCCTTCTTTCGGAAGCCTCATCATAGTCTAGTACATTATCAGGTAAGGCTTGTGATGTAGTAGCTGGCGAGGTGTCTAATCTCCTGGGTTGTAGGATCGATTGTGATGTAGGTAGTAGAGGCTGGTGACAAGTTGATCTACAGGGTTGAGAGACAGCAGAGCTTGCGTTGAATAAGGAGGCCCATACAGGCTTTTTTCAATTGAAATTTATTTCGTGTATGATCCATAATTGTCAGAGTCGATAGACTCTGGTGTTTCAACGAGGACAGTAGGTGCAATCTCAGCTATGTCCGGCTCTACATCTGCATCGGGACAAGGACCACCGCCGCCAGTAGATTAACGGTATTGGCGCTCCTTGGTCAGTGCTTCACGCTAACGTGTTTTTAAATTTTGCTAAAGGCGACGTCGTTGTTCTCCCGATGCAGGGCGTAAGACATACACCTAGGTCCGTATTCTAGAACTAAACTAAAGCATCGTTTGATCTACAATCATCTGATCATCACTTGAGCCTTGAATCTTATTCCGGAACGGCCTTGAAAGTAATCTTAGCTGAGTCGAGTTTCAAATGAGTCTCAAGTGGAGTTTAAGTCATCATCATTATAATTTCATTAATTTGACGTCCCCTGCTGGACATAGACCTTTCCCATAGAATTTCATAATGAAGGGGGTTGTGTCGTCCCTATCCACTGACTTCACGCGAACTGTTACGCCGCCCGGAGGATTTGGGGTTTTAAAAAAAAGCGTTACTGATGTGAAAACTATATTTCACGAATGATAATAAAAATTACCTTAAATTGAATTAAACTTAGAGAAATTCGGTGAAAACTAGTGTCGCGGTCAGTGATGAGTACTGAACTGGATGCAGGTGTTCTATCCCTGTAGGAATCGAAAACTGCTTATATGCATTACCATGGAATTAAAAGTGATGATAACGCAAAAATGTCAGCAGTATTACCGACATCGTGGGATCATATCAACCCCCCCCCGATAAGATGAAACTTGTCTCCACGAACGAGAGAATCGGGACGAGTCCGCCCTCATATCTTCGTAGAATCTCCACGAACGAGCGATAATTTCGCCGCGTATCGTCGCGAGTCGTAACGGAATCGCAGCGTTTCCGCGGCGACTCGTAATGCCATAAGTGATTGTAGCTGATGAGGCCTTCGGTATTTATCGAAATTTAATGCGACCGTATCCAGGTCGATGTCTTCCTACGGATAAAAAAAATTTCAACTACAGACTGTCTCGTGCGAGACGTTACGTGGAATGTGTCTTTGGACAAATCACCTCAAAATTTCGCATATTTCATAATACAATAAATCTTCAACCAGACAGTTCAATTCTTGTAATAAAAGCAGCTTGCGATTTGCACAACTTAATAAAGCGTCGAGCATTAAATGCCACTGACGGGGAAAATTAAGGCATATCCAATCAACAAAATATGACACCCGTACTTCAAAGGACAAGGAATTCGGGGTTGTATATTCGAAACTTATTTAAAGATTATTTTAACACAGTGGGCGCGGTTCCTTGGCAAAATGACTGCATCGTTTAATGAAAATTATCTTTCTTATAATTATTGTTGAAACAACGGTTTCCTACCGACGAAGGTATATTATTTTGTTACACCATAGACAGTAAAAACTAACAATAAAAATTACCTAAATAAATAATATTGTACGCTTACCTTTTTATTTTTTTTCTTTAAAGGTTAGATCATCCCACTCTGTGAACATAGCACTTCCCACATCATACCAATACTTTGCTTTAATTTCTCTGTTTCGATACTCTGCCAACTGAATATCGTAAAGGGCAGGTCTCTCTCTCACTTCAAGTATAAACTTTTCAATGTCAAACATTGTACTATTGTTTAAAAAGCTTGTCGAAACGTCCTTCCTTGACGAGAGGCAACGCTGAAATGACGCTGCGTTTGACAGCGCGCCCGCTGCGCGGTGGGCCCGCAGCTAGTCGCGACGGGCTAGCGACGATGTAACGACGTTTCACGCGCTCGTTGCCACTCGTCGCATCGCGGCGATAATATCGCCGTGTGGAGATGGCTTCTAGAGAGTGTATAGAAATACGTGGCACGACGATAATATCGCCGCGATTCTCTCGCTCGTGGAGACAGTGCCTTACGCGGTTTAAGTAAATCGTGAAGTTTCAAGAAGAAGAACGAAGACGTGGAAGCGGAATAGGGTTATCATTGTTTTCGCCATTATCATTTATTTATTTATTTTGATCATTTGAAATAGGGGAAATAGTAAAAACGTGTTTACCGAATTTCTTTCTTAAAAGATACAAACATATCTGTATATCTGTATCTGTATCATATTATAATAAACATTAGAATAAGGATACAAAACGTAAAGATAGGATAACTAGAATGTTATTCCAATAGGTCCTCTGGTTCATCTAATATTTTATAAATTTTAGAAATAAGTTGACTTGACTTTAAATCGAAGCTATTCAATTTTTCTAGATTTATATTTGTTAATTTGGCCGGTGGAATATTGGAATATCTTGACACAAATTCCTTAGCATTACAGCAAAAATTGTTTATGAGATTAAAATCTGATTTAACTGTGTTCACATAAATTTTAGTTTTCGTGGAACTTATCATTTCAGTATTCTTACAAACAGCAATGCAATGTTAGGTAGGTTTAAAATGCCTATAGCAATGATATTTAACTCCGTGGTATTAGAGCCACATTCAACAGTTTATATAGTCATTTCAGATTGAACGAAAATATAGTGGTTATTTTCTAGCTTTTGCCAAATATCAATGTTACCATGTATAATTCTTGGCGTGCGTGCGTCAGCATTTGTGCTGCACTTACCCTCTAGATATTCGACGTTATAATCATACTCGCTTAGTTTCAAACGCCATCGTGTAAGTCGTGAGCTAGGGTCCTTCAGGTTTACTACCCATTGCAAGGGTCTATGGTCCGTAAGGATCAAAAATTTTCGCCCATAAAGGTACGGCCTAAAGTATTTAGTTGCCCAAACAATAGCCAGAAGCTCTTTCTCTATAGTACTATAATTTAGTTCGCTTGAATTTAGAGTTCGCGATGCGTACGCGATTGGTTTATTTGAGCTTTTGGTACCTTGAGATAAAATGGCACCGATAGCTACATTTGAGGCATCAGTCGTAAAGATAAACTCTTGTGAAATCCGGGTATTGCAAAATCGGATCGTTAGTTAATAGCGTCTTACAATATTCGAAACAGTTTGTGTAATTTTGATTTAACTTGATCTTAGAGCCTTTTTTAAACATTGAGTTAGTGGCTTCGTTACACGTGCAAAATCTGGAATAAATTCCCTATAGTAGCCGAGTAGCCCGAGAAAACGTTTGATTTCAGTGGGAGTCTTTGGAATGGGATAACTCTCGATAGCTTTAATTTTGTTAGGGTTAGGTTTTACACCCTCTCTGCATATGATATGGCCAAGAAATTCAGTTTCCAACTTCAAAAATTCGGATTTGTCCATTTGAATTTTGAAGTTAGATTCTCTCAATCGGTTAAAACCCTTGTCCAAATTAACAATGTGCTCCTTTGGTGCGATTAGCTAATTCGGTTGCTATCATTTTTTCCCTATTTCAATCACTTTCAATGCTATTTCTATTGAAAATGACGTCTTAGCGATCACCTAACTCTCGCTGTTGCTAACAAAGCATGATTGCAATAAAAAGCATTTTTGAAGTGTTTCATCGATAGTATGGAATAGCGATTATGTATTGCTATTTCTATCAAGAATGATTGAAAATGGTTGGTATTTTTATACACGGTCCATAGAACAATAAGGACTTTGTAAGGTGGTCCGGTTGGTCGGGTTATCCAACAATTTGCGAGAACTTCACATTGTAATATATCGATAGAAATCGATTGAAGTAGGAGCAAGAAGAGGTTACATAATCGGAAAATGTCGATAGAAATAATAGTCTGTTAGCAATAAGCCACCAAAAGAAAGTGTTAGTAACATAATTACGTAATCGCAGGGCTGAAGGGAGGTTCTGAAAACGATAATATTAACGACGAATAATATACGACGATAATATTATTATAAACGATTTCATTCTGGAGGCCCCTCAGGACGTTATCCATAACGCGCTGAAAGGTTGATGGAGAATTTTTTAGGCCCATATGCATCCTCAAAAATGCATAATGCACATTTTCTACATTCCATTTCTACCTGGTAAAATCCGCTTGCCAAATCAAGGGTTGTAAAGTATTGGCATTTGCCTAGTTTGTCTAGTACATCTGTTATATTAGGGATTGGATACCGTCAGACTCGTTGAAGTTAACCTCACGTGACTTAAAATAGTTAGTCGGGGGTGGATTCCCGTGTTTTTGCCAGTCGTGTCCTGTCAGTGGTAACCGTTTTTCGTCAAAATGGCTAACACCACTCATGGGAGTAGGACGCGAAATATTGCCAAAATTATGCAATTGCTGTGGCTATAAGGCATCCTAAAAGTGTTGCTTTGTGAGTTGTAATTTTGTGGAGGGGCGCGGAACATCTGTTGGGTGTGAGTAGGACCACGCGGTGGTTGCGATTGAAGTATTGGGTTAGGCCTCCACGCCTGATAAGGTTGGACCTGCATGGTGTAACGTTGCAAAAAATGTTTTATGTATTTTAATAAATTTTGGTGAAAGTGACCCAGTGGAAAAAAATCTATAAATTCAGTGCCACTATCACCAAAAGCTAAATTACACGTTACTAGTATCTGCTGAAACCAAATAAACTTTTCCATAAAAGTCACCCAGTGGAAAAATACATAAAAGTTGGTAACACAATGGAACTTTATTACTTACGAAATGAAAAACCTACCTGGATAGACAAAGTCTTCAGAACAGCAAACCTTTAGTGCTTTTACCTATTTGTCTATTTGCCTAGTTGTCCAGTTAAATAAGAAGGAAAGGTGCGTCGCGTTGGTAAAATGAAACTATGAAAATATACACAATAGTTATTATATTACGGGCCGGGCCGCGTCACCGCGTTAACAATAGCATAATTAAACTACAACTTAAGGTTAGCTAAGTCTAAACTTAATATTATCTCAAGACAGATAAGAAAGTAGTGAGAAATTAGAATGATTGTTTGACTAAATCATCCAGAGCAGTACGCTGTTAGCTAGATAACGACTCCCTTAACTAATACTCTAACAAAAATACTTGAATAATAATGCCTACAGTATTTTAGTAAATCTGATGGAAGTTATCACTTATCAATATTCAATTTGAGTTACCGTGGAACGATGCAATTTGGATTCTAACTATTTCTTGACTCGCTGTGTAGATAATGCAAAATCACAATATTGCCTAGTACCGGAGACTGTTCCTAACTGGATACTAATTGGTTCCGGTGCTCGCTGTGTAAATAGTTCAGAATAACGATATATCCTGGTACTGGAAAATGTCCCTAACTGAATACTAATTATCTCGGATGCTCGCTGTGTAAGTAATGAAAGTTCACGATACCATGTGGTCCTGTGAAAGGTACCCAACGGAAACAGTGGATCCAGGCGAATACGGATGAGTTGATGTTGGCTCAATGCGTTGTGGTCAGGTTTTGTTCAGGTGGTATGTACCATGCGGTGGCTGTCTCTGGTCTCCAAGAATAAGTTTGATATTCACCTTGCGTTTGCGTTTCTTGTTTCCGGGGAAAAAGCCCGCTGTAAGAATACAACGGTATTTTAGCTATGAAACCAACAAGTTGACAGGCACGTGCCACGAAGACAACGCTTTCTGTTTCAATCACCAAATGCAGAGACACTGCCTAGAATCTTCACAAACTTGAGAAGAAAACATTCGCAAACTTTTTTTACGGGCTTTGAAATAAAATCCTGGCTTCTACAGGCGTGGATACAGACCGTCCGCTCTCAAAAGTTCCCTCAAAGCGGCTACACACGACCCTAAAATCACTGGCAATGTCGAGACAGTGAAATCGGGGCTGAATCTGCGATAAAATTGTCTCTACTCTACTCACGTCCTTGCCTGTCAGTACGTAACCGACCGTGCTACAGACTGCTCGTTTTTCCGAAATGCCGCCGACGCTCTCAAAACAGCAGAAAATAGGAATTGTCTTGGCACTTACTACGGTGCCACCTAAACAGAGACGAAAAAGGAGGATCTGGGTTAAAAACTGGTTAATGAAACGCCATGAATTAAGCCACATGAACGTCATGAGACATTTAGAAGCAGATGATTTCAGAAACTTTTTAAGAATGGATATTGAGTGTTTTGAAGAGCTCCTCAATATGGTGACACCATTTATACAGAAACAGGATACCGTAATGCGAGAATCCATAAGTCCGAGAGAACTTACAGTTACTTTACGTTTCCTAGCAACTGGACAAAGCTATGAAGATTTGAAATTCAGTGCCATAATATCGCCGCAACTTATGTCCACAATGATTCCAGAGACATGTTGTGCTATCTATAATTGTTTGAAACACTTTATTAAGGTAAGTAGACTGAATTCTTATATAATAATTAAAACATCCATTTAAAAGTTTAATTTTATTTATTTATATTAAGCAAAAACATACAAGGTATTTAATACTATTTATTTTATTTTTTATTAAAGATCAAAAAGTCCTTCATGTCTGAGCCAGTTCCTCTTTGAACTGTTGTGTCACTTGTACAGTTTGGAAATTCAGTGGTAAGATTTACGTCATCAGAAGATGGTTGTTCAAATGTATATTGTGGGATAGACTGTAGAAATGGTTGTACAGTGGAGTTATACTCTGGAGATGCTTGAGGGAATTGTGACATCATGTGATGTTGGGGTGGTTGAGGAGAAGGTTGCTGTGCTGTATACTCTGGAGATGCTTGAGGGAATTGTGACATCATGTGATGTTGGGGTGGTTGAGGAGAAGGTTGCTGTGCTGTATGCTGTGGAGGTGTTTGAGGGGATTGTGGTATAATAAATTGTGTAGATGATTGAGGTGACGGGTGCATCGCATATTGCGGAAATGGTTGAGGAGACGGTTGTGCCGAAGAGCCAGAGGAATAATGATAGTAGCGATGTGGAATGCGAGGATGTAATACTGTGTGTTGTGGAGATAAAGTGATACTAGATTCGTCTGCCAATTTGCCAAGTTTTCCGTAAAATAGGGCATCATTGATAATTTTTTGGGCAATCACTTGTTGATGGGTACTCAGGTTTTTTAATTGAACGCCTATTGACTTTCCTATTATCTCCCAATCATCGTCTTGTCGAGTCATCAGTGTCTGAGCAGCATCCAGCAGTTTTTCTTGTTTACTTTGTATGGACATTTTCTGCTTCTTGGGCTGTGAACTTTTTCCAGAGTCCGCGGGCCCCTCTTTATCACATATTTCTGTATTTATAATTTGTGTCGATGATGTCGATGCTGATATATCTGGTGACGTAACGTTCCCTTTACTTTCTGTTTCAGATGCCTGCAACGCAAAGTGAATGGAAAGATAATGCTAAAATGTTTGAAGACAAGTGGCAATTCGATCACTGTGTTGGTGCAATAGATGGGAAACATATATCCATAGAAAAGCCACCGAGGAGTGGCACGTTATTCTATAACTATAAAGGCTTTTTTAGTACAGTTCTGTTCGCCGTAGTAAATGCAAATTATGAGTTTATGTATATACATACTGGCATTAACGGAAGCGTCTCTGATGGCGGTGTCATAACTCATACATCACTGTATAATAAATTAATGACAGATAAGTTACATCTACCACCATCGTGTACGTTACAGGGCACAAATATTTCAGTGCCCTACACGTTTTTGGGAGACTCAGCATTCGGTATTAATAGACACATTATGAAGCCATACCCATTTAAGAACATAACTCACGAGAAAAGGATTTTCAACTACAGATTATCACGAGCAAGGAGAGTAGTTGAAAACGCGTTTGGAATTTTAGCAGCACGTTTTAGGATATTTCGTCAAAGAATAAGTGTGCAAATTGATAATGTCGACAAAATTGTGCTCGCTTGTTGTGCCTTACATAATTATTTAAGAACAAAGTCAAAAAATTATATCACAAAAACATGTGTCGATGCTGAAAATATCAATGATTCTACTTTTCGTTATGGTGACTGGCGGGAAGAAACCACAGGACTTGTATCTCTAGCGCAAATCAGTGAAAAAGAGCGCAATAATGAAGGCAACAACGTGCGAAATAAATTTACAACTTATTTCAATGGACACGGCAGAGTTTCTTTTCAGGAGGATATGTTGAGAGTAGTTCCTACATAAATTTAGTGTGTATGTGTATCTGACAAATAAAACATCAGTTTATAAATTGCATATATTTTTTTCTTACCTCATCCAAAGTATCCATTCCAGGTCGGCATGGCTCCGTCGTCCCCTCTAGAAATTGGAAGAGGGGGTAATACCATAACGCTGGTACATAGATGTCATTGGACCCCGATCCTGTTTGCTTGGAAACATTCACCTGAAACACATGAATTGAGATGTACCAAAAAGCGTGAGCTAGTAGGTAGCTCTATTTAAGAGCGTCCCGCCAAAAGAGGGATTTAGGCTCATAATATTCTACATGATCTTACCTTCTTCAGCTCTCTTCCATACGTAGTACGCATATTCTCAAGTTTTTTCTTGAAGTCAGCCAGCGATGTATCTCTGCCGATCTCTTCATTGAAAATTTGCACTAGCATTTTGAATGCCTCCTGTCTCATGTCGCGGTTGAAATAGTCTTTATGTTTTTTGTCCCACAAATATGGTAAATCTTTAAATAAATCAATGACTTTTGTCCACGCTTCTCGCTCATTTTCCTTCGCCATATTTTCGAAATAAAAAATTGTAGCCGTAAGCACGTCGTATCGCCCGCGGCGACAATAGTAACCGCAAGCACGTCGTATCGCCGCAGCGCTCGAGCGCAGACTGCGCAAAAATCAGTCCTGATTTCGCTACACACGTCCTGTGAGCCGATAATCGTCCCTGAATCGTGAGCTCGCCCGTAGCGATTTAGGGACGAAAAAAATCGGGTACGATTTGCCTACACACCAGGCTATTTATGATACGATCTAGGGTCCTCCCCACCACTGTCCCGATATTGCCAGTGATTTTAGGGTCGTGTGTAGCCGCTTTCACGAAAAACTCCATTTTGTGGTTCTACTCAAAAAACAAAAATTCTACACCGCACCCCAAATCTGTTCCATTTCTCCACTTCACTCGACTCACAATATTTTCCTAACGAGTAACGATTTTCTAATCAAAAATTATACGATCAAAAATAACGATTTTCTAATCAAAAATTATACACATTTTATCAATAAAGAACCCTACAATACGATTTGTTTATTTATATTTATGTAAACATCTGCAACCTTGAAAATTACATGTTTATCAACAAAAAAAAACAATAAAAAAACTAACAAGATTTCCGTTCCGAATCTACCCTGATTTTTAATTTCAAACAATTTTGGTAAACAAACAAATGTCAAGATATGCCACTGTGTGTATAAGTGTAATGTATGTGTGTCATATGAGAATTTACACGTATGCTACACAATCATGACACTTATATTCACAGAGGCATATTTTGACATTTGTTTGTTTACAAAAATTGTCTAAAATTAAAAATCAGGGTATACGCTAATGAAACACAGACAATCCTAAACTTTTACAGCTGACACACCCGAAAAGATATGTCAACGTCAACTATGAAATATTGTCAAACAATTGCAAACATATTGAATGTAAACAAATAAACTTCATGTGAAATTTAAATTCAGTCCTGTGCAGTGAATTATAAATAATTATGGAAAAAACTAGTGCTATAAATGGAGCTACGCTACAATGGGGATCTGCCTTGATGGACTAGGCATGCTAAAGATTGGTTGTTTTATTGGTCCAAGTCCAAATCCGTTACGACTGTCCAGGGACAAAGCTATTCATAGGCAAATTATTACACCTGGATGTATTTGAGATCGGCTGCTGCCAATCCTTTCTACTAGATGTACTACCACTACGCTCTTAAATGATAAATGAATTTATTATTGGTAGCTCTTGCATGTAAAGCGTGTTAAGCTCCTCCTGGACGAATTCCAGGGCTTTCTCCATCGATTCAGGACGCATACAGCGTATCCTGGACCCTAAGGAGTCTTTAATACCTCGTAAATAGGCCTGAAGGTCAACTTTTGGTACAGAAAGCGTTTCGCTTCTATAGTAGTACTAACTGACTCATGAAGTGAGACATACGTCATTATGGTGCTAAACAGATTTTGGCACCGTTCATAGAACTCTTTCGGGGTACTTAATCCTTGAGTCTCTAAGGATAAGTCGCTATAAAGAGCGGTCTCGTCGCGATGGTGAGCAAAATTATTTATTAAGGCACTCCTAACACCCTGCCAGGTTTCAGGAATTCCATTTGAGTTTATTAACCTAGCTGCGGACCCCGAAATTTTATTTAAAATCCCATTAATAAGAGCGGGATTGCTTAACACGTGGCCCGGCCCCGTTGAAAAAAAAGCCAAGACAAGTTGGTCACAGAGATTAATAAATCTCGTAAGGATGTGCGGATTGCGATCAAAATCCGGCACAAGTCTAAGGGACTTATAAATCATATCCATTTAATTTGTTGGTGTCGAGGTAGGACTCGCATCTGCAGAGCTATTTTCTGTGAACATCATTCGAACCTCGAAGAGCTGAATCCGCGGTGAGATTCAAATTTCGTATTCTGTACAACTCTAAAACGCTTGTGGCGCCTCACTGGCGAGTGTGGTAGTGGAAAGAACTAAGCTGAGTGAGATTTTGACATTACGTTTATAGAAATGGCGCGTAATCGGTATTCTGTGCGGGAATTCCCGAGTCATCTCGAAACTCGGCACTCGAATTCACTTGTCAAATAAAAAGTTACAAAGGGGTGATCGAGTTCACTAAATGTGTTAGTTTTGTTATTGTGTGTAGTGTGATGTCTCGGTTATTTGTTTTTATGAGTATACTAAAAGAAGCGTATGAGTTAGATATTTATACCAGCCGACGCCAAGCTGAAGAAATCCGACGTGCAAGAGTATTCAACAGAAATAAAGACTATGTAGAACTTTATCGATTATCACAGGTGTTAATAGAAAAATTGTTAAAAGACAAGAAACAATATAAGGTGCACTGAAATTTTAAACAAGGACAAAAAGTAGGTATATTACTTGTAGTGCGAAATGGCTGTTGATTAAGCAGTGGAGAGTCTCGTGAAAGTTGGTGCAGCGGGGTAGGAGAGACTGTGATTGGGTAAACACCCTGTCTGGAAGGAGTGGTTTGGATGGTGTGTTTAATCACAACTGGAGAGGTCCTGGGTGGTGATTGACTGGGTTCATTTTGAGTGGACACCTAGTAACATTGTATTAGGTATTAATAAAAATCATAAAAAGTGTAAACAGACATTTGCAATAACATAGATAAAATGGAATATTTACCTCTGGTACATAACTCAGCCTTGCTGATGAATATGATGTACCCGGAATGCAGGATGCGGCTATTGTTGTGTTCTAAAACAATAAACATATTTAACGAATTATTACTTAAATCTATTATTATATCATGCACAAAAAAACTAGGTATATACATACCATTACAGTGTGTGTATGTGTAGCTGGTTCTGAAAGGCTTAAAGGTACCGATGCAGGTGAAGTCAACGGATACTCCATGTTTTGCTGTGGTTCCTAAAAATAATATATCATAATATTATTTTACATTCAATTTTGTCGTAATAATTAAGTAGGCAGGTAAAATATTGTTACCTATAAACATTAATACAATCAACAAAAACTTACACCAAATGGTTGAATAGCTAGATGCCTATCACCAGTAGCAAAACTTTCACCACCCATGATTGTAACTATTTTCACCTCCACCTCAGTTAGCTCTACTACCTCTTCTACACCACCACCAGTCCTGTGCCGAGCAGCAGAACGAAGAGCAGCTTTTTTTTTTACTGCGCTTTTCTTATCTGCCCAATACTAGAAATAATAATATAATATGCCCATAAGCATTAGCCAGAAATCGGTTCAAATACTTAGGTAAAAGAAATTCTACTACCTATTTAAAAGTAGGTAAGGTACCTTAGTCCATTGTTTCCAAGACTTTGCGCTGCCGCCCATACTATTTAATTGGATAGCCAATCTCTCCCAATGCCTTCGTGCTGCATCCCTAGCACTGGCAACCCTTGAGAAGCCTTTTGCTAGACTTGGGTGCCTTTCAAGATATTCGAGTAAGGCTTCTAGTTGTTCTCGGCTAGGGTGAGACGATCGTTCATTGGGACTGTAATGAAGATTATTAATTTAGTCAATCAATTTATATAAAACTGCAAAGGTAGGTGAAAAACTTATTGTCAAGTGACTAAGGTAAGTTAATAGGTAAACTTACTTCATGGTTTCTTATTGTAACAATCACAGTACTCAAACAAGAAGAATTATTTCACAACCACTTCACATTCACAACAACTTTGATTCAATACACTATAGATGCAGGGACACGTACAAAATGAAAGCTAAACACTGTCCGCATGGATACATACTTATACAGCTACATTTGTTTACTAACGAACAAAGATGAAAGTTTTAAAACAGTTCTAAGTTCAACCTAATTACAACCATGACACCTAGCAATAAAGTAGCAAATCTTCAAAATATTATCTTATACTTACGATCATTCGTCACAAAAAACGAGCAAAGCAATAAATTACTCCTGTCACTTGTCAAATCAAAACACATAGATTAAACAACTAGTTTGAAATCAACCTTAAAGAGCTACAAATAAAGTTCTTTTTCCCGTTATTACCTTGCGAGCTACATCCTTCGTTTCCATGGTTTTGTTTCTGTTTGCTTCTTCAAATTTAACTACAGAAGGTATGAAGTCGCGTTGATCACTTAAATAATTTATAATATGCACGTTAAAGTTAAGTTAAAATTATTTATGTTTTGGGCATCTACACTCGAGAGCAATGAATCCGGGTCACTTAAAGAATCCTAAAAATCTCGGAAACTAAAAATGCTAGGTTAATGCAATAAATTGTATTTAATAGACAATGTAATACTCCTTAAATGAAGGTATTAAAACTTCTTAGTTATTGTAAAGTTATATCATAAAAAAATCAAATTTGAAAAAGGGCCACTTTCGAAGATGGAACTACGAAATTACAGCATTTGGTTTTGCTTTTGTTTGTAATCTGTCATTTATCATTGTTTGATTTCTGTTTTTTTGTTGTTTTTTTTCTGCGTAAACGCAGTAATGGAAGCACGAGGAGGCAATACGAAGTATTAAAATTCAAGAAAATCGTAATAAAGTTCAAAAATTTCATGTTTCCTATTTTTGTTTTAAGGAGAGATCAGCAGTTTTTTTCTTTATGTAATTTTGTGTTAATAAAATGTATGGTGACTCATATTTTTTTTACCTTCATTTAAGGAGTATTACATTGTCTATTAAATACAATTTATTGCATTAATCTATCATTTTTAGTTTCCGAGATTTTTAACATTCTTTAGTGACCCGGATTCATTGCTCTCGAGTGTATGTTTGATATTGATAGTATATATACTTGTTATTTTATTAACGTTCTGTTGTGTGTATATTTATGTGTATTTTTATGTTTTTGGCCAAGGTGTCTATCGCTGGATGTCACAAATAAAAATATCACTAAATTCCACATCTTTATATTCATGTTTACAATCTTTATAATACAAGTACAGTTTAGTGCAATAATTTGATCAAAACTCAAAATGTTTACAACAATTCAACATTCAGAAATTTTTCCATTCTGCGTACCTACAGGCTGATAATGAAGCCTTAGTTATAAAAAGCTCAAATATAAAAAATATATGTTCTAACACATGATTGTGTTTATGACTATCCATGCCAGAATTATTGCTAGTGGAGGGTGCAAGCAAGGATTTGGGAACTTTATGCTTATTGGCCTCTGGCGCTGAAAGAGCTATTGGGTATTTCTGATTAAATAAAATCATCACTGTTGCAAGTGGATTCGGGTCTTTGGTGCATCTAGAGCTTCTTTCTATTGCTTTTGCATGATACATTTTCTTCTCTCTCACCATGTCTAAGCTTTTTTGATTTAGCTTGAGTATCATTTTGGCAGCCTTAAGCAAAATTTTCTTTGAGCTTTCGTTTTCCCCTGTGTTGTCCATTCTAAGCAGTGTGACCAGATTTGAATTGACAAATCTACTGTAACATAGGGTGAAAAATTACCGAAATCTATTTATAATAAGCTGGAGTCTACTAAAAATCTACTATAAAATTAACTGGGTTATCAATCAATTTAACATCAGGAATTCAGTCACAATAGGTAGGTTTTATTCTCAATGAAGGTTCATTTATCACAATTACACAAATCAAACAAAAAAATCAAATAAATTAAACATCAGAGTTTCATCATAATCACACAAATCAAATAAATTTATCTTCAGGAATTCGTCAGTCACTATCACTTAGGAATCTTCATTTATATTATCATACAGATTTTTAGCTTCCATTAATTTTAGCATATCTTTGTCTGGGACAAAATTTGCGCAACCATCTTCAATTTGTCGAAGACCTTCTTTCCCATGCATGATTGCAGCTACATTTTTATTGTGAAAACGGTTCCTGTCACGAGTTTTAATTCTATTAATATCAGAAAATATTCGTTCTACTTTAGCGTTTGACACAGGCAGGATTGTCATCTGTTTTGCAAATCGGGACAAATTTTCATACTTCGGTTTATTATTCGAATCACACATCTTGCCAACTTCACTCCAAAACTTATCAACGTTAAATGTTGCAGTTGATGAACTTGAAGAAGACAACAAGTTAGAAACTGATTGATCTAATTTTAATTCTCTATATTCATTGTCAACTACCTGTAACTTTCCAGTTGGTACCAAGTTAGGGAACCGTTGGAGTACTCCAATCAAGCTTCGAAAGTCGTCATACACAGCCTTTTGAGGATCAAGGAATGATAGATCTTGGTACAGGTCATCTTGAACAGGCATTCTTTTTATAAATTGATTGCTCAATTCAATCAAAAACGTTTGACACCTTTCAAGGCATTCATCAATTTTAGGTCTCATTGAAACATCATCTTTTAATGAATTTATTATCATAGCCACGTTTAAACCTATGTACATATTTTTTAGTGGCACATAATGCATCCTAGCGTTTGGATCTATCGAATGAAGCGGGGTAGTTCTGACATAATTTATTTTCATATAGCAACTCAGAATTGACGACATCATGTTTTGCATATCGGTGTGAAGATTGTGAACAACTGTTTGTTCACTTTGGAATATGATATTAAATTTATTGGTTATTGGCAATATGAAATCCAAAAAATTTATGTAAAGTTTTGTCTCATTGCTATTTAGGTGGTCAAATAGGAACTCACAAGTAGCATTTGCATTTCTTGTTCCAAAACGCTCGCTGTGAAAAAAAAGTTTCAATGCTTCCCATTGCTCTACAATTCTGTGTATGCATTCATAAAGGGAAAGCCACCTGATGTCATAATGTCGAAGCATGCGGTGAGTCGGAGTGTCAACAAACTTTTGAAATTCTGCAAGTTCTCTCTGTCTTTGGCTGCTATGTGAAAAATAGGTATACACTTCTTTGACGAATAACTCTATAGTACGAGGCAGCTTCTTGCATGCATAACTAACTGAAAGATTTGTTGAGTGACACATACATTTGAAAAAGATGCAGTTCGGATTTACTTCCCTGAGTTTGGATACCACGCTATTCCTTTCTCCAAACATTACGTTAGTAGTATCGGCAGCAAACCCTATTAAATTGGTTAGATTAAGGTTTCGTTCCGTTAAGGCATTGTTTAAACTATCAAATAAATCTTGCGCAGTTTCTCCTTTCAGGTCAATCATACATAAAAATTTTGTTTGTGGGCACTGAAATTTCTCTGAATAATATTTAGTTGCTGCTGCAAGAACTTTAGTAGTGCTCACGTCAGTGCTCTCGTCAATAATTATAGAAAATACTGGTCTTATCGGAGTTTCAGTTTCAGTTTCAACTTCTCGGTCCAAACGTAAGTCTGCAAGCATTTTCTCTTCAAAGGTTTTTCCTAGGACGTTGTAGGCAATTGCAGCAGACTTAGTTCTCTTGCATGAAAACTTTTTGGCAATTACTTCACTCACGTGATCCATAACACGAAAGGGTATGTTATGTTCTACGAGGGCCGCAACGATACTTATTTCAGCTTTCTTTACTTCTTCAGTAATAGCTGTTGTTTTAAAAATAGTATCAATCTACAACAAAGAAAGATTATAAGTTTTAATTTTGGTCCAATATGATATGCCTGGCGGGCAACCAAATTCAAAAGATTTTGCTATTATCTCTGGGGAAAAAACATAAGCAGTTAGAATAAGTAAGTTTAGAACCTCAGTAGACGCGCGCGAACGAAGTGAAGCCTAAGGATTTTTGTATTGTATTGTATTCTTTAGTTTCATGATTTTACTTTTGTCATACTTACTACCCGACTTAACCTGTAACCCTGTCTGTAAACGTCCATAGAGTACGTAATATTAACACAGGACATAATTCTGAACGTGCCATTGATAATAAATGAAATTAATAAAAAATTATCAAACAGAAAAATTATTATCACTTACTCCTTACAAAATGTTACAATTTCCCTAATTTATAGGGAAAATGTTAATAACTTGCAACATTATTGGTGCGCTTGTGTGCGTGTCGGCTAATGTAATCACGAGCCGCTTACGCACACATTGGTTATTTTTTGGCTTCAACGTGGAGCGGAATGTTTTGTGAAATTATCTTCAAATTATCGTCTTATTATTATTACTCTAAGCATAAACACATAGTAAGGTAATGCCCAGTTATGCCTTGTGCGCGTACCTAATTAAGCTGCCTATTTCATCATCATCATCATCAACATATATTAGTCCACTGCTGGACATAGGCCTCCCCTAATGAGCGCCATAGAACAAATCTAAATGCGCTGTAAGACAGTATTCAGATGCTGCTTACCTGTGAGGTTCCAGAAAATCCTTTCATATTTTTTAGATGCTTAGATGTAGCCATGTGTTCCTTCAGAGAAGCCACTCTACTGAGCATGTCGCAATTACAGACTTTACAGTGTGCATTCGCTTCATTAGTTTTTGATTTATTCAACCATTGCTTGAATAAGGGATCTTGCTCCCACTCCGCGCGATACCCTTGAATATATCTACGTTTCATCACGAAGTCAAACAACACCAGAAACAGATGATGCTATGATAGCGAATGAACAACAGAAATAAATTTATAATGAATGAAAATAGATTGAACAATTATTTACCTTCGGGGGAAGCCCCGGCTAGGCTTTGAGTGTTTGTTCTTTGAGTACGTGTGTGTAGAAAGAGATAGACTGATTCCGATTCACATAATGGGGGAATTAAAAATATAAAAGAATAGATTATAGAAGAGAGTTGCCATCTTCTTTCGAAAAAATACTACCAATATACCAAAAAATTGCAAATTCTACCAAAATATACTGATATTTTTTTTCCTACTAGCAGCTGTTGCAAGTTCCTCAAAATCTACCGAAAAAGTAGAAATCTACTAACTTTGGTCACACTAATTCTAAGTGTATTGATAGTAAGGATCTGTTTATACTAAATATATGTTCTGTTACGTTTGTCTCGTTTCATAATAAAAAAAGATATCAACCGTCAAAGTTTTCCAACAAAAACCGTAAAGCGCTTGGGGGGTGGCGGGGTTACACGGGGGTGCTACGGCGCCTGCCGTAGGTTGGCCATTTATTTGATATTTGGGAAATATACCTATAATATAACAAAATAATTTGAAAAAATACTGTTTTTTTACGAATATGTGTTCTATAAGTGATTCTGGTTCATAACTTTTAACATAGCGAGAGGGCTCGTTATCAGCCGCTATAGATGTAAAGGGGTTGTGTTAAATAACAGTAGCGTACCTGAATCAATTTCCTGTAAATAAATTGAGTTTATTGTACAATTGTCGTTTTGATTTGTTTTTGATATCTCCCGTTTCTTTTTTGTAAATGATTTTCGTTGTAAATGGATTGCTCGGAAAGCTAAAATAAAAAAAGGAAAGCCAAGTATCTGATGATAGTCCAACAAACAGACACAAAAGTAGTATTAAACAATTTTAAAGTTCTGGTAAAAAATAAATTATTACAATACAAATCTACTCCATGCATCTACTGTTCTGTTACAGACAATTTTGCGTCAACGTTGGCCAAAACTTTGTAGCGATGGTTTAAAATCGGTAATTTTGATCAAAATTTCATACTATTTGTTAGTTTAAAGCTTAAAATACAACTTATTCTACATGTACTTACCGAAAGTAAGACACTCCGGCCGTTAAATTGTTTTTTCGGGGATTATTTTTGCAACTTTTAAATATACATTGCGGCATTGTGGCACGTGTTTACATTGGCTTTGTTTGAAGCGAACTAAATCAAATAAGAGCTCCACCGAGACGTATTTTTTGCGCCGACCCGAAATCTATAGTGTATTGTTCATCAAAGCACAACAACAACAAAATGCCTCGCACGGCAGTCAACTTTTTTATTAACCATAGAGAACAAAAAGGCAATGCCGCATGGTTTATTCTACCACACAAATGTTTCATTTTTTTGATAGCTTTATTCACTTCTTTGCAACAAAATAATGTAGACTTACCAATTTAATTATATCATAATAATGTAAAACTTTTAGTTTCGTTTTCTTGTATTAAATTCCAAAAAAAATTCATCGTTTTGTCGATTGTAAGTTTTAATCATAGATTCAATCCCTAGCTCATTTCGGGACTCGCTACACTTCACTTGTGCGCCGAAACATAAACAGAATACCATTTCAAGGTTAGGCGGGAGCGCTTTTGAAGTGAGTGCGGTCACTTGAGTGAATTCGAGTTATCGTTCGAGTTTGTACAGAATGACTATACAGTCATGATTTCCTCGAAATTTCTCTGCTCGTCAATTACTCTGAGCCTACTATTACCTAATCTACCACTATTACCTATCCTACTATTCCGCGATTCTCTCGGATGAAAAATCTTAGAAGTTTAAACTAACATGCAATAAAAAAAATACACGTAAAATACACTAAATATAGGATTACAATTAGGAATAAGATAGGACTTGAAAGATTCAAGGACTTACTGCATTTCACATCGTTGGTAACACACTTGGTTTCTGTCTGGTTTTTGAACAGCTGGTCAACAATGCAATTTTTGTTCAATAGCATGTTCTTCACCGCACCAGTAAAACAGATAAATTGAGTTGATCTTTGTAAACAACTTTTGAATTCTTCATGTTTCAGGTCAAAATACAATACGTTGTTGTAGTCTACACCTATGTATGATTTTTGAACTTCTAACCTCCGGAATGTCTGATCATTGACTTTTTCTGGAATCGCGGTGATGTGCATAAATGTGTACTCAGACGTATCTTGTATTGGGAAATACGCGTATACTTGTATGTGCGTTCCATTTTCAGCTATCTTTGTATCTATTAGTTGTTTTTGTACAACTTTCAAATTACTGGGTAATTTCATGTTTGCTGATGATATCAATTTACTGACGTTTTTGGGTGTTAATACGCTGTACACTGTTACTTTGGCTAAATATATTTCCAATAATCCATTGTAATCATCCGTGATTTCTGTTATGTAGTTTTTTGCTAGTTGGTATGTTTCCATTATTTGTATGTTAACACTGTTGTTATCAATTATAGAACGAATATATATAGAAAAAAAATTGACGATGTCACTCATATAGTCTATAACGTTGTTCAGTTTTGTTCGAAATTTTTCTAGTTTTTGTGTTATAACTTCGGTTTTGTTGACTTGTGATATGGTTGATATCATGAATTTGGTTTGATGATTAGCACTTTCAATGAGTTTTCCTTGATTTTTGTCAAGTGCGTCTATATCACGGTAAACTTCATCATTGACACCGAACACTGATGTTAATAGTTGTCCTAATATTCCCCTCTTTTTCCTGGTTTGGTTAACTTCTGTTAAGTATTCGTAAGTTCGTTTGAACTTTGTTTCCAAAATTTTTTTGAATTTTGTTCCAGTTAGGTAGTGATAATACTGGTTGCAATGCGTTCTCTTTAGTGATTTTTCTGCTTTGTTGCAAAGATCTTCAAACTGTGATGTTATTGTCTTTACTTTGACTAGGTCTTGTTCCAGGTGTTCCTTTTGAAAATTGATTTCAATTCTAAATATTTCTCGATCAACGCTCGCTGTTCCAATTTGTTCCACATAGAATCCAGGTTGATCATCTTTCAAGGTGTACGTTGACGTTGCTACAGCAACTATTTGCAACATTATAAGTAAAAACATGTACGGACGCGAGCATTTACTGGGTGTAACAATTTTGTTGTTTTCCTTTCTTAATATTGTAGGTACTGACGTTGGATTGTACGGTTTTAGTAGCTGGCTTATCACTGTACGCCGTGGTTTCTGTCACTGGTAACGGAATCAGTTTGTGAACTGACCGCTTTTGAGTTGAACCATACGATTTTTGAAGAGTCACCACTCTAATTAAGCCGTCTTCACCTGCGTGTAATTCCTTTATCTTTGCTAGTGGCCATTTGCTTGGACTTACGTTTTCATCTTTAACGAGAACCAAGGTTCCGACAGTAAAATTTTCTTGATTTGTTTTTCATTTGTAGCTCTGTTGTAGTTGATGTAAATAGTCTCTAGTCCAGCTTTTCCAGAAGTCTTTTTTCATTCTTTGAATCTGTTTCCATCTATTCAAGAGATCTGTGTTGATGTCTGATAACGGATCTGGTAATCCTACTGCCTCTCGTCCAATTAGGAAGTGGCTCGTTGTCAGTACTACGTTATCATTTATGTCTTCACTTTGTGCACATAACGCTCTCGAATTCAGGAATGCTTCTGTTTGATGTAGAAATGTAGTTATTTCTTCGTAGGTTAATGTTTGTTCTCCTATCACTCGGCGCAAGTGATGTTTCATTGATTTCACTCCTGCCTCCCAGATCCCGCCGAAATGTGGGGGATGACGTAGAAATGAAGTGCCATTGGGTTCCTATATTAGCCGTAGTATTTTGGAATTCGTCTGATTGGGTTATTTCTAATACTTCTTTATATAGGAAATTTGCAGCTCCCACAAAATTTGTCTCGTTGTCACTATAGATGTGTGACACTGGTCCTCTACGTGCCATGAACCTTCGTAATGCTGCGATGAACGATTCTGTAGACAAGTCGCCTACTAGCTCTAGGTGTATAGCTTTTGTAGCTAAACAAACGAAAATTGCGATGTAACTTTTCTAGGACTTGTGCCCTCTTCCTTTCATTGCTCTGAGGCCCAATTCACTTACTAAAAAATAGTTAAAATAGAGTTCGGATCATGTTTCGATCTTGTGTCGATGTCTTAAATGTCAGAAATGATATTCTTCTGACATAAAATACAACACTGTAATGTGATTATATCGAAATGTGACCGAAACTTGAACGATTCAAAGTTTTTTCGTTAATTTTAGCATAAGTAGATGGAGTCTCTCTTTACTCTTTCCAATTATCTATACAGGGTGTTTTTTTTAAATGGGACAGTATGGGGATATCCGAATCCATAAGAGATACGGGAAAACTGTCTTTGAAACCATTTGCTCATTTTGTATGAAAACGATTTTGGCATAGTTATTTTTTTGGTCAAGCGTGAGTTCTCCACAAAAATGAGTTGTTTTGATCAAAATTTTTTTTAATGCGTGTCGACTCAGTTTTATGTAAGGATTGTTTCATTGTATCGGAAGAAAAAAATCTGAGCATCAGAAGTTAGTCAAATTTAATAAAATGTTTTCTCATACAATTTGTAAGTAATCTGGTACTTCACGTACGTTAGTAAAACTATCGCAATAAATGTTCAAAATGGCCTCCCTCTTGCTGTATACAGGTACGGGCACGTTCCAGGACACCTCTAGTGGCCTTAGACAAAGATGTGTGGTGGATGTTGTTTAAATGATAAAGGACTTCATGTTTTAACTCTTGTACGGTATTGTATCGAGACTCATAAACTCGATCCTTAACATAACCCCATATGAAAAAATCCATCGGCGTCATATCGGGTGAACGTGGAGGCCATTTAATAGGACCATATGTGCCCATCCAACGGCCGGGAAAGTGTTCATCTAAAAACCTTTTACACACTGTACTATTGTGAGGAGGTGCACCATCTTGTTGGTAGATTACATTATTTAAATTGCTTAAGGTAATGGTATCATCCACTAAGTCCACGACCATATTCAATATCTCTTGATATTTTGCACTATTTAACGTTCCTTGGTAAATCTTAATAGCAAAGATTTTATTATGTAATATCGCACACCAACAATTAAACGAAAAGCGGACTTGGTTATGAGTCTCTGTAGTTCTTAGTGGATTTGTACGTGACCAGTAATGGTTATTTTTCCTATTGTACATCCCGTTGTTCGAAAAATTGCATTCATCTGACCAAATGATCAGATTTGGAAAATAATGGTTTCCAACTGACCGTGCTACTAACCAATGACAAAATGTTAATCGGCGGCCTGTATCGCCTGGAAGCATTGCTTGTACATTTCGACCCTCTATGTAACACTTGTACTTGTACATCTTCAGTACCTTTCTTACAGTGGATTTATGCACACCGATATTTTCAGCCGCTTCCCGTAATGACGCTTTTGGGTAAGCTTCATAAAATCCTAAGATGCCAATGGTTATGAATTCATTCACTACTGTTGTTGGCCTCTTACGTTTAGGGTTAAAAGAACCTTCTTGTCTTGAATTTTTAATTAATTTTTCAAATATCTTGCGATTTGGTAGATCGCGATCAGGATAGCGTTCCCGATACCACTTTAATGCATTTACTGGGCTTCGGTTATTAAGAAAATACGCTTCAATTAGATCAACTTTATGCGTATTACTTAGCGCCATGATGAATTATAAACAAACTGATGATAACAAATGAAAGTAACAAATACAACAACTTTTGTTCTTAATTTAAAATCTTATTTTTTTAGTTTAGTTTAAAAAACTCACAAGAGCATGTAGGTCCTGCAAAAGTTTTTTGACGCAAACAAAATTTTTGTTTCAATTTCATTTTTAAATATGGAACATTTATTGAATAATGTAAGTTCGTATTCAGTATGTGAGTACTTTGCGCCGAGCTGTTGCATGACAAACTTTTTATTAAAATTTGACTAATAGCCTGATTACACCTACCGAGTAGAGTGGCGAGACAGCAAAATGTCACTGGGCCGAGACAGTGCTGTGGCCGAATGAGTGTTATACATATTTTTAAAATTGCGGCGAGACAGTCAGTCAGTTCAGTTTATACCCGGTATAGGTACAAGTGAAACGCTGATATGGATCGGAAAAAAATTATTAGAAAATCTATAAAATTACTTATACCTCTCCTGGTAGAAGAATTAACAGAATTGTTGGCTCAAGAGAAATCCCGCGTTTGGACGAGATCATGGATTTTAAGAAGACCTGAGTTAGGTGCTACAAACACTATTTTTAGTGAATTACAGTTGGAAGACCCCGATGAGTTTAGAGCCCTTCTGAGAATGACTGTAGAAAATTTTAATACATTATTAGAAAACATTACATCAATGATACAAAGAGAAGATACAGTCTTAAGAGAAGCTATACCTGCAAGAACTAAGTTGCAAGTAGCATTATGCTACATAGTAACAGGAATAAGCTACCGTTATTTACAAGCATTTTATAGAATATCTCGGGCTGCAATATCATTACTTATCCCAGAAGTAATGGAAGCCATATACACATATTTGGAGAGTTACTTGAAGGTTAGTAATTTTGTCCTTGTGTAAGGTATAAATAAAGATTATTTTCCAAAATTAGTTTTATTATTTATTTAAGGTGGTACATACATATTCAAAGTTTAATTAATAAACATTAACAGTTAACTTTTAAAAATTAATACTGAAAAGCGGAAGCCGCATTCATTGCAGCAGTTATTATGTCATTATCATAATTAGAATACTGTGTAGCTGCTGTATAAATGAGTTGTGCTGGTGACGAATCCGAGGATGTGGTATAGATTGTTTGTGTTGTTGATGTTTCTTTTGTACGTGGTGTTACAATGATGATCTGTTCTGGTGGTGAAACTGGTGATGCTTGTGGTGGAGATGCAACGGATTCGCCAAGATAAATGTTGGGTGAATCGACAAAGCTAATATCAGTATCTGAAAGTGCAGAAGATGTCCTGCGGTTGCTATAATTGGACATAGCAGAACGAGATGCAGTCTTTTCTCTGGTCTTTTAAGCCGAATTCAGTCAGAATACTTTGGATTCGACATTGGGCTAACAAAGCATTCTCCACCGACATGGTTTTGAGTTGCATTGCAACACTTTTTCCAAAAGCGGCCCATACTGTTTCTTCCTCAGAATTGAGATCTTCGTTTATTTTTTTCAGATCCGAAACAGCTGTTAGTATTTCTTTGGTCCTCTTCTTTGCTCGTGGCGTATTTCTAACACTGCTAGCAGTAGCTGTGGAAGGTGTTAATTCTTCATTTGTAGGAGTTTTTTGAGAAGATACCGCCCCAAAAATAGTATTACTAATGGGTACCGCAAAACCACTCGCTTGAGAATCTGTGCAACCACTCGCTTGAGAATCTGTGCCTTCGTTGTTCGTTTGTAGGACCTTAAAAAAATTCAATATTAATTTTCTGCACAAAGATTATCTGAAAGTGCCCAGTCAATATCAAAAGGGATGATCTGATAGGTGTGTTTCAAAATTGTGTGTATGTGGAATTAATTGTTTGTGTAATTATGTTTCAGGTACCAAACAATGAAGAATGGAATGAAGTGGAATCAGGCTTCAGAACTAGGTGGAATTTTCCTGGATGTCATGGAGCCATAGACGGGAAGCATATTACAATCGAAGCACCTCCTAATTGTGGGAGTGAATATTTCAATTATAAGGGTTCTAACAGTGTGGTTCTGATGGCTGTTGTTGACCATGACTACTGTTTTCGTTATGTAAATATTGGAGCAAATGGAAGAAACTCAGATGCAGGGATTTTTAAAAACAGTAGATTACGTAATAACCTTGAGAGTAACTTGTTGCCAAAAGGTGGTTTTTTTGTTGGAGATGATGCCTTCCCATTAAAAACATATTTATTAAAACCATACAGTGGCTCAAACCTTACAGAAAAACAAAAAATATTTAATTACAGAGTATCCAGAGCACGTAGAATTGTTGAGAATGCTTTTGGTATCCTGGCTAGTAGGTTCAGAATTTTTCATAAGCCCATACCAACGGATGTCTCCACAACAGAAAAAATCATTCGCGCCTCATGTGCCATGCATAATTGGTTACGTCTCTCAAGCCCCGGTCATTATTTTCCAAGGGGCTGCGTTGACGATGAAGATATAAATTCAGGAACCATTACTGAGGGTACTTGGAGAAGAGAACTCATAGCTGGTCTACCATCTATCACCGACCATAACAGCAACTATGCGTCAAGAACCGCAAGACAGTTGCGTGATAACTATGCAGATTTTTTTTGTGGAGCAGGAGCTGTTTCGTGGCAAAACAGAATGATATCTTAATTTCCCTATTCATTTTTAAAATGAATGTAGAATATATCTAAACAAAAATAAAGTACATGCTTACGTTTTCATATACTTGTTTCTTTAAATCTTTTGCGAAGACCTCCTCCATCTCATGTAGCCACTTTATATTTGATATATAAACATTAATGACACCCGCGCCAGACTTCTTGGAATCTTGTATTTTTTTCATTTCTTGAGAATAAGTGGACCTTAGGTTCTTAATTTTATTTTTTGCGTCTTGAACACCAAAACCAGAAATGTTCATTTCTTCGATAATAGATATGTAAGCTGCATCACGTTTTGGCTTGTTTTTATAATCCTTCGACGAGAAATCCCATAAACAGGGATGCAACTTATACAGTTGTATAAACTTCAATGTGGTGTCAAAATCCCATTTCCCAGACATTTTTTAACGTTTCTAAACAACACGTGCAAACAAAAATTCGCGGGAAAAAGTGACGTGTACGCATCGAGTGTCGAGTGGTCGCCGAGTGCGCGTGTTCAGATCCACCGAGTGAGCGAGCGAGACAGTGCGGAGAAGGGGGGGCTGGGCACTCGGCCTAGTAAATAGAACAGGGTCCGAGTGACTGTCTCGGTCTGTTGCTAGGCCGAGCGCTCGGCCGAGCACTCGGCGCTATGTTTATACGTACCGAGCACTCGGCCGAGGGCACTGTCTCGCCACTCTACTCGGTAGGTGTAATCAGGCTATAACTTCTACTGCTCAGATTTTTTTCTTCCGATACAATGAAACAATCCTTACATGAAACTGAGTCGATACGCCATAATTTTTTTTTATCAAAACAACTCATTTTTGTGGAGAACTCACGCTTGACCAAAAAAATAACTATGCCAAAATCGTTTTCATACAAAATGAGCAAATGGTTCCAAAGACAGTTTTCCCGTATCTCTTATGGATTCGGATATCCCCATACTGTCCCATTTAAAAAACACCCTGTATATATCTATCCTACTCTAATGGTGGTCACCATGAATTGAAAGTAGACTAAATTGTTATTTATGAGGGACTAGAAATTCAACTTTCAGTCAATTTACAATTCAGTCATGATTCGGTCAACTTTCAGTGTAGTTTTAAAATAACTTAGAGAATTGGACCTCTGGTTTGTATTGGACCTGCGTAATCGACGCCTATATGAATAAAGTCAAATAAATAAACAGTTAATTGTAGGTTATTCTAGGTATTTATTGTGGTTTAATTAAAACATAGCCCTCTTAATATCGTAGTGGGGACGATGGCTACTAAAACCTTCAAAAAACTCGGGAAAAAAACTTCCCGCTCGTCCCCAGTGGGGACGAGACGTGGGGACGAGCGGGAATAACCCTATATGACTAAATGGAAATGACTCCGTCACTCTTGCTTTTGGTAATGTGCCCATTTGTTGTAGAGCTGCAGATGACTTGTATCTTACGCATTTTACACTTACACATTGTGTTATATGCTTCTTTACCATTCTTTTCCCCCAAGTATCCAATACTTCTGTCGTATACAGGGTTTCCCAGAAATGGTGGATAATTTTGCACGTGCGTGTGCAAGGAAGGGGGTTGGGCCCTATATCCCAATAAAAAAAAAACTATTCCCAACAGTCCGCGGTCTACGACAATTTTTGTAAAATTTAGAAATATCCCAGTTTTCCTCACATTTGTGGGCATCACGTCCGCTATATGAGGCTTAGTTCGGATTTTTTTCTTTTAACGTGTTCCTTAATAATGGTATTCCTAAAGTACTTTTAAAAAACCTCAACTACTCAGGATAGTAGTTAACAAGTACTCCCTAAAGATAAATTTTATTTCTGAAATTACTGTTTTACAATCCTTATGATGTAGGTAACTTTTTTATGTGGTTGGTTGCTCTAATACATTTTTTTTACACCACAGGTGCTCAAACTTGGCAGTAAAATAAATTTCAGAAATTAAATTTATCTTTAGGGACTACTAGTTAACTACTATCATAAGTAGTTGAGTTTTTTTAAAGATAATTTAGGAAAACCATTATTAGGAAACACGTTAAAAGAAAAAAATCCGAACTAGGCCTCATATAGCGGACGTGATGCCCACAAATGTGAGCAAACTGGGATATTTCTAAATTTTACAAAAAATGTCGTAGACCGCGGACTGTTGGGAATAGATTTTTTTTTGGGATGTGGGGCCCCACCTCCTCCCCCGCACACGCACGTGCAGGATTATCCACCATTTCTGGGAAACCCTGTATATGCCAATGTCAGACTATTGCCTCCATGTAGCGTTTTAATATTACCATCGTGAATGGGGAGTTTTCAGGGAGGCAATTAAAAAGAAAAAATAGTTCTTAAAATTCCGGTAGATGGCGGTGAATCGCTATGGCAGTCTTCTGAATATTTTGCAAAAGCACCACAGAGAAAACAGATGCCATAAACTAAGAAGTGAAGTGAAAAAAATCTCTTTGTAAAAAAAAAACTTGTTTTTGCGGAAAATTTGTTAAAACAAAGTCCAACTACTTACGGTTTTCACAAATTAGTAAATGTGGCTTGCCTAGCCGCGTTACAAAATGACTCATCCTTGCATTGTAGGTTTATGTAAAAACATAGGTACTCGCCTGTTGCCTGGTGAAGAAACACGAAGAGCACAATGGATTCAAGCAATTAAACATTTAAAGCCTGGACTGACCGTCCGAAAGCATTCAAGAATATGCTCAGTTCACTTTAAGCCAACTGATTTTATTAGAACACTATTAACCTTACTACAATCAGGTAAATTATCTCAGATCAATGTGATCCTACTATATCTATGATTCTACCGTTTTATAGATTGTCTTTTAAAGTCTAATATGTATCTACAACATTTTACAGGTGCTGTTCCAAACACTTTTAAGAAAACAGCTGTTCCTTCAGTGTTTCCATGGCAAAAATCTTCTCAGGAATGTCCACCAACATAACAAGATCAAGACTCATTAACTTTTAACTTTACAAAAGTTACAGCAACTTACGCACGAAGTAAGTAGATACAGTACATTTAGTAATGCAATTTTAATAAGCCATCATCACCAGCCTGTATACGTTCACTGTTAGACGATGCCTCCCGATTGAATACGATGGGGGGATTTGCCATAATCACCAAGCTTGGCAGGCAGATTGGTGATCGCAGTTATGGTGTTGATTACAAAGGTGGATGCTGCTACCGATCCCCTCGTGTAATCCCTTAGTCGGCCTTTACAACATCCACAGTGGGGTCTATTCATAGGCCAGACACGCCACAGGATAATTTTATTAAGTAGGTAAGTATTTAAATTACTTCTTGTCTCCATGATACCTATTGAAACAGCTTCTTTTGTTAACAGCTCCTCGGGTAACATTTGTAGAAGAGCATCCATACTAGGGCATGTAAAAACCGGGTTGTTTTAAAAAACCGGTTTTCTCGGTTTTTATGTTTAAAAAACCGGTTAAACCGGTTAATCGGTTATTTTTAGAGTTTTTTATATAGGTGTCTTAGGATAAGATAAAACCGTAAATTTTAATAAAAATGAACTTATTATTTGAATGAGGAAGCACCAATTAAATTAGCTTGTAAAATTTTAAAGTATTGTAATGTGCAGAACTCACTCTTACTCAAATAAAGTAACAAAATTCAACAACATGATAAATCAGTCCTAATAGTTAGTTACTAAGTGTAATTTACTTATTTATTTGGTAGTATTAAAACTGTCTCTCTTCAGGTTATAGAATATTTATTATATTAAATATGTTCTTTATATATATTTAAAAGAAATTAAATTTCACTTCATGAGAAAACTATAAAAATCAACAAAATAGTTTTTTTTTATGTTATGGCTCGACAAACTAGCATACGGCCCACCTGATGGTAAGCGGTTACCGTCGCCTATTGACATCTGCAACACCCGAGGCATTGCCAATGCGTTGCCTGCCTTGGAGGACCCTTTTTACATTTTTTTTGAAGCTGTGCATTTTATAGTTTAGCGGAAAAACCTCAGAAGGGAGCCCATTCCACAATTTCCACGTATGTGGAGAAAAGATCTTGTAAAGCGAGCTGTACGAGATACCCACACATCGATAATATGTGGATGAGCTCCCAACCGATGTCGAGAGGTGCGATGATAGAACCTGGAAGCTGGTATAAGATCAAATAGTTCCTCAGAGCACTCCCCATTATAGAGTCGATAGAATACACAGAGCGAGCCGATATCTCGGCGCAGGCTCAGCGGCTCTAGTGTACCTACTGGTGAGCTTGAAGTCGTTGACGATTCTAACGGCTTTTCTTTGTAGGGAGTCAAAGCGAAGCAGCTGGTACTTGGGGGCCCCGTGCCATAGGTGAGAGCAGTATTCCATGTGTGGCCGAACTTGTGCTTTGTATAGTAGAAAGCGCTGAGTTGGCGTGAAATACCGTTTTGCACGATTAAGCACTCCAAGTGTTTTAGAAGTTAGTTTTGCCTTTACTTCTAAGCGACTCCCATATTGGACCTCGTTAGAAATTTCAACTACCAGAATCCCAATGCTCGCGGAGGTGGAAAGAGGAATGCCCTGAAACTGCGGCGCGATGGGTAATGGGCGATGGTAATGCGCACACTTGTCTTAGTGGCATTGAAAGTAACCAGATTTTGGATACCCCAATCTGATACGAGCTCTAAGGAGCTTTCCACTTCAGACACAAGCGCTGACCTATTTTCATCCACTTCGGCACGAGAGGCGTTTGCACGGCCAGAGTAGAGGGTATCACCAGTGCTGTCATCCGTATAACAATGGAGACCGCTAATTTGTAGCATATCATTGATGTGAATGATGAAAAGCGTGGGTGATAACACTGACACTTGGGGAACGCCAGCGTTGATGGGCATGAAGTCCGAGCAGGATCCATTAACTACGGATTTAATGCACCGCCCGGAAAGAAAACTGGCGACCCAATTACATAAGCCCTCGGGAAGGCCATATGATGAAAGCTTCGATAGAAGCGCCCTGTGCCACACACGATCGAATGCCTTTGCGATGTCCAAACTTACTGCCAAAGCCTCTCCTCTACTCTCAATGGCTTCTGCCCAACGGTGAGTAAGGTAGACTAAGGATCACCAGCTGATCAGCAGCTGATCGCCCGTGACGGAAACCGTATTGCCGATCGCTGATCAGCTGGTGTTCCTCCAGATAATCAAGAAGCCGAGTGTTGATCACTCGCTCCATCACCTTGCAGAGTAGGGAGGTTATCGCTATAGGCCTGTAATTGGACGGTTCGGTACGATCCCCTTTTTTAGGGATAGAGTGGACATGGGCTACCTTCCATGAAGATGGCACAACCCCCGTGGTATAAGAGAGGTCGAAGAGGTGCGACAAAACGGAACACAGCTCGGGAGCACATTATTTGAGCACAATAGCCGGGATACTGTCAGGCCCACTCGACTTTCTCACGTTTAGGGATAGGTATCTTTAAACATTAAAATAATTTAGTCTTATATTAAAACTCTCTCTCTTACTCAAGTAAAGTTTAAAACATTCGGTAATATCAACTCACTCATACTCAAATAGAGTAGTTAACTATAATCAACAAGATAAGTAGTTAGTCTAAAATATTATCATTAATCAGTCCTAAAAGTTACTAAGTCTAATTCACTTTTTTTTGGTATAATTAACAATTTGCCAGTTCGACCGCTGACCGCAGCGACAACGGTGGCGCCCAGTGCGCTCATGCAACGCTGCCTTCGCTTTCTTGCTCTGCTTGTTTAATAGTAGGTAATAGCTTATTTACACTACGATATTCACTAATGACGTTTTATGCGGTCCAATGATAAAGTTTTCTGAGAAGTGTTTGTCTGTATTTTTGCAATTTTAACGTATTATGTTGTAATATAATAGATGGATTAAAATGGTCGTTCTAAATAAAGTCTGCAAGGCGTAGTTTGAAATGAATTTGTGATTTATTACTCATTAAAAAAAACCGAAAACCCGGTTATTTTCTAAGAAAAAAACCGGTAAAAAACCGACCTAAAATCAGTCGGTTAATCGGTTTTTCGGTTAATCGGTTAACCGGTTTACATGCCCTAATCCATACTTGGGCACTGTAGCAAGTGACTTCACTGAAGATCAATTAAACTTAGGTATTGAAGACAAATACCAGACTGACCTTGATGAGTCTGCTCCTAATGATGATACCGGAGAGAACAGTGTTATGGAAATGGAAGTTGATATTGCAGAAGAGTTAGAGATTCCTTTATATGAAGACTTAATATTTCAAGAGGGATTGTTGGGTATTACCGAGAAACATGAAAAATCTGTAAAAACTCAAGATGTGAGGGGTATATATATGGGGTATATATAGGGTTATATATATGGTTAGGTGGATATTCACCATTACCGAAACAATAATAAAGTTATGCATTTTTATACCGGACTTGAGAACTTTCCGAAAGTAATGCTTGTGTTTAACACTTTAGGAGAATGTGCACATAAACTTAAATATTTTTATGGACATCCTCCTTCTAAGCTGGATGCATTAGAGCAATTTTTTATAACACTGATAATCTTACTAAGACATAAACCCTTTGAAGAAATAGCCATGATGTATCAGGTAACAATCAAACAAATTTATAATATATTTATAACTTGGATCCGGTTTATGTTCCTTCAATGGAAAAATTTGGATTTATGGATTGATAGAGAAAATGTTAAAGCATATATGCCTTTAGATTTCTATGATAAGTATCCATCAACACGGATTGTGCTAGATGCAACAGAATTTCCAATAAAAAAACCAAAACTACCTTTTGCTCAACAAGTCACATTCTCCTCATATAAGAATAGAAATACAGTAAAGGTTCTCATCGGCATCACTCCCAGTGTTTTGATTAGTTATGTGTCTCAATGTTATGGGAGATCTGCCACTGACAGGCAAATCATAGAACGAAGTTCTATATTAGGAAAATTTAATTATAATGATGAAATTATGGTTGATAAGGGCTTGAATGTACAAGATATTTTTGTACTCTGTGGTGTGAAGGTAAATATGCCATCATTTTTTAAAAAAAGAAACCAAATAGGATCTCGAACTCTTACGTCTAACCGAAAAGTGGCTAGCAAAAGAGTACATGTAGAAAGAGTCATTGGCTTATTAAAAACCTATAAGATATTGTCTCAACCCATGAACCAGACCGAAACTGTGTTGTCAAGCGATATTGTATTTATTTGTGCAATGTTAGTAAATTTTCGTTCAAGTATTATAAATAAAAATGCATAGTCGAATACAATGAAGTTTTTATTGAACTATTGTTTATCGTCGAGACGGCGCCCGAATCGGACGTCTGTGTCGCTCGCTCCTACATTTTATTAATATTTAAAGAAAGTTACTTATTAGTTCACAATAACAAACCGTAACGAGTTATCGTTAGTGCCTACATTTGTGTGATTGCCACAAGTTATAATCTATCGCAGTCGATTGCAGCGTGTGCCTAGTGGTGAGTGAACGAGACACCATATCCCGCACTGGTTACCGGGTGACTGTTTGCCGGTGGCTGAGGGTCCTACTGCGAAAATATTCGTATCGCTTACAATTCGCCTACCCAACGTCGAGTACCTATTCATTCAAGAGTAATTGATATGGAGCAAACTCCAAAATCTAGTTATGGTTCTGATCCTGACCTGTCTAGAAATGAATTTAACTTGATGAAAACTCGTAAGAGGAGAGAGCAGGAAATCGATCGTTGCCATTGTGAATCATCGATGACTAAATTTCAACAAGAAATGATGGAAAACATTTCGCGTACGATCAAGTCAACGGTCGAGAGCGTAATCACTGAAAAGTTGGATAAATTTTCGACTGATCTGGACAACATCAAAACAGAAATGAGGAAAATTACCAATGACAACAAGATTAACTCGGCTTCCCTAACTGAGATAAAAGTTCGTCTGAACGAGATTGAGATTTCTACTAATTTTGTAACTAATCGTCAAGATGAATTTGATTCTCGCTTGAGCTTAATTGAGCAACGCTCTAGGAACTACGAACAGTACGAGACTGATATTGTTGAGCTGAAAAATAGATATACAATTATTAGTACAGAATTGAAAGCAAGACAGCAATGGGATAGATTGCTCAACCTGGAAGTTATTGGAGTTCCCGAGACTAACAATGAGGACCTTGTGAAAGTACTCACCAATATAGCAAAATTCGTCGATGTCAATATAGCATTGAGCGATATCGAGTTTGCAAATAGGATTCAACCGAAGCAGCCGAAACCTGGTGCCCCGCGTACTATAATTGTTAAATTGAAAAATCGAGTGGTGAAGGACAACATACTAGCGGGCATCCGGCGCTTTCATGGTATCACCCGCAGCGACATCGGAATGCAGGGAGCTCAGCGCATATTTATAAATGAACACCTTACTTTGGAAAACAAAACCTTGTATAAAAAGTGTCGTGAATTGGCTACTTCGAATTCATTTAAGTACATTTGGATTCGTAACTGTAAAATTTTTGTGCGGAAAGACGACAAGTCGCCTAAAATTGCGATAAACAGAGAAGAAGATCTCAAAAAAATTAAATGACTTGTCGTGCTTATATCACGGGTAGCTTTGTTTGTACCTATCTGTTATGCTCATAACTTACCTTTGTTTCTACATTGTTTGTGGACATTTTTATCCCAACCATTTTACTACATAATCACTACACAAATTTTTATTTACACTACACTAGCAAAGATAACCGTTCTACAATTGTTTTTTTTAAATACTAAAGGATACATTTTATTGTTTATTTTTCTAATATCTATTTACACCAACAATACAAATATTTATTTCAATCATTTTCTCTTGGTTCAGGGGAATCTGCACTCGAGAACTTCTTTTGTTTCTACCTACATTAAGTTTTGTTTGACAACGTTCCGCCTTCTTGGCGCATTTGTGGATGTTAGATGTCATATTGTTTTGTTATTAGCAGACGTATTTATCGTAATTATCGTTGTACTTTCGTCATGGCTGTAAAAACCCTAAATATTTTATATCAAAATGTAAGAGGTCTTCGTACCAAAACTATAGAATTTTATAGAAGTTTATTGAAAAATAACTTTGACATCATTTTAATAACAGAGACTTGGTTAATTAGTGGAATTTTAGATGGTGAAGTCTCTGACTCACGTTACGATGTTTTTCGGCTTGATAGGAATTATGCCCTCACTAAGACGACTAGGGGAGGCGGTGTTATGGTACTTGCGCGCAGGGAACTAGGAGCTTTTTTACTAGGGAATAGTAGTGTTACTCCCCCTACTGATATGATTTGGGTAACTGTACCAGCTAAATCTTTTAATCCTTCTGTAGGTAGGAACTTACATATAGCTTTAGTTTACATCTCACCTGACAATAATAGCTTACCTCAATATGTCGATAATGTGATTGAAAGTGTCTCATATGTTTTTAATTCACATAAAAATGATAACTTTCTTATAGTAGGCGATTTCAACATGCCAAATATTCAGTGGAGTCCCCATTTGGGGCCGCTGCATATGAGGCGCGGTCCTATAGAAACGCAGGTGGCAGGTCAGCTATTACTAGGTGAATTCAATCTATTGGGCTTTGAACAAAGTAATTATTCTAGGAATTCATTCGGAAACACTTTGGACTTGATATTTAGCAACTTCTCCGCTTCCGTAGACACAACACAAACCTCACTCGTAAAAGAAGATACAGCTCACCCCACTTTACTAATTGATTCAACCAATATTTCTCTTGTTCCATTCGAAGAATGTTCTTCAACAAAATATAATTTTAGAATTTGCAAGTATGATAAAATTACTGATTACCTAAATAAAATTGATTGGAAAGCTGTATTTAAGTCGTGTGATTCTGTAAATTGTGCAGTTAATTGTTTTAATAATGAGCTACAAAAATGCATTGATTTATTTGTGCCTAAACGCAAAATTAAAAAAGGTAACAATTTTCCAATATGGTACAATAAAACTCTAAATAACATAATTCGTGATAAATTAAAAGCTCATTCAAAATGGAAACTATTTAAAAATGACTTAGATTATAAGGAATTTTCTATGTTACGATCAAGGGCTAAAAAGTTAGAAGGTGAATTGTATTACAGTTTCATTACACATATTCAGGAAGATATCAAAATTTGCCCCAAAAAAATGTGGACTTATGTTAAATTAATGAGAGGAAAATCTAACTATCCTAAATCTTTGTCATTGGGTTCTGTTGTTTACGATAACGGTCCAGACATTTGTAACGGTTTTAATAACTTTTTTGAAAGTGTGTTTGTAAAACCTTCCACTAGTTATAATTTGTCAGAGTTAGACTTGCCAGTTTGTAGCGAGACCAATGTCATTGGTAAAGTGATTGTCTGTGAGAAACAATTGCTTAAGTTACTTAAATCAACAGACATTAATAAATCAGCCGGAACTGATAACATTCCCTCTATCTTCATTCACAACTGTGCTGTATCTCTTGTGGAACCTCTTAAAATTATATATAATAGATCTTTGTCGGAAGGAATTTTCCCTTCAAAATGGAAAGAGGCCAATGTTATACCAATTCACAAAAAATCCACTAAATCAAAAATTGAAAATTATAGACCTATCTCGATTCTAAACACTTTCAGTAAAATATTTGAAAAAATTGTTTACGACCAAATCTACAGCACAATTGTGAACGGAGTTAGCCATACTCAGCACGGCTTCTTGAGACGAAGGTCTACTATTACTAACCTTGCTGAGTTTACTCAGTACGTCCTAGAAAACATGGAGGGTGGAGGGCAGGTTGATGTGGTGTATACTGACTTCGAAAAAGCTTTTGATCGTGTAGACCACATCATCCTTCTTGCCAAACTTGATAGACTTGGCATCCATGGTGACCTCTTGCGGTGGGTAAAATCTTACCTCACAAATCGGGCTCAAGCGGTAGTGATTGGTGGATTTAGGTCGGACTTTGTGGACGTTCCCTCAGGAATTCCTCAAGGATCCCATTTGGGGCCACTCTTATATAATGCTTATATATTTGATATATATAAATGCTTCACATCTAGTTTTCATCTGTTGTATGCAGATGACAAAAAGATTTTTTGTAAAATTAATAGTGTTCACGACTGTGCCAATCTTCAAAATACTCTTAATATACTGTCTAATTACTATGCTGCAAATAAAATTACTGTAAACGTACCTAAATGTCAGCAAATTTCGTTTACTCGCAAGCCTAAACCATTTACATTCACATATAAATTAAACAACTTACCAATTGAAAAAGTCAGTGCTGTAAGGGATCTCGGAGTTATCCTGGACAGTAAACTTACTATGGCTGAACACGTAGACTTTATTACAGATAAAGCTTATAAGAACCTTGGCTTTGTTATCCGCACTTGCAAACCTTTCTCTGATCTTACCTGCATTAAAACAGTTTATTGCGCTTATGTCCGCAGTGTCCTTGAATACGCTAGCAGTGTCTGGGCTCCCAACTACATTATTTACAACCATAAAATTGAAAGAATTCAAAAGAAATTTATTAAACATTTAAATTACCGCAAACGTGAATTCTACAATTACAATGATGGTTGTACATGTCACAAATTAATGCCCCTAGAAGACAGACGAACCTTATTAGACAATTTGCTATTGTATAATATACTAAATAACCATTTGGATTCCCCGACACTGCTCGCCTCTATCAGTTTCAATGTGCCTACAACGCGGACGCGTCATACAAAACTTTTTTCACTTCCTCATCGCAATACTAAATACGCTATGAATGCACCAATCAATAGAATTTGTTCCCATTATAACAAACGCTTCTCGGGTGTTGATGTCTTCAACACTTGTAAGAAATCTTTTAAAAAAGCAATAGTAGACATAATTTATTCAAAACAATAATCTGAAATAGTAGTAAAAAAACAAATATTCATACACACACATACACACCTTTTATACACCATTTTATCCTTTTCCTGTGTACTTATTTATGTATACTTACTGTGCTAGTGGTATATGGTGTACATATGTATATATATATATATACATGGGTGTATATATTGTATATACATATGTATACTATATAATGTACTGTTTCATTCACGTAGTGAACTTTTTTAACTTCTCTTAACTTTACTTACTGAAATGATATCCTTACAGGATAATTGTAGGAATCGTCTTATGTTTAACTTAGAGAGACCAGTAATTGGCTGGATAACTTTAATATAAATTATATATTGTTTAAAATTTGTTTAATAGCTGTTGGTCTTTTCAATAAATAAATAAATAAATAAATGAACCCCAGTTTACAAGATTTATTTTAAATAACCCTAATAATATCAAAACACTATTTTAACATTACTGATATACAATTTTGGTATCGATTTGGCGTAATAGCTCAAAAAATATATCTTAAGATTGATCCCATACAAAAAGATACCTACCTAAATATTTCTAGTATAGACTATTTATGTTTTCAATAGTTATACTAGTTCTAGATAGACTGATTCTGGCTGACAACATCAACTTCTGAAAAGTTCTTATCTTAAGTTGTATGAGGTATGCTCAATTTTTTTTATTATAAAGAAATTTATTAATTAGTACATTTTTATAATATGCATTATAAAAATGTCTTAATTTTTCATAAATAATTTCTATAAAAATATTGCTCCTTTTAATAAGAATAATTTCAATATTACTTATAGTATATACACAAAAATTTGCAGTTTGTCTGTCAGTGCACATCAATTGTCCCTGAACTTGATAATAATAATCATGGTCTTCATTCAACATTAATAAGCCAGTTTTGTCGCAAAGGTACAAATAACGTACATTTTCTGGCGAAATTACTTGTCCCCTTGCTCTTCACTTCCAGCACACAATCATCCCCAATTAATCGGTCTGGTGTGCTGGCCAGGAATTGGTACTCTTTGTTCACTATAATACCACACTTCGCTGTAGTGGGCTGGGTTTTCAGTTCAAACTGCCGCACAGCTTCAGCTTCATATTTGTGCCCATGCTGGATGGGTGCGGTTAACAGGTCTGTCATTTTGACTAATGGTTTAGCAATATTTTTCCATTTGTTTTGCATATCCTGCCGTAGTTTGAGATTTGTATCCTCATGAGGCGTTCTCTTTCCCACAGTTTTTTATTGGATCTTGTGTTTTTCTCCAGCAAAAACCGTCCTTCTTCTGTTAGATTCAGGCTTTCTAAAAATGCTTCTTCATTTGTTTTTTTTAATATTCATGGTCCCTGAAAATGCTGGGTTTATCTGCAGGTTTTATTAATTGGGCGATAGGCATTGTTGCATTTTCTTTATTCTGGCCACAGAAGTTTGAAATTTTATTTTTAAAATTATTGGAATAACTTTCCGCAGACTCAGCTATTGGCCTTGGATCAAAGGTGGTTAGTGTTTTGTATTGTTTATCCTTGAATTTCAATGTAAGATCTTCAGCCTTCAATGGATCTCCAGTATGTAGCTTGTTAGGTCGATGAAATGTTTGAAGATTGCTTGTGATGCTGGTTTTCAATTTTATTGCTTTATGTTCAGACATGTCTATAATGGCCAAAATTAAAACCAAAACATGCTTACATTGTGAATATGGTCCCATTCCAGCTGCACATTCACATTGCGTCTCTAAAATGATGTGATTCTTTGCTTTTATAGTCACATTATATATAATGTTTTTCCGCATCTCTGATGCAACCATTCCGGTCACATAATACTCGTTGTCTGCAAAGGCTGCACGGCATGACATTAGAAAGTATTCTTCATACATGTTACGAGATCTAGTAACATCATCCATTTCTGTGAGCCGGCAAAACATCTCCATGTCCTCTGCACTCAGTGCTGGCATTGTTGAGTTACTTGTGACGTCCCGGAAATGTTCAGGTGCCGGTATTGTTATTTTATATACAGATTCGGGGTCAGTTATGAGGGGACCAAAAAGCTTGTCATAATCCTCAAGTCTGCAACAATAAGAGACAGGTAGCTAAGTAATGTTATTTCTACATGTATGTTAAGTAGGTACATTAGAATAGGATTCTCATTACATTAAAACTATATTTTCCTAATCAAAAAATGCATTTATATAGGTACTAGGTACATACCTCTGGACGAGCTCCGGCTCCGGCGAGTCCGACTTCAACAATAACAATGACTCAACAATAACAACATTGAAATATAACAATAACGTAACACTAACAAATATGTCAGAATTTCAACAAACAAAACAAAACTTTACGTAGGTAGATACTTTATCAACAAAACAAACAGCATGAGCGAGTGAGTGAAGTGAAGTGGATTAGTGAAGTGGAGTAGTGAAGTCAAGTCAGTGTCACTGACAGTTGGTGGCTGACCGACAAAATTTAGACAGCCAAATCATCTGCTGCGCCATCTATGAATGGATTTAGAACTATTTTCTTTCAGCTGTCAGAAAACTCCCCATTATTGTTGACGTTACGTGGTGATCATGAGGTGATCAACTGGGTGTTTTTGATCATATGGAAGATTAGAGTTTTGTACTCCCCCCAACTCTTAGTACTCCTGACGGGTCAATATATGGGTCCAAACTTGATAGCTTGTTCCCTTTATCTAGTGTTAGTCCGCTTTTAAGTATGTTGTATTCTTTCTTGAATACTTCCTGTTGAACTAATTGAATGACTTGATTAGTGGTTTTATTGATTTCTTGACAACTTTGTCTCATTATTTCGACATTTGCATCTAATCCTTAGGCAGTACGAAAATACTCGTACCATCTTTTGAAAGCTTGAAAACCTTTCCCATATTTTGTTTTGTGGTTCAGTATTGATGGTTATGTGATAACTACGCTTAAGAACCCAGCGAAGGATGAACTGCCCATACAAACGTAATACCGACGTCATTTGTAATTCGAGCATATTTCCACCATATTATGCTATTATTCGGATTCGGATAGTATTTATCTATGTTCCCAGATAGTTTTTTTTATCAAAATATATACCTAAAATGAAATGTAAGCGAATTACTTTTTGTATATTTTTACGACCTAAACGACATGTTTTCATCTTATTTGTTTCGTATTAAAAACAACGATATGTTACGTATTTTATGTGTAGGAACATAGCTTATATTGTCAAGTAACAGAATAACAACACGATATTAAAAAAACAACAAGTTTTTATTCATCATTTTTGGTATTACGGAACTTGAACAAATTTCTAAAAAATTCTGAACGCCCATATTGCTATCGCGTCAGAACCGAGGGCCGGTCGGGGAACTACGGTTGTGTGATGTTTGACAACTCGACAGGCACTCACACTAGTACACTGTGTAACCCCGCGCTTCGCTTGCTCTTGTGTTTGTTCACCTATTTATTTGTTATATATGACATCGCAATATTTTTGACATTTTATTTAGATTTCCCTTGTGATTTGGAATGAAGTAACCTAGTAATACGTGGAAAAATCCATGGGTATACCTCAGTTCATTGTGATGGTATTTTCTCTCTATGGTCTTTTGCTACCTCTGTGGTCGCTGGTTCGTAGAGAGAGAATAACATGTAGTGTTGCTGTCCCAGTGCTTGTAAAGTTGACAGTTTGACATTCCGGCGGGACGTCGGATTTGGGTCTGTCAAAATAGGTCAATGACCTGCTTTTGGGAAGTGTGTTTAGTTTTTTATGCACGATAATAATGATTTTAATGTTGTCGTTTAGTTGTGAGCGTTTTGTGACAGAGGGAAGCCTTTGTGATAAATATTGCAGGCCTCGACGTGACCGGAGTCTCGCTAGATCTAGCCACTTTTGCGTGAGTGGGAGACTGGAAATGTCTAGAGAAATATCCTGTAGGCCTTCGCCATTTTTGTACTGGAAGCCTTGGTACAAGGCGGATCTTTTGTTTTAGCAGGAGTGAAACTCTGTTCCGATACTGGTAAGTCTTTAAACCATCGCTAGGAACCTGCCTAATACAGTTTCATTTGTATTTATCAACAAATTATTGTTACAGGCGAGAAATTCTCTAAGACAGTTGGGAAACGCCCCCTTTTTCTAAGGCTTTTTATTCTATTTTTGATGATTGGAAGAGGCTTGCTTCGCTGCCGTTTGTTTTAAGCAAACCCTGGACAGTGGTTCAGGTGGGTTTTAATATTTTTTTTCCATTAGTATAGTGATGACCACATGGTCCATATTTTCTTTCATTTCTCCACTGGTGATGGTATTCATCACCTGGGTTGGCTTCGTTGAAGCTATGCGGTTGGCAGGCTGCATAGAATTTTGTCCTTTCATCCAGGTTTTGAGATGGATTTGTTAGTAAGCATTCTATGAACGGACAGAACATATCCCCTTTTTTAGTTTCAAATAATGGCCGATGCTAACAGAGTTCTTTTGGTATTTACAGGGTTTTTTTTTTATTCTACCGCAAGAGGCTGTTTTTTTATTTTACCGCAAGAAGCTACACAGTGGAAATATTACCATTCCGAGTCAACTATTGCCCGGACAGCCACGTTTCATGATCGCCCCACTGCAACGAAGTTCCACATACTGCATGGGAGCACAATCGGTTGCCCGTTAACATCTATGGTGGTGCAAGTGTGTCCATGGTAACCAAGGGGACTGGTAATATCCTAACAATCCATTGTTCGAGCTGAACTTTTTACTTTCCAACAGAAGTTATATTCTGTTGGTGGCGCCCATATTTCTTAGTTTTTAGTTTTGCTAACCTAGTAAGACGTTTGATGGTAAAGATAATAAGTATAAACAATTGCAATTCATCTCAGGAAAACCCACTTTTCTCTCCGACTGTAATTAGCTGGCATATTTCTAAATATTATAAGTACTCCACTGGTGTCATCTTAAAACATTAACTCAAATACAAAGCATTCAATCAAATTTACTTTTATTTTTATATGAACCTTGACCCCCCAGGAAAATAGGTAACAGTGGCGCCCAACGTGGGGCTTTTTCCTGAGAAATTATCATGTCTTTTGCTGTGATAAGAATTGCAATTGTTTGTTTTTACATTGTGTGTTAAACTTATAAATGGTTATTTTTATTTATAAATACTACAGTATAGTGTATCAGTATAGTGTACTATTACTACTTATAGTGTTACTTGTTCTGATATCTTTTTGATATCTTATTGTAACCTGAGATGATTTGCAAGTTTACTTCAGTGTTCGGTAAGGTGATTTACATACAATGATTATAATAATTATGGTAAAGTGAGGTTAGAACAAAACTTCCTTAGCGTTTTAAACTTTATTTTGAAATCTTACTTACATACAGGTACACTCAAACTCAAAATTTTTATAATAAGTCTCTTGATTCAAAATATTTTGCTTTTTACACTTTTATTTTTGTTGATTACTTGTTTTGCGGTACAATCAGCTACATAAATACCTGGTTACGACTTGAGCCTTCTTTTGTTTATCAATTTTGATTTTTGCTTTTCAACATGGGAGAACGTCCCATTGCGTTTCAGTCCTTGCATAAGGACGAACTTATACATGAGGTACGCATTCGTGATGCGGTGCCTGCTGATGACGTCGCTGCTTTGCGGGTCCAAATAAGAACTTTAGTTAGGGATATTCCAACCGATACTATAACCTCGTTCGAAGGTAAAATTGAGACAGAACTGTCAGTCATCCGCTTGAAATTTGCTGAGTTGAAAGAACTTATAAAATCATTAGTCTGGCCCCGTGCCTTGAAGAGTTTAGTTCGTATTTAGGCTTTAGCACACCACCTTTTCCATCGTCTGACGCGTTTAGAGCCCGAAACACCAGAACATAAGCGTGTATGTTCCGAAGTACATGAAGAGTTGGCTCAGTTGTTGACTAAATTAGATAACATGTTCTCAACCTTTGATGCTTGTAAAGAGTCACCCAACCCCGAAGTTGGCCCCGTCGTTTCTTCTGCGGTTACACCTGTTGGTAAACATCAACTTGTTTCGTCATTGAACCTGAAGTACAACGGCACGACGTGCGTCCGTGCATTCTTGCAAAGGTTGGAGGAATTATGCACCTCACGCGGCATTTCTGATGAAAGATTGTTTGGCTCGGCCGCCGAAATATTTGACGGAGAGGTCCTATGCTGGTATAGGGGTGTCAAAAGTGAGCTGCATGATTGGTCTGACTTGAAACAGAGTTTGATGGATGAGTTCTTGCCTTATGATTTTGACCGACGACTCATGCAGGAGATCCGATTACGTACTCAGGGTCCTCATGAAAATATCGTGACTTACGTAGCCATTATGCAAAATTTGTTCAGTCGTCTATCGTACACTGTGTCTGAGGGGGAGATGTTTGATACTGTATTCCAGAACGTTCGGCCGGAGTATACGTTGCCGCTGGCTACTACAGAAATTACAACCTTGAAGCGATTGAAGCAACTTTGTCGTATGTTGGAGTGTGCGAAATATCGTGCCCAAGCGTTTGTTGAGCCTCCCAAGTCAACTAGTGGTTTATTAGCTCCTGATCTCGCGTGTAAAAGTGTCAAGGTTGCGAAACCGGTGCATGAAATGGTTGCCGCCGTGAATAAGTTCTGTGCTAGGTGTCGGGTCGAGAGCCATTCTTTGTCCGAGTGTACTTCGAAGGCTGTTGTGTGTTTTCGCTGTGGTAAACAAGGGTTCACTGCTCTCAGGTGTCCAATTTGCAAACCGGTGCCGGTTATTGTTGCAAAAGCTGATGCGCCGCTGAACGCTGCAAAAAACTAGGTAGTTCGAACCGTCAACCAAATAATTCTGTTAAATTTTATCATGCAGGCGACTGGCAAAAGTATTTAGAGCAGTTGTCCTTTTTCTTTTCGACTTATAGGAGTAATAAGAACGTTTTGACGGTTCGTGATTCTTTTAAATATAGTGATAATCGTCCTTTTCTTTCTGTTGTTGTTGGTGATGCACCCATAAGGGGTTTATTGGATTCTGGTGCTTCCTTTTCCCTTCTGGGTGGGAATGTTTCTGACATGTTTGTGAAAGCGGGAGTTACCCTCCACGGTTGTGATGATATTACTCACATCTCCACCGCCAATGACTCTCGTTCTCCCATTCTTGGTTATTTTATGTTGCCTGTTAGGTTTGGCAACATGGTTCGTGTTATTAAACTATATGTTGTACCGGCGGTTTCTTTGCCTTTAGTTTTAGGGGTTGATTTTTGGAGTGCTTTCAATATCGCTCCAAATATCTTTAATAATCCGGAATTTTTCTTGAATGTGGCGGAGCCACGTGATGTTGCGGAAATTCGGTTTCTGCAACCTTTTGATCAGCTTTCTGCTGAACAGCAGCGTGTTGCTGCTGATATGGTTGATCAGTTTGAGGCGATTTCGTTTGAGAAGAAAGGATTAGGTTGTACCTCTCTTCTCAGCCATTATATTGATACTGGAGATTCGCCTCCGATCAAACAACGTTACTACCCCATGTCACCGGAGCGTCTTAGGGAACTCAATCGACAAGTCGATGAGATGCTGTTCCAGGGTGTCATTGAACCGAGTAACAGTGCTTGGAATAACCCTACTCTCTTCACGCCCAAGTCAAATGGCGAGTTACGTTTTTGTATTGACAGTCGTAAGCTGAATGCAGTAAGCAAGCGTGACGCTTACCCACTGCCCTATATCTCAAGGATACTCGATCAACTTAGGGATGCTAGGTTCCTTAGCTCCATAGATCTCAAGAGTGCCTTTTGGCAAATTCCGTTGGAGGTTTCTTCACGTGAGAAGACCGCGTTTACCGTTCCAGGTCGTGGGTTTTTCCAGTATACTAGGATGTGCTTTGGTTTATCCTCATCTCCTGCTACGCAGCAGCGCTTGATGGACAAGCTCTTTGGCCCGGAATTCAACGATAGGGTTTTCGTCTATTTAGACGATATTGTTATTGTTAGTCAAGACTTTGATGTGCACATCTCCTTGTTGTCCCGTGTGAAAGAACGGCTGAGTTCTGCTAACTTGACGATAAACTTTCCGAAGTGCCAATTTCTCCGTAGGGAGTTGAAATATCTTGGATATGTGGTCGATGAGAGAGGACTACGTACTGATCCTTCTAAGGTACAAGCAATTGTGGATTTTCCTACTCCCTCTAACAGAAAGGAAGTGAAAATGTTTTTAGGAACCGCTTCGTACTACCGTCGGTTTATCAAAGACTTTAGTACTCTGGCGGCCCCTTTGAATGCTCTTACTTCCACCCGTAAGTCAGCCCCTCCTTTCTTTTGGTCCGAAGAAGCGGAACATTCGTTCAATAACCTGAAATCGGCCCTTGTGTCCGCTCCTATTTTAGCATGCACGGATTTTTCTAAGCCCTTCTCCGTACATTGTGATGCTTCGGGTTATGGTATAGCTGGTACTTTAACCCAAGTTCTCGAAGATGGTTTAGAGCATCCCATAGCTTTCGCGAGTCGGTCACTGATCAGGGCCGAAAGGAACTATTCTGCAACAGAGAGAGAGGCGTTAGCGGTAGTGTTCTCTGTGGAACATTTTCGACCGTATGTGGAGGGAGGACCACAGTTTAAAATTATTACGGACCATTCGAGTCTCAAGTGGTTTTTCAATTTGTCAAATCCCACTGGTCGACTCGCAAGATGGGGTTGTCGGTTGTCACCTTACGATTTTGTCATAGAACACCGAAAGGGTAGAGAAAACGTGGTTCCTGACGCGCTTTCGCGTGCCGTCCCCGTGGTGGTGATAGATCCTTCTTTAACTGACCCCTGGTTCGATAAGCTGTTGGATAGATGTACGAAGTTTCCAAGGTCTTGTCCGAATTATTCTCTCATCGATGGTAAATTGTGTAGGTATTCTAAAAACAAGTTTGGTTTTTCGAGTGAATTTGACTGGAAAGAAGTCGTTCCCTCTTATAAACGTGCCGAAGTTCTTGAGTTCTGTCATTGTCAAGACACTTCGCCTCATTTTGGTATCTTCAAAACTTTTAAGAAAGTAGCGTTACGCTATTATTGGTCTGGTATGTATCAAGACGTAGTCAGATTTGTAAATTCTTGTGAGATTTGTGCGGCGTACAAACATTCGCAGGAGCCACCTAAGGGCCTCATGGGTGACCCTAAAGTTTGCTCACGCCCTTTTGAGACGATAAGTATGGATTTGGTTGGACCTCTACCTCGTTCGAGGTTGGGATTCACCTTTTTGTTGGTGGTTGTTTGTTGCTTTTCCAAATACTGTCTTTTATTTCCTCTCAGAAGGGCGGTAGGCAAGTCTATTGCGCAACACTTGGAGAGTGGTGTGTTCCTGGCACATGGCATTCCGCGCACAGTGATTGCGGATAATGGAACGCAATTCACTGGAAGCGAGCTTTTTTTTTTTTTTTTTTGGTTTTTAAACATAGATACATTATATTGATATATATAAATGTAAATGAAAAATAAAAGAAACAATAAAGAAAACAAACTCAAACCATAGAGTTAAACGATAAGAATCCTCAAAAGGTGTCATTTCTTACCAAACAGGAAATTAGATAAATTTTTAGAATTTTCGATAGAAGGTTTAGATTTCTGCTTTTCGGCTTCATACTTAGATAAGCAATTAGCAGTGTTAGTAGTAACAAGCATATAAGGCAATTTAGATCTCAAATCGGTAGGGTAACGGATATCCGCGGGCGGTCGTCCGTTATTGTTTACGGAATCGTAATAAGCTCTTCCAGTCATTTTAAATTAAATGATTAGAAATTGAACATGAAATAATTATAGGTAGTTCCCTTTTCATCTAACAAAGGAACATAAAATTTTAAGTGAAAGACTTCGGATAATTGCAATTTTATTAAATTAAGGTAAGAATAGAACATACTCTTAACGTTCTCGACATGGTTAGAGGAAAAGAAATTAATAGAAACAATTAATAATAAGTGTGATCATTTACATAACACATGATCACAACCCTGCGGTGGTGTATTTAACCTGCAAAGGCCAAGCTGGTAATGGTAATTTACTTGTAGAAGTAAATGTTAATACTTCCACAGCACGGAAGGTATAACCAGTCACCGCAAGGCGTTGAAATTTAGGAAATAAATCCTCGGGCTTTTCAAGCAAAGCCTGAGGATCTTTACAATATAGACTTCCCGAATATAGATAGGATCCTCCTATTTTGGTGACCTTTGCCACTCCTGACAAGTCATAATTAAATGACTTTTGTGATGTGACAGCGGTCATCAAAGCAGAAGCAAACTACTCTAAGTCACCATTGGCAGATACAAGAGCCAGTGACATGATGAGAAGAGAGAGTACACTTTTCATTATAAAATTATAAACTAGTCTTACTTTATCTTACATAGACTAAATCCAATTCATTGAATATTTGGTTTCAAAGGAAGACCTATCAAATACTCCGTAAAGTATTCTTGAATCAGCCCTAGTCTTAACAAGAATATCTAAGAGGCGTTGTATTCCGCGATAAAAGGACAACTTCGCATCATCGGTTGAACCATATTTAACTGTAGATTGCGAATTAGCAACATCGGCAAGGTATCTTTCACCGAAATCTAACGCAGAAGTCACCCTATCCAATAAGTCAGCGATAATACCTATAGAAACGTTGACAAGAGGGTACTCCGGGAATCTTCGATTTTTCGAAAATGCAGAGCTCTCCACTGATAGTAGACTCATCAACGTCTCCCTCGCTTCGTCTCTTCTGGCCTTAATCGCGAAAGGAATTCTATGTGCAACAGTCAAACATCGCACCAAATCCAACATTGGAACATAACTTTGAGTAGACGCGATGTCGTGTTCAATAGTCCAATTAGTATAACAATGTGCTGTAGGAGTCGTCATCTCAGACCGATATGATGTAAAAGATATAATAGGTTGGACTAAAGGAACGCTAACAGGTTCAAGTAGAGGTTGATCAACAAGAGCAGATGAACTACCAGCTTCGATTACAGGTTCTCTGTTAACGGACCTTCCTCTTCTGGATTGTTCCGACTTATCCCTGGGTCGTTGATTACGGGACATTGGACGATTTCAGCGAGTTGCAATTGAATAATTCGCTCATACCATAATATTTCGTTTCTCATATAAAATATAGAAAACAAAACAGTACGCAAATTTAAGTCAGAAATGGATAATAATAAACCGTAAATTATAATTCTGTCAACAGGATCCGAAAAACACAATATAGCAAGGCTATCAACTACAATCGAATCCATAATCCAGCCTTACACTACTACTTGCTTCAGGCCTTGTTCCAGAGATACAACATTCCTCAAATTCACTTCACTCCTCGTTATTGTCCCCAAGTTAACACAGTGGAAAGGTACAACAAGACCATCGTTGTTGCGATTTCCATTCTTGTAAAAAATGATCATCGTTCGTGGGATACCACCTTGTCAAAAGTTCAGTTTGCCTTGAACACCGCTGTGAATGAGTCGACTCGGTTCACTCCTTTTTCTCTTGTCCATGGTCGTGAAGCTGTTCCTAGTGGTAAGTTTTACGGACCTTCTAGCTCGTCTCCTTTAGATCTTGCGTGTGCCTCGCGTGACGAGTACATGTCTAAGCTTGGCGTTTTGCATGACATTTTTGGTAGGGTGGAGGACGCGATCGCAAAAGCACATCTTAGAAGTGCCGTTTACTATGACAAAGGACGTCAGATGTGTGAGTTCAATGTTGGTGACGTCGTTTGGAAGAAAACTTTTCCCCAGAGCGATGCTAGCAAGTTCTTTATGGCGAAGCTTGCTCCTAAATATGAAAAATGTGTTGTTGTAAGTAAGCGTTCGTCTTTGGTCTATGAATTACAAAGTTGTAGCACTGGTAAAAATTTAGGCTCGTGGCACATTCAGTATCTTAAGTCGGATAGTGGTTGATTGGAAGTGTGGAAGAAAGCCCGGACAGTAGGGAATATTTTGTGATTGTTTAGTATCCGTCCTGGCAGTTGGTTACATTTAGGGTTTCGGTTGCATAAGGAAATGAATATTGTATATATTAGTATTTATCTATTATCTTATCTTAACTTATATTTAAGTAGTCGTAGTCGCCGTAAGTCGTCGTAGTCGCCGTAAGTCGTCGTAGTCGCCGTAAGTCGTCGTAGTCGCCGTAAGCCGTCGTTATACCCGCCGTAAGCCGTCGTTGTACCCGCAGTAAGTCGCCGTCGTAGTTGTAGTAAGTCGCAGTCGCCATAAGTCGTCGTTGTACCCGCAGTAAGTCGCCGTCGTAGTTGTAGTAAGTCGCAGTCGCCATAAGTCGTCGTTGTACCCGCAGTAAGTCGCCGTCGCAGTTGCAGTAAGTAGCCGTCGCCTATCGTACCGGCGAATCTAATTATCTCTCTGGGTTCGTTTTCCACTTGAGTGGGAGGTATTTTGTTAGGTGTTATTGTTGGCCCTGGCTGGGTTAAGGGTGGGGTCGTTTTTTCCTTTTATTTAGTTTTCCCCTTTCATGTTTTGTCACCATTTTCGGGTGATCAAAACCGGAGGTTTTTTTGTTTTGCGTCGCGTGGCTTGGAGCCACACAACGCTGGAGTTCGTTGGGTTGTTGTTGGGCCGTGAGGTCGTCCGACTTTGTGTTTTGGCGATTGGATTCGTTGGAATCAAAGTAGGTCGTAAAGGAAGTTATATTTACTTGTAGATGGTTAGAAGTTTCGCTGTTTTCACTTTGTTTTTCCTTGTATGTTTTCTATTTGAGTTTTCGTTAAGGGAAAATCTTCTATTTTCCATTAAGTATATTTTTGTTTTTTTGACACTTTTGAGTGTGGTAGTACCTTGTCACATAGTAGAGGCAAGTTTTATTATTCTGACTTTTGTTGGAGTTCTGTTTTTTTGCAGTAACTAGAGTTGCGGTAAGGCTGGAGGACCAGCCGGAATTTCGCTTCTGTGGTCGCAAAATTCTTCCGAGTTGAGGGGTCACTGTTACGTGGAAAAATCCATGGGTATACCTCAGTTCATTGTGATGGTATTTTCTCTCTATGGTCTTTTGCTACCTCTGTGGTCGCTGGTTCGTAGAGAGAGAATTACATGTAGTGTTGCTGTCCCAGTGCTTGTAAAGTTGACAGTTTGACATTCCGGCGGGACGTCGGATTTGGGTCTGTCAAAATAGGTCAATGACCTGCTTTTGGGAAGTGTGTTTAGTTTTTTATGCACGATAATAATGATTTTAATGTTGTCGTTTAGTTGTGAGCGTTTTGTGACAGAGGGAAGCCTTTGTGATAAATATTGCAGGCCTCGACGTGACCGGAGTCTCGCTAGATCTAGCCACTTTTGCGTGAGTGGGAGACTGGAAATGTCTAGAGAAATATCCTGTAGGCCTTCGCCATTTTTGTACTGGAAGCCTTGGTACAAGGCGGATCTTTTGTTTTAGCAGGAGTGAAACTCTGTTCCGATACTGGTAAGTCTTTAAACCATCGCTAGGAACCTGCCTAATACAGTTTCATTTGTATTTATCAACAAATTATTGTTACAGGCGAGAAATTCTCTAAGACAGTTGGGAAACGCCCCCTTTTTCTAAGGCTTTTTATTCTATTTTTGATGATTGGAAGAGGCTTGCTTCGCTGCCGTTTGTTTTAAGCAAACCCTGGACAGTGGTTCAGGTGGGTTTTAATATTTTTTTTCCATTAGTATAGTGATGACCACATGGTCCATATTTTCTTTCATTTCTCCACTGGTGATGGTATTCATCACCTGGGTTGGCTTCGTTGAAGCTATGCGGTTGGCAGGCTGCATAGAATTTTGTCCTTTCATCCAGGTTTTGAGATGGATTTGTTAGTAAGCATTCTATGAACGGACAGAACATATCCCCTTTTTTAGTTTCAAATAATGGCCGATGCTAACAGAGTTCTTTTGGTATTTACAGGGTTTTTTTTTTATTCTACCGCAAGAGGCTGTTTTTTTATTTTACCGCAAGAAGCTACACAGTGGAAATATTACCATTCCGAGTCAACTATTGCCCGGACAGCCACGTTTCATGATCGCCCCACTGCAACGAAGTTCCACATACTGCATGGGAGCACAATCGGTTGCCCGTTAACATCTATGGTGGTGCAAGTGTGTCCATGGTAACCAAGGGGACTGGTAATATCCTAACAATCCATTGTTCGAGCTGAACTTTTTACTTTCCAACAGAAGTTATATTCTGTTGGTGGCGCCCATATTTCTTAGTTTTTAGTTTTGCTAACCTAGTAAGACGTTTGATGGTAAAGATAATAAGTATAAACAATTGCAATTCATCTCAGGAAAACCCACTTTTCTCTCCGACTGTAATTAGCTGGCATATTTCTAAATATTATAAGTACTCCACTGGTGTCATCTTAAAACATTAACTCAAATACAAAGCATTCAATCAAATTTACTTTTATTTTTATATGAACCTTGACCCCCCAGGAAAATAGGTAACAGTGGCGCCCAACGTGGGGCTTTTTCCTGAGAAATTATCATGTCTTTTGCTGTGATAAGAATTGCAATTGTTTGTTTTTACATTGTGTGTTAAACTTATAAATGGTTATTTTTATTTATAAATACTACAGTATAGTGTATCAGTATAGTGTACTATTACTACTTATAGTGTTACTTGTTCTGATATCTTTTTGATATCTTATTGTAACCTGAGATGATTTGCAAGTTTACTTCAGTGTTCGGTAAGGTGATTTACATACAATGATTATAATAATTATGGTAAAGTGAGGTTAGAACAAAACTTCCTTAGCGTTTTAAACTTTATTTTGAAATCTTACTTACATACAGGTACACTCAAACTCAAAATTTTTATAATAAGTCTCTTGATTCAAAATATTTTGCTTTTTACACTTTTATTTTTGTTGATTACTTGTTTTGCGGTACAATCAGCTACATAAATACCTGGTTACGACTTGAGCCTTCTTTTGTTTATCAATTTTGATTTTTGCTTTTCAACATGGGAGAACGTCCCATTGCGTTTCAGTCCTTGCATAAGGACGAACTTATACATGAGGTACGCATTCGTGATGCGGTGCCTGCTGATGACGTCGCTGCTTTGCGGGTCCAAATAAGAACTTTAGTTAGGGATATTCCAACCGATACTATAACCTCGTTCGAAGGTAAAATTGAGACAGAACTGTCAGTCATCCGCTTGAAATTTGCTGAGTTGAAAGAACTTATAAAATCATTAGTCTGGCCCCGTGCCTTGAAGAGTTTAGTTCGTATTTAGGCTTTAGCACACCACCTTTTCCATCGTCTGACGCGTTTAGAGCCCGAAACACCAGAACATAAGCGTGTATGTTCCGAAGTACATGAAGAGTTGGCTCAGTTGTTGACTAAATTAGATAACATGTTCTCAACCTTTGATGCTTGTAAAGAGTCACCCAACCCCGAAGTTGGCCCCGTCGTTTCTTCTGCGGTTACACCTGTTGGTAAACATCAACTTGTTTCGTCATTGAACCTGAAGTACAACGGCACGACGTGCGTCCGTGCATTCTTGCAAAGGTTGGAGGAATTATGCACCTCACGCGGCATTTCTGATGAAAGATTGTTTGGCTCGGCCGCCGAAATATTTGACGGAGAGGTCCTATGCTGGTATAGGGGTGTCAAAAGTGAGCTGCATGATTGGTCTGACTTGAAACAGAGTTTGATGGATGAGTTCTTGCCTTATGATTTTGACCGACGACTCATGCAGGAGATCCGATTACGTACTCAGGGTCCTCATGAAAATATCGTGACTTACGTAGCCATTATGCAAAATTTGTTCAGTCGTCTATCGTACACTGTGTCTGAGGGGGAGATGTTTGATACTGTATTCCAGAACGTTCGGCCGGAGTATACGTTGCCGCTGGCTACTACAGAAATTACAACCTTGAAGCGATTGAAGCAACTTTGTCGTATGTTGGAGTGTGCGAAATATCGTGCCCAAGCGTTTGTTGAGCCTCCCAAGTCAACTAGTGGTTTATTAGCTCCTGATCTCGCGTGTAAAAGTGTCAAGGTTGCGAAACCGGTGCATGAAATGGTTGCCGCCGTGAATAAGTTCTGTGCTAGGTGTCGGGTCGAGAGCCATTCTTTGTCCGAGTGTACTTCGAAGGCTGTTGTGTGTTTTCGCTGTGGTAAACAAGGGTTCACTGCTCTCAGGTGTCCAATTTGCAAACCGGTGCCGGTTATTGTTGCAAAAGCTGATGCGCCGCTGAACGCTGCAAAAAACTAGGTAGTTCGAACCGTCAACCAAATAATTCTGTTAAATTTTATCATGCAGGCGACTGGCAAAAGTATTTAGAGCAGTTGTCCTTTTTCTTTTCGACTTATAGGAGTAATAAGAACGTTTTGACGGTTCGTGATTCTTTTAAATATAGTGATAATCGTCCTTTTCTTTCTGTTGTTGTTGGTGATGCACCCATAAGGGGTTTATTGGATTCTGGTGCTTCCTTTTCCCTTCTGGGTGGGAATGTTTCTGACATGTTTGTGAAAGCGGGAGTTACCCTCCACGGTTGTGATGATATTACTCACATCTCCACCGCCAATGACTCTCGTTCTCCCATTCTTGGTTATTTTATGTTGCCTGTTAGGTTTGGCAACATGGTTCGTGTTATTAAACTATATGTTGTACCGGCGGTTTCTTTGCCTTTAGTTTTAGGGGTTGATTTTTGGAGTGCTTTCAATATCGCTCCAAATATCTTTAATAATCCGGAATTTTTCTTGAATGTGGCGGAGCCACGTGATGTTGCGGAAATTCGGTTTCTGCAACCTTTTGATCAGCTTTCTGCTGAACAGCAGCGTGTTGCTGCTGATATGGTTGATCAGTTTGAGGCGATTTCGTTTGAGAAGAAAGGATTAGGTTGTACCTCTCTTCTCAGCCATTATATTGATACTGGAGATTCGCCTCCGATCAAACAACGTTACTACCCCATGTCACCGGAGCGTCTTAGGGAACTCAATCGACAAGTCGATGAGATGCTGTTCCAGGGTGTCATTGAACCGAGTAACAGTGCTTGGAATAACCCTACTCTCTTCACGCCCAAGTCAAATGGCGAGTTACGTTTTTGTATTGACAGTCGTAAGCTGAATGCAGTAAGCAAGCGTGACGCTTACCCACTGCCCTATATCTCAAGGATACTCGATCAACTTAGGGATGCTAGGTTCCTTAGCTCCATAGATCTCAAGAGTGCCTTTTGGCAAATTCCGTTGGAGGTTTCTTCACGTGAGAAGACCGCGTTTACCGTTCCAGGTCGTGGGTTTTTCCAGTATACTAGGATGTGCTTTGGTTTATCCTCATCTCCTGCTACGCAGCAGCGCTTGATGGACAAGCTCTTTGGCCCGGAATTCAACGATAGGGTTTTCGTCTATTTAGACGATATTGTTATTGTTAGTCAAGACTTTGATGTGCACATCTCCTTGTTGTCCCGTGTGAAAGAACGGCTGAGTTCTGCTAACTTGACGATAAACTTTCCGAAGTGCCAATTTCTCCGTAGGGAGTTGAAATATCTTGGATATGTGGTCGATGAGAGAGGACTACGTACTGATCCTTCTAAGGTACAAGCAATTGTGGATTTTCCTACTCCCTCTAACAGAAAGGAAGTGAAAATGTTTTTAGGAACCGCTTCGTACTACCGTCGGTTTATCAAAGACTTTAGTACTCTGGCGGCCCCTTTGAATGCTCTTACTTCCACCCGTAAGTCAGCCCCTCCTTTCTTTTGGTCCGAAGAAGCGGAACATTCGTTCAATAACCTGAAATCGGCCCTTGTGTCCGCTCCTATTTTAGCATGCACGGATTTTTCTAGGCCCTTCTCCGTACATTGTGATGCTTCGGGTTATGGTATAGCTGGTACTTTAACCCAAGTTCTCGAAGATGGTTTAGAGCATCCCATAGCTTTCGCGAGTCGGTCACTGATCAGGGCCGAAAGGAACTATTCTGCAACAGAGAGAGAGGCGTTAGCGGTAGTGTTCTCTGTGGAACATTTTCGACCGTATGTGGAGGGAGGACCACAGTTTAAAATTATTACGGACCATTCGAGTCTCAAGTGGTTTTTCAATTTGTCAAATCCCACTGGTCGACTCGCAAGATGGGGTTGTCGGTTGTCACCTTACGATTTTGTCATAGAACACCGAAAGGGTAGAGAAAACGTGGTTCCTGACGCGCTTTCGCGTGCCGTCCCCGTGGTGGTGATAGATCCTTCTTTAACTGACCCCTGGTTCGATAAGCTGTTGGATAGATGTACGAAGTTTCCAAGGTCTTGTCCGAATTATTCTCTCATCGATGGTAAATTGTGTAGGTATTCTAAAAACAAGTTTGGTTTTTCGAGTGAATTTGACTGGAAAGAAGTCGTTCCCTCTTATAAACGTGCCGAAGTTCTTGAGTTCTGTCATTGTCAAGACACTTCGCCTCATTTTGGTATCTTCAAAACTTTTAAGAAAGTAGCGTTACGCTATTATTGGTCTGGTATGTATCAAGACGTAGTCAGATTTGTAAATTCTTGTGAGATTTGTGCGGCGTACAAACATTCGCAGGAGCCACCTAAGGGCCTCATGGGTGACCCTAAAGTTTGCTCACGCCCTTTTGAGACGATAAGTATGGATTTGGTTGGACCTCTACCTCGTTCGAGGTTGGGATTCACCTTTTTGTTGGTGGTTGTTTGTTGCTTTTCCAAATACTGTCTTTTATTTCCTCTCAGAAGGGCGGTAGGCAAGTCTATTGCGCAACACTTGGAGAGTGGTGTGTTCCTGGCACATGGCATTCCGCGCACAGTGATTGCGGATAATGGAACGCAATTCACTGGAAGCGAGCTTTTTTTTTTTTTTTTTTGGTTTTTAAACATAGATACATTATATTGATATATATAAATGTAAATGAAAAATAAAAGAAACAATAAAGAAAACAAACTCAAACCATAGAGTTAAACGATAAGAATCCTCAAAAGGTGTCATTTCTTACCAAACAGGAAATTAGATAAATTTTTAGAATTTTCGATAGAAGGTTTAGATTTCTGCTTTTCGGCTTCATACTTAGATAAGCAATTAGCAGTGTTAGTAGTAACAAGCATATAAGGCAATTTAGATCTCAAATCGGTAGGGTAACGGATATCCGCGGGCGGTCGTCCGTTATTGTTTACGGAATCGTAATAAGCTCTTCCAGTCATTTTAAATTAAATGATTAGAAATTGAACATGAAATAATTATAGGTAGTTCCCTTTTCATCTAACAAAGGAACATAAAATTTTAAGTGAAAGACTTCGGATAATTGCAATTTTATTAAATTAAGGTAAGAATAGAACATACTCTTAACGTTCTCGACATGGTTAGAGGAAAAGAAATTAATAGAAACAATTAATAATAAGTGTGATCATTTACATAACACATGATCACAACCCTGCGGTGGTGTATTTAACCTGCACGGGCCAAGCTGGTAATGGTAATTTACTTGTAGAAGTAAATGTTAATACTTCCACAGCACGGAAGGTATAACCAGTCACCGCAAGGCGTTGAAATTTAGGAAATAAATCCTCGGGCTTTTCAAGCAAAGCCTGAGGATCTTTACAATATAGACTTCCCGAATATAGATAGGATCCTCCTATTTTGGTGACCTTTGCCACTCCTGACAAGTCATAATTAAATGACTTTTGTGATGTGACAGCGGTCATCAAAGCAGAAGCAAACTGCTCTAAGTCACCATTGGCAGATACAAGAGCCAGTGACATGATGAGAAGAGAGAGTACACTTTTCATTATAAAATTATAAACTAGTCTTACTTTATCTTACATAGACTAAATCCAATTCATTGAATATTTGGTTTCAAAGGAAGACCTATCAAATACTCCGTAAAGTATTCTTGAATCAGCCCTAGTCTTAACAAGAATATCTAAGAGGCGTTGTATTCCGCGATAAAAGGACAACTTCGCATCATCGGTTGAACCATATTTAACTGTAGATTGCGAATTAGCAACATCGGCAAGGTATCTTTCACCGAAATCTAACGCAGAAGTCACCCTATCCAATAAGTCAGCGATAATACCTATAGAAACGTTGACAAGAGGGTACTCCGGGAATCTTCGATTTTTCGAAAATGCAGAGCTCTCCACTGATAGTAGACTCATCAACGTCTCCCTCGCTTCGTCTCTTCTGGCCTTAATCGCGAAAGGAATTCTATGTGCAACAGTCAAACATCGCACCAAATCCAACATTGGAACATAACTTTGAGTAGACGCGATGTCGTGTTCAATAGTCCAATTAGTATAACAATGTGCTGTAGGAGTCGTCATCTCAGACCGATATGATGTAAAAGATATAATAGGTTGGACTAAAGGAACGCTAACAGGTTCAAGTAGAGGTTGATCAACAAGAGCAGATGAACTACCAGCTTCGATTACAGGTTCTCTGTTAACGGACCTTCCTCTTCTGGATTGTTCCGACTTATCCCTGGGTCGTTGATTACGGGACATTGGACGATTTCAGCGAGTTGCAATTGAATAATTCGCTCATACCATAATATTTCGTTTCTCATATAAAATATAGAAAACAAAACAGTACGCAAATTTAAGTCAGAAATGGATAATAATAAACCGTAAATTATAATTCTGTCAACAGGATCCGAAAAACACAATATAGCAAGGCTATCAACTACAATCGAATCCATAATCCAGCCTTACACTACTACTTGCTTCAGGCCTTGTTCCAGAGATACAACATTCCTCAAATTCACTTCACTCCTCGTTATTGTCCCCAAGTTAACACAGTGGAAAGGTACAACAAGACCATCGTTGTTGCGATTTCCATTCTTGTAAAAAATGATCATCGTTCGTGGGATACCACCTTGTCAAAAGTTCAGTTTGCCTTGAACACCGCTGTGAATGAGTCGACTCGGTTCACTCCTTTTTCTCTTGTCCATGGTCGTGAAGCTGTTCCTAGTGGTAAGTTTTACGGACCTTCTAGCTCGTCTCCTTTAGATCTTGCGTGTGCCTCGCGTGACGAGTACATGTCTAAGCTTGGCGTTTTGCATGACATTTTTGGTAGGGTGGAGGACGCGATCGCAAAAGCACATCTTAGAAGTGCCGTTTACTATGACAAAGGACGTCAGATGTGTGAGTTCAATGTTGGTGACGTCGTTTGGAAGAAAACTTTTCCCCAGAGCGATGCTAGCAAGTTCTTTATGGCGAAGCTTGCTCCTAAATATGAAAAATGTGTTGTTGTAAGTAAGCGTTCGTCTTTGGTCTATGAATTACAAAGTTGTAGCACTGGTAAAAATTTAGGCTCGTGGCACATTCAGTATCTTAAGTCGGATAGTGGTTGATTGGAAGTGTGGAAGAAAGCCCGGACAGTAGGGAATATTTTGTGATTGTTTAGTATCCGTCCTGGCAGTTGGTTACATTTAGGGTTTCGGTTGCATAAGGAAATGAATATTGTATATATTAGTATTTATCTATTATCTTATCTTAACTTATATTTAAGTAGTCGTAGTCGCCGTAAGTCGTCGTAGTCGCCGTAAGTCGTCGTAGTCGCCGTAAGCCGTCGTTATACCCGCCGTAAGCCGTCGTTATACCCGCCGTAAGCCGTCGTTGTACCCGCAGTAAGTCGCCGTCGTAGTTGTAGTAAGTCGCAGTCGCCATAAGTCGTCGTTGTACCCGCAGTAAGTCGCCGTCGTAGTTGTAGTAAGTCGCAGTCGCCATAAGTCGTCGTTGTACCCGCAGTAAGTCGCCGTCGCAGTTGCAGTAAGTAGCCGTCGCCTATCGTACCGGCGAATCTAATTATCTCTCTGGGTTCGTTTTCCACTTGAGTGGGAGGTATTTTGTTAGGTGTTATTGTTGGCCCTGGCTGGGTTAAGGGTGGGGTCGTTTTTTCCTTTTATTTAGTTTTCCCCTTTCATGTTTTGTCACCATTTTCGGGTGATCAAAACCGGAGGTTTTTTTGTTTTGCGTCGCGTGGCTTGGAGCCACACAACGCTGGAGTTCGTTGGGTTGTTGTTGGGCCGTGAGGTCGTCCGACTTTGTGTTTTGGCGATTGGATTCGTTGGAATCAAAGTAGGTCGTAAAGGAAGTTATATTTACTTGTAGATGGTTAGAAGTTTCGCTGTTTTCACTTTGTTTTTCCTTGTATGTTTTCTATTTGAGTTTTCGTTAAGGGAAAATCTTCTATTTTCCATTAAGTATATTTTTGTTTTTTTGACACTTTTGAGTGTGGTAGTACCTTGTCACATAGTAGAGGCAAGTTTTATTATTCTGACTTTTGTTGGAGTTCTGTTTTGTTGCAGTAACTAGAGTTGCGGTAAGGCTGGAGGACCAGCCGGAATTTCGCTTCTGTGGTCGCAAAATTCTTCCGAGTTGAGGGGTCACTGTTACGTGGAAAAATCCATGGGTATACCTCAGTTCATTGTGATGGTATTTTCTCTCTATGGTCTTTTGCTACCTCTGTGGTCGCTGGTTCGTAGAGAGAGAATTACATGTAGTGTTGCTGTCCCAGTGCTTGTAAAGTTGACAGTTTGACATTCCGGCGGGACGTCGGATTTGGGTCTGTCAAAATAGGTCAATGACCTGCTTTTGGGAAGTGTGTTTAGTTTTTTATGCACGATAATAATGATTTTAATGTTGTCGTTTAGTTGTGAGCGTTTTGTGACAGAGGGAAGCCTTTGTGATAAATATTGCAGGCCTCGACGTGACCGGAGTCTCGCTAGATCTAGCCACTTTTGCGTGAGTGGGAGACTGGAAATGTCTAGAGAAATATCCTGTAGGCCTTCGCCATTTTTGTACTGGAAGCCTTGGTACAAGGCGGATCTTTTGTTTTAGCAGGAGTGAAACTCTGTTCCGATACTGGTAAGTCTTTAAACCATCGCTAGGAACCTGCCTAATACAGTTTCATTTGTATTTATCAACAAATTATTGTTACAGGCGAGAAATTCTCTAAGACAGTTGGGAAACGCCCCCTTTTTCTAAGGCTTTTTATTCTATTTTTGATGATTGGAAGAGGCTTGCTTCGCTGCCGTTTGTTTTAAGCAAACCCTGGACAGTGGTTCAGGTGGGTTTTAATATTTTTTTTCCATTAGTATAGTGATGACCACATGGTCCATATTTTCTTTCATTTCTCCACTGGTGATGGTATTCATCACCTGGGTTGGCTTCGTTGAAGCTATGCGGTTGGCAGGCTGCATAGAATTTTGTCCTTTCATCCAGGTTTTGAGATGGATTTGTTAGTAAGCATTCTATGAACGGACAGAACATATCCCCTTTTTTAGTTTCAAATAATGGCCGATGCTAACAGAGTTCTTTTGGTATTTACAGGGTTTTTTTTTTATTCTACCGCAAGAGGCTGTTTTTTTATTTTACCGCAAGAAGCTACACAGTGGAAATATTACCATTCCGAGTCAACTATTGCCCGGACAGCCACGTTTCATGATCGCCCCACTGCAACGAAGTTCCACATACTGCATGGGAGCACAATCGGTTGCCCGTTAACATCTATGGTGGTGCAAGTGTGTCCATGGTAACCAAGGGGACTGGTAATATCCTAACAATCCATTGTTCGAGCTGAACTTTTTACTTTCCAACAGAAGTTATATTCTGTTGGTGGCGCCCATATTTCTTAGTTTTTAGTTTTGCTAACCTAGTAAGACGTTTGATGGTAAAGATAATAAGTATAAACAATTGCAATTCATCTCAGGAAAACCCACTTTTCTCTCCGACTGTAATTAGCTGGCATATTTCTAAATATTATAAGTACTCCACTGGTGTCATCTTAAAACATTAACTCAAATACAAAGCATTCAATCAAATTTACTTTTATTTTTATATGAACCTTGACCCCCCAGGAAAATAGGTAACAGTGGCGCCCAACGTGGGGCTTTTTCCTGAGAAATTATCATGTCTTTTGCTGTGATAAGAATTGCAATTGTTTGTTTTTACATTGTGTGTTAAACTTATAAATGGTTATTTTTATTTATAAATACTACAGTATAGTGTATCAGTATAGTGTACTATTACTACTTATAGTGTTACTTGTTCTGATATCTTTTTGATATCTTATTGTAACCTGAGATGATTTGCAAGTTTACTTCAGTGTTCGGTAAGGTGATTTACATACAATGATTATAATAATTATGGTAAAGTGAGGTTAGAACAAAACTTCCTTAGCGTTTTAAACTTTATTTTGAAATCTTACTTACATACAGGTACACTCAAACTCAAAATTTTTATAATAAGTCTCTTGATTCAAAATATTTTGCTTTTTACACTTTTATTTTTGTTGATTACTTGTTTTGCGGTACAATCAGCTACATAAATACCTGGTTACGACTTGAGCCTTCTTTTGTTTATCAATTTTGATTTTTGCTTTTCAACATGGGAGAACGTCCCATTGCGTTTCAGTCCTTGCATAAGGACGAACTTATACATGAGGTACGCATTCGTGATGCGGTGCCTGCTGATGACGTCGCTGCTTTTCGGGTCCAAATAAGAACTTTAGTTAGGGATATTCCAACCGATACTATAACCTCGTTCGAAGGTAAAATTGAGACAGAACTGTCAGTCATCCGCTTGAAATTTGCTGAGTTGAAAGAACTTATAAAATCATTAGTCTGGCCCCGTGCCTTGAAGAGTTTAGTTCGTATTTAGGCTTTAGCACACCACCTTTTCCATCGTCTGACGCGTTTAGAGCCCGAAACACCAGAACATAAGCGTGTATGTTCCGAAGTACATGAAGAGTTGGCTCAGTTGTTGACTAAATTAGATAACATGTTCTCAACCTTTGATGCTTGTAAAGAGTCACCCAACCCCGAAGTTGGCCCCGTCGTTTCTTCTGCGGTTACACCTGTTGGTAAACATCAACTTGTTTCGTCATTGAACCTGAAGTACAACGGCACGACGTGCGTCCGTGCATTCTTGCAAAGGTTGGAGGAATTATGCACCTCACGCGGCATTTCTGATGAAAGATTGTTTGGCTCGGCCGCCGAAATATTTGACGGAGAGGTCCTATGCTGGTATAGGGGTGTCAAAAGTGAGCTGCATGATTGGTCTGACTTGAAACAGAGTTTGATGGATGAGTTCTTGCCTTATGATTTTGACCGACGACTCATGCAGGAGATCCGATTACGTACTCAGGGTCCTCATGAAAATATCGTGACTTACGTAGCCATTATGCAAAATTTGTTCAGTCGTCTATCGTACACTGTGTCTGAGGGGGAGATGTTTGATACTGTATTCCAGAACGTTCGGCCGGAGTATACGTTGCCGCTGGCTACTACAGAAATTACAACCTTGAAGCGATTGAAGCAACTTTGTCGTATGTTGGAGTGTGCGAAATATCGTGCCCAAGCGTTTGTTGAGCCTCCCAAGTCAACTAGTGGTTTATTAGCTCCTGATCTCGCGTGTAAAAGTGTCAAGGTTGCGAAACCGGTGCATGAAATGGTTGCCGCCGTGAATAAGTTCTGTGCTAGGTGTCGGGTCGAGAGCCATTCTTTGTCCGAGTGTACTTCGAAGGCTGTTGTGTGTTTTCGCTGTGGTAAACAAGGGTTCACTGCTCTCAGGTGTCCAATTTGCAAACCGGTGCCGGTTATTGTTGCAAAAGCTGATGCGCCGCTGAACGCTGCAAAAAACTAGGTAGTTCGAACCGTCAACCAAATAATTCTGTTAAATTTTATCATGCAGGCGACTGGCAAAAGTATTTAGAGCAGTTGTCCTTTTTCTTTTCGACTTATAGGAGTAATAAGAACGTTTTGACGGTTCGTGATTCTTTTAAATATAGTGATAATCGTCCTTTTCTTTCTGTTGTTGTTGGTGATGCACCCATAAGGGGTTTATTGGATTCTGGTGCTTCCTTTTCCCTTCTGGGTGGGAATGTTTCTGACATGTTTGTGAAAGCGGGAGTTACCCTCCACGGTTGTGATGATATTACTCACATCTCCACCGCCAATGACTCTCGTTCTCCCATTCTTGGTTATTTTATGTTGCCTGTTAGGTTTGGCAACATGGTTCGTGTTATTAAACTATATGTTGTACCGGCGGTTTCTTTGCCTTTAGTTTTAGGGGTTGATTTTTGGAGTGCTTTCAATATCGCTCCAAATATCTTTAATAATCCGGAATTTTTCTTGAATGTGGCGGAGCCACGTGATGTTGCGGAAATTCGGTTTCTGCAACCTTTTGATCAGCTTTCTGCTGAACAGCAGCGTGTTGCTGCTGATATGGTTGATCAGTTTGAGGCGATTTCGTTTGAGAAGAAAGGATTAGGTTGTACCTCTCTTCTCAGCCATTATATTGATACTGGAGATTCGCCTCCGATCAAACAACGTTACTACCCCATGTCACCGGAGCGTCTTAGGGAACTCAATCGACAAGTCGATGAGATGCTGTTCCAGGGTGTCATTGAACCGAGTAACAGTGCTTGGAATAACCCTACTCTCTTCACGCCCAAGTCAAATGGCGAGTTACGTTTTTGTATTGACAGTCGTAAGCTGAATGCAGTAAGCAAGCGTGACGCTTACCCACTGCCCTATATCTCAAGGATACTCGATCAACTTAGGGATGCTAGGTTCCTTAGCTCCATAGATCTCAAGAGTGCCTTTTGGCAAATTCCGTTGGAGGTTTCTTCACGTGAGAAGACCGCGTTTACCGTTCCAGGTCGTGGGTTTTTCCAGTATACTAGGATGTGCTTTGGTTTATCCTCATCTCCTGCTACGCAGCAGCGCTTGATGGACAAGCTCTTTGGCCCGGAATTCAACGATAGGGTTTTCGTCTATTTAGACGATATTGTTATTGTTAGTCAAGACTTTGATGTGCACATCTCCTTGTTGTCCCGTGTGAAAGAACGGCTGAGTTCTGCTAACTTGACGATAAACTTTCCGAAGTGCCAATTTCTCCGTAGGGAGTTGAAATATCTTGGATATGTGGTCGATGAGAGAGGACTACGTACTGATCCTTCTAAGGTACAAGCAATTGTGGATTTTCCTACTCCCTCTAACAGAAAGGAAGTGAAAATGTTTTTAGGAACCGCTTCGTACTACCGTCGGTTTATCAAAGACTTTAGTACTCTGGCGGCCCCTTTGAATGCTCTTACTTCCACCCGTAAGTCAGCCCCTCCTTTCTTTTGGTCCGAAGAAGCGGAACATTCGTTCAATAACCTGAAATCGGCCCTTGTGTCCGCTCCTATTTTAGCATGCACGGATTTTTCTAGGCCCTTCTCCGTACATTGTGATGCTTCGGGTTATGGTATAGCTGGTACTTTAACCCAAGTTCTCGAAGATGGTTTAGAGCATCCCATAGCTTTCGCGAGTCGGTCACTGATCAGGGCCGAAAGGAACTATTCTGCAACAGAGAGAGAGGCGTTAGCGGTAGTGTTCTCTGTGGAACATTTTCGACCGTATGTGGAGGGAGGACCACAGTTTAAAATTATTACGGACCATTCGAGTCTCAAGTGGTTTTTCAATTTGTCAAATCCCACTGGTCGACTCGCAAGATGGGGTTGTCGGTTGTCACCTTACGATTTTGTCATAGAACACCGAAAGGGTAGAGAAAACGTGGTTCCTGACGCGCTTTCGCGTGCCGTCCCCGTGGTGGTGATAGATCCTTCTTTAACTGACCCCTGGTTCGATAAGCTGTTGGATAGATGTACGAAGTTTCCAAGGTCTTGTCCGAATTATTCTCTCATCGATGGTAAATTGTGTAGGTATTCTAAAAACAAGTTTGGTTTTTCGAGTGAATTTGACTGGAAAGAAGTCGTTCCCTCTTATAAACGTGCCGAAGTTCTTGAGTTCTGTCATTGTCAAGACACTTCGCCTCATTTTGGTATCTTCAAAACTTTTAAGAAAGTAGCGTTACGCTATTATTGGTCTGGTATGTATCAAGACGTAGTCAGATTTGTAAATTCTTGTGAGATTTGTGCGGCGTACAAACATTCGCAGGAGCCACCTAAGGGCCTCATGGGTGACCCTAAAGTTTGCTCACGCCCTTTTGAGACGATAAGTATGGATTTGGTTGGACCTCTACCTCGTTCGAGGTTGGGATTCACCTTTTTGTTGGTGGTTGTTTGTTGCTTTTCCAAATACTGTCTTTTATTTCCTCTCAGAAGGGCGGTAGGCAAGTCTATTGCGCAACACTTGGAGAGTGGTGTGTTCCTGGCACATGGCATTCCGCGCACAGTGATTGCGGATAATGGAACGCAATTCACTGGAAGCGAGCTTTTTTTTTTTTTTTTTTGGTTTTTAAACATAGATACATTATATTGATATATATAAATGTAAATGAAAAATAAAAGAAACAATAAAGAAAACAAACTCAAACCATAGAGTTAAACGATAAGAATCCTCAAAAGGTGTCATTTCTTACCAAACAGGAAATTAGATAAATTTTTAGAATTTTCGATAGAAGGTTTAGATTTCTGCTTTTCGGCTTCATACTTAGATAAGCAATTAGCAGTGTTAGTAGTAACAAGCATATAAGGCAATTTAGATCTCAAATCGGTAGGGTAACGGATATCCGCGGGCGGTCGTCCGTTATTGTTTACGGAATCGTAATAAGCTCTTCCAGTCATTTTAAATTAAATGATTAGAAATTGAACATGAAATAATTATAGGTAGTTCCCTTTTCATCTAACAAAGGAACATAAAATTTTAAGTGAAAGACTTCGGATAATTGCAATTTTATTAAATTAAGGTAAGAATAGAACATACTCTTAACGTTCTCGACATGGTTAGAGGAAAAGAAATTAATAGAAACAATTAATAATAAGTGTGATCATTTACATAACACATGATCACAACCCTGCGGTGGTGTATTTAACCTGCACGGGCCAAGCTGGTAATGGTAATTTACTTGTAGAAGTAAATGTTAATACTTCCACAGCACGGAAGGTATAACCAGTCACCGCAAGGCGTTGAAATTTAGGAAATAAATCCTCGGGCTTTTCAAGCAAAGCCTGAGGATCTTTACAATATAGACTTCCCGAATATAGATAGGATCCTCCTATTTTGGTGACCTTTGCCACTCCTGACAAGTCATAATTAAATGACTTTTGTGATGTGACAGCGGTCATCAAAGCAGAAGCAAACTGCTCTAAGTCACCATTGGCAGATACAAGAGCCAGTGACATGATGAGAAGAGAGAGTACACTTTTCATTATAAAATTATAAACTAGTCTTACTTTATCTTACATAGACTAAATCCAATTCATTGAATATTTGGTTTCAAAGGAAGACCTATCAAATACTCCGTAAAGTATTCTTGAATCAGCCCTAGTCTTAACAAGAATATCTAAGAGGCGTTGTATTCCGCGATAAAAGGACAACTTCGCATCATCGGTTGAACCATATTTAACTGTAGATTGCGAATTAGCAACATCGGCAAGGTATCTTTCACCGAAATCTAACGCAGAAGTCACCCTATCCAATAAGTCAGCGATAATACCTATAGAAACGTTGACAAGAGGGTACTCCGGGAATCTTCGATTTTTCGAAAATGCAGAGCTCTCCACTGATAGTAGACTCATCAACGTCTCCCTCGCTTCGTCTCTTCTGGCCTTAATCGCGAAAGGAATTCTATGTGCAACAGTCAAACATCGCACCAAATCCAACATTGGAACATAACTTTGAGTAGACGCGATGTCGTGTTCAATAGTCCAATTAGTATAACAATGTGCTGTAGGAGTCGTCATCTCAGACCGATATGATGTAAAAGATATAATAGGTTGGACTAAAGGAACGCTAACAGGTTCAAGTAGAGGTTGATCAACAAGAGCAGATGAACTACCAGCTTCGATTACAGGTTCTCTGTTAACGGACCTTCCTCTTCTGGATTGTTCCGACTTATCCCTGGGTCGTTGATTACGGGACATTGGACGATTTCAGCGAGTTGCAATTGAATAATTCGCTCATACCATAATATTTCGTTTCTCATATAAAATATAGAAAACAAAACAGTACGCAAATTTAAGTCAGAAATGGATAATAATAAACCGTAAATTATAATTCTGTCAACAGGATCCGAAAAACACAATATAGCAAGGCTATCAACTACAATCGAATCCATAATCCAGCCTTACACTACTACTTGCTTCAGGCCTTGTTCCAGAGATACAACATTCCTCAAATTCACTTCACTCCTCGTTATTGTCCCCAAGTTAACACAGTGGAAAGGTACAACAAGACCATCGTTGTTGCGATTTCCATTCTTGTAAAAAATGATCATCGTTCGTGGGATACCACCTTGTCAAAAGTTCAGTTTGCCTTGAACACCGCTGTGAATGAGTCGACTCGGTTCACTCCTTTTTCTCTTGTCCATGGTCGTGAAGCTGTTCCTAGTGGTAAGTTTTACGGACCTTCTAGCTCGTCTCCTTTAGATCTTGCGTGTGCCTCGCGTGACGAGTACATGTCTAAGCTTGGCGTTTTGCATGACATTTTTGGTAGGGTGGAGGACGCGATCGCAAAAGCACATCTTAGAAGTGCCGTTTACTATGACAAAGGACGTCAGATGTGTGAGTTCAATGTTGGTGACGTCGTTTGGAAGAAAACTTTTCCCCAGAGCGATGCTAGCAAGTTCTTTATGGCGAAGCTTGCTCCTAAATATGAAAAATGTGTTGTTGTAAGTAAGCGTTCGTCTTTGGTCTATGAATTACAAAGTTGTAGCACTGGTAAAAATTTAGGCTCGTGGCACATTCAGTATCTTAAGTCGGATAGTGGTTGATTGGAAGTGTGGAAGAAAGCCCGGACAGTAGGGAATATTTTGTGATTGTTTAGTATCCGTCCTGGCAGTTGGTTACATTTAGGGTTTCGGTTGCATAAGGAAATGAATATTGTATATATTAGTATTTATCTATTATCTTATCTTAACTTATATTTAAGTAGTCGTAGTCGCCGTAAGTCGTCGTAGTCGCCGTAAGTCGTCGTAGTCGCCGTAAGCCGTCGTTATACCCGCCGTAAGCCGTCGTTATACCCGCCGTAAGCCGTCGTTGTACCCGCAGTAAGTCGCCGTCGTAGTTGTAGTAAGTCGCAGTCGCCATAAGTCGTCGTTGTACCCGCAGTAAGTCGCCGTCGTAGTTGTAGTAAGTCGCAGTCGCCATAAGTCGTCGTTGTACCCGCAGTAAGTCGCCGTCGCAGTTGCAGTAAGTAGCCGTCGCCTATCGTACCGGCGAATCTAATTATCTCTCTGGGTTCGTTTTCCACTTGAGTGGGAGGTATTTTGTTAGGTGTTATTGTTGGCCCTGGCTGGGTTAAGGGTGGGGTCGTTTTTTCCTTTTATTTAGTTTTCCCCTTTCATGTTTTGTCACCATTTTCGGGTGATCAAAACCGGAGGTTTTTTTGTTTTGCGTCGCGTGGCTTGGAGCCACACAACGCTGGAGTTCGTTGGGTTGTTGTTGGGCCGTGAGGTCGTCCGACTTTGTGTTTTGGCGATTGGATTCGTTGGAATCAAAGTAGGTCGTAAAGGAAGTTATATTTACTTGTAGATGGTTAGAAGTTTCGCTGTTTTCACTTTGTTTTTCCTTGTATGTTTTCTATTTGAGTTTTCGTTAAGGGAAAATCTTCTATTTTCCATTAAGTATATTTTTGTTTTTTTGACACTTTTGAGTGTGGTAGTACCTTGTCACATAGTAGAGGCAAGTTTTATTATTCTGACTTTTGTTGGAGTTCTGTTTTGTTGCAGTAACTAGAGTTGCGGTAAGGCTGGAGGACCAGCCGGAATTTCGCTTCTGTGGTCGCAAAATTCTTCCGAGTTGAGGGGTCACTGTTACGTGGAAAAATCCATGGGTATACCTCAGTTCATTGTGATGGTATTTTCTCTCTATGGTCTTTTGCTACCTCTGTGGTCGCTGGTTCGTAGAGAGAGAATTACATGTAGTGTTGCTGTCCCAGTGCTTGTAAAGTTGACAGTTTGACATTCCGGCGGGACGTCGGATTTGGGTCTGTCAAAATAGGTCAATGACCTGCTTTTGGGAAGTGTGTTTAGTTTTTTATGCACGATAATAATGATTTTAATGTTGTCGTTTAGTTGTGAGCGTTTTGTGACAGAGGGAAGCCTTTGTGATAAATATTGCAGGCCTCGACGTGACCGGAGTCTCGCTAGATCTAGCCACTTTTGCGTGAGTGGGAGACTGGAAATGTCTAGAGAAATATCCTGTAGGCCTTCGCCATTTTTGTACTGGAAGCCTTGGTACAAGGCGGATCTTTTGTTTTAGCAGGAGTGAAACTCTGTTCCGATACTGGTAAGTCTTTAAACCATCGCTAGGAACCTGCCTAATACAGTTTCATTTGTATTTATCAACAAATTATTGTTACAGGCGAGAAATTCTCTAAGACAGTTGGGAAACGCCCCCTTTTTCTAAGGCTTTTTATTCTATTTTTGATGATTGGAAGAGGCTTGCTTCGCTGCCGTTTGTTTTAAGCAAACCCTGGACAGTGGTTCAGGTGGGTTTTAATATTTTTTTTCCATTAGTATAGTGATGACCACATGGTCCATATTTTCTTTCATTTCTCCACTGGTGATGGTATTCATCACCTGGGTTGGCTTCGTTGAAGCTATGCGGTTGGCAGGCTGCATAGAATTTTGTCCTTTCATCCAGGTTTTGAGATGGATTTGTTAGTAAGCATTCTATGAACGGACAGAACATATCCCCTTTTTTAGTTTCAAATAATGGCCGATGCTAACAGAGTTCTTTTGGTATTTACAGGGTTTTTTTTTTATTCTACCGCAAGAGGCTGTTTTTTTATTTTACCGCAAGAAGCTACACAGTGGAAATATTACCATTCCGAGTCAACTATTGCCCGGACAGCCACGTTTCATGATCGCCCCACTGCAACGAAGTTCCACATACTGCATGGGAGCACAATCGGTTGCCCGTTAACATCTATGGTGGTGCAAGTGTGTCCATGGTAACCAAGGGGACTGGTAATATCCTAACAATCCATTGTTCGAGCTGAACTTTTTACTTTCCAACAGAAGTTATATTCTGTTGGTGGCGCCCATATTTCTTAGTTTTTAGTTTTGCTAACCTAGTAAGACGTTTGATGGTAAAGATAATAAGTATAAACAATTGCAATTCATCTCAGGAAAACCCACTTTTCTCTCCGACTGTAATTAGCTGGCATATTTCTAAATATTATAAGTACTCCACTGGTGTCATCTTAAAACATTAACTCAAATACAAAGCATTCAATCAAATTTACTTTTATTTTTATATGAACCTTGACCCCCCAGGAAAATAGGTAACAGTGGCGCCCAACGTGGGGCTTTTTCCTGAGAAATTATCATGTCTTTTGCTGTGATAAGAATTGCAATTGTTTGTTTTTACATTGTGTGTTAAACTTATAAATGGTTATTTTTATTTATAAATACTACAGTATAGTGTATCAGTATAGTGTACTATTACTACTTATAGTGTTACTTGTTCTGATATCTTTTTGATATCTTATTGTAACCTGAGATGATTTGCAAGTTTACTTCAGTGTTCGGTAAGGTGATTTACATACAATGATTATAATAATTATGGTAAAGTGAGGTTAGAACAAAACTTCCTTAGCGTTTTAAACTTTATTTTGAAATCTTACTTACATACAGGTACACTCAAACTCAAAATTTTTATAATAAGTCTCTTGATTCAAAATATTTTGCTTTTTACACTTTTATTTTTGTTGATTACTTGTTTTGCGGTACAATCAGCTACATAAATACCTGGTTACGACTTGAGCCTTCTTTTGTTTATCAATTTTGATTTTTGCTTTTCAACATGGGAGAACGTCCCATTGCGTTTCAGTCCTTGCATAAGGACGAACTTATACATGAGGTACGCATTCGTGATGCGGTGCCTGCTGATGACGTCGCTGCTTTGCGGGTCCAAATAAGAACTTTAGTTAGGGATATTCCAACCGATACTATAACCTCGTTCGAAGGTAAAATTGAGACAGAACTGTCAGTCATCCGCTTGAAATTTGCTGAGTTGAAAGAACTTATAAAATCATTAGTCTGGCCCCGTGCCTTGAAGAGTTTAGTTCGTATTTAGGCTTTAGCACACCACCTTTTCCATCGTCTGACGCGTTTAGAGCCCGAAACACCAGAACATAAGCGTGTATGTTCCGAAGTACATGAAGAGTTGGCTCAGTTGTTGACTAAATTAGATAACATGTTCTCAATAGGGCATGTAAAAACCGGGTTTTTTAAAAAACCGGTTTTCTCGGTTTTTATGTTTCAAAAACCGGTTAAACCGGTTAATCGGTTATTTTTAGAGTTTTTTATATAGGTGTCTTAGGATAAGATAAAACCGTAAATTTTAATAAAAATGAACTTATTATTTGAATAAGGATGCACCAATTAAATTAGCTTGTAAAATTTTAAAGTATTGTAATCTGCAGAAGTCACTCTTACTCGAATAAAGTAACAAAATTCAACAACATGATAAATCAGTCCTAATAGTTAGTTACTAAGTGTAATTTACTTATTTATTTGGTAGTATTAAAACTGTCTCTCTTCAGGTTATAGAGTATTTATTATATTAAATATGTTCTTTATATATATTTAAAAGAAATTAAATTTCACTTCATGAGAAAACTATAAAAATCAACAAAATAGTTTTTTTTAATGTTATGGCTCGACAAACTGGCATACGGCCCACCTGATGTTAAGCGGTTACCGTCGCCTATTGACATCTGCAACACCCGAGGCATTGCCAATGCGTTGCCTGCCTTGGAGGACCCTTTTTACATTTTTTTTGAAGCTATGCAGTTATAGTTTAGCGGAAAAACCTCGGAAGGGAGCCCATTCCACAATTTCCACGTATGTGGGAGAAAAGATCTTATAAAGCGAGCTGTACGAGATACCCACACATCGATGATATGTGGATGAGCTCCCAACCGATGTCGAGAGGTGCGATGATAGAACCTGGAAGCGGATATATGATCAAATAGTTCCTCAGAGCACTCCCCATTATAGAGTCGATAGAATACACAGAGCGAGCCGATATCTCGGCGCAGGCTCAGCGGCAGTCTAGTGTACCTACTGGTGAGCGTGAGGTCGTTGACGATTCTAACGGCTCTTCTTTGTAGGGAGTCAAAGCGAAGCAGCTGGTACTTGGGGGCCCCGTGCCATAGGTGAGAGCAGTATTCCATGTGTGGCCGAACTTGTGCTTTGTATAGTAGAAAGCGCTGAGTTGGCGTGAAATACTGTTTTGCATGATTAAGCACTCCAAGTGTTTTAGAAGTTAGTTTTGCCTTTACTTCTAAGTGACTCCCATATTGGACCTCGTTAGAAATTTCAACTCCCAGAATCCCAATGCTCGCGGAGGTGGAAAGAGGAATGCCCTGAAACTGCGGCGCGATGGTAAATGGGGCTTTTTTTGCGGTAAATGCGCACACTTGTGTCTTAGTGGCATTGAAAGTAACCAGATTTTGGATACCCCAATCTGATACGAGCTCTAAGGAGCTTTCCACTTCAGACTCAAGCGCTGACCTATTTTCATCCACTTCGGCACGAGAGGCGTTTGCACGGCCAGAGTAGAGGGTATCACCAGTGCTGCCATCCGTATAACAATGGAGACCGCTAATGTAGCATATCATTGATGTGAATGATGAAAAGCGTGGGTGATAACACTGATAACCCTTGGGGAACGCCAGCGTTGATGGGCATGGAGTCCGAGCAGGATCCATCAACTACGGATTTAATGCACCGCCCGGAAAGAAAACTGGCGACCCAATTACATAAGCCCTCGGGAAGGCCATATGATGAAAGCTTCGATAGAAGCGCCCTGTGCCACACACGATCGAATGCCTTTGCGATGTCCAAACTTACTGCCAAAGCCTCTCCTCTACTCTCAATGGCTTCTGCCCAACGGTGAGTAAGGTAGACTAGAAGATCACCAGCTGATCAGCAGCTGATCGCCCGTGACGGAAACCGTATTGCCGATCGCTGATCAGCTGGTGTTCCTCCAGATAACCAAGAAGCCGAGTGTTGATCACTCGCTCCATCACCTTGCAGAGTAGGGAGGTTATCGCTATAGGCCTGTAATTGGATGGTTCGGTACGATCCCCTTTTTTAGGGATAGGGTGGACATGGGCTACCTTCCATAAAGATGGCACAATCCCCGTGGTATAAGAGAGGTCGAAGAGGTGCGACAAAACGGAACACAGCTCGGGAGCACATTACTTGAGCACAATAGCCGGGATACTGTCAGGCCCACTCGACTTTCTCACGTTTAGGGATAGGTATCTTTAAACATTAAAATAATTTAGTCTTATATTAAAACTCTCTCTCTTACTCAAGTAAAGTTTAAAACATTCGGTAATATACAACTCACTCATACTCAAATAGAGTAGTTAACTATAATCATAAAAGATAAGTAGTTAGTCTAAAATATTATCATTAATCAGTCCTAAAAGTTACTAAGTCTAATTCACTTTTTTGGTATAATTAACAATTTGCCAGTTCGACCGCTGACCGCAGCGACGACGGTGGCGCCCAGTGCGCTCATGCAACGCTGCCTTCGCTTTCTTGCTCTGCTTGTTTAATAGTAGGTAATAGCTTAAAACCGCATAAAACGTCGTTAGTGAATATCGTAGTGTAAATACACAACGATATTCACTAACGACGTTTTATGCGGTCCAATGATAAAGTTTTTTGAGAAGTGTTTGTCTGTATTTTTGCAATTTTAACGTATTATGTTGTAATATAATTAGATGGATTAAAATGGTCGTTCTAAATAAAGTCTGAAAGGCGTAGTTTGAAATGAATTTGTGATTTATTACTCATTAAAAAAAACCGAAAACCCGGTTATTTTCTAAGAAAAAAACCGGTAAAAAACCGACCTAAAATCAGTCGGTTAATCGGTTTTTCGGTTAATCGGTTAACCGGTTTACATGCCCTAGTTCTCAACCTTTGATGCTTGTAAAGAGTCACCCAACCCCGAAGTTGGCCCCGTCGTTTCTTCTGCGGTTACACCTGTTGGTAAACATCAACTTGTTTCGTCATTGAACCTGAAGTACAACGGCACGACGTGCGTCCGTGCATTCTTGCAAAGGTTGGAGGAATTATGCACCTCACGCGGCATTTCTGATGAAAGATTGTTTGGCTCGGCCGCCGAAATATTTGACGGAGAGGTCCTATGCTGGTATAGGGGTGTCAAAAGTGAGCTGCATGATTGGTCTGACTTGAAACAGAGTTTGATGGATGAGTTCTTGCCTTATGATTTTGACCGACGACTCATGCAGGAGATCCGATTACGTACTCAGGGTCCTCATGAAAATATCGTGACTTACGTAGCCATTATGCAAAATTTGTTCAGTCGTCTATCGTACACTGTGTCTGAGGGGGAGATGTTTGATACTGTATTCCAGAACGTTCGGCCGGAGTATACGTTGCCGCTGGCTACTACAGAAATTACAACCTTGAAGCGATTGAAGCAACTTTGTCGTATGTTGGAGTGTGCGAAATATCGTGCCCAAGCGTTTGTTGAGCCTCCCAAGTCAACTAGTGGTTTATTAGCTCCTGATCTCGCGTGTAAAAGTGTCAAGGTTGCGAAACCGGTGCATGAAATGGTTGCCGCCGTGAATAAGTTCTGTGCTAGGTGTCGGGTCGAGAGCCATTCTTTGTCCGAGTGTACTTCGAAGGCTGTTGTGTGTTTTCGCTGTGGTAAACAAGGGTTCACTGCTCTCAGGTGTCCAATTTGCAAACCGGTGCCGGTTATTGTTGCAAAAGCTGATGCGCCGCTGAACGCTGCAAAAAACTAGGTAGTTCGAACCGTCAACCAAATAATTCTGTTAAATTTTATCATGCAGGCGACTGGCAAAAGTATTTAGAGCAGTTGTCCTTTTTCTTTTCGACTTATAGGAGTAATAAGAACGTTTTGACGGTTCGTGATTCTTTTAAATATAGTGATAATCGTCCTTTTCTTTCTGTTGTTGTTGGTGATGCACCCATAAGGGGTTTATTGGATTCTGGTGCTTCCTTTTCCCTTCTGGGTGGGAATGTTTCTGACATGTTTGTGAAAGCGGGAGTTACCCTCCACGGTTGTGATGATATTACTCACATCTCCACCGCCAATGACTCTCGTTCTCCCATTCTTGGTTATTTTATGTTGCCTGTTAGGTTTGGCAACATGGTTCGTGTTATTAAACTATATGTTGTACCGGCGGTTTCTTTGCCTTTAGTTTTAGGGGTTGATTTTTGGAGTGCTTTCAATATCGCTCCAAATATCTTTAATAATCCGGAATTTTTCTTGAATGTGGCGGAGCCACGTGATGTTGCGGAAATTCGGTTTCTGCAACCTTTTGATCAGCTTTCTGCTGAACAGCAGCGTGTTGCTGCTGATATGGTTGATCAGTTTGAGGCGATTTCGTTTGAGAAGAAAGGATTAGGTTGTACCTCTCTTCTCAGCCATTATATTGATACTGGAGATTCGCCTCCGATCAAACAACGTTACTACCCCATGTCACCGGAGCGTCTTAGGGAACTCAATCGACAAGTCGATGAGATGCTGTTCCAGGGTGTCATTGAACCGAGTAACAGTGCTTGGAATAACCCTACTCTCTTCACGCCCAAGTCAAATGGCGAGTTACGTTTTTGTATTGACAGTCGTAAGCTGAATGCAGTAAGCAAGCGTGACGCTTACCCACTGCCCTATATCTCAAGGATACTCGATCAACTTAGGGATGCTAGGTTCCTTAGCTCCATAGATCTCAAGAGTGCCTTTTGGCAAATTCCGTTGGAGGTTTCTTCACGTGAGAAGACCGCGTTTACCGTTCCAGGTCGTGGGTTTTTCCAGTATACTAGGATGTGCTTTGGTTTATCCTCATCTCCTGCTACGCAGCAGCGCTTGATGGACAAGCTCTTTGGCCCGGAATTCAACGATAGGGTTTTCGTCTATTTAGACGATATTGTTATTGTTAGTCAAGACTTTGATGTGCACATCTCCTTGTTGTCCCGTGTGAAAGAACGGCTGAGTTCTGCTAACTTGACGATAAACTTTCCGAAGTGCCAATTTCTCCGTAGGGAGTTGAAATATCTTGGATATGTGGTCGATGAGAGAGGACTACGTACTGATCCTTCTAAGGTACAAGCAATTGTGGATTTTCCTACTCCCTCTAACAGAAAGGAAGTGAAAATGTTTTTAGGAACCGCTTCGTACTACCGTCGGTTTATCAAAGACTTTAGTACTCTGGCGGCCCCTTTGAATGCTCTTACTTCCACCCGTAAGTCAGCCCCTCCTTTCTTTTGGTCCGAAGAAGCGGAACATTCGTTCAATAACCTGAAATCGGCCCTTGTGTCCGCTCCTATTTTAGCATGCACGGATTTTTCTAGGCCCTTCTCCGTACATTGTGATGCTTCGGGTTATGGTATAGCTGGTACTTTAACCCAAGTTCTCGAAGATGGTTTAGAGCATCCCATAGCTTTCGCGAGTCGGTCACTGATCAGGGCCGAAAGGAACTATTCTGCAACAGAGAGAGAGGCGTTAGCGGTAGTGTTCTCTGTGGAACATTTTCGACCGTATGTGGAGGGAGGACCACAGTTTAAAATTATTACGGACCATTCGAGTCTCAAGTGGTTTTTCAATTTGTCAAATCCCACTGGTCGACTCGCAAGATGGGGTTGTCGGTTGTCACCTTACGATTTTGTCATAGAACACCGAAAGGGTAGAGAAAACGTGGTTCCTGACGCGCTTTCGCGTGCCGTCCCCGTGGTGGTGATAGATCCTTCTTTAACTGACCCCTGGTTCGATAAGCTGTTGGATAGATGTACGAAGTTTCCAAGGTCTTGTCCGAATTATTCTCTCATCGATGGTAAATTGTGTAGGTATTCTAAAAACAAGTTTGGTTTTTCGAGTGAATTTGACTGGAAAGAAGTCGTTCCCTCTTATAAACGTGCCGAAGTTCTTGAGTTCTGTCATTGTCAAGACACTTCGCCTCATTTTGGTATCTTCAAAACTTTTAAGAAAGTAGCGTTACGCTATTATTGGTCTGGTATGTATCAAGACGTAGTCAGATTTGTAAATTCTTGTGAGATTTGTGCGGCGTACAAACATTCGCAGGAGCCACCTAAGGGCCTCATGGGTGACCCTAAAGTTTGCTCACGCCCTTTTGAGACGATAAGTATGGATTTGGTTGGACCTCTACCTCGTTCGAGGTTGGGATTCACCTTTTTGTTGGTGGTTGTTTGTTGCTTTTCCAAATACTGTCTTTTATTTCCTCTCAGAAGGGCGGTAGGCAAGTCTATTGCGCAACACTTGGAGAGTGGTGTGTTCCTGGCACATGGCATTCCGCGCACAGTGATTGCGGATAATGGAACGCAATTCACTGGAAGCGAGCTTTTTTTTTTTTTTTTTTGGTTTTTAAACATAGATACATTATATTGATATATATAAATGTAAATGAAAAATAAAAGAAACAATAAAGAAAACAAACTCAAACCATAGAGTTAAACGATAAGAATCCTCAAAAGGTGTCATTTCTTACCAAACAGGAAATTAGATAAATTTTTAGAATTTTCGATAGAAGGTTTAGATTTCTGCTTTTCGGCTTCATACTTAGATAAGCAATTAGCAGTGTTAGTAGTAACAAGCATATAAGGCAATTTAGATCTCAAATCGGTAGGGTAACGGATATCCGCGGGCGGTCGTCCGTTATTGTTTACGGAATCGTAATAAGCTCTTCCAGTCATTTTAAATTAAATGATTAGAAATTGAACATGAAATAATTATAGGTAGTTCCCTTTTCATCTAACAAAGGAACATAAAATTTTAAGTGAAAGACTTCGGATAATTGCAATTTTATTAAATTAAGGTAAGAATAGAACATACTCTTAACGTTCTCGACATGGTTAGAGGAAAAGAAATTAATAGAAACAATTAATAATAAGTGTGATCATTTACATAACACATGATCACAACCCTGCGGTGGTGTATTTAACCTGCACGGGCCAAGCTGGTAATGGTAATTTACTTGTAGAAGTAAATGTTAATACTTCCACAGCACGGAAGGTATAACCAGTCACCGCAAGGCGTTGAAATTTAGGAAATAAATCCTCGGGCTTTTCAAGCAAAGCCTGAGGATCTTTACAATATAGACTTCCCGAATATAGATAGGATCCTCCTATTTTGGTGACCTTTGCCACTCCTGACAAGTCATAATTAAATGACTTTTGTGATGTGACAGCGGTCATCAAAGCAGAAGCAAACTGCTCTAAGTCACCATTGGCAGATACAAGAGCCAGTGACATGATGAGAAGAGAGAGTACACTTTTCATTATAAAATTATAAACTAGTCTTACTTTATCTTACATAGACTAAATCCAATTCATTGAATATTTGGTTTCAAAGGAAGACCTATCAAATACTCCGTAAAGTATTCTTGAATCAGCCCTAGTCTTAACAAGAATATCTAAGAGGCGTTGTATTCCGCGATAAAAGGACAACTTCGCATCATCGGTTGAACCATATTTAACTGTAGATTGCGAATTAGCAACATCGGCAAGGTATCTTTCACCGAAATCTAACGCAGAAGTCACCCTATCCAATAAGTCAGCGATAATACCTATAGAAACGTTGACAAGAGGGTACTCCGGGAATCTTCGATTTTTCGAAAATGCAGAGCTCTCCACTGATAGTAGACTCATCAACGTCTCCCTCGCTTCGTCTCTTCTGGCCTTAATCGCGAAAGGAATTCTATGTGCAACAGTCAAACATCGCACCAAATCCAACATTGGAACATAACTTTGAGTAGACGCGATGTCGTGTTCAATAGTCCAATTAGTATAACAATGTGCTGTAGGAGTCGTCATCTCAGACCGATATGATGTAAAAGATATAATAGGTTGGACTAAAGGAACGCTAACAGGTTCAAGTAGAGGTTGATCAACAAGAGCAGATGAACTACCAGCTTCGATTACAGGTTCTCTGTTAACGGACCTTCCTCTTCTGGATTGTTCCGACTTATCCCTGGGTCGTTGATTACGGGACATTGGACGATTTCAGCGAGTTGCAATTGAATAATTCGCTCATACCATAATATTTCGTTTCTCATATAAAATATAGAAAACAAAACAGTACGCAAATTTAAGTCAGAAATGGATAATAATAAACCGTAAATTATAATTCTGTCAACAGGATCCGAAAAACACAATATAGCAAGGCTATCAACTACAATCGAATCCATAATCCAGCCTTACACTACTACTTGCTTCAGGCCTTGTTCCAGAGATACAACATTCCTCAAATTCACTTCACTCCTCGTTATTGTCCCCAAGTTAACACAGTGGAAAGGTACAACAAGACCATCGTTGTTGCGATTTCCATTCTTGTAAAAAATGATCATCGTTCGTGGGATACCACCTTGTCAAAAGTTCAGTTTGCCTTGAACACCGCTGTGAATGAGTCGACTCGGTTCACTCCTTTTTCTCTTGTCCATGGTCGTGAAGCTGTTCCTAGTGGTAAGTTTTACGGACCTTCTAGCTCGTCTCCTTTAGATCTTGCGTGTGCCTCGCGTGACGAGTACATGTCTAAGCTTGGCGTTTTGCATGACATTTTTGGTAGGGTGGAGGACGCGATCGCAAAAGCACATCTTAGAAGTGCCGTTTACTATGACAAAGGACGTCAGATGTGTGAGTTCAATGTTGGTGACGTCGTTTGGAAGAAAACTTTTCCCCAGAGCGATGCTAGCAAGTTCTTTATGGCGAAGCTTGCTCCTAAATATGAAAAATGTGTTGTTGTAAGTAAGCGTTCGTCTTTGGTCTATGAATTACAAAGTTGTAGCACTGGTAAAAATTTAGGCTCGTGGCACATTCAGTATCTTAAGTCGGATAGTGGTTGATTGGAAGTGTGGAAGAAAGCCCGGACAGTAGGGAATATTTTGTGATTGTTTAGTATCCGTCCTGGCAGTTGGTTACATTTAGGGTTTCGGTTGCATAAGGAAATGAATATTGTATATATTAGTATTTATCTATTATCTTATCTTAACTTATATTTAAGTAGTCGTAGTCGCCGTAAGTCGTCGTAGTCGCCGTAAGTCGTCGTAGTCGCCGTAAGCCGTCGTTATACCCGCCGTAAGCCGTCGTTATACCCGCCGTAAGCCGTCGTTGTACCCGCAGTAAGTCGCCGTCGTAGTTGTAGTAAGTCGCAGTCGCCATAAGTCGTCGTTGTACCCGCAGTAAGTCGCCGTCGTAGTTGTAGTAAGTCGCAGTCGCCATAAGTCGTCGTTGTACCCGCAGTAAGTCGCCGTCGCAGTTGCAGTAAGTAGCCGTCGCCTATCGTACCGGCGAATCTAATTATCTCTCTGGGTTCGTTTTCCACTTGAGTGGGAGGTATTTTGTTAGGTGTTATTGTTGGCCCTGGCTGGGTTAAGGGTGGGGTCGTTTTTTCCTTTTATTTAGTTTTCCCCTTTCATGTTTTGTCACCATTTTCGGGTGATCAAAACCGGAGGTTTTTTTGTTTTGCGTCGCGTGGCTTGGAGCCACACAACGCTGGAGTTCGTTGGGTTGTTGTTGGGCCGTGAGGTCGTCCGACTTTGTGTTTTGGCGATTGGATTCGTTGGAATCAAAGTAGGTCGTAAAGGAAGTTATATTTACTTGTAGATGGTTAGAAGTTTCGCTGTTTTCACTTTGTTTTTCCTTGTATGTTTTCTATTTGAGTTTTCGTTAAGGGAAAATCTTCTATTTTCCATTAAGTATATTTTTGTTTTTTTGACACTTTTGAGTGTGGTAGTACCTTGTCACATAGTAGAGGCAAGTTTTATTATTCTGACTTTTGTTGGAGTTCTGTTTTGTTGCAGTAACTAGAGTTGCGGTAAGGCTGGAGGACCAGCCGGAATTTCGCTTCTGTGGTCGCAAAATTCTTCCGAGTTGAGGGGTCACTGTTACGTGGAAAAATCCATGGGTATACCTCAGTTCATTGTGATGGTATTTTCTCTCTATGGTCTTTTGCTACCTCTGTGGTCGCTGGTTCGTAGAGAGAGAATTACATGTAGTGTTGCTGTCCCAGTGCTTGTAAAGTTGACAGTTTGACATTCCGGCGGGACGTCGGATTTGGGTCTGTCAAAATAGGTCAATGACCTGCTTTTGGGAAGTGTGTTTAGTTTTTTATGCACGATAATAATGATTTTAATGTTGTCGTTTAGTTGTGAGCGTTTTGTGACAGAGGGAAGCCTTTGTGATAAATATTGCAGGCCTCGACGTGACCGGAGTCTCGCTAGATCTAGCCACTTTTGCGTGAGTGGGAGACTGGAAATGTCTAGAGAAATATCCTGTAGGCCTTCGCCATTTTTGTACTGGAAGCCTTGGTACAAGGCGGATCTTTTGTTTTAGCAGGAGTGAAACTCTGTTCCGATACTGGTAAGTCTTTAAACCATCGCTAGGAACCTGCCTAATACAGTTTCATTTGTATTTATCAACAAATTATTGTTACAGGCGAGAAATTCTCTAAGACAGTTGGGAAACGCCCCCTTTTTCTAAGGCTTTTTATTCTATTTTTGATGATTGGAAGAGGCTTGCTTCGCTGCCGTTTGTTTTAAGCAAACCCTGGACAGTGGTTCAGGTGGGTTTTAATATTTTTTTTCCATTAGTATAGTGATGACCACATGGTCCATATTTTCTTTCATTTCTCCACTGGTGATGGTATTCATCACCTGGGTTGGCTTCGTTGAAGCTATGCGGTTGGCAGGCTGCATAGAATTTTGTCCTTTCATCCAGGTTTTGAGATGGATTTGTTAGTAAGCATTCTATGAACGGACAGAACATATCCCCTTTTTTAGTTTCAAATAATGGCCGATGCTAACAGAGTTCTTTTGGTATTTACAGGGTTTTTTTTTTATTCTACCGCAAGAGGCTGTTTTTTTATTTTACCGCAAGAAGCTACACAGTGGAAATATTACCATTCCGAGTCAACTATTGCCCGGACAGCCACGTTTCATGATCGCCCCACTGCAACGAAGTTCCACATACTGCATGGGAGCACAATCGGTTGCCCGTTAACATCTATGGTGGTGCAAGTGTGTCCATGGTAACCAAGGGGACTGGTAATATCCTAACAATCCATTGTTCGAGCTGAACTTTTTACTTTCCAACAGAAGTTATATTCTGTTGGTGGCGCCCATATTTCTTAGTTTTTAGTTTTGCTAACCTAGTAAGACGTTTGATGGTAAAGATAATAAGTATAAACAATTGCAATTCATCTCAGGAAAACCCACTTTTCTCTCCGACTGTAATTAGCTGGCATATTTCTAAATATTATAAGTACTCCACTGGTGTCATCTTAAAACATTAACTCAAATACAAAGCATTCAATCAAATTTACTTTTATTTTTATATGAACCTTGACCCCCCAGGAAAATAGGTAACAGTGGCGCCCAACGTGGGGCTTTTTCCTGAGAAATTATCATGTCTTTTGCTGTGATAAGAATTGCAATTGTTTGTTTTTACATTGTGTGTTAAACTTATAAATGGTTATTTTTATTTATAAATACTACAGTATAGTGTATCAGTATAGTGTACTATTACTACTTATAGTGTTACTTGTTCTGATATCTTTTTGATATCTTATTGTAACCTGAGATGATTTGCAAGTTTACTTCAGTGTTCGGTAAGGTGATTTACATACAATGATTATAATAATTATGGTAAAGTGAGGTTAGAACAAAACTTCCTTAGCGTTTTAAACTTTATTTTGAAATCTTACTTACATACAGGTACACTCAAACTCAAAATTTTTATAATAAGTCTCTTGATTCAAAATATTTTGCTTTTTACACTTTTATTTTTGTTGATTACTTGTTTTGCGGTACAATCAGCTACATAAATACCTGGTTACGACTTGAGCCTTCTTTTGTTTATCAATTTTGATTTTTGCTTTTCAACATGGGAGAACGTCCCATTGCGTTTCAGTCCTTGCATAAGGACGAACTTATACATGAGGTACGCATTCGTGATGCGGTGCCTGCTGATGACGTCGCTGCTTTGCGGGTCCAAATAAGAACTTTAGTTAGGGATATTCCAACCGATACTATAACCTCGTTCGAAGGTAAAATTGAGACAGAACTGTCAGTCATCCGCTTGAAATTTGCTGAGTTGAAAGAACTTATAAAATCATTAGTCTGGCCCCGTGCCTTGAAGAGTTTAGTTCGTATTTAGGCTTTAGCACACCACCTTTTCCATCGTCTGACGCGTTTAGAGCCCGAAACACCAGAACATAAGCGTGTATGTTCCGAAGTACATGAAGAGTTGGCTCAGTTGTTGACTAAATTAGATAACATGTTCTCAACCTTTGATGCTTGTAAAGAGTCACCCAACCCCGAAGTTGGCCCCGTCGTTTCTTCTGCGGTTACACCTGTTGGTAAACATCAACTTGTTTCGTCATTGAACCTGAAGTACAACGGCACGACGTGCGTCCGTGCATTCTTGCAAAGGTTGGAGGAATTATGCACCTCACGCGGCATTTCTGATGAAAGATTGTTTGGCTCGGCCGCCGAAATATTTGACGGAGAGGTCCTATGCTGGTATAGGGGTGTCAAAAGTGAGCTGCATGATTGGTCTGACTTGAAACAGAGTTTGATGGATGAGTTCTTGCCTTATGATTTTGACCGACGACTCATGCAGGAGATCCGATTACGTACTCAGGGTCCTCATGAAAATATCGTGACTTACGTAGCCATTATGCAAAATTTGTTCAGTCGTCTATCGTACACTGTGTCTGAGGGGGAGATGTTTGATACTGTATTCCAGAACGTTCGGCCGGAGTATACGTTGCCGCTGGCTACTACAGAAATTACAACCTTGAAGCGATTGAAGCAACTTTGTCGTATGTTGGAGTGTGCGAAATATCGTGCCCAAGCGTTTGTTGAGCCTCCCAAGTCAACTAGTGGTTTATTAGCTCCTGATCTCGCGTGTAAAAGTGTCAAGGTTGCGAAACCGGTGCATGAAATGGTTGCCGCCGTGAATAAGTTCTGTGCTAGGTGTCGGGTCGAGAGCCATTCTTTGTCCGAGTGTACTTCGAAGGCTGTTGTGTGTTTTCGCTGTGGTAAACAAGGGTTCACTGCTCTCAGGTGTCCAATTTGCAAACCGGTGCCGGTTATTGTTGCAAAAGCTGATGCGCCGCTGAACGCTGCAAAAAACTAGGTAGTTCGAACCGTCAACCAAATAATTCTGTTAAATTTTATCATGCAGGCGACTGGCAAAAGTATTTAGAGCAGTTGTCCTTTTTCTTTTCGACTTATAGGAGTAATAAGAACGTTTTGACGGTTCGTGATTCTTTTAAATATAGTGATAATCGTCCTTTTCTTTCTGTTGTTGTTGGTGATGCACCCATAAGGGGTTTATTGGATTCTGGTGCTTCCTTTTCCCTTCTGGGTGGGAATGTTTCTGACATGTTTGTGAAAGCGGGAGTTACCCTCCACGGTTGTGATGATATTACTCACATCTCCACCGCCAATGACTCTCGTTCTCCCATTCTTGGTTATTTTATGTTGCCTGTTAGGTTTGGCAACATGGTTCGTGTTATTAAACTATATGTTGTACCGGCGGTTTCTTTGCCTTTAGTTTTAGGGGTTGATTTTTGGAGTGCTTTCAATATCGCTCCAAATATCTTTAATAATCCGGAATTTTTCTTGAATGTGGCGGAGCCACGTGATGTTGCGGAAATTCGGTTTCTGCAACCTTTTGATCAGCTTTCTGCTGAACAGCAGCGTGTTGCTGCTGATATGGTTGATCAGTTTGAGGCGATTTCGTTTGAGAAGAAAGGATTAGGTTGTACCTCTCTTCTCAGCCATTATATTGATACTGGAGATTCGCCTCCGATCAAACAACGTTACTACCCCATGTCACCGGAGCGTCTTAGGGAACTCAATCGACAAGTCGATGAGATGCTGTTCCAGGGTGTCATTGAACCGAGTAACAGTGCTTGGAATAACCCTACTCTCTTCACGCCCAAGTCAAATGGCGAGTTACGTTTTTGTATTGACAGTCGTAAGCTGAATGCAGTAAGCAAGCGTGACGCTTACCCACTGCCCTATATCTCAAGGATACTCGATCAACTTAGGGATGCTAGGTTCCTTAGCTCCATAGATCTCAAGAGTGCCTTTTGGCAAATTCCGTTGGAGGTTTCTTCACGTGAGAAGACCGCGTTTACCGTTCCAGGTCGTGGGTTTTTCCAGTATACTAGGATGTGCTTTGGTTTATCCTCATCTCCTGCTACGCAGCAGCGCTTGATGGACAAGCTCTTTGGCCCGGAATTCAACGATAGGGTTTTCGTCTATTTAGACGATATTGTTATTGTTAGTCAAGACTTTGATGTGCACATCTCCTTGTTGTCCCGTGTGAAAGAACGGCTGAGTTCTGCTAACTTGACGATAAACTTTCCGAAGTGCCAATTTCTCCGTAGGGAGTTGAAATATCTTGGATATGTGGTCGATGAGAGAGGACTACGTACTGATCCTTCTAAGGTACAAGCAATTGTGGATTTTCCTACTCCCTCTAACAGAAAGGAAGTGAAAATGTTTTTAGGAACCGCTTCGTACTACCGTCGGTTTATCAAAGACTTTAGTACTCTGGCGGCCCCTTTGAATGCTCTTACTTCCACCCGTAAGTCAGCCCCTCCTTTCTTTTGGTCCGAAGAAGCGGAACATTCGTTCAATAACCTGAAATCGGCCCTTGTGTCCGCTCCTATTTTAGCATGCACGGATTTTTCTAGGCCCTTCTCCGTACATTGTGATGCTTCGGGTTATGGTATAGCTGGTACTTTAACCCAAGTTCTCGAAGATGGTTTAGAGCATCCCATAGCTTTCGCGAGTCGGTCACTGATCAGGGCCGAAAGGAACTATTCTGCAACAGAGAGAGAGGCGTTAGCGGTAGTGTTCTCTGTGGAACATTTTCGACCGTATGTGGAGGGAGGACCACAGTTTAAAATTATTACGGACCATTCGAGTCTCAAGTGGTTTTTCAATTTGTCAAATCCCACTGGTCGACTCGCAAGATGGGGTTGTCGGTTGTCACCTTACGATTTTGTCATAGAACACCGAAAGGGTAGAGAAAACGTGGTTCCTGACGCGCTTTCGCGTGCCGTCCCCGTGGTGGTGATAGATCCTTCTTTAACTGACCCCTGGTTCGATAAGCTGTTGGATAGATGTACGAAGTTTCCAAGGTCTTGTCCGAATTATTCTCTCATCTATGGTAAATTGTGTAGGTATTCTAAAAACATGTTTGGTTTTTCGAGTGAATTTGACTGGAAAGAAGTCGTTCCCTCTTATAAACGTGCCGAAGTTCTTGAGTTCTGTCATTGTCAAGACACTTCGCCTCATTTTGGTATCTTCAAAACTTTTAAGAAAGTAGCGTTACGCTATTATTGGTCTGGTATGTATCAAGACGTAGTCAGATTTGTAAATTCTTGTGAAATTTGTGCGGCGTACAAACATTCGCAGGAGCCACCTAAGGGCCTCATGGGTGACCCTAAAGTTTGCTCACGCCCTTTTGAGACGATAAGTATGGATTTGGTTGGACCTCTACCTCGTTCGAGGTTGGGATTCACCTTTTTGTTGGTGGTTGTTTGTTGCTTTTCCAAATACTGTCTTTTATTTCCTCTCAGAAGGGCGGTAGGCAAGTCTATTGCGCAACACTTGGAGAGTGGTGTGTTCCTGGCACATGGCATTCCGCGCACAGTGATTGCGGATAATGGAACGCAATTCACTGGAAGCGAGCTTTTTTTTTTTTTTTTTTGGTTTTTAAACATAGATACATTATATTGATATATATAAATGTAAATGAAAAATAAAAGAAACAATAAAGAAAACAAACTCAAACCATAGAGTTAAACGATAAGAATCCTCAAAAGGTGTCATTTCTTACCAAACAGGAAATTAGATAAATTTTTAGAATTTTCGATAGAAGGTTTAGATTTCTGCTTTTCGGCTTCATACTTAGACTAGATTTTGCGTGCGGCGCGAGCTGCATGCAGCTCGCGTGAGGTTATCGTTGCTGTTGTAATTTGTTATAAGCCCCTAAATCTTACAAGACCCTAAAAAAACCCCTACAAACCTACAAACCCCTACAAACCTACAAACCCCTACAAACCCCTACAATCCCCTACAACCCCTACAAACCCCAACAAACCCCTACAACCCCTAGAAACCCCTACCAACCCCTACAAACCCCTACAACCCCTAAAAACCCCTACAACCCCTAGAAACCCCTACAAACCCCTACAAACCCCTACAACCCCTACAAACCCCTACAACCCCTAAAAACCCCTACAAACCCCTACAAACCCCTACAACCCCTAAAAACCCCTACAAACCCCTACAAACCCCTACAAACCCCTACAAACCCCTACAACCCCTACAAACCCCTACAAACCCCTACAACCCCTACAAACCCCTACAAACCCCTACAACCCCTAAAAACCCCTACAACCCCTAGAAACCCCTTCAAACCCCTACAAACCCCTACAAACCCCTACAACCCCTACAAACCCCTACAAACCCCTACAACCCCTAAAAACCCCTACAAACCCCTACAAACCCCTAAAAACCCCTACAAACCCCTACAAACCCCTACAAACCCCTACAAACCCCTACAAACCCAACAAACCCCTACAAACCCCTACAACCCCTACAAACCCCTACAAACCCTACAAACCCCTACAAACCCCTACAAACCCCTACAAATCCCTACAAACCCCTACAACCCCTACAAACCCCTACAAACCCCTACAACCCCTACAAACCCCTACAACCCCTAAAAACCCCTACAAACCCCTACAAACCCCTACAACCCCTAAAAACCCCTACAAACCCCTACAAACCCCTACAAACCCCTACAACCCCTACAAACCCCTACAAACCCCTACAACCCCTACAAACCCCTACAAACCCCTACAACCCCTAGAAACCCCTACAAACCCCTACAAACCCCTACAACCCCTAAAAACCCCTACAACCCCTAGAAACCCCTTCAAACCCCTACAAACCCCTACAAACCCCTACAACCCCTACAAACCCCTACAAACCCCTACAACCCCTAAAAACCCCTACAAACCCCTACAAACCCCTAAAAACCCCTACAAACCCCTACAAACCCCTACAAACCCCTACAAACCCCTACAAACCCCTACAACCCCTAAAAACCCCTACAAACCCTTACAAACCCCTACAACCCCTAAAAACCCCTACAAACCCCTACAAACCCCTACAAACCCCTACAACCCCTACAAACCCCTACAAACCCCTACAACCCCTACAACCCCTACAAACCCCTACAAACCCCTACAACCCCAACAAATCCCTACATACTATGGCATGAAATTAGAAGTTTTCTTGCGTACAGATACTATAAAATGGTATAAAAAAAAAACCTAACAACCTACCGAGGACCTGTGTATACCATGGCATGTGATTAGAAGTTTTCTTGTAAACAAATACGATCAAATAGTATAAAAAAAAAACCTAACAACCTACCGAGGACCTGTGATTAGAAGTTTTCTTGTGTTGGTAATTTGTTTATTTTTCATTGAGGCGCGAGCTGCAAGCAGCTCGCGTGGCAAAAAACAGAAAAAAAAAATTCTTCAAGTCATATTTCTGACTAAATTTCTCCAAGTCCTATCGAGGTTTGATGGGTGCGCGAGCTGCAAGCAGCTCGCGTGAGGTTATCGTTGCTGTTGTAATAAATTAGAACCCTTACGAAAACTTACAACCCCTACAAACCCCTACAACCCCTACAACCCCTACAAACCCCTACAAACCCCTAGAAACCCCTAAAAACCCCTACAACCCCTACAAACCCCTACAAGCCCTACAAACCCCTAGAAACCCCTACAAACCCCTACAAACCCCTACAACCCCTACAAACCCTACAAACCCCTACAAACCCCTACAAACCCCTACAACCCCTACAAACCCCTACAACCCCTAGAAACCCCTTCAAACCCCTACAAACCCCTACAAACCCCTACAACCCCTACAAACCCCTACAAACCCCTACAAACCCCTACAAACCCCTACAACCCCTACAAAACCCTACAAACCCCTACAATCCCTACAAATCCCTACAAACCCCTACAACCCCTACAAACCCCTACAAACCCCTGAAAACCACTACAACCCCTACAAACCCCTACAAACCTACAAACCCCTACAAACCCCTACAAACCCCTACAAACCCCTACAACCCCTACAAAACCCTACAAACCCCTACAACCCCTACAAACCCCTACAAACCCCTAAAAACCACTACAACCCCTACAAACCCCTACAAACCTACAAACCCCTACAAACCCCTACAAACCTACAAACCCCTACAACCCCTACAAAGCCCTACAAACCCCTAGAACCCCAACAAATCCCTACATACTATGGCATGAAATTAGAAGTTTTCTTGCGTACAGATACTATAAAATAGTATAAAAAAAAAACCTAACAACCTACCGAGGACCTGTGTATACCATGGCATGTGATTAGAAGTTTTCTTGTAAACAAATACGATCAAATAGTATAAAAAAAAAACCTAACAACCTACCGAGGACCTGTGATTAGAAGTTTTCTTGTGTTGGTAATTTGTTTATTTTTCATTGAGGCGCGAGCTGCAAGCAGCTCGCGTGGCAAAAAACGGAAAAAAAAAATTCTTCAAGTCATATTTCTGACTAAATTTCTCCAAGTCCTTTCCCTACTCTGCAATACCGCATCAAATTGTAATCCATACTGTCATAATTTATATTATTTTCATGTTTTTGCGGAAAATCTCGGAAAATACCCGGAAAATGGTGATTTTTCTTTCACCAGGCAACACTTTTTGTCATTCTAAACAACCGCCCCATACAAGTTGTCCGGCTCGGGAGTTGCCAACAGCCTCATTTTTCACTTGGAAAATTTGGAAAATTTCTTATTTTTACAAAATGGCCGCCACAGCGACCGCCATCTTTTATTTTGAAAAAACGAATAGAATATTAAAGATGAAGCAGTGCACTGGCAACATTTCTGCATAAACAGAATTGCCATATGGCAACTTTGGTAGAAGGAAACTTGAACTCGTAGCCGAGTCGGACCCGAAAATTTCACTACTCGCATGCTCCCAGTGTTGCCAACTCACTGCAACCAAAATAGTCAAAAGTCACTCACATGGTCCTCTTCTTCAAGTCTACATCAAATTTTGATTCAAAATACCATTTTTTTTTTTTTTTACATTTTATGGAAAATCTCGGAAAATACCCGGAAAATGGAGATTTTTTTTTCACCAGGCAATACTTTTCATCTTTTTACACAATGGCCTTATACAACATGTCCGGCTCGGGTGTTGCCAACAGCCTCATTTTTCACTTGCAAAATTTGGAAAATTTCTGCTTTTTACAAAATGGCCGCCACAGCGTCCGCCATTTTGAATTTCAAAAAATCAATAATTTTCCCATATGGAACATATCAGTGGCAACACTTGTGCATACTCAGAATTTGCGCATGACAACTTTCGTAGTGGAAAAATAAGGAAAGTAGCCGAGTCGGGCCCAAAAATTACAAAGTTCGCCTAATCCCAGTGTTGCCAGCTGAGGGGAACGAAAATGGTCAAATGTCATTTGCATGGACATTTTCAACGATACTACATCAAATTTTGATATAAAATGTCATTATTTCTACTTTTCACTTTTTTGAGGAAAATCTCGGAAATTACCCGAAAAATGGGGAAAATTTTCTCGCCAGGCAACACTCTTTACTGTTCTACACAACCGCCCCATACAAATCTTCCGGCTCGGGTGTTGCCAACAGCCTCATTTTCCAGTTGTAAAATTCAGAAAATTTCGTCTTTTTACAAAATGGCCGCCACAGCATCCGCCATTTTGAATTTCGAAAAAACGAATTAAATAACCAAGATGGAGAAGTTCAGTGGCAACACTTGTGCATACTCAGAATTTGCGCATGGCAACTTTCGTAGTGGAAAAAAAAGGAAAGTAGCCGAGTTGGGCCCAAAAAGAACACCTTCGCCTGCTCCCAGTGTTGCCAGCTAAGAGCGACTAAAATGGTCAAATATCATTCGCATGGACCTCCTGAACGACACCTCATCAAATTTTGATTCAAATTGTATTTTTTTTAATTTTCATGTTTTTGGGGAAAATCTCGGAAAATACCCGGAAAATGGGGAATTTTTTTTCACCAGGCAACACTTTTCATCGTTTTACACAATGGCCCCATACAAGTCGTCCGGCTCGGGTGTTGCCAACAGCCTCATTTTTCACTTGAAAAATTTTGAAAATTTCGTAATTTTACAAAATGGCCGCCAAATTGACCATATTCAAAAATTTCAAAAAACGTATAGTTTTCCCATATTAAGCAGTTCACCGACAAGGTTTCTGCATAAACAAAATTTGAATTTGGAAACTTTCGTAGAAGGAATCTAGAGCTCGCGTAAGAGTCGGGCCCAAAACTTAAAAAGTTTGCTTTTTCCCAGTGTTGCCAAATTGAAAGCGACAAAAATGGTCAAATGTCATTCGCATGGACTTTTTAAACGATACCTCATCAAATTTTGATTCAAAATGTCAATATTTCTAATTTTCACTTTTTTGGGGAAAATCTCGGAAATTACCCAAAAAATGGGGAAAATTTTCTAGCCAGGCAACACTCTTCATCGTTCTACACAACCGCCCCATACAAGTCGTCCGGCTCGGGTGTTGCCAAATGCCTCATTTTTCACATGGAAAATTTTGAAAATTTTGTCTTTTTACAATATGGCCGCCAAATTGTCCGTATTCAAAAATTTCAAAAAACGTATAGTTTTCCCATATTAAGCAGTTCACCGACAAGGTTTCTGCATAAACAAAATTTAAATTTGGAAACTTTCGTAGAAGGAATCTAGAGCTCGCGTAAAAGTCGGGCCCAAAAATAAAAAAAGTTCGCCTGATTCCAGTGTTGCCAGCTGAGGGGGACGAAAATGGTCAAATGTCATTCGCATGGACCTTTTCAACGATACTGCATCAAATTTTGATTAAAAATGTCATTATTTCTACTTTTCACCTTTTTGGGGAAAATCTGGGAAATTACCCGAAAAATGGGGAAAATTTTCTCGCCAGGCAACACTCTTCACCGTTCTACACGACCGCCCCATACAAGTCTTCCGGCTCGGGTGTTGCCAACAGCGTCATTTTCGGGTTGGAAAATTTGGAAAATTTTTGCTTTTTACAAAATGGCCGCCACAGCGTCCGCCATTTTGAATTTCGAAAAAGCCGTACTTACACGTCATTCTACAGGATACTGGCAATTATTGAAGCAAAACAGATTCACCGTACGCCAATGTTGCCAGAACAAAGCACCCCGCCAAAGTGGAGTATGAAAATCGGTAAAATTCAAAGTCAAATTCCGAAGCCGCCATCTTTTTTTTTTTTTTTTTTTTTCAATTTTTTTTAATTTTTTCCCCCCCTCTTTCTACCCTCCCATTTTGAAAACCCTACCTGTAACCGTTTAGGAGATGTCAAATCTGACAGCTGTCATCTTGGTTTTTTCGAAATGTCAATGCCTAATTCCTGGTGAGATTCACCCCCCCTTAACTTCCCCCATACAAACCCCCCCCCTAAACCGACTCCTTCTAGGAGAACAACCATGTCAATGAGTCACCGGGATTCAGCTTTATATTATATAGAATAGAATAGATAGAATAGATAAGCAATTAGCAGTGTTAGTAGTAACAAGCATATAAGGCAATTTAGATCTCAAATCGGTAGGGTAACGGATATCCGCGGGCGGTCGTCCGTTATTGTTTACGGAATCGTAATAAGCTCTTCCAGTCATTTTAAATTAAATGATTAGAAATTGAACATGAAATAATTATAGGTAGTTCCCTTTTCATCTAACAAAGGAACATAAAATTTTAAGTGAAAGACTTCGGATAATTGCAATTTTATTAAATTAAGGTAAGAATAGAACATACTCTTAACGTTCTCGACATGGTTAGAGGAAAAGAAATTAATAGAAACAATTAATAATAAGTGTGATCATTTACATAACACATGATCACAACCCTGCGGTGGTGTATTTAACCTGCACGGGCCAAGCTGGTAATGGTAAGTTACTTGTAGAAGTAAATGTTAATACTTCCACAGCGCGGAAGGTATAACCAGTCACCGCAAGGCGTTGAAATTTAGGAAATAAATCCTCGGGCTTTTCAAGCAAAGCCTGAGGATCTTTACAATATAGACTTCCCGAATATAGATAGGATCCTCCTATTTTGGTGACCTTTGCCACTCCTGACAAGTCATAATTAAATGACTTTTGTGATGTGACAGCGGTCATCAAAGCAGAAGCAAACTGCTCTAAGTCACCATTGGCAGATACAAGAGCCAGTGACATGATGAGAAGAGAGAGTACACTTTTCATTATAAAATTATAAACTAGTCTTACTTTATCTTACATAGACTAAATCCAATTCATTGAATATTTGGTTTCAAAGGAAGACCTATCAAATACTCCGTAAAGTATTCTTGAATCAGCCCTAGTCTTAACAAGAATATCTAAGAGGCGTTGTATTCCGCGATAAAAGGACAACTTCGCATCATCGGTTGAACCATATTTAACTGTAGATTGCGAATTAGCAACATCGGCAAGGTATCTTTCACCGAAATCTAACGCAGAAGTCACCCTATCCAATAAGTCAGCGATAATACCTATAGAAACGTTGACAAGAGGGTACTCCGGGAATCTTCGATTTTTCGAAAATGCAGAGCTCTCCACTGATAGTAGACTCATCAACGTCTCCCTCGCTTCGTCTCTTCTGGCCTTAATCGCGAAAGGAATTCTATGTGCAACAGTCAAACATCGCACCAAATCCAACATTGGAACATAACTTTGAGTAGACGCGATGTCGTGTTCAATAGTCCAATTAGTATAACAATGTGCTGTAGGAGTCGTCATCTCAGACCGATATGATGTAAAAGATATAATAGGTTGGACTAAAGGAACGCTAACAGGTTCAAGTAGAGGTTGATCAACAAGAGCAGATGAACTACCAGCTTCGATTACAGGTTCTCTGTTAACGGACCTTCCTCTTCTGGATTGTTCCGACTTATCCCTGGGTCGTTGATTACGGGACATTGGACGATTTCAGCGAGTTGCAATTGAATAATTCGCTCATACCATAATATTTCGTTTCTCATATAAAATATAGAAAACAAAACAGTACGCAAATTTAAGTCAGAAATGGATAATAATAAACCGTAAATTATAATTCTGTCAACAGGATCCGAAAAACACAATATAGCAAGGCTATCAACTACAATCGAATCCATAATCCAGCCTTACACTACTACTTGCTTCAGGCCTTGTTCCAGAGATACAACATTCCTCAAATTCACTTCACTCCTCGTTATTGTCCCCAAGTTAACACAGTGGAAAGGTACAACAAGACCATCGTTGTTGCGATTTCCATTCTTGTAAAAAATGATCATCGTTCGTGGGATACCACCTTGTCAAAAGTTCAGTTTGCCTTGAACACCGCTGTGAATGAGTCGACTCGGTTCACTCCTTTTTCTCTTGTCCATGGTCGTGAAGCTGTTCCTAGTGGTAAGTTTTACGGACCTTCTAGCTCGTCTCCTTTAGATCTTGCGTGTGCCTCGCGTGACGAGTACATGTCTAAGCTTGGCGTTTTGCATGACATTTTTGGTAGGGTGGAGGACGCGATCGCAAAAGCACATCTTAGAAGTGCCGTTTACTATGACAAAGGACGTCAGATGTGTGAGTTCAATGTTGGTGACGTCGTTTGGAAGAAAACTTTTCCCCAGAGCGATGCTAGCAAGTTCTTTATGGCGAAGCTTGCTCCTAAATATGAAAAATGTGTTGTTGTAAGTAAGCGTTCGTCTTTGGTCTATGAATTACAAAGTTGTAGCACTGGTAAAAATTTAGGCTCGTGGCACATTCAGTATCTTAAGTCGGATAGTGGTTGATTGGAAGTGTGGAAGAAAGCCCGGACAGTAGGGAATATTTTGTGATTGTTTAGTATCCGTCCTGGCAGTTGGTTACATTTAGGGTTTCGGTTGCATAAGGAAATGAATATTGTATATATTAGTATTTATCTATTATCTTATCTTAACTTATATTTAAGTAGTCGTAGTCGCCGTAAGTCGTCGTAGTCGCCGTAAGTCGTCGTAGTCGCCGTAAGCCGTCGTTATACCCGCCGTAAGCCGTCGTTGTACCCGCAGTAAGTCGCCGTCGTAGTTGTAGTAAGTCGCAGTCGCCATAAGTCGTCGTTGTACCCGCAGTAAGTCGCCGTCGTAGTTGTAGTAAGTCGCAGTCGCCATAAGTCGTCGTTGTACCCGCAGTAAGTCGCCGTCGCAGTTGCAGTAAGTAGCCGTCGCCTATCGTACCGGCGAATCTAATTATCTCTCTGGGTTCGTTTTCCACTTGAGTGGGAGGTATTTTGTTAGGTGTTATTGTTGGCCTTGGCTGGGTTAAGTGTGGGGTCGTTTTTTCCTTTTATTTAGTTTTCCCCTTTCATGTTTTGTCACCATTTTCGGGTGATCAAAACCGGAGGTTTTTTTGTTTTGCGTCGCGTGGCTTGGAGCCACACAACGCTGGAGTTCGTTGGGTTGTTGTTGGGCCGTGAGGTCGTCCGACTTTGTGTTTTGGCGATTGGATTCGTTGGAATCAAAGTAGGTCGTAAAGGAAGTTATATTTACTTGTAGATGGTTAGAAGTTTCGCTGTTTTCACTTTGTTTTTCCTTGTATGTTTTCTATTTGAGTTTTCGTTAAGGGAAAATCTTCTATTTTCCATTAAGTATATTTTTGTTTTTTTAACACTTTTGAGTGTGGTAGTACCTTGTCACATAGTAGAGGCAAGTTTTATTATTCTGACTTTTGTTGGAGTTCTGTTTTGTTGCAGTAACTAGAGTTGCGGTAAGGCTGGAGGACCAGCCGGAATTTCGCTTCTGTGGTCGCAAAATTCTTCCGAGTTGAGGGGTCACTGTTACGTGGAAAAATCCATGGGTATACCTCAGTTCATTGTGATGGTATTTTCTCTCTATGGTCTTTTGCTACCTCTGTGGTCGCTGGTTCGTAGAGAGAGAATTACATGTAGTGTTGCTGTCCCAGTGCTTGTAAAGTTGACAGTTTGACATTCCGGCGGGACGTCGGATTTGGGTCTGTCAAAATAGGTCAATGACCTGCTTTTGGGAAGTGTGTTTAGTTTTTTATGCACGATAATAATGATTTTAATGTTGTCGTTTAGTTGTGAGCGTTTTGTGACAGAGGGAAGCCTTTGTGATAAATATTGCAGGCCTCGACGTGACCGGAGTCTCGCTAGATCTAGCCACTTTTGCGTGAGTGGGAGACTGGAAATGTCTAGAGAAATATCCTGTAGGCCTTCGCCATTTTTGTACTGGAAGCCTTGGTACAAGGCGGATCTTTTGTTTTAGCAGGAGTGAAACTCTGTTCCGATACTGGTAAGTCTTTAAACCATCGCTAGGAACCTGCCTAATACAGTTTCATTTGTATTTATCAACAAATTATTGTTACAGGCGAGAAATTCTCTAAGACAGTTGGGAAACGCCCCCTTTTTCTAAGGCTTTTTATTCTATTTTTGATGATTGGAAGAGGCTTGCTTCGCTGCCGTTTGTTTTAAGCAAACCCTGGACAGTGGTTCAGGTGGGTTTTAATATTTTTTTTCCATTAGTATAGTGATGACCACATGGTCCATATTTTCTTTCATTTCTCCACTGGTGATGGTATTCATCACCTGGGTTGGCTTCGTTGAAGCTATGCGGTTGGCAGGCTGCATAGAATTTTGTCCTTTCATCCAGGTTTTGAGATGGATTTGTTAGTAAGCATTCTATGAACGGACAGAACATTGTGGTGTGGTAAATGTAATAGCGTAAGTACTTTACTCAATATACGAGCATTCATCAGAGCCGGACGTGTTTCAATTCTCCATACACCACCTCACAAGTGGCCTCCCCCTTCGCCACACACTACATGGCGACCTTGCCAGGATTAGCGGAAAATAAATGAACTTGAAGAAAGAAAAAAAATAATGAAGAAAGAAAAAAAAATTAAGATTTAATTAAAGAAACAATAAAATAATTTGAAGAAAGAAGAAAAAAAAAAAAAATTACGTACTACTATACCGGAAGAAAAAATTATACAAAATGTGTCGAGCAACGGTGGAAAAAGAAGAAGTTTTTCAGAATGCAGCGGCAGGAAATGACGCAATTTTGAAAAATCTTGGAGGACGCGTAGAGAACCTGCATGCGATGTCAATCGTGTTGATTGTCATTATAAGTGCAATAGTATTGTTTTTCCTTTGGAAAATATACAGCAGCTGCCAACGGAAAATGGTCCAGCAAGAAATTGCGCAGCATGCCATGCGGCGCATACGAGCATCTTTTGGTCGAGGACGAGTTGCAGATGATGCAGAAAACCAGTAAGTGCGTAGGAATATAAAAGTGAAGTGCGAAAAAAAAAAAAATATATACTAGTGCGGAAAATCGGAAAAATTAAGTAGACATTCAAGTGTGGTGAAATAAATAACTGTAAATGGAAAGACTAACTACTATTCATGAGACACTAAAAAGTTTATGTGAAAATATTAGAAAATTAGGTCCAAAAAGGTGAAATGAAAAATCTGGTCATCAAAAATTTAAGGAGGCAGATGATTTGTACTGTGAGTATGAGCTGTTGATAAAAGATGAAAAATTATGTAAAAAAGCATTAAAGTTTGATTTGTCTGAACATATTTTAGAATTGTTATCAATTAAAATAGAGAGTATTTGTAATAAAATACAGGATTATAAAGTAGAAAAAGAAAAAGAAATACCTATGAAAATGGAGAGCTTTAGTTTAAAAACGGCGAGTACTTTGATACCGTCCATGGATGGAAAAGAAGAGACAGTTGAAAAAATTATAGAAGGAATAGAGATGTATGACAGTTGTTTGAAAGACGAGGACAGTAAGAAATTGCTAATTTCATTCGTGATAAAGACACGTTTATCAAAAACAGCAAAGCTTAAATTGAAAAGAAATTATTTAACCGTGTCTCATCTGGTAGAAGATATTAAGGCTTGTCTTCTCACAAAGAAATCAGCAAATTCCTTGTTGGCGCAAATAAATAATTTGTCCCAAAACCAGCTATCTATTACAGAGTACGGTGAAAAATTGGAGGAATTGTTTATCAGTCTAACCATAGCGCAGGCCGACGGAAACCAGCAAGCGAGCGAAATTTTAAGTCCCATAAATGAAAAGTTAGTAATAAAAAGGTTTTCAGATGGATTAAGAAATCGACGACTTAGTACGATTTTGGCAGCCCGGAACTACAGCGAGATAAAGGATGCAGTGCGTGCCGCAGAAGACGAGGAACTGGCACGCCCCGGGACATCAGGTCAAGATGCCGTGTTCTCATACACACGTGGTAAGAATTATAGGTACGGTCGGAGTCGTGGTAACTACTACCGTGGAAACCACTACCGTGGGACCACGACATATATACGTCAAAAGAACCAGGGAACCGCACCCGGAACGCGAGGTTACAACCGTGGAAGGTATGTATATCCGCAACGTACAAGATTCTCATGGCCGTGGAATGGTGGAAGAAATAGAGGTAACCAGCGAAACGCGTATTTCGCAACAAGCGACGAGCCCTTATGCTCGAATGCTGTACATAAGAGAGAAAAGGAAGAAGAGATAAATCTAAGTCAGTTTTTTCGATCCTAAATACATTTTAACGTGCGAAGGTTTAGATTTTATTTATTTGAATTTCGGAAACCATCGGTTAAAATTTTTAATAGATACAGGCGCATCAATTTCTATGATTAGGTCACAATTAATAAAAAGTCTCATCAAAACTTACAAAGATAGTACAATTATCAAAGGAATAGGAGGCAAAGTTCAAGCGAATAGCTATGCATACATTCCATTGCAATCGGAGACAGGCGTACGGTTTCCTCACAAGTTATATCTATTTGATACCGTGCCATGTGCGACAGACGGTATTATCGGTTTAGATTTTCTCAGGAAGTATAATGCGAACATAGACTTACCAACGAACAGACTTACCTTACGATTAAATCATATTGAATGTACGATGAAGATACAGAAGCGACAAAATGAATTTAAAGATATGGAAAACTTTTTAGTTATTCCCAAACGAAGTGAGTCAATTCACTATATAGAAATAAATAAGAACATATATAAAGACTGTGTTGTACACACAAAACAATTAGAAGAAAACGTATTTTTGGCAGGTAGCATTGTGAAGCCTATAAGGGGTAGAATTCCGATAAAAATTTTGAATACAGGTGAAAAGTCAATAAAAATACTAAAATCAAAATTAATTCAACTACAAGATTTAGATTATCTGGAGCATTATAATGTTTGTTTGTTTAATGAATCAGAAAAAGGCGTCGAACGTGTGAAAAAATTATTAACAAAATTAAAATTATCACATTTAAATTTAAATGATAAAAAGGAAATAGAAATAATTTGTGCAAAATATGCAGATATCTTTTTCTTAGAAGGAGATAAGCTCGGTACAGCAGATGTTGTAGAGCAGTCTATAGGTGTGAAATGTAGTACGATACCAGTTTATACCAAACCTTATCGTCTACCACAGACTTCCAAACCAGAGATCAGCAAACAAGTTCAGAAAATGTTAGATGATGATATAATAGAACCTTCAAACAGTGAGTGGAACAGTCCAATACTTTTAGTACCAAAAAAATCGGACGGAGAGAAAAAATGGCGATTGGTTATTGATTATAGGAAGGTAAACGATTCAATTCAGGATGATAAATTCCCACTACCAAATATAACTGAAATTTTAGACTCCCTCTCAGGTAGTGTATGTTTTAGCCATCTAGATCTTCAGCAAGGGTTTTACCAAGTAAATTTAAAACCAGAGAGTAGAGACATAACTAGTTTTTCGACAAGTACTGGTCAGTATCGTATGAAACGTCTTCCAATGGGATTAAAAATATCACCCAGTGCATTTTCTAGAGTAATGTCTATAGCAATGTCAGGTCTAACTTTTAATAAGTGCTTTATTTACTGCGACGATTTGATTGTATTTGGAAGAACAGCGGAAATGCATAATAAGAATTTGATGGATATTTTCGAACGACTTCGAAAAATTAACCTCAGGCTTAATCCGGCAAAATGCGATTTCATGAAAACGCAACTGCTCTATTTAGGTCACGTAGTATCGGCTGACGGTGTGTTACCGGATCCTGAGAAAATAAATGTACTTGATAAATACCCAGTTCCAAAGAATGCGGACGAAGTTAGACGGTTTGTAGCATTCTGTAATTATTATAGAAAATTCATTCCTTCATTTGCAGAGATAACAGTTCCATTAAATAAATTATGTAGGAAAAATGAACCATTTACTTGGACAAATGAATGTCAAAAATGTTTCGAAAATCTCAAAAATAAATTAATGACATCACCAGTATTACAATACCCAGATTTTTCCGAAGAAAACGAATTTATTCTGCAAACAGATGCATCGGGCATAGCAATAGGATCTGTTTTATGCAACAAAGACCTAAGACCAGTGGCATATTCAAGCAGACCACTAAATAAAGCGGAGCTAAATTATCCCACTATACAAAAAGAACTTTTGGCGATAGTATGGAGCATAAAATATTTTAGACCCTATTTGTATGGCAGAAAGTTTACTGTCATGACGGATCATAAACCTCTTATTTATTTATTTGGCATGAAAGATCCGTCAACAAGACTTTTAAAGTTTAGATTACAACTCGAAGAGTATGACTACGATATTATACACATAAAAGGTACCGATAACTCAGCAGCTGATGCACTGAGTAGGGTGACCATAACTTCAGACGAATTAAAATCATTAAACGAAAAAGTGATCGCTATGGTAATGACTAGGGCACAAAAAGCCAAATTAGAGTCAAAATGTGAAGAAAAGACAGAATGTTGTTCTAAAAGTTCTCTTAATAAAGCTGACAAACCTAGGTTTGGCCAACCCAGGATAGCGGAAATATTAAGAAAACCATATAACATTGTAGAGATGAAGTTTATAACAGGAAAGGAATTATTAAAAAAAAATACTAGCTATGAAGAAAAATGTTTAGCATATGTAAAAGATGAGTCTACTCTATTCATCAACCTCAATTATATGTCGTATTTTACGCGAGCCGAATTTGCGAATTTATTGAGAGATTGTTGTAGAAAAGTAAATATTAAAGAAGTATGCATAATAAGAAATGAAAAGAATGAAAAGTTTATAAAAGAATTCGTCAACGAAATAAAATGTAGAGAAAAGTGGTCCGGACCACAAGTAAATATTCTTAGAGGAGTAAAACGTATCCTAGAAAATGACGAAAAAGCATACATACTACATGATTACCATTTATTACCCACAAGCGGACATGCAGGCGTCAGACGCATGGTAAATAATATAAAAAGTAAATACTTCTGGCCGAATCTAGAAAGCGACGTGCGCAGGTACGTGAGCAAATGCCAGAAATGTCAAACAAGTAAGTATTCTAGAAGTACGGTAGAACCAATGGTAGTAACTACTACAGCAACGAGTGCCTTCGAAAAGATATATTTAGATTTAGTGGGCCCTTTAGATAAGGATTTAGAAGGTAATGTTTATATTTTAAGTCTACAATGCGAGTTAAGCAAGTACGTGGAAGCGTATCCGATCCAGCGAAAAGATACGGTAAGTGTAGCGAGATCTTTTGTAAATAATTTTATACTTAGATATGGTTTACCGAAAACCATAGTAACAGATCGAGGTACGGAGTTTATGTCAGAAACTATGTCAGAGGTGTGTAAATTACTACAAATCGAGAAGGTAAATTCTACTGCCTACCACCACCAATCCATAGGAGCTTTAGAGAATACCCACAAACACCTAGCTGCGTTCTTACGAACACAGTGTGACGGACATCCTGAAACATGGAGCCAATGGTTGCAATTTTGGTGTTTCTCATTTAATACCACCGTGCATACGGAGACGAAGTACTCACCATATGAGTTAATATTCGGGAAATCATGTAACCTACCTAGCAATTTAACTAATGACGTGGTAAATCCACTTTATAATCCTGATAATTATGTTTTAGAACTTAAGTATAGGTTACAGTTAGCAAGTAAGGAAGCTAGAAATAATTTAGTGTCACGAAAAATTGAAAGAAAATGTTTGTATGATAGAAAATGTAACCCAATAGAATATAAAAAAGGAGATTTGATTTTGTTAAAAAATGAAACAGGTAAAAAATTTGATAAATTGTTTAATGGTCCATATCCAGTGTTGAGCGAAAATGAACCTAATGTAACTATAATTAAAGACAATAAACAAAAAACTGTTCATAAAAACAGAACCAAGAAATACGTAACATAAAACAATTTCAAATTTGTTTACATTTCTGTAGGTATAGCGTTTAGAGTTCGAGTTACATTATAAAGATAAGGCATGCCAGCGCAGGAGCATTGTTTTGTTTTAAAGATTTTAATGTTTAGTTTTATGATTTTATTTTGTGTTTATTGCATGTTTAATTAGCCCAAAAGAAAAAAAAAAATGTTTTCTTTTAAAAAAATTTTTTTTGTTTATAACCCCCTTGATGTGGTGTGGTAAATGTAATAGCGTAAGTACTTTACTCAATATACGAGCATTCATCAGAGCCGGACGTGTTTCAATTCTCCATACACCACCTCACAAGTGGCCTCCCCCTTCGCCACACACTACAACATATCCCCTTTTTTAGTTTCAAATAATGGCCGATGCTAACAGAGTTCTTTTGGTATTTACAGGGTTTTTTTTTTATTCTACCGCAAGAGGCTGTTTTTTTATTTTACCGCAAGAAGCTACACAGTGGAAATATTACCATTCCGAGTCAACTATTGCCCGGACAGCCACGTTTCATGATCGCCCCACTGCAACGAAGTTCCACATACTGCATGGGAGCACAATCGGTTGCCCGTTAACATCTATGGTGGTGCAAGTGTGTCCATGGTAACCAAGGGGACTGGTAATATCCTAACAATCCATTGTTCGAGCTGAACTTTTTACTTTCCAACAGAAGTTATATTCTGTTGGTGGCGCCCATATTTCTTAGTTTTTAGTTTTGCTAACCTAGTAAGACGTTTGATGGTAAAGATAATAAGTATAAACAATTGCAATTCATCTCAGGAAAACCCACTTTTCTCTCCGACTGTAATTAGCTGGCATATTTCTAAATATTATAAGTACTCCACTGGTGTCATCTTAAAACATTAACTCAAATACAAAGCATTCAATCAAATTTACTTTTATTTTTATATGAACCTTGACCCCCCAGGAAAATAGGTAACACTAGGTAACTAACATACCTACGACTTGTGCTTTGTTTACCATTCAGTACCTAGTTTTTGCGTGAAATAGTAGCGGCTCAACTTTCCAATAGCGACTGTGAGCTCGGAGGTTCATATTTTTATCACATAAAGTTTCACATAACACAAGCCTAAATATGAAATGGCGTACTGCGGAAACCAATAGTTTTAGCATTGTGAGCTATGACAAAAAATCAAAGAAAAATATTTCAAAGTAAATGCTCAACTTTCCTTTAGCGACTGTGACCTACGAGGTTCATATTTTTATGACATGTAGGTTCACATAGCACAAGCCTGAATATGAAATGGCGTACTGCGGAAACCAATAGTTTTAGCATTGTGAGCTATGACAAAAAATCAAAGGTAAATATTTCAAAGTAAATGCTCAACTTTCCTTTAGCGACTGTGACCTACGAGGTTCATATTTTTATGACATGTAGGTTCACATAGCACAATCCTGAATATGAAATGGCGTACTGCGGAAACCAATAGTTTTAGCATTGTGAGCTATGACATAAAATCAAAGAAAAATATTTCAAAGTAAATGCTCAACATTCCTTTAGCGACTGTGACCTACGAGGTTCATATTTTTATCACATGTAGGTTCACATAGCATAAGTCTGAATATGAAATGGCGTACTACGGAAACCAATAGTTTTAGCATTTTGAGCTATGACAAAAAATCAAAAAAAAATATTTCAAAGTAGGTAAATGCTCAACTTTCCTTTAGCGACTGTGACCTACGAGGTTCATATTTTTATCACATGTAGGTTCACATAGCACAAGCCTGAATATGAAATGGCGTACTGCGGAAATCAATAGTTTTAGCATTGTGAGCTATGACAAAAAATCAAAGAAAAATATTTCAAAGTAAATGCTCAACTTTCCTTTAGCGACTGTGACCTACGAGGTTCATATTTTTATCACATGTAGGTTCACATAGCACAAGTCTGAGTATGAAATGGCGTACTGCGGAAACCAATAGTTTTAGCATTGTGAGCTATGACAAAAAATCAAAGAAAAATATTTCAAAGTAAATGTTCAATTTTCCTTTAGCGACTGTGACCTACGAGGTTCATATTTTTATTACATGTAGGTTCACATAGCACAAGCCTGAATATGAAATGGTGTACTGCGGAAACCAATAGTTTTAGCATTGTGAGCTATGACAAAAAATCAAAGAAAAATATTTCAAAGTAAATGCTCAATTTTCCTTTAGCGACTGTGACCTACGAGATTCATATTTTTATTACATGTAGGTTCACATAGCACAAGCCTGAATATGAAATGGTGTACTGCGGAAACCAATAGTTTTAGCATTGTGAGCTATGACAAAAAATCAAAGAAAAATATTTCAAAGTAAATGCTCAACTTTCCTTTAGCGACTGTGACCTACGAGGTTCATATTTTTATCACATGTAGGTTCACATAGCACAAGCCTGAATATGAAATGGGTACTGCGGAAACCAATAGTTTTAGCATTGTGAGCTATGACAAAAATCAAAGAAAAATATTTCAAAGTAAATGCTCAACTTTCCTTTAGCGACTGTGATCTACGAGGTTCATATTTTTATCACATGTAGGTTCACATAGCACAAGCCTGAATATGAAATGGCGTACTGCGGAAACCAATAGTTTTAGCATTGTGAGCTATGACAAAAAATCAAAGAAAAATACACTCGAGAGCAATGAATCCGGGTCACTTAAAGAATCCTAAAAATCTCGGAAACTAAAAATACTAGGTTAATGCAATAAATTGTATTTAATAGACAATGTAATACTCCTTAAATGAAGGTATTAAAACTTCTTAGTTATTGTAAAGTTATATCATAAAAAAATCAAATTTGAAAAAGGGCCACTTTCGAAGATGGAACTACGAAATTACAGCATTTGGTTTTGCTTTTGTTTGTAATCTGTCATTTATCATTGTTTGATTTCTGTTTTTTTGTTGTTTTTTTTCTGCGTAAACGCAGTAATGGAAGCACGAGGAGGCAATACGAAGTATTAAAATTCAAGAAAATCGTAATAAAGTTCAAAAATTTCATGTTTCCTATTTTTGTTTTAAGGAGAGATCAGCAGTTTTTTTCTTTATGTAATTTTGTGTTAATAAAATGTATGGTGACTCATATTTTTTTTACCTTCATTTAAGGAGTATTACATTGTCTATTAAATACAATTTATTGCATTAATCTATCATTTTTAGTTTCCGAGATTTTTAACATTCTTTAAGTGACCCGGATTCATTGCTCTCGAGTGTATTTCAAAGTAAATGCTCAACTTTCCTTTAGCGACTGTGACCTACGAGGTTCATATTTTTATCACATGTAGGTTCACATAGCACAAGCCTGAATATGAAATGGGTACTGCGGAAACCAATAGTTTTAGCATTGTGAGCTATGACAAAAATCAAAGAAAAATATTTCAAAGTAAATGCTCAACTTTCCTTTAGCAACTGTGACCTACGAGGTTCATATTTTTATCACATGTAAGTTCACATAGCACAAGCCTGAATATGAAATGGCGTACTGCGGAAAAAAATAGTTTTGGAGCTATTCATTGTTGAAATGTGCTAAAAACCGGTTTCCGATCTCCATATTTTGGTGATATTTTACTATTTGTCAGTGTTCGGATACGATTTTCGGCTTTTGACATTGACCCCCCACCCCTCCCCTCCCCCCTCAAGCCTTATACTTACAGTCGCTAAAGGAAAGTCCTTCGATGAATTCTAAAACGGGAGTAAGCACGTAAACAATCTCAACTTTGAGAACACAAACGATGACAGAGTTCATTGACGTTCAAGGAATACGTAACCGACTGGACCGTAAGAGCAAAAAACACACCTAGCTGAAAATTGAGAAACCACCAATTTTTAGCAAAATATACCATTTGCTCTGTCACTGTCATTGTCAAAAGCCGAAAATCGTATGGGAACACTGATAAAAAGTAAAATATCACCAAAACATGGCGTTCGGAAAGCGGTTATTAGCAAATTTCAAAAATGAATAGCTCCAAAACTATTGGTTTCCGCAGTACGCCATTTCATATTTAGGCTTGTGCTATGTGAACCTACATGTGATAAAAATGTGAACTTCCTAGCTAGCAGTCGCTAAAGGAAAGTTGAGCGTTTACTTTGAAATATTTTTCTTTGATTTTTTGTCATAGCTCACAATGCTAAAACTATTTGTCTCCGCAGTACGCCATTTCATATTTAGGCTTGTGCTATGTGAACCTACATGTGATAAAAATGTGGACTTCCTAGCTAGCAGTCGCTAAAGGAAAGTTGAGCGTTTACTTTGAAATATTTTTCTTTGATTTTTTGTCATAGCTCACAATGCTAAAACTATTGGTTTCCGCAGTACGCCATTTCATATTTAGGCTTGTGCTATGTGAACCTACATGTGATAAAAATGTGAACTTCCTAGCTAGCAGTCGCTAAAGGAAAGTTGAGCGTTTACTTTGAAATATTTTTCTTTGATTTTTTGTCATAGCTCACAATGCTAAAACTATTTGTCTCCGCAGTACGCCATTTCATATTTAGGCTTGTGCTATGTGAACCTACATGTGATAAAAATGTGAACTTCCTAGCTAGCAGTCGCTAAAGGAAAGTTGAGCGTTTACTTTGAAATATTTTTCTTTGATTTTTTGTCATAGCTCACAATGCTAAAACTATTGGTTTCCGCAGTACGCCATTTCATATTTAGGCTTGTGCTATGTGAACCTACATGTGATAAAAATGTGAACTTCCTAGCTAGCAGTCGCTAAAGGAAAGTTGAGCGTTTACTTTGAAATATTTTTTTTGATTTTTTGTCATAGCTCACAATGCTAAAACTATTTGTTTCCGCAGTACGCCATTTCATATTTAGGCTTGTGTCTACATGTGATAAAAATATGAACCTCCTAGCTCACAGTCGCTATTGGAAAGTTTAGCCAAACTCAACGATCATCAAAGCACCAACCTGCCCCCTTATTCGCTCTGACCAAACGTAACGCGGGCGCGTTACGATATCTGCGTGGAATCATCGCTGAATCGTATGAGTGACGTCACACGTTATTGAAAAGAAATCTCATAGGTCATAGCGAATAACCACCCTGATCACAATTATTGGAAAAAAGTTTGTGCTCGCGAGTTCTAACTGTTCGCAGAACTAGGTACCAAGGAGATTTATTGCTAGATTTATAAATGTAAAAGTTTGTGACAAATGCCAAATATGCCAAGAAATTATTTTTGTCAAATGCTAGTTTGCATAAAAAATAAATACCACCTTCGAATTATGAATGGTAACGGCCACAGAATATAAATAAGTGTTCGGCTGTTCCCCGCGCACGCCTGCGTTAGCCAAACAGGGACAGCAATATGCAGGCCGACTTTTGCGCTATTCTCGAGTTGATTTAGCGTCCGGCCATCCCCGCCACCTTAATCTCCTCACATATTTCTGATATTGTTTTTGTAATGGGAATGTCACCGCTTCTTAACCACTCCGGGCCTTTCCACCATAGTGGTATATTTTGTAGTTTGCTCGGTGCTACTCCCCTTGAAATCACGTCTGCTGGATTCTGCGCCGATCTAACATGGTTCCATCTATTGATTTTAATTGTTTTAGTAAAAGACGTCCGTTCATCTTATTTTCTTTATTGGAAGAGAAACATTCACAGACAACGAATAACCATGACAACTCATTCAGAATGAACGGTTGCTGCTGACAAATAGTCATTTATCTCAATACAGCCCCTCAATTTATAGAGGTTTTTAACTAACAAAGATCTTAAATTGAATACAAAATTTAACACTAATTACACTTTAATTTTAACATAGCGACTCTACAATAATGACTCTACTTAGTGTTATTTAATTTTATGCGACTCTATACAACTGACTCTACTTTGTGTTATCTAATTTTAAGTGACTATATAATGTATGCAACTCTTATATTTAATTGATTTGAACTTTACAGATTTAATTTTAAGTACTTTATTATGTTATCTGTGACTCTATACAAATTTGTTACAAAAAAAATAAACAGTGATTAATATACCTTATTATATAAACTTATGTATTACACAATTTTCATGCTAAGCTTGTTACAGAAATACAGATGCCTATTAGCTGGCAATGCTTTGGTAAAAATATCAGATATATTTTCATCAGTAGGTACATATGATATAGATAAAATTTTCTTATTTATGATATCTTTTATGTAGTGATATTTAATTGCAATATGTTTTGAAGCTTTAGTATTTACTTGGTTTTGTATTAATTTTATGGTGCTTTGATTGTCAATAAAGATATGAGAAGAAACGATTTCATGATTTAAAAATTCAGAGAGAAGGCCCTTTACATGTATGAGTTCACTTACTGCATGTGCTGCTGCTATGTACTCTGCTTCAGCTGTTGACAAGGCGGTACATGACTGCTTTCTAGAAAACCATGTTACTAAATTTGCACCTTGAAAAATCACACAGCCGCTTGTGCTTTTCCTGTCTGTTTTGTCAGCTGCCCAGTCTGCATCTGAATAGGCCTGAAGTTCTGTGTAATTACCTTTCCTTTTATATAACAGCCCCTGATTCTGAGTTTCTTTGAGGTATCGTAAGACTCTTTTACCTGCTGTCCACAACTCTTGTGTTGGCTTGTCTAGGAATCTGCTTAAGTATGATACAGCAAAAGTGATATCCAGACGAGTGTTTGTTGAAATGTAGAGTAAAGATCCCACTAGTTCTTTATAAGGTACTTCAATTACATTTTGTAATGTTGTTGCACTAAACTTTGTTTCCATTGGCGTTCTATTTCCTTTACAATCTTGCATTTGAAATTTTTCTAGAAGTTTTTTAATCATTTCAGTCTGTTTTATTTCCATTTCATCTTTGTTTCTTGTTATTTCCAATCCCAAATAATTACTTACTTCTCCTAAGTTTTTCAATTTAAATTCCATCTCCATCTGTTTTATTATTATATTTTCTTGTCCAAGGTATAAAATATCATCGACATATAATAATATCCAATTTTGTCCTTTTCCATACAAACATGAGTCATGTTGTGATTGTATAAATCCTTGTCTTGTAATGAAGTCATGAAACCTTTGATTCCAACATCTTGGTGCTTCTTTTAATCCATATAATGCCTTTTTTAGCTTGAGAACTTTATTTTCACTTATTTTCATTCCTTCGGGACATTTGATGAAAACATCCACATCTAGGTTCCCATTTAAAATGCTGTTGGCACATCAAATTGTTTCAACGGCAAA